>CM023452.1:138694894-138814894 GCA_013339765.2 Haemaphysalis longicornis
GAAGAAAGTTACGAGAAGATGGGATGGTCCGCTTATACGCACAGCAGGAGGCCATCTCGTAACGCAAAGTGGAAGGTGCACATCACGCGGAACCATACCCAGAACCTCCACCAGATGTCACGAAGCCAAAAGGACGCAGTTGTCTTCAAAGAAAACACGCCGAAACGGAAAAGCACACGGACGCCAGTGATATACGCTTGGGTGCCGTCCTCGTCCAAAAGCAAAGCGGTTGTGAAAAGGTAATCGCGTATGCCAGCCGCGGTATGTCGAAGGAGGTGAAAAACTATTCTGCCTCTGAGAAAGAGTGTCTGGCTATTATATGGGCGATTTCGAAATTTCGCCCATACGTGTATGGAAGACCATTCAAGGTTGTGACAGACCACCATGCACTGTGTTGGCTCGCCATTTTGAAGGACCCCTCTGGCCGTCTTGGGCGGTGGAGCTTGCGCCTGCAGGAGTTCGACGTTAGAGTCGTCTGTAGATCGGGCAGGAAACACTCCGACGCCGACTGCCTCTTATGCGCCCCCGTCGACCCACCACCACAAAACTCTGATGAAGACAGCGCGTTTTTCGGTATCGTGACGGAGAGCGACTTAGCCGCCCAACAGTGTGCCGACCGCGACTTACGTGTCATACTTGACTACCTCGAGGGATGCAACGTCGCCGTTCCTAGGGCCTTCAAACGCAACCTACCAGCATTCAGCCTGAGAAACTCCGTCCTCGTGAAGAAGAATTTCAGCCCCAGAACAAAAATGAATTACCTTCTTGTCATGCCGCGGACCTTCGTGACAAATTATTGCAAGCGTGCCACGACGACCCGTCTTCCGGACATCTCGGCACAGCTAGCACTATTGCAAAAATCAAGGCGAGGTACCACTGGCCCCGCTTTACCTCTGGCGTCACCCACTACGTCCGCAGCTGCCGTGACTGCTACCGACGAATAACACCGCCGATGAGACCCGCCGGACTTCTGCAGCCCGTCGCCGTCCCATCGAGGCCCTTCCAACATTTTGGAATGGACTATTTGGGGCCGTTTCCTACATCACGGTCCCAGAACAAGTGGATTGTCGTAGCGACTGACTACATGACGCGGTACGCCGATACGGCCGCTCTTCCGAAGGGGACAGCACAAGAAGTCGCGAAGTCCTTTATTAACCAATTTGGGCTGCGACATGGAGCCCCTGAAGTCCTAATCACGGACCGGAACGGCCTTCACTGCGGAGCTTATGCAAGGAATCTTACGTTACAGCAACACGGATCACCGAAGAACGACGGCATACCAACCCCAAACGAACGGACTTACGGAACGTCTGAACAAGACGATCGCGGATATGCGGTCTATGTACGTCGACGTTGAGCATAAGACTTGGGACATAAGTCCTATAAGTCCTTGGAACATAAGTCCTCCCGTATGTCACGTTTGCGTACAACACGGCTATCCAGGAAACTACACAGATGACACCGTTCGAGCTTGTCTATGGAAGACGGCCGACTACGATGCTCGACGCCATGCTTCCGCACGTAGAAGACGACACCCTCCACGTTCAAGGATACCTTCAACGTGCGGAGGACGCCCGCCAGCTCGCTCGAGTTCGTATAACGGACCAGCAGCTGGTGGATGCCGGACGCTACAATCTCCGACGCCGAGACGCCGAGTACCATCCTGGGGATCGTGTGAGGGTTTGGACTCCCATCCGGCGACGTGGACTCAGTGAGAAGCTTCTGCGACGGTATTTCGGACCCTACCGGATTCTACGACGTGTCCCCCAACTTACCTAGGAGGTGATCCCCGATGGTGATTCTGGAACATCACGACGACGCACGCGGCCCGATGTTCGCCACGTGGTTCACTTGAAACCTTACTATGCCAGATGACGGACATTTTTTTGTTGTTTGTACGGACTGTCTTTTATTTTAGCATCGGGTCGATGCACTGTTAGACGGGGGTAATGCTGCGAACCATGTATGGGTTTGTTTATTTATTCTTTGTTTTTACTGCCGGGCAACGCCCGGCTGTGTTATCTGCGTTCCAAGCAAAGCGCGTCTTCTATTCTTTATTTTTATGCCGCAGGGCTGTCACATTCGGATAAGCAGACTGTTTCGGCCTAACTTCGCTAGCCCAAAATAATCTTGTGTGATCTACAATGTTCTGGATGTGAATCGACGGTTCCAGAAACACTCGCGCCAAAAGATAAAAGCTTGCAGAGCAGATGCCGCGGCATTCGATTAGACTCTCGACGCTCGACTACACACGTCACTTTCTTGACTGATGTTTCGCCGCCTGTGTATTCTTTGAGTTGTTAAGGGATCTCAAGTTCACTCCAATAAACGTATTTACTTTGAAGACAACTGCGTCGTTTTTGGCTTCGTGACAATATACGGTGGTATGTAAGCCCCATTCCTGAATTTGGGTGTGTCCTCTTTTCGATTGCAGCAGCGTACAAACTCCGTGCTCTTATTCTTTTGGATCGACGAGGACTGAGATTGGGCCTTGGCCTTCCGCGATTACTAGCAAGCAGCATTCTGTATTTAAAAGCCCGCTCGCCGTCGCTAGAGGTTCGATTCAAACTTTTAACACTGCAGACTATGAAGGGAATCTTCGAGTCTCCTCTGAGGAAAACTTTGTCATTGATGGTGGCTCAGCCAGCATTGTTTTTTAACTATCGATGGCCTCGATACAATCGTCCATAATGTGTGTAAGTCCAAAGCTTGCTTTCATTCCTCAACATCAGTCTTCCGCAAATTCTTCCGGTGTTACCTGAAGTCGCACCTGCTCCTATGTCCCTCAATAACGTATTCCCTCTTATCGCCATACTGCTATCCACGCGGATGCTAATGAGTTGGCTGGATGAGCATCTGGGGAACTTGCGGTCACATGTGGTAGTGGCAACGAAGGCATAGCAACGTTTGGAGAGGGTGGGCGTTGGAATATTCAGCCCACAACATAATTAGTCATTTTCTTTTTGTTTACTGATTTTACCCTATATTCGTAGTGAGGTTTTTGCAATAGTTATGGCCTTAAAATTACCTCTACAGTATTTAAATGCTGCTATTATTTCTGATTCCCTGTCGGTTTGTACCGCGCTAACATCTCGAAAAAATTCATTACTTCTCCGTACCTTCTGCCGCCTTGTGCCTCCCCATTTCCGCGACCTCCGGCTTATCTGGGCACCAGGGCACAGGCGCCTATGGCTCAACGAAACCACTGACTCTTTCGCCGGTTCAGCTTTAGATAGCTCTACGGTGGACCTCAGCCCTACCCCATTTCTCCTGGCGCGAGCAAGGTTCCGCAGATATCTACGGCTAGGGATGACACAGGAAGGTACGATCCCAGGCTTGGATGACTATGCCCATCTTGCTCACACTTGAAATCGAGATTCTGCGAGTCCCGCCAGTGTGAGGTCACTTTAACCAGCATCAGATGCAGAATACCGCAGCTTATTTTTTATTTGCATAGCGCTGGTCTCACGTTCTCCGGTATTTGTGCGGCTTGCGGGTAATTTGGAACAACTGAACACATTTCCCTGTACTACCGCGGTTATTATTTCATTAGGAAACGGTATCTAACCGCACCAATTCAACGAATTGGCCTTCCTCTTTCGATGCCGGTGCTTCTTTCGTTCGGGGCCACATCCCTGGGGTTTTTATCGTGGAGGGATTATTGCGGCCATTCACGAGCACATATCAGAGACCAGACGCATGCCCTGGTAACCCAGAAATTTTTTTTAGCCTTCTTTTCCCCCGAAAATAACTTTATTGACTGATTCTTCTTTAGATCTCTTATATATCTTTGCAAACCGTTTCCATAATTTCTACAGGCTGATTATATAGAGACTTGAGGTGGGCGTTTCTTGGCCAATCCCCCACGTGGATATGTGCCACTACAAGAGGAAAAACAACAACAACAACAACCATAGCGAAGCTGGAGGATATCTTTCTCTGTAAGCACTGAAGAACACACAACAATGTGGACCATTTTCTCGGAAAGATGCTTCAGCACTTGCATCCAATGTGGCATGGAGCATGCAGCGTTCGATTTGGACAGACGCATCCCATCATTACGCGCCACTGCACTCTGTCGACCCGCACTGTAACTTTAGAATGCTACTTGGAATATTGAAGCATGATGAAGCAGTACTCCACCGTATGCGGTTGAACGTCGCCTACACGCGATACTACTGCTACAAAATCAATAAGTCCACCTCACCTCTGTGCCCACAGTGTGGTGTCCATTAAGATCTGGAACACCTCACTTGTGACTGTGCGCGATTTAGTACGCAAAGAGTGTGCCTTGCAGTGTCTCTAGGCCGCTCTCCGTAGGCTAAAACTGAGAGACGTATATAGGGTCCCCTCGAATTCTTCTAAACCTGCCTTTCGTGCCCAGAAAAGCTTTACTGGCCTATCTAAAAGCCACACGCCTTGATCAGACTTTTTAAATAGTTCAAATAATGTGTTCCTCTTCATCATTATGCTCATAATTTTCACAGCATTCATCTGGCGTAGCAAGCAAGGCGGTTAAGCTCGGCTGACATCGCCAGACTCATTAAAGATTGTTCTCTCACTGTCTCAACAACGCGAGGTGTTAGGTTTGAAATTGTATATTTACATGTTACATCTTGCCTTATCAATAGTCTTATCCTTCAATGTCTTCGTCTTCGTCATGCATGACTGGCGAGCCTGGATCGTTTTGTCCGCAGGCCTTCACATTTATCCCTTGTGGAACGCGTTGGCAGGCGCTAGAACAGGCGGTAATCAGCTTCGCGAACTGGACGCTGTTGAGCAAGCTGTCTTGAGTTACCCTCGTGAGGCTCGGACGGATGCGAACTGTTTCCTTGGTGTTTGTTTGCGAGGCCCACGGGGAAGCATGGGCGATGCAGGGCGCTCCTCGTAAGACGCATGCTGAAGAGTCCGGTATCTGGCAGGAGTAACTTTTACTCGCGGTTTTCGGGTGAGGCCGCACGCATAACGGCAATCAACAAGAGCTCCTCTGTTAAAACAACGGTTCAGAATGGCACAGAAAGGGTCCAGCACGTGTGACATCAAATCAAGCGCAAAGTGAACAGAACTCGTGCTGGTGTTGTTCAAGGCAGAACAAGACAAGAAACAAAAGTGTAAGAAGGGATTTGAGCTGCCCCAGGAGAAGGAGCCCAACCACTGCGTAGGCTGGAGAATGTCCATGATATGAACGAACCTGTGTTTAATTATGCAAGTGTAATAGTGAGACAGAGAGGGGAAATGTGGGGGATGGCTCCGCAGACCCTCTGACGAATTGGTCGATTGATTGATATGCTTTTGTGAGAAAGAGGCACGAAGCCCTGCCGGGGAAAAAGGAAATAAGCGGTGTGGGTTGGGAGGGGGCTTAGAAATTATTGAAGAGTGGTAATATTCAGTTCTTGTGTAGTGCTCTTGAGTTGAAAAAACACATTGAAGGGCAGTGAAGCGAATGTACACAAACTGGGCAACAGTAGCAGATAATCCAGAGGATACACTGAAGAAGGGATCGCCGTTCACGAGAACGATTAGGTTGAAATGAAAAAAAACACACTGAAGGGCACTACTGTGAACGTGCACAAACTGGACAAGACCTAGAGATCTTACAGACATCCGATTTTGATTCGATTTGAGCCGTGAGTGGCACCTTGATTATTCCCTAATGGAAGCTGCGACTCACGCCTAAAATCCAACTTCGCTTGATTTTCGCTTGATGGTGGTGTGCGCACAGTTATACGGCGACAGAAATTGGGAGGTCCTAAGGTACTCCTCACCATTACAGGCGAGGGAGTAAGCTGTTTGACTCTCGGGTACTAACTCACGGTCGTAGCCCAACGGGTAAGACCACTGGCATTAACTGTCAGGCCTACCAGAAACAGGCTCTCGAATTCTGCCGGTGCCTGTGGGGTTTTGGCCATTGTAAATGCCATGCGCACGGACGCCGACGGACATTGTGCGGTCCTAGGTACTCCGCACTGAAAACGGGCCGAGAAGAAAAAATCAATAAAACAAACGCCAAGAAATCAAGGCATGCTGTTTTGACGCCAAGGTAGGGTATTCCAGTCCAACACAAAGATTGGTGAGTCCTGTTATCTTTGCGCAGACACTAAATTCCCCGCGACCAGGTGAAGAGACCAAAAATTCACGCATCTCCACGAAGTGAATCATCACTACTGGGCGAAGCACTGTGGTTGTTCTTACCGTTTATCACCCGTGGCATTGCCCATTCGCGCATGGAAATGAATGACAACGCGTGTGTACAGTACATACAATTCCAATGCAATTCAATTCGGTACAATTCAATTTAACCCAATCCAATCCATTTCAATTCATTCCAACACACTCCAAATCCAATCCAACCCATTTCAACCCAATGCAATCCATGCCAATGCTCCTCGCGCATGCGCACAACTGTGTACATGGACGCGAAGCCCCGGAGAAAGCGAGGCCCTAAGGTGCTTCGCACCTAAGAGGATTGTCACCATGCGAAAAATTTGACCTGATCTTGTTTGTTGTGCGCATATATAAGAGATATTTTCTAATCCATCACGCTGGGCGCACGTGTTTAGAGGTAGAAGTAAAGGCTTTCCTTGCACATGCGTTTACAGGAATATTGGAAGCTGGGCAATCGATACTCACCCATGATGAATATTGACACAAAAACTTGAGAAAAAAAATACTGGAAACGTTGATGACTTCGTAAGAATGCGAAGTGGAAAGCCTATATGGACATTTTACTAATGTGCTGTTGAACTTTTTGTGGACCTTTGTGACTACGCCCGTCACGAATTGGCCACCCTTATTGACAGCCCCCTGGACAGCTAATTTCGCTCGCTCGGCATTGCCACGATCCTCCTGTTCACCCCCACCGGTTCCTTAACCTCTCAAGGCTACCCCTATTGCACGTGCGGGAGGAGGCAGCCCGAATTATCACCTGCTGTTTGTGTTTCCCGATGCGCCTAGTGTCATCCTTTCTCAGAGCGCCCTCTACAAGCACCCCCTGACCAGCTCTTTCTGTTTCCGAGTACGCGATCTCCGAATGGCGCTGGCTGGGACTAGAAAGTGAACGTTTTTCTCCTGCGAGTTTCTCCGGCCCAAAACGCGACTTTTTAAAGCAGGGATTTGGACGTTCACGCTTCGAATCAAGTATCGCTACTCCATTCCCAAATGGATCATTGGACGGATGATCAGCGCCGATACATACTAATATAAATGTAACGCCACTAGAGATCGCCTCGATGGAGTGCAGAATGAACGCATGTAAAAGCGTTGACACAAATATTACGTAGGTTACTATACTAGCGACGTTCGTAAACGTCTAAAACGGTGTAATAATTTGCTTTTAAAAACATTATGATTTCTTTCTAGCTTTGTGCGGACATTGCCTTATTAAAAGCAAAAAGATTTTTGTAACAGATTTGGTGTTAGAGTAGCGTTTATTTTCCCAGAATACAAATATTTCCCTAAACTAATTAATGCCTGTGAGGGGCATCTGGCACGTTACAATTGCTAGGTTGTGTTGATTCATTGTTCCACAAAAATAAAAGCGGATGCTCAGAACTACCAAAGATGTGTAGGCGAAAGCCTTGTTGGCCCACGTATTGACCTACTTTTGAAAGATTGGTCGGCCTTCCTCAAAGCCTTTCTCCGACCCTCTTTCCACTCGTTCATTTCCCTTTCCTGGCCCGCCATGACCCAGGATAACACTTTCCGAACAGCTCAATGTCCATGCTTTAACAGTAGAGCTGTTGTACAATCCGTAAGTTTAGTATTAGAGAACAAAATACTGAGAATATGCGGAGTGCCTCGTGAGCATGTGCATCGCGGAGACCGCCAAGCATCCATGGCACGAGCATTGCCTTTAGCTAAAAACTCCAGCCCTGTCGTCAAGTGATACCCCGCATATGCCTGGCAAGAGGACCACGACAATATCGATGGATATGAGGACGACTCCTAGTACCACGAAGTGCCGCGATGGAATACAATTTCTAAATAATACAAATGCGTGCTGAAGTGTCCTTTAGTGCAGAATGAGGGCCGGTTAATGTAGTCAAAAGAAGTGCAACCTGTTAGCAACCCCTCGTGGGCTCGTCAAGGTCGGGGAGGAACCAGCAGGGGAATTGCAGAAGGGACATGCAATTCGCAAAAAACAAGAAGTAATGAAAGAACTGGAAGGCGTCGTTAACTGGGCAGTCCTCGTCCACAGTCAAGAAATGAAGATCAAGCACGTGTCAAAACTGCATGAATCCTCGGGACTTCGAGAGGGAGGGCGTCAGTCAAAGAAAAATTACGGAGGTTGTACACAACGGCGTGTTTGCCCGAGGAGTAAGGACGAGGATTCCGCCTTGGCCGGCTACATTATCTGGCTACTAAGCACCGAAGAGCTAGACCCGCTGGATTCTAGCTCTTCGGTGCTGAATAGCCTGAAGAAATATTGCAATGCATCCCGAAATTGTCAGTTCTATTAGGGAAACAATACACTCGCCCATAACACCTCCTGAGGTAGACCAGACCATTAAAAAGCTGGCAAAAAACAAATCGCTGGCCCAGACGGAATCGTCGCAGTAGTTCTACTCAACTTTCCCCAAAAAGCAAGCCCCATCCTTGCGAGTGTCTTTGAAGGCATAAAGGTAGAAAAACTCTTCCGTTATTCATGTGGGGAAGCAAAATATTGTTAAACGAATCCACCCCATACGTGAACGACAACCGGCCCTATCACACTACTAACACCTGACAACAAAATACTCATAAGACCCAGGCCAAGAAACTGGAGACGGCCCCGAGAGGCATTGCAGAGGTTTATCAGACCCATGGCTTCAAAGGCGACCTTATCATCATCAATTTAGACACGATAGGGAGTGCGTGCGAGGCAGCAGCGTTGGGCTCTACTCCGAAGGCAGCGCTCAAAGTGGATTTAAGAAGAGCATTCGACCAATTAAACCGCCCCCGACTGGCTTATGCTTCTGCGTCTGTTAGGGAATTGGGTACGTAATGTTCTAATGGACGGACACTTGTTACAGCGACATTACCACCAGCCTCTTTGGAAACCTTCGGGATGGAGTCCCCATCTTAGTACACAGATCAGTGTGTACGGCAATGGTTGATGTCACCAGCATTTTCCCCCTGGTAAATGGAGATAACTATTGCCGGAGGATCGCTGCGTTAACCACAATCAGTTGACCCGTTTTAGGTAGTAGAAATTGAGGGTCGTGGTCTATGCGGGACGATTTCGGCTACTTTTGCACAATCCTCGTCGCAGGCGAGTGAGTATAGTTGAGCTGGCCAGTCGCTTCTGCCGCTTCACTGGGGGCAGAAATGAACATGGTCAAGTAAGAAGGAGCTTGGCTTGGCAATTGGGTCCCAACCCCGACACTTTTTCTTTTGGAATAGAATGCTCGTCTCGTATAAGTAGCCTATGAACAGATAACGACGGGCACCCCTTCTTTCGTAGAAAGCCAAGAAAAAGAGTGGTGGTACGGTCCCAAGACCCCACGCTGGGGGTGTGGGGGGTCTAAGGATCGTGGCCTGTGCCCTCTCAGCTGTCGACTGCTGGCTTAGTACAGTCAAGGACAGACCCATTATAGACGATTCCGCATCAGCTAGTTTGGCAGGAAGGTGCGCAGAACGGGCAGGTGTGGTGGCTTGGTGGCCATGCCAGGATTGCAGCAGGTGAAAGCGCCACTCCCACGCGAAGTCTGCTTGGCAAAATCTCTTTCCAACGAGCAAGTCTAAGGGGGAGGTCCGTTCCACGCAGTGGGAGGAGGTCACATGTAGCGCGATGCAGATCGTCCTTCCTTTGGAGAAAGTTTTCGAATGAACGGGTTGTTAGCATTGGCAGCGACGAGGCATATTCTTAGGGGGATAAGCCCTATCCGCTGCAGTTGTGAGTGGTGAGCGTATTCTGCCGGACCCACAACAGCCGGAGAAGGGGCTAGGGTTCATGTCTGGTAGGGTGTGGAAAGTCCCTTGAAAATAGTGCAATTGTTGGATTCTCGGCATAAATCCCGTATCGCGCGCCATTGAGTCTGTATAAAGACACGAGGGCGGAACCCCACTGGGGCGCACTGTGGGGCTGGTGTAGTGCCTCTGGGTCAATTCCGGATGGCTGGGACTCACACAGTAGAGATGGCAGAAACACGGTGCCTCTTCGGAATCCATTGGAAGGAGAGTGTCGGGAATTACCGCGGCGTAAATCTTCACCAGGAAAAGGCGTGTGTGCCAAGATGGCGGGGAAAATTGGCGGCGGCCGAGAGGGAACTCCAGCCAGACATGACGAGGCACATCGTAATTTTCTCGACGGTACACGTCTGCAACGGCCACGTGTACCCTTCCATGTTGACGGAGCCCGCATACCAACGATCGACTCCACTTTAAAAATATCTGCTACAATCCACTCTCTAAAGGTTGTTGGAAAGCAAAGCTTCAAATGACACCCACAACAACTGCCCATGCGACGTCACTTAAATTCACACACGCGGCTCTACAAAGAGTGAAAGCTTGAAAATTTATTCATTTCACTTCCACATTATCCTCAGCATCACACACTTTGAAGAACACTTCGTCTTCTTCTGGACTGACCATCATCATCGTCGGTTTCTGGACCGGCGTTCGGAAACGGCTGTGTCATACAATAAACGTCCTACTTAACTAAGTACCTAAGCACAATACAATTCAAAAAACCCTCATCGGGTGCTTCAGAGGGTCAATCGTGATTGTGGCATTTAACCAAGCCATCTTTAAAACATGGCTTGGTCAGCACCCTGCGGCTCTCAATCTCTGGCAAATAGCCCGCGTAGCCAACGAAACAACGCTTGGGAACAGCCACAGCGGAAAGATGGAAATGGAAACTCGGGGAAACTTTTAATGTTCGGGATGGGTCATCATCCGCAGCCAACCACCGCTCACTGTACCCCACTTCTATTACTTGTATTGACCTAGAATTTGCGGGTTCGGCCATTTTCTGACGATCGGAGGCACCACCGGCGTGCATTTCTTCGGGACTGTAGGGCGAGCAGACGACCGTCGCAGTCCCACGCTGTTTTCTCCGTGCCGCGCGTGGATGTAAGACGGCTCGGCGGATGGAAAATCGGTGTCATTGATTGGGTACGTCCGCAGCGGCAAGTTCGAAGGCTTTAAAGAGAGCGTTCAAAGCTCGGAGAGCTGTCAGATTTGCCCATAAATTCTGTCCCCCACCCGCTTTAAGGCGGCGGGCCACTCACAAGCACTTTGTCCTCACGAGGGTTGTCTGTGAGGCTATGCTTACCTGTGCAAGCAGGATGCCGATTTTTAAAGCCCAAGTGATGTTATTTTCTTAACTGGGGGGCAGCTTGGCGTTATTGCCTTAACGTGAAAATGTGGCGGGAGCTACTCGTCCGGGCATGATTACGCCATTGTTGGCTGCACCAAACAATCAGCATTATGGCAAAGGACTCGTGGCAACAAACATGTAAAGTGCACCACGACAAAAGAAACTGTTTGCCTGTGCGGAATCCACACGGCACAAATTCCTGCACCCCTTCAGTGCCCGTCGCGAATTGGTCTTCGTGCTGAATCGAGATACATCGAACCAAGGCAAATTTGCCAGAATACGTACGGGCTCGCACGCTGGCTTGGAAAGCAGCTGTTTTATTCACTCTCATGCTCAATCCCCATCTGAAGTTTCCGGTATCTAGAGGTATGTTCGGTTTATCTCACCGACGGGAAGAGGACAAAAATCATCCCTACGTCTATGCTGAAGCTCGGGTATGCGAAAAAGTTGGGCGAACATCGAAATAAAAGCGCCGCGGTGGCGGAGAATGCGCAGCCGTGTCACGAAATATTGATTTTGATTTGATTGTGGGGTTTAACGCGCCGACGCAACGCAGGCGATGAGGCGCACCGTAGTGGAAGGCTCCGGATTAATTTTGACCAACTGGGGATCTTTATCGTGCGCCGAAATCTCGTACACACGGGCGTTTTTGCTTTTCGCCTCCATCAGAAAAGCGGCCGCCGCGGCCGGGAATCGAACCCGCGACCTCGTGCTCAGCAGCGCAACGCCTTAGCCACTGAGCCACCGCGGCGGGTCGTGTCACGAAATAGCTGTTCATGGTTTCCACTCGCCGCTGAAATGCTAAAGTACTTTTCAGCAAGCAAACGATGGTGAAATCTTGGTGCATCAAATAAGTTGCCCGTATTTGAAAGGAGGGAATACTGTTATGAGACGGCAAATATTTTACCTTTAGGGGCATGTACGTCTACGAGCTGCACAGTTGAAGGAGTATTTCATGGTCTTCTTTAACAACCAACTTAGTATGAGGTATGGGAGCACATATTAAATGTGAACATGTTCGCGCACAGACGGCAGCAAGACATACTGGGAAACTTGCAGTACCGCGGCGCGCGCGATCGACGGCATTAGCTGATTGCCCCAACTCATTTACTTTTAGAGTATACATAGGAGGCACAACAGCAAATAGTTTCTAAGCTGTTTTTTAAGGGAATGCAGGCTTGTTGACGGATGTTGAGAGAGCTTCAAAGTGTCGAACCAAACCACGCTTTCAAGATGCGTGCCAACAATTACCAGTACAATCATATCTATCGGGCACTGAATAAGACTTTTTTGCTTAAGTGGTCATTATTCTGTGCCATGATATCCGACGGTTGCAATCCGATCCACCTTCATTCACCGCAACAATATTTTGATACCCTACCGGCATTACTTTTGCATTTTTAACCCAATCATCGAGTATACACAACATAATATGATGATAAGAAGGACGCATTTTTTTAGTTACTCACGCAGATTTTCGTAATCGAGACGTTAACCTGATACCCCGATAAGCCCATTGGCGTTACTCTAATGTTTCACTCAATCTATAACTCACCACGACTATCTCATTATATATTACCAGAAAGCATTTTTATATTTGCTCCAAGTGATTCCCCCTCAACAAAACATTTATTTTTGATACCCCACACAACCCTGGCAGTATCCTTACGAATTTATATATGAAATCTGAATAAGAGACCCCCATGACTGTAAGCAGGAGGACGCTATTACTAATATGCCCCACGTGATTACCGTAACTGAAATCTGAATTGATACCCCCATTTGCTTTTGTGGCCCTCACCTGATTTTTAAACTAAAATATGACTCACCATGCCTATCTCAGGATTAGAACCAGGAAGCCTTTTTTATTTGTTCTACGTGATTCTTCTCATCAATATCGCAAGGTTGATACCTTACACGCCCGACGGGGTGACTTCGAATTCTAACCCAACATAAGACCCGCCATAACCAGAGGTCGGTGAATTAACTCATGAGTCCACTCACTCAGAATCATTTGGATGCAAACTCACGCGTGAGTTTGAGTTTGAGTGCGCGCGAGGTTAATGTGGCATGGTGAGTTTGAGCTTGAGTGAGTTTGAGCTGAGTGAGCCTTACTGAGTTTGAGTCTGATTGAGTTTGAATACGCCTTAGACCTGGTGAATTCTGGGTCCATTTTGAGTTCTGAGTACATTTTGAGTTTCAGTTCATTTTGAGTTTTGAGTACATTTCCAGTTCGAGATCATTTTGAGTTCTGAGTACATTTTGAGTTTGAGTCCATTTTGAGTTTGATTCCATTTTCAGTTCTTAGTACAGTTTGAGTTCGAGTCCATTTTCAGTTCCGAGTGCATTTTGAGTATGAGTCCATTTTGAGTTCGGAGTACATTTTGAGTTTCAGTCCATTTTTAGTTCTGAGTGCATTTTGAGTTTGAGTTCATTCTGAGTTCTGAGTAAATTTCGAGTTAGAGGTCATTTTGAGTTCTGAGTACATATTGAGTTTTAAGTACATTTTGAGTTCTGAGTACATTTTGAGTTTTGAGTCTATTTTGAGTTTTAGTACATATGAGTAGCCTATCGGACAGCTATGTTTGTCTGTTAAATTTTATGCGTCGCTGTGGGCTCGGAATTCAGGTTACCTGCGGGTATGGCACCATTCGCAATCCGCATGATCGGTTGGGAGGGAGGGGGTGTCTGGTTTTTTTTAGTTTCTTGTGGAATTTTCTTGACCCTAAGCACTTTCTGTATACCAAGTTTTTGAGGCTGGCCGCGTGAGTGATCATTGACTGGTGAGGTCATAAAAAAAGGGTTGTCTTAACTTTTCCTTCCCGATGGATCCACTAAGAGGGGCGAGAAAGGGTGGTGGAAGAGCACCCTGAAGCACTTTGCTTGCTGGTTGTTCGCCTGCTACTGTTAACGGCTTATATCATTACGCGGTAACAAAGGAAGAGGTGAGAGGGCGGGTGGAAAAGGGGGGCGGGGGCTGTCCCTTTGCTGTTCAAATGAATTAGCTGAATTGATTGGGCAACGCTGCTTTATACAGAATAATGACCGCATTAGATTGGGTGAATAGTCAAACTGATTACGCTAAGGCGCGTAAGGTATCAAATGAAAGGTCCCCCGATTAAACGAAATCACGTGGTGGTAAATAAAAAAAATGCTTCCTGATTGTAGTCATCAGGCCGTCATAATGAGTCATAGATTGGGTTAAAATTCAAAACTAACGATGCAAGGGCATTGGGGAATCAAATTGAAGGTCTCGATGTGGGGAATCATTTGGGACAAAATGCGTTATGGTTATATCATGACGTAGTCATGATTAGTCATAAATCCGGTTAAAATTCAAGTTCATGACGCTACGACGGCGTTTGGCGTATCCAATTAAATGGTCTCGATGGGGGTAAGCACGCGCTTCCCTGATTATTATCATGACATACTCAAAGTGGGTCATAAATTACGTTAAAATTACAATGACGCCACTGGGTGTGCAGGGCATGAAGATGAAGGGTTCCGATGAGGGAAATCACGTGGGAAAAAATGCGGTATGGCAATATCATGAGATAGTCATGATTAGTCATTGATTGTTTTAACATTCAAATTGATTCCGCTAGGATGTGATTGGTATCAAAACAATGGTCTTGATGAGCGGAATCACCTGGGAGAAATAAAAAATGCTTCCTTGTTATAACCATGAGAAGGTCATGGCGAGACTTATATGGGGTTAAAATTTCAAGTGACTCCTCTAGGGCGCGTAGGGTATGAATTCACAGTCTTGACGAGGGGAATCCCATGTTACGAATAAAAAAGGCTTCGTGGTTTTAATGAAGAGATAGTCATTATGAATACCGCTACGCGGTATCAATGACACGCGGTGCCGCTAATACTACCAGTTTTGCACCGCTCGTTATGGTACAGGTTGTTATGCAAGAACAAAAAAAGCACGCATTTTTAGTGTTCCTACCACGCTCAACACGATCACCGTTTCGACATCACCTGCGTATTTCCAAGAACTTCCGAAACCCACTAATAAAGAAGTTGTGCGCCCTCGGGTACTGAATCATTCTCATATCATCCGGAGTTGCATAGTTTGTGGCGAGGGAAAGATAGGTATACATATCCGGGTACACATTGGATTGTTGCACCTCCGCATCAGCGACGGCATCTTTCCTGATGCGCAGCTCGTACGGGTAAACCACTTTCGCACCTCTAAATCTTTGATTTGTAACGCGCACGTGCAGGGCACACCAGGTTGTCGAAGTGTCGATGTCTAAAAGCCAGCCATCGCGCTCCGCAGGCGACTATCGCGTGCTGCCTGAACGCAAAAGAGCAAGGCACGCTCGAACGTTCTTGCCGGTTTGCACTGCCTTATTTGTATGCATGTCTCAAACATGGCTGGACCACGCCAGAAATAAAAAAAAAACGCGGACCTGACGTCACATAAAAATTATGTATACGCCGAAAAGTGAAAGCAAATATTTTGTTAGTTATTCGTCTATTATAGAGGTTTAGGATATCGTTTACCACGTTTACATCACCCGTTTACCGTGTTACCTGGAGTCGGAAATCCCGTTTCCCTCTGAAACTCTAGGACACGTTTTAGCACAATGTTCCCGGTTTGCCATAGAGTGGTTTGCATATTTCAGCTGTTGCGCCGCATGTAGCGACTTATGATGAATTAGTCTTAAAGCAAATCATGCATAATTTTGTTGCTCATATGTATTTGCTTTCGTTTAAAGTAGCTTGAATATTTCGTTTTTTCGGGTGAAGCGTTCTCAATAATTGTAGTTGTTTTCAGGATAGTGTAGCCATCACCTGCAGAGCTTCAAAAAGAAAACGTGTCGGTGGGCGCCATCTACCGAGGAGAGTTAGAGCCAAGATAAAATGAAATTTGCCCCCGCGCGATATATTTAGTCAAGAAATGAGAAACATACGTTGTATAGACGGTATTCGTTGAAACGTTTAGCGGCCAATTTCTTCGCTTCGCAAACAACCTGCTTTCGAGTGAAACTTTTGTCCTTCCACCCTGTAACAGGCCCACTTCTGGGCTAACAGTATTAATAAATGAAATGAAATGAAATGAAATGAACACTAGAAACGGCCACAGACATGGCCGATGCGCCACGAACGCGGCGCAGCCTGGGCCACTGTGGCCGCACGCCGAAGAAAAAAAAGACACCGGCGTGCGTCATCTGCTAGTTCCAATCCGATTCTAAACTGTGTCGCCAACAGAGATGTTATTAAACGCACTCACAGTGAACTCGACGCATTACTTTGTGTTCGGCGAAGCGTTCGTAACGTAAAACACAGTCATGTGTTTCACAGTCGTGCTTAGCAAAGACAAGGGCCGCCATCCCGCGGAGCCTGACGTAACGAGTGACGGCGCACCTTGGCCTCCGCGATTTGCTGCCGGCGGCATAGAGCCTCCGGTAGCCGTTTGCGGAGGCTACGGGCGCACTCACACGGTTGCATGGAGGAGAAGAGGGGTGCCTGATCTGCGGGCCGTGCGCACAACGTCGCCTAGCAACAGACGCTCGGCCACAGATATGACACCGCATACTTGGTTGCCTGGATGCATTCCACGCCATGGAATACCGAGGATAAATTAAATTTCACTACCTTTCCTAGCACAATTTTGGATGCCTAAAAGAGCACTGCGATCTTTATAAACTTGTCTGAACTATTTCAGGCGGGTGTTTTTTGAGCGTCTTGAAACGGGAAGGGTATTTTGGGAAGTGGTTGAAACAGAAACGGTCAAACGGGAAGGACGTTTTGGGGACGGTCGGACACGGGATGAGCCAAACGGGAAGGGCGTTTCGGGAATGGGCTATAGCAGTACGGATAAAAACGCGAATTGGTTGCTTCGGCTGATGATACCGCACACATTAAGGCCAGCAGAAAAATATCGGCGGTTCAAATGACGTTCCAGAATGGCGCAGAAAGGCTCCAGCACGTGCGACATCAAAGCAAGCACAAAGTGAACCGAACTTGTGCTGGTGCTGTTCCGGGCAGAACAAGAAACATAGGTCAAACAAAAGGATGCCAGCTGCCCCAGGAGAAGGCGCGCAAGCACTGCGAAGGCGCGACAATTTGTTCGATTCAACAACGGTAGGAGTGAGACAGAGAGGGGAAGAACGTGAGGGATGCTAGAAAAGAGGGAAGAATGGCGCCACAGCCCCTCAGACGATTCACTTTTCTGCACTTCGGACAGCTTTCAAGTTGAGTGCAACTGCTTCATTTATGCTACTTAAAATCGTGTGCAGTATTACGGCGGTGCCGGCGCATCATCAGCGGTTGTTGTAGACAATATTCTTTCTAATCACTATTGCATGCGTGCGGGAAAGCTATAGGGTGATCAAAATATGCACAGACACCTTTCTACATCTGTTATCTCCGTAATTATCCAACCAACGTCTCCGCAGACTCGCCCATTTCCCTCAAGCTTTGCTCAACTGCAGATATACGGCATCATGCGTGGACGTCGCCGGTGCTCCAGCTTTCCTATACGGTGTATATGAGAGTCCTTAATGGATGATGCTTCCGTGATTGGGGCTCATTTCAAGGCATCCACGAGATGAAGCATGGTAGCTAAGAAGTTGTAGCTAAGGAGATACGGCACAAGACGTAGCTAAACTCGCAGTGTAGTCAGCAAAACGGAGTCTGCGGAGGGACTTAATGTGTTTTTATAAACTTGGCCAACATGAGATAAAATTTCGAGGAAACGAATAATTTCAGTCGCGTTAACTCTCATCATCATCAGTTACTTGAATAGTTTTATTTCTCTTAATACGCTGTTTATTAGAGTAGAGGTGGTTGGGAAAGGAAAATGTTTAGTAGGAACACAGTTTCCTCTAGCACCCGCACCTTCAAACACTGTATCGATTGTTTCAAAGGCGACCAGATGTGTTAGCTTGCCCAGTGGCAACCGAGTATAAACAAATCAAGGGCCACTTCTGAAGAGGAAAGGGAGTGAAAATGCGCAGCTTCCATTCATGTAACCGGGGTTATAGTCAAAGTCCAAAATCCAAACTGCTTAGGCCAAGTCAGAATGACTCGATCGGATAGACGTCGCCTTTATAATGCGAGAGACCCATGTGAGATTGTGGCAATGGGAACATTTTTTTCTGTCTTTACGTTCTTTATGTGCCTTCGTGAAAACTGATTGTGTAAGTTGCCGCGGCTGCACTGCGCTCGTTGCATAACGATTCGGATTTTGGAATTTCACCTCGGTCTTTGAGGACGCTGGCCTTATATTTAGGTTACATTTATTTTTATTTTTTGCAAACCCGTGCACGACAATGGCAGACTTTGAGTTGAGGAGTTTAGCGGAAATATCACACCCGTGCAGTGACATGATAACCACGATATCGCCTCATTTGAAAGGCCGAGGTGCGAGGACTTACAGCGATTCGCTTGGCGAATAAAAAAAATCAAACAATCCGTAAAACTGGCCGAAAACAAAATCTAAAGTTACACAAACTTCAAAAACAGAGTTCTCCTGGTTTGACGCCAAGATAGGATATTCTAGTCCACGGCAATAGAGATGAAGCCTGTTTTCTCTGTGCAGACACTGAACCTCCCCGTGCCAAGGTAAACTAAACAAACAAGTATCACCATGCGAAAACTTTAACTGATCTTGATCTTTTTTGGCCAATATAAGAGATAAAAATTGATACTCGGTAATGCTGTGTGGGTGTGGTTACTGGTAAGTTTAACGGTCGCCTCTTGTAGGCATGTACGGAAATGTTTTGAGCTGTGCTAGTACTGATTCATGATCACAGCTCGGCCAACTTGGGGCAGCTCACTGAAACTCACTCACACATTTATTTTCAAAACACCACTCACTCAAACTCTGACTCATTGCTGAGCAGCACATCTGCACTGACTCAGACTCAAACTCACTGTGAGCGCAAAACTCAAAACTCTGACTCCAAACTGAAAATCTACTCAAAAGTAAAAATTTACTCAGAACTCAGAATGGACACAAGATTAAAATTCACTTAGAACTCAAAATGTACTTAAAACTCAAAATGTACTCAAATTAAAAATGTAATCCTTTCTCAGAGCGCCTTCTACAAGCATCCCCAGGCCGTGCTGTCTCTGTTTACGAGTACGCAATCCCTGATTGGCGCTCGCTGGGACCAGAAGGTAAAATGTTTTCTCTGGCGAATTTCTCTGACCCAAAACGCAAGTTCCTAAAACAGGGATCTCGACGTTCAGGCTCGAATCCAGTATCGCTACTTCATGTACCCAAACGACATTGGACGGGCTTGGCGCTAAACATACTCATCTACATAAAACATTTGTAATCCCACTATGTACATTATTGACAGAATGCAGAAAACGTGTTTGTGAAAGTGTTGACACCAATATTAAGTCGGTTACTGCACTTCCCAACTACACGCAAGTCAAACTCATGAACATAATACATTTATAATCCATGCAAGAAAACTGCGGTCGCAGCCTTTACGTCTCGTGAAGGGTAGTGAAGACCCAATATTAATTCGGTTACTAAACTGGCTATGTACATAAACGTCTATATAATTGTACGAATTTTTATTAAAAAAACATTGTTTTCAACCGATGTGCGCACATGCTATACTAGAAAAAAAAGGCTTGTAGTTACACATTTCAGTTAGAGTAGAGTTTATTTTGGTTTTTTAAAATAGTTTCTTGTAAACTAATAAATGCATTTTGAAGGACATCTGGCTTGTTAAGATTGCTAGGTTGGGTTGATCCATGGTTCAACAAAAATGAAAGTGGATGCTTAGAACTATTAAGGATGTGCTGGCCAAACCTTCGTTGGCCCATGTTTTGACCTACTCTTGAATGTTTACTTTACTCTTGTGGCTGCTCCCATCTCCAATTTACCAGAGGCCTGTGACAGGGCCATTGGAACATCGTTCCGCTGGCTAGAGCTATAAGTTCTCCCGGCGCGTGCTGCGTCTGCCTTAGTGAAACCGTTTCTCCGACCCTTTTAAATGCGAATGCATTTATTAGCCGGGGGTTGTCTTGCTCCGTTGGCCGGCGTGCGCCTGCATTCCTCCAGCGCGCGCCTCGTAGTTCTGCCTTCGTCCTCGTCGTCGTCGTAAATGCGAATGCATTTCTTAGTGTGGGGATTCACACAATACAACGTGAGCATTACGCCTCTCCCTGGCGGTGACATCACTGCAGTTGCTTCCACGTCATCATCATCAGTTGGAGAAGAAGAAGACATGTCTGCGAAGCGAAGAGCGCGTAATGCCGAACGCGTTACGCGCTCGGGAACATCAAGAAGGAGTCTAGTCGTTTGAACGCGCTTCGGGTTCTTTGGAACGAGTTTGGAAGAGGAGGTGATGAGAACGGTGACGGCATCATCGCGGTCTGTGACGACAACCCTCGTCTGGCGCCGTTCAGGTCGTACCTGGTGTGTGCCTCGTGCCGCGAGACTCTGGTCAACGGGCGCGTTCCTTCGATGAGCGTGAGTTTCGGCTACCGGTACCCTCCTCGTCCGGCGCACCTTCCCTTTACTGCTTGCCGACTGGTGCCTTGATAGCGATGAAAGTAGGTGAAGTCGAATCCCTCGCAGCACCGATACCACCAGAAAGAAGTGTAACACAATGCAACGTGAGCATTACGCCTGTCCCTGGCGGAGACGTCACTGCAGTTGCTTCCACGTCTTGATATCGCACGCCGTTGCCACGTCTCCCGTTCGAGACACGTCTCCGTACAAGGACTTGTACACCCTTGCCTACACCGGAGAAGGAGTCTTTGTGGTGACCGTGTCCCTCGCGCCCAACCTCGCTCGAGACGTCGTTGCCGCGCAGCTGGACGCGGCTATGGAAAGTGTGCGCGTGCGCTCCAAACCCTCTGACCCCATAGTCTTGGTTGGCGACTTCAATGTTGACGTGCGCAAGAAGAGTGGCGAGTGGCTGGTCGAGTACATGCAGACCAGGCACTCTATGCATTGTCTCTGCCGGCTTCGACACGTGCCCCACTACCATTCACGGGAGTTGCATTGATCTGGTCTTTCGCGAAACTGCGACGCGCGTATGCTTCTGAAAGACCCTTTGACCGTGCACTTTAGCGATCACAAGGCAGTGATTGGGGCCGTCAGGTACAACAATAACACAAACAGGTGCTGATGAATAAATGATTACGTTCACACTCTCGTCATTAATTACGCCCTTACTCTCAACACACTCATCGGTGCACCCAATGCATTCGCATTTCTGCCGCATTCCCTTCGGGGAGGTGCGGGGGAGTTTTTTTCTAAGCGCTCATTTCCCTTTCCGCGCGCGCCATCACCCAGATCACTTTTTCCGACCAGCTCAATGTCCACGTTTTTACAGCGGACATGTGCAATCCGTAAGTTCCGTGTGCTGAAAAAAAAATACTGAGAATATGTGGAGCGCTCGTTAGCGTATCCCTCGCGGTGACCGCCCAGCGACCCCAGCACACGCAGTGGATTTCCCAAAAAACTCCAGCGCTGCGGTGAAGCGGTACCCCGTATATAATGCCTGGCATGAGGGCCACGTCAATATCAATGCATATATGGATGACTCCTTAGTACTAGCAAAATGCCGACGGAATACAATTTCAAACTTCTAAAAGTGCGTGCTTATGTGTCCTTCATTGCCGAATGAAGGCAGGTAAACGTGTAGCCAAGAAGCGCAACCTTTTGGAAACTCCTCGAGGGCAAATCGAGTTCTGGAAGGAACCTAGGAGAATTCCAGAAACACATGCAATTCGCAAAGAAAAAAACTTAATGAAAGAACTGGAGCGGCGCTACTGGGAAGCCCTCGTCCGCAGTGGTGAAATGCAGGTTGAGTACGAGGCACACTGCAAGAACTCTCTGGTCTTCGAGAGGGAGAGCGTAAGTAAAAAAAAATACCGAGGTTGTACAGAACGGCGTTTGTACCCCCAGTAGTGAGGAGGAGGCTTCCCATTCACCGTCTACTTTTTCCGGCTATTCAGCACCGAAGAGCTAGAACCCGCGGGGTTCTGGATCTTCCGTGTTGATAGCCAGAACGAATAGCCATAATAGTGACAAGAAATACTGCAATGCATTCTGAAAGTGCCAAGGGATATTAGGGAAGCAATAAACACACCCATAACACCTCCTGAGGTAGACCAGACAATAAAAATCTGGAAACATTACCCAAAGAAAATATCCCCATCCTCGCGAGTGTTTTTGAAGGCATATTGGTAGAAAAACTCCTCCTGTTATCCACGTGGGGCAACAAAAATTGTTAAAAGAACGTGAACGGTAACCGCCCTATCACGCTACTAACAGCTGACAACAAAATACTTTTAAAGAACCGGGCAGAGTAACTGTAGACGGCACTGGGTGGGGCATGGCAGAGAATTATCAGACCGATGGCATCAAGGCCGCGCTACCATCACCAAATTACACGCGCTCGGGAGTGCGTTCGAGGCAGCAGCGTTGGGCTTTACTCTGATGGCAGCGCTCAAGCTGGATTTAAGGAAAGCATTCGACCAAGTAAACCGCCCCTACCTGCTTACGTTTGTGCATAAGTCAGCGATTTGGAAACGTAATGCTCGATTGGATGGACACTTGTTACAACGACGTTACACCAGCCTTGTCTTAAAACTTCGCGATTAAGTCCCCCACACAGATCAGTGTTAACGGGATGTTTGATGTTACCAACGCCCTTCGCCCTGTACATGGAGCCACTCTGCTGGATGATCGCCCCGTAAAAAAAATAGGAGGCCTCGTTCTCAGGGATTAAAAATTGCGAGTCCTGGTCTATGCACACGATTTTGCCTGCCTTTGCACATCTTCGACGCAGGCGAGCGAGATAGTGTAGCTGGCCAGTAGCTTGCGCCGCTTCTTGGAGGCAGAAATAACATGGGCAAGTCAGAAGCAGCTTGGCTTGGCTTTTGGGTTCCCAACTCCCGAAACCTTTTCTTTTGGAATAGAATGCTCCTTCGCGTATAAGTAGCCTATATTCGGATAGAGACAGGCACCAGTCCTTTGCAGAACGGCATGAAAAATAGGTGTGGTAGGGTCCCAAGACCCACCACTGGGAGTTAGGGGGTCTCCAAAGATGGATGCTTGTGCCTCTCAGCTGTCGACTCCTGGCTTAGCCCAGTGAAGAAAAGGCCTGTATTAGATGATCCGCATCAGTTAGTTTGGCAGGAGCTCCGAAGAAGAGGCAGGTGTCATCGAACGGGACATGGTAGCGTGGTGGCCACGCCAGGGTCGCAGCAGGTGCACGCGACACTCCCACGTGAAGTCTGCGTGGCAAAATCTCTTCCCAGCGAACAAGTCTACTGATGAGGTCCATTCCATGCCGTGGAATTAGGGCACGTGTAGCGCGACGCAGGTCATTCTTGCGTTGAGAAAGTTTCCGAATGAACGCGCTGTAAGCATTGGCAGCGGCTGAGGCATCGACATCCGTTGATAAGCCCTATCTGCTGCATTGTGAGCGGGAAGTGTGTTCCGCCGAACCCACAACAGCCGGAGAGGGCTGGGGCACATGTCTAGTAGGGCATGAACGATCCTTAAAATAGTGCAATTGCTGCATACTCGGCGTAAATCCGGTATCGCGGCCATACCTTCCGTATAAAGACGCAGGGTGGAACCCACTTGGGAGAGCTGTAGGGCTGGCGTTGGTGACTCTAGGTCATTCCGCATGTCTGTAAGCTGCACACAGTAGTGATGGCAGAAACCCGGCATCACTTCCGTATGGATTTGAAAGAGAGTGTCGGGAATTACAGTAGCGTAAATATCGACCAGGAAAAGGCGTGTGTGCCAGGAAGGTGGGGTTACTGGCAGCTGCCGATTGAATACTCCACCCCAACACCACGAGGCACATCGTCATTTCCTCGAGGGTACAGGTCTGCAACGACCACGTGTACCCTTCCATGTTGACGCAGCCCACATCACAACGATCGAGGCCACTTAAAAAATTCGCCCCAGTCCACACTGTGAAGATTGTTGGAAAGAGCTTTAAATTACAGTCAAAACAATTGCGCATGTGACTACGCTTAAATTCACCCTCGTAGCACTACAAACAATGAAACCAGAGATTCTGATAGTCGTTACCTGGAATTAGCGGGGACGGCGTCCCGAACACAGCAGTAGTGTCCGCCACGGCCGGCCTTGAGAAGCGGACGCCGCAGCTTTAGCCGTGCCATGAGTCGGGAGAAAGAAAGCAGTGAGGAGCGTCTTTCGAAGTGTGAAACAGCGAACCCTAGCCATCCTGATGTCCTAGCTTGGGGCTACACCACCGAGCGACACAAGCGGACACACCGAAACAATTGGGACTTCTAATCTTAGTAATCCTCATTAAACCGGTTCAACTAGTTGTTTAGTAAGTCGAGAACTGCGAGAAAGCTGAGGGAACGTTTATAATCGCTATTTATCAGAACCAGTCGTTACTGTCGCTTTTTGTAATACCTCTTAAAGCAGAACCGGATCGGTATTCCCCAAATTAAAAAACGAAGCCTCATTCCAAGCAAGGAGTGCGCCAAAGGTAGCGTTTCTCTAGCGGGCAGATTTCTGTATGTGGTTTGTACCTTTTGTTTTCCTTCAATCCTTCTCGTATGTTTGCCGCACTACCACTTAATGGCGTCGACCCGGGAGGTGTTGTCGAGCAAGTTGTTCAAGCCATGCGAAGGCAGCGCGCAGTAAAGCCCTGAACAACCCTGGCTAAAGCAGACGAGGAAGCCGTACCGCCGAGGCCGCTGCCTGCGAGCAGGCACTTCCGTGCGGGGAACGCTTGGTAAATTCGCCACGCCACATACAGTGTGCTCCGTGGATGAAACCCTTTTGCTCTCCACCGGCTCCTCTCTCGCCCACCCCTGCCACCGCCTCCGCCGCGTAGGGCGTTTCTTGTCCCGCACGGCACGAAAGAACAATTGCCTGATAGAGATAGAAAGCTCTGCTATAAAAACAAACTTCACCGGTTATGATGCTATCTTCCTCTGGGGTTCAACAAATGAACACATGCGTCGTGCAACCTGTTTTGGGGTCTGGAGAAATGATGTGTAGGGCTGCCGAACGCACAGCTCAAGCTGATCGTAGAGATCTTCTTGTACCTTTGGACCAGCCAGACTCTTTCCTTCGCGTGGCTTTAAGGTATTGTGGTTCCGTACAGCTATCCAGGTGGCTAGATCACACCAGTGTGCGTTAACCATGGCGTAGGTCACACTGGTTTCTACAAAGTCATTGCCGCTGCACTCATAACATTGGAGGATCAGTTTTTGTAGGAGCACCGCCTCACCGCTATGCCACAAAGGCTTCACTGGGTGCTCCCTGCGAAAGTTCTTCCACCTCTTCCATATTAGCAACCTTCGGAGGACACGCTAGGCACAAATGTAGTGAGATGTGTGCGAGCCTGCTTGTGCCTATCGGGTCTAAAGATTTCTTCTTCCGTTTTGAGGCCTGAGTGCTGCCAGTGATAGAACTGCAGAAGTCTCTTGGATTATTTGTGCCTTACGATGCATATTCGTGGCGCGCAACACTGCCCACAACTTTTACGACGAAATACAGACTTTGTTCTGTACACGAGGGCAAATAACGTGGTCGAACATCAGGCAGCTATATGGTGATGCAGAATGACCCGTCCTTCGTGACTGTGATCTTGTCCTGGGCCTGCGTTACCTCTGGAGGGCAGGCGTAGACGCGGCTGAGTGCGCTGTGAGAGAAAAACCCTCCTGTGGTCACTTTGTTAACCAAACCAACTGGACCCCAAGTGCGGTAGATTTATTCGAATCTTACGAACAACTGCGCGGGTTTATGCCGCAGGATAGTCAGTAGGCGATCTCTTTCAAGAGCAAAGGAAACCATCCGCCTAAGCAATCATGCTATAGGAAAGGATTTGGCGTTGGAGGCGTAAAGGCCAAATAGAGCATGCGGAGTTTCATCATCACCATTTCTTGTTTTTTTGCTTCTGCTCTACGATTGATCCTCTTTTTCAGGCCGTTTTCTAGGATTTCAATATATCAGTGTCCGCAACTTGCTTATTGGCTTTTCTTTTCCTGATGCACTGGGAGACTTTTCGTCATGCTACAAGATTTTGTGTCGGTAATCGCGAACGTTTTTACTGTATATTTATGTGTGATCATGTTCATGCGTGAATGTATAATGTAGTAACGCTGGCTGTACTTTCCTACTTTTGAAGAGTATATATAGTCCTTTTATCTAACTTGTAACCATAGTAACGTATGGAGATAAAGTTATTCTTGGAAAAAATGTGTCCTTCAGTTTTGACGTGGAAAGGATCCCTGCAGCTTAGCTATTGTTCAACCATTGCGAGGGAAGGAGGGGGGGTGGGGCACATAGAGTCGGAACAGGTTTTCGTAGTCCAGATTGCCGCGAGCCGATGCATCAGCCTAGGAGCGAGCGATGAGGCGCTACGGGTTCTCGCACGGTGAGTTTTCCAGATCACGCTGCTCCTGTACAGCGAATGGAGAAGCAGGGAGTGTGGCGTTTAGGTTCATACCCAGACAGGTAGATGCAATTTTTTCTTGTGTGCAGAGCACTTGTGGTTGGGCTTGTGGTTGTAGCTCGTGAGTGATCCGGTGCAGTCACGCGACGTCATGCATCCAAACAGCTCCTTTTATAAATTAACTGCTTTATCCCCGATTCAGTCTTCACAGAGAAAGTCAAGAGGAAACCTGAACGAGACGTTGCCTGAATGAGAACGAGAACCATTTGAAACTCCTATAACCACTGGTCCTTGTCCTGCAAAGCCTCATTATACGCAGAAACACAACTGAAGGCCCATTTGAGATAAAATATATGTAATTTACATGCTGTTCCCGCGTCCATTTAGTTATGAATGCTTATTGGGGTATTTTGCGTCAGCCAAGAAACAGTTGCCGCCAACAAAAAAAATTGACGAAGATTGCACAAAGTCGCGCAGGGCTTCAACCATAGCAAAGCTGGAAGATTTCTTTCAATGTAAGCACTGAAGAACACATTTCCACGCATGGCATTTGGTTTTAAATTGTTTATTTGCATGTTGAGTTGTGGTTTTTTACTGTGGTAGTAGTAGTCATCGCCATATCCATTAATGTGTCGTCTTCCTCATGCATGAAAAGCGAGCCGGGATCGTTTTGTCCGCAGGCTTTCACACTCTTCTATAGTGAACACGTCCGCTCGATCTAGAAGAGGCGGCAATCAGATTCGCGGACTGGGCGTCTGTAGCGCGGGGGGCTGTCTTGGAGTCCCCCTTGTGGCGTGGACGCATGTGAACTCTTTTCTTGGTATATTTTTCCGAGCGCCACGTTCAAGTGTTGGCGATGCCGCACGTTCCCCGGCAAGCGCGTGCTCAGAAGCGTGGCAACTGGCAGAAGTAACTTTGACTGGGAATTTCTGATGACGACCGCACACATTGCGGCCAGAAACAAAAGATCAGATGTTAAAAAGCGCGCCAGATTGGCGCACAAAGGCTCCAGCACGTGAGAAATCAAAGCAAACACAAAGTGAACAGAACTTGTGCTGGTGCTGTTACAGGACAGAACAGGAAACAGAAGTAAAAAAAGGATGCGAGCTGCCCCAGGAGAGTGTTCGCAAGCACTGCGAAGGCGCGAGAATTTGTTAGAATTGAACGAAGCTCTCTTCAATTCAACAAGGGTAGGAGTGAGACAGAGAGAGAAAGAGCGAAGAACGGCGCCACAGACCCTCCTGAAAATTGGTTAATTGATTGATTGATTGGTTGGCTTTAATGAGAAAGAGGCAATAAGCCCTGGCGGGGAAATGGGAATAAGAGGTGAGCAGTGAGGAGAGGGCTTACAGATTTTTGAAAAGTGATAGCATTGAGTTCTTCTGTAGTGCTCTTGAGGTAAAAAACACATTGAAGGGCAGTACAGTGAATGTGCACACACTGGGAAACAGTTTGCCGAACTTCCAATGAATGCACTGAAGAAGTGACCGCCATTCACGTAGACGATTCAGTGTGAAAGAAAAAAAAAACACACTGAACGGTGTTGTATATTTGTCTATTTGGTTTCGGTTCCCCATCACTGCCGCAGGTGGCGTCAGTGTTGTTTGGGTATATAAGCATGCGCAAGTTGGAATAAAGGGTCTTTTGTTGCGATGGGCACTCAAGTTGTGTTGTCGTGCATTCATCGGCGGCACACGCCGCAACTACATTGGCGACGAGGATGCTCGTTTAGGAGGGGGCGTGATTTTCGTCATTTTCGCCGACTGGTTCCCGCGCCATCAGTGTTTCCGGACTGGCACCCCCGCCCCCGTTCCTGCCCACGCCTGGCCGCCCTGCTGTTGCCTGGCCGCAATGGATCCGCATCTTCGAGAATTTTCTGCTCGCATCTGGTGCTTCGGACTGTGCGCCGGACCGTCGCAAGGCTCTTCTACTCCACAGCCTCGGCGTAGAAGGCCAACGCATATTTCACACACTACCGCTTCAATGTTCGGCCAACGCTAAGCCTGGTGAGCCAACTACTGATACAGATTCTGGAACTGTCAAGGACACTTCTCAGACACAGCATGAAGCGTCGTCGTAGGATACCGCTGTCGCAGCGCTGCATGCGCACTTCACGACAACAACAAATGTTGTGGTCGAACGGCACCGCTTCGGTAGGCGCGTGCAGCAAGTCGGTGAAGCAATCAATGAGTACATTACCGCGTTACGTGAGCTTTCTGCTACGTGCTCTTTTCCTTCTCAGGAAGATTCCTTGCGTGACCAGTTCGTTGCGGGCGTATTATCTCGGAATTTGGCGAGCGGTTGCTGCTGGAAGGGTCTTCTCTTTAGTTCGCTCGAGCTGTACTAATAGCAACGCAGTTTGAGCAGGCAACCAATGATTGCAAAGAATTTGCTACTGCAGATGTCCAGAGCATAAATGCTCGCGAAAACACCCCTCCGCCCGCATCTTCTGCCAGGCGACCCCTCGAAGCGGTCGCGCAGCCAACAGGGCCATTGTTACCGCTGCGGTTCACCTCGGCACAACGCAGCTTCATTCCGCTGCCCCGCCAAAAACAAGCGGTGTCATGGTTGCGGTATTATGGGTCATTTTCGCTTGGTCTGCAAAAGAAACTCCGCTCCGGTTGGTGAACTAGACGAAGAAAATTCGATAACTGAAGAAGTATTTAGCATTCTGGCTGTGACGACATCCACTCGTCCCGCAATTTACATATCAGGTGCAGTTGGTCAAACGAAGTTAACTTTCCTCGTGGATTCAGGGTCGTCAGTTTCGATTTTGACGCATGACCTATTTAGGCAGCTTTTTAAATTACAGGCGCTTTCAGCGGCTCGAACTAGACTACTGAATTATTCGAAGAAACCAATTCCAGTGTGTGGTTGCTTCTTTGCTGATGTCACGTACAATAACTGCACAACAGTTCTTTTTTATGTCGTTGAACAAGGCACCTCGCTTTTGGGTATTGATTCAATCAGGGCGCTCGGTCTGCAGATTGATGGCTCGTCACTACAGTGCCTTGAAACGACAGCGGTGCGTACTAGCGCTCGAACGGAGCACACCGCAGTCATGACAGAGGCGGAGGAGTCCATTCACCTTCCATCAGAATTAGTCGAAGAGTTTGGTGCTATTTTCGATCCAGGACTTGGCATCGCAAAGGGTTTTGTTCATCGCGTCAAAACACGGTCGACAGTTCAGCCAGTTGCTTCAAAACTCAGGCGCCTTCCGCTCTCACTGCGGCCACGAGTCTCGGAAGAACTGCGCCGCTTGGAATAAATGGACGTGATAGAGCGAATAGAGGCATCCGGGTAGGTATCCCCCATTGTCGTGGTTGAAAAGAAAGATGGAGGTATCCGCCTCTGTGTAGATCTTCGACAGGTAAACAAAGCCGTCGTAGCAGATAGCTTTCCCCTCCCTCATACAGAAGAGCTATTGCATAGTCTAGTGGGGGCAACCCACTTTTCCAAGCTTGACCTTGCATCAGCGTACCATCAGGTCATGCTTCACCCCGAGAGCCGCGATTTAACGGCTTTTATAACACACGACGGCCTCTTTCGTTTTAAGCGCGTGTGTTTTGGGCTCGCTTCAGCACCATCTGCTTTTGAAAGTATGTTGTCGAAAATTCTGCATTGCTGCAGCGGCGTCCTGTTCTATATCGATGACATCATTGTGTTTGGGAAGGGGAGAGAGGAGCACATGGCGAATCTTACCGCAGTGCTGAGGCGCATAAAAGAGGCAGGACTCAAACTGAACACAAAATGCGTCATCGATACGCCGGAGCTTGCGTTTTTGGGCCACAGGATAACCGCAAACGGTATTGTGCCGTTGAAGGAAAAGGTTGCTTCCATCCGAGACACTCCAGCGCCCTACTGATCCAGCCAGCCTTCGATCATTTCTGGGATTGGTCGAATATTATTCTAGGTTTATTCCCAACTTTCGCTGACATGGTTGAACCAATGCGTGTCCTGCTAAGAAAGGGGCAGCGATTCGTTTGGTCTGACGAGATAGACGCTAGTTTCAGAAAGACCAAAGACGCGCTGGCATCTAGCACTATACTGAGAATGTTCGATGCATCTCTTCCAGTCTTAGTGTCGACGGACGCATCAGAGTGTGGACTTGGAGCGGTCCTACAGCAGGTGGACGGACATAAACTGCACACTGTCGCTTTCGCGTCTCGAGTTCTTTCGCCAGCTGAGAGGAAATATTCGGTAGGAGAACGGGAAGCGTTGGCCTGTGTTTGGGCGTGCGAGCGGTGGCACGTGTACTTGTGGGGACGCCACTTCACGTTGCTCACTGATCATCAAGCCTTGGTGGCATTGCTTTCAACACAAGGAACAGGAAGGCGCCCCTTGCGGGTAGCGCGATGGACAGAACGCCTACTACGGTACAACTATACCGTCGAGTACCGCAAGGGGTCGCAAATTCAAGTGGCGGACGCACTTTCACGCTTGCCCGCGTCGTCTTTCCAGGAAGAAGAAACGCTGTTTGGCGAGGTTGTATCAGTTCTCGAAATTCCTTCGTGCATTACCAGAGAACAGTTTGAGCCGTCCCAGTTGCAAGATAGCACACTGCAACAAAGCAAAATCTACGTGTAATCGTCGTGGCCGGCACACAAATCCTTATTGGCCGAGCTTCAGCCGTTCTTCAAAGTACGTGACGAACTTTCTGTGGTAGACAATCTGATCTTGCGTGGCGAACGGCTTGTGGTTCCCACGTCACTCACGCAGCAGGTAATCGCTGCAGCACATGAGTCGCATCCTGGAGTGGTGCGAACAAAAGCGCGGCTGCGAGAAAAGTATTGGTGGCCGGGCATGGACCGCCAAGTCGGGCTAGCTATCCAGATGTGTAGCATATGCCAGGAAGCAGACAAGAGCGTCAAGGTGCGAGCTACACCCTTGCAACCGGTCCCCTTTCCAGAGCAGCCGTGGCTCAAACTAGGCATGGATATTGTAGGCCCATTTGAGAGGGCGCCCTACAATTGCAGGTATGCAATCACGCTTGTCGATTATTATTCTAAATGGCCCGAAGTGCATTTCTGTAGCGAGACAACAACCAGCACAGTAATACACTTCTTAGTATCCGTGTTCGCACGCGAAGGCTACCCAGAAGAGGTTATTTGCGATAACGGTCCACAGTTTGCATCTCGGGAGTTTGAGGTATTTCTTCAAGATCGTGGCATCCAGGTCAAACATTCGTCCGTATACTACCCACAAGCGAACGGCCAAGTGGAGCGCCCTAACAGAGTATTAAAAAGCTTCATTCAAGTGGCGGTTCTTGAGCAGCGACCCTTGCGCCAGGCGGTAAGCGAGTACCTGGTTGTTTACCGATGCACACCGCGTGCTACAACGGCAAGGGCTCCAGCTATTCTGCTACACGGGCGGCTGCCAAAAACTCGGTTGGATGTCGTCGGGCATCCGTCGATCACTTTCTTTGATGATCCTCACTTGGAACTCCGGCGTTTATGTGAGCGGGTGAAGCAAAAGCAACAGAGCTGCAAACAATACACGGACGCTCGGAGGGCTGCAAGAGAAACCAGAGTTGACGTTGGTGACTTCGTGAGAGTGAGGAAACCCACTACTAGATTTAAAGGCGACCTGGAATTCAGCCGTCCAAGACAAGTGATCAGCAGGAAGGGACCATCCTCTTTCCTTCTGGATGACGGCAAAATGTGGAATGCATCGAAGTTCTCAAAGGTGCCACGAGCCTCTGCCGCCCTCTACACGTGGGGAGGAAACGGTACAGCAAGGGGATGAGGATCTCTGCCGACATGTGAGGGCCCCTCCCCAGAGATAACTACGAGGACTTCAGCTGCTGCTCCTTCGGCTGTGCATGCTCCCACGTCTCTTTCGGCTGCGCAGAAGCCCACGTCTCCTGCGTACGCTAGCGCAGGAGCCCACGGCTCCTTCGGCTGCGCAGGCACCCACGTCTCCGTCGGCTGCGCAGGCGCACAGGTCGCCTGCTACGACTTAGTCGGCCACGTCTCCAGGAGCAGTAACACAGCAACGCAGGGTGCAACCACCAAGAAAGAGACTACCACCAGAGCGTTATGGCTACAACGTGTAGCAAGCGAAGTTGTGCTAAAGCGAATGGAACGGGACGTATCCAGGGTTGTGGATTTTTTTTGTAAATGATGTGATTTTGTAGTACTATATAGCTATGTTCATTGTACAGTTGTATTTTTGAATAGTATTTTTGCATATGTACTAACATACTAACCTACTACATTACTAATCCATATAGCGGTTTTTAAGGAAGAGAATGTGTTGTGTATTTGTCTATTTGGTTTCGGTTCCCCGATCACTGCCGCAGGTGGCGCCAGGTGTTGTTTAGGTATATAACCATGCGGAAGTTGGAATAAAAGATCTTTTGTTCCGATGGGCACTCAAGTTGTCTAGTCGTTCATTCATCGGCGGCACACGCCGCCACTACAAAGAGCACTACTGGGAATATGCAAAAACAGGACAAGGGTTAAAGATCTTCCAGAGGGCACACTGAAAAAGGGATCGTCGTTCAGGAATGTGACGACTTTACAGGAACCATTGTGCAGTGAAAACCGCACAATTTCGTCACGTAGGGTGGTGTCATTCGGAAGTCTTAGTAAGTGTTCTTGCGCTTCATTTGGGAGGACAGGGGGGCGAGGAGTCGTTCTCGTCCCCCAACAAAGTGAGGGCATATCCATTATGAATGAAAAAGGGTAGTGTCAGTGTGTGATTGACAAAATGGACATTTTGAGGTAGTCACAGCGTGGATGAGTGCATTTACGAATGATATCAAGAGTACAGGCAGAGTTCGCGTAGTCCTTATTAGCATATCGTTCTCCTTGCGATTCTCCGAGTTCTCCGATGTAGTTCTCCGAGCGATTGAGAGTAGAAATGAATCCTGGTAGCGGTGCGTCAAACAGCCGTTTCCTGCGCATCACTTCAATGGCCAGTATTTCTGGGTTAAATTGGAAGGGATGCATCCGTTTGTCGAGGAGCAGGTTCGTTATGTGGTGGGACCGAAGAGGTAGCCATGGGAGGGTGCAAGATACACTCCTGCGCAGCAGTGTGTGACATATGGTTACCTGTGGTCCCTAGTGTCTTGGCCGGGGTCCAGACCAAGTGGATGTGATCCTTTCCGCAGTGTGACTCTTGAATAGTTCGAAGTATTGTAGTGCCCTTTAAATTTGATGAACGGGGTGATCTAGTTCCCGAAGTGCAACATTTGAGTCCGTGATACTGCGGTATTTCGATACCAAAGATTAGAAACGCAATTTTGTACGTATTGTAAAGCTCCGAGTATGCCGAAGAGTTCAGCTCGCCATGAAGACCGTAGACATTGGCAATTTGTCGTGATCCGCTAAGCAGAGGCACATCGGAGCATCTCCAGGCGATGGCAGCTGCATTTCATGGACTGCTGCGTCAGTGTAGAACAGACGGGTTGTTCCGTCGTGACCAACAGCGCAGCCTGCGGCTCAGACGCCACTGTTTAACTACCGGGTGCGTGATCGTGGTTAACCTGCGACGGCCTCGAAAGCAACGGCATAGAAACGACAGCACGGACCAGCGCCCCACGACCCCACCACGTTCGAGAATGTTCCGCCGGTGAACCGACGAATTGCATCCAACCTGCATTCTCCCGAGCATCTAGCCCAACCTGTGAGGCTTTCCACATTTTCAATTTGACTTCCGTTAGAAGTGACTCATGTTCTTCAACAGTTTCGGTTTTGCTATTATTTAGCAGCCCTGTTTATATTTTCCCTCTACATTCAACTCTGCGTGTTTCTTCATTAACCTAACCTCATAAAGTGTGCCGCTTTTTAATTCTTCATGGTATGGTGCCCTGTCTAATTATTCTCCCGTCCGTAACGCTGGGGATTATTAGGAGACTGTATTCTATCACATCTGGCGTCTTCGACAGGAACCTTCTTTAACGACCCGAAGAGCTGACGTCCCCAGCAGGAGTGATTGGAGAGTGGGAGACGAGACATGGAACTCAAAAACGTGTGACGCTTGGTACCAAACTGGGGCTAAGAGACTCCTAGCTCTGGGAATGGCTAAGGACAGAGCAAGATCGTATGAGAGGTGAGAGGGTAGCAGAACGCGACGCTAACAAGACACGAACAGAGCTGGAGCATGCGAACCCTTAACTAAAATTAAGACTGCAGGAAGGTGCTAGGAAGAATTCGCTGGGTGACGAAGCGACTGTATCAGCAGGCAGTACCGGCACCTGTCTCCAAAAGCCCACATCATTTTATTCCCAGTTTGACAATCGTAGGGACGATCTAGACGCCTACCTGATGACGTTTAAAAGAATAGCTCTCACGCAAAAGTGGCCGGAATATAATTTGGTCGTTGGTCTGAGCTTGTGTTTTACTGGAGACGCTCTCACAGTAATCGGGGGAATGACGCCGGAGGACTCTATGAATTACCAGAAGGTTAAATGGGCTCTTCTCCAGCGATTTCGATTCAGTGTCGGATCAGCTGTAACGCGGACACGAGTTCAAGGTCGAAGCGTTGCCGAGAGAGAACTCCAGTGACCTAGTAGCAAACCAGGCTAACTGGGAGAGTACTGCCGACTTAAAGAGTAATGGGGTACCTAAACGAGACAACGCACTTGCTGAAACGTCGATAGAGGTCCGTACGAGTCCACTGATCACGTTCCTGCGTAGGCCTCGGGTTCGGCGATCTCGGCAGAATCAGGAGAATTATCCGAGTCAAGGGGGGCTTTGAAACTGTTTCCAACAGGAGTGCGTGCAGTGCATGATATAGCAAGGTTCTGCGGGAGTGTGTAAGTGCTGGGCAAGCCAGGCGAAGCCGAACGAGCCCCGCCTTCTGCTCGTTCGGCTTCGGGTGTGAGCTCACACCTTCGCGTGTGATCTCTAACTCGGGCGAGGTTGTGGCAAAGCCTGTGAGCGGGACACGAAATATGCGCGAGCAACCAAGCGTGAGCGGCGAGCGGACCGAACGTTTTGCAGTAGCTCAGTGAAGCCGCGGACGGCCGAAGCGGGTTGCGCTATCCCCATCAGCGGGGAAAATCAGCTGGTCGTGCCATGCGAGGCGAACTCGACATTGTCCGCAGCACTCGGTAGCTGGCATGCAGTCAAGGTACTGCACAACTCTCACTTTCACCCGCATTCCAACCCAGTGGAGCGAATACACTAAATGCGAAAGCGAAAGTTGAGAGCCCTCGGCTTTGAGCGAAACTGTGATTGGTATGATCGCGTACCTGCCGCCATGTTGATCATGAGGTCAGCTCCGCACGAGATTACGGGCGTCAGCTTTGCGAGGTTTTTATATAACCGGGGAAAGAGGGTGCGTTTTGAATGATGAAACAAGCCTGTGGGGAAGAGCTTGTTGTAACGCAGCGTTCGTTTCCCGTTCGAAATATTCCGCTCCGTCATGTTGAGCTTCGGTCTCAAACACGCGCCGTATTGGTTCTCGAAAATATCTGATCGGTGTTTCGTGCCCTGTCAGAGTACGTACTCCTTACTTCGACGATGTGGCCAGCTTTTCAGCACATGGTAGGAGCATGTAAAGCACTTACGAGTCGTGATGTGGAGGCTCAAAGAAGCAGGCCTACCAATCAAACACTCGATGGGTCACATAGGATGCGCCGAAGTGACGTATCTAGTGCATGTGGCGGTGGAAGCTTGGCCGACGCAGACCGTCGTCGTAAGTGGCCGCAGTCGTAAACTATCGCCGACCAACGACTAAGTCAGACGTAAAGACTTTTTCGGGTTTGTCTGGATATTACCAGCATTAGGTGAAAGATCCCTCCACACTTGCTATGCCTTTAACTGACGCTCTCAGAAAGATGGAGCCAGTTAAGGTGGACTGCGACAGAAAGGGGAGGACACTTTTTAAACACCGAAACGGGCTTTGAGCGATGAGCAATTTCTAACGGGCCCCGAATTTTGCAAAGGTTCGTTATTCAGGGCGATGCGAGCGATCGTGGCATTGGAGCTTTACTATGCCCAGAGGATGCGAACGGCCGGGAACGGCCAGTTGTGTACTTAAGCCGCAAACTAACGTGCAAGAAAGAGGCGTACAGTACATGAGAAAAGGAATGTGGCTGCGTCATGTGGGTGTGCAGATGTTTGCGTGCTATGATACCGGTAACGCTAACGCACACGCACAAAGGCATGCGTTCTAAGTAGAACTGCCTTCGTCCTTTTGCCTTCGTCCTTTCGTCTCTTCGTGAACAGTTTTTAGCTTAGCAGGTACATGGGAGCGAAATTATTACCATCATTAGCTGCCTCAGTCCATTATTTACGCACCGAGTGATTTCAAGTAATCAAATTTAGTTATCATTATTTCATGTGTGTTATCTTTGACACATAGTGTCAGTTCTTCACTTAATAGTCTTGCGTCCTGCATGGGCATCTTGGTGCAGCGGGTCCAAATTTAAGATAGACACTTAGCTAGGAGAGTTGATCACGTTTTTTGGACCCTGGTGTTCTGATGAAGGACAGATGGTGCTTGCTTGCTCTGGGTGCTGCTTGTTGTCAGTCGGTTCTTTGCAAACTGCAGAACAATGATCTACCATTGCTGGGGAAAGAGACCGGTAGAACTTGGCGAAGCTGGCAGAGACACCAGGGCAGCACAGGGATGTACCTGTTATCCGGACTTCATGGAGAGTAGCGTGGTTGAGCCGCCATTTTTCTGGAGCACTGGTGGTGAACCTGGATGAGCCTGACGACCGGGCATGCGCGGCATACGAGCCACGTGGATGCAGCTCATCTTCCAGGTGCATTGTCTGGCAGCGAGGGTGCTGTTGGGCAAGTTTAGCCGATTCAAATTCGTTGCACGGGGCTACGCGCCGACAGCGGGCCTGATTCACTCCTCGTCCAAACCAAACCAAACCGCCCGCGGCCGACTTGTCCAGACTTGTCCCGCCGCTGAGTCGCGTCTCCTTTTGAGTCGCGGCGGCTCGGCCGAATCCTGCATCGGGTGAACGACCGGCAACGGATATGTCGCTACTCGCCCGGCAGCGAGGTCACGGAGACGTTGTGGGCATCACGCTCCCTTTCCCCATCGCGGCGAATGGGCCGAATCCTGCATCGGGTGAAGGACCGGCAACCAACATGCGGCGGCTTGCCAGGAGGTGGCGTCACTGAGACGGCGTGGGCGTCGCCCTCTCTTTCCCCATCGGAGCTGCTTGGTTCACGCAACCGCTCGCTTCCATTCACCGGATTTCTAACTTCAGCCAGCGAGAATCCTGATTGGAGCGATTCATAACTTCTCGGGGCTCCACCGAACTTCCGGGGGTATAAAAGCCCGCCCGGAGGCACGTATCAGCGGCATTCTCCGGCGGCACTCTTCGGCGGCACTTTTCGTAGGCTCCGAGTGGAGAGGGGCTGTCGCCGTTGTACTAGCCATGTAACATTTGCTTACCCTTGTACATACTGTACATAACTGTTGCTTCAACTTTTTGACGGCTCCAGAACTTTATCACTTCACTATACACCGCGTCGTTAGCGGACGGAGCAAGGCAACGTCGCTGCACCGGTGACTGCGCTGGGATGGCCTAATCTCAACAGTGGGGGCAGCTGTGGGATGGCTGAGTGGTGCCATGGCCTTCAGCGGAGGTTGTCTTGTGTTTGCAGCAAGGCGTTGGTTGCGCTCCAGACATGTAGCGCCATATCGAATAAGGTGTTGAAAATTAAAACCCAGTAAGTTAGAGTACAACCTCCAACAAATATTTTTAATTTGCACTCATTCATGCAACTGCCCATGAGGTGTTACATTGTCTAAAAATACATTTTTTGTTGCAGCCTTCTTGCTTGTGTTGTATTTCGCGAATTTGCGACACTCGGCAATTTAGGCACTTAAGCGGCGGCTGTCGTGTTTGCGGAAGAGGTGGTGGTTGCGCTCCAGACATGTAGTGACATCTCTTATAAAGAGTTGGAAATTAGAACCCAGTATGTCTATCGGTTAGGGACTGCGCGAGCCACGTGCGGCAGCTCTCACTTTCAGTCGTTTTAGGCCTAACCGAAGTGAGTACAAGCTCCAACTACTTTTTTTCTATTTGCAAGCATTCAAGAGACTGCCCATGAGGTGTTACTTAGTATTAAATACGTTTTTTTGTTGCGTGCTTCCTGATTTCGTGGTGTGTCGCGAATTCGAGACACTCAGCCATTTAGGCACTTTGTGGTGACTGCAGGTGTGAGTTTTTTTTATTTTTTGGCAGAGGATAAACATCGGATCGTCCTTTGGAAGAAAAGAGCTTCGTCACGCTGGCCACCTGAGTATAACAGTGACAATAGCTGTCTTATTGACAGTGATGACGACAAGGTTGATTACGTTCCTCATGCACAAACACGAGCTGCGCCCCTGGGAGAGTCTTCGTCCAACAGTGAAGATAAAAGCGGTCGCGTGGTGGCTTTGCTAACAGCCTTTGCAAAACAGACAGTGAACAGGAAAAAACACAGAACGTCAAGAACAGCGGGAAATACCATCCTGGAATACCACTTTTTCCGAAAATGGCACTGTGCGAGCACCTATTGAATATTTCAGAGTTTTAGGGGCGAAGCTCCTTAAGGCGTGGGTCGGTCCATCCTCGACGTATGTATGTAGCCACCTCTAGTTTAGTTCTTGGATTGTTTACTAGATGGCGTGGCTACCTCTAATTTAGTTCTTGGATTGTTTACTAGATGGCCGTACTTGTATATGATGAAAAGATGCGCTTGGATTGTTTACTAGATGACGTGGCTACCTCTAGTTTAGTTCTTGGATTGTTTACTAGATGGCGGGGAGCGTTGTAATAAAATCCGTTCGCTGTTGGCGCGCTCTCGGAGTCGCCCGATGGATAAGGCTGCAGATGTGCGAGCCCGCGAGGCAGAAGCGCTCCGTGAAGCCGCCGCCAAGATCCTGCCGTACGAGAGCGGGAGGCCGAAGCGTGTCGTCTGGCTGCGCGACGACGCCGCCAAGATCCCAGCGTTCGAGAACGAGAGGCCCAAGCGTCACGGCAATGGCGCGAGGACCCTGCCTTACGCGAAGCGGCACGGCTGCGGCGCGAAGAGGATCTCCAAAACGTCAGAGAACGGGAAGCGGCGAGAAAGCGCGCGTATCGGCAGGCAGACCCCGATGCAGTGAGAGCTGGTTAGGCGTCTGCAAAACGCGTCAGGCGAGCTCAGCCCCAAGATGCCGACGCGCGGTTTAAGCGAGACTTTCTAGACGTTACGTTCAGACACAGATGTAGTGGGCGAACTTTCACTGAGGAGTCACGGTTTTACCGATGATTTCCCCTCAGGAGCTTCGCTCACTCATCATCATTCACCCCGTGGATATGCTGTGAATTTTTTTGATGACAGCTTACTGGATCAAATCGTACAGCAGACCGATCTTTTTGGAACGCAAAAAAACCCAAACAAAAGGCTGGCCCTGAGTCGTGAGGAGTTCGAACCGTTTTTCGGCACGATCACATTCATGTCGCTCTGTAGGCTCCCAAGAAGTCGGCTATACTGAACAGCAGAGTGCAGGGTCCCCACGGTGTCTGATACGATGTCACGTGATCGTTGGGAGGCAATCAAGTCGTGCTTGCATTTCAGTCACAATGAAGGAATGCCCTCGCCCGACGATCCAGAGAAGGATCGGCTTTTCAAGGTGAGACGACGTATTGACTCCCTTATTCCGAAATTTCACTCTATTCCTAAAACCCAGGCCCTTTGTGTTGAGAAACAAATGGTTCCATTTAAGAGTCGCAGTATCCTGAAGCAGTTTATTCCCAGCAAACCGCATAAATGGGGTTAAAAAATATTTCTTCTCTGTGACTCGCAGGAAGTGGTACATTCATTTGAAATATACACAGTGAATATAGAGGCTGGTCCGGGAGAGACTGACATTGGTGCCAGTGGGAATATAGTCCTCAAGCTGGGCCAAGTCATCCAGCGAACATTGAACCGTCTTCTTATCTGTAATAATTGGTTTTCATCACTGAAAGTTTTTACAGCCTTGGCAAAGAAGTATGTACACTGTCTTGGAACAGCGCGCCCTAACCACGTACAAGGTTGGCCTCTGCCTACCAATGCCAGTTTGAAAAAGAAGGGCCGAGGATCATTTGAATAATTCGAGACAGTGATTGATGCCTCAAAAACAATTGCACTCAAGTGGTACGACAACCGAGCGGTAACAACATTGAGCACGTTTGCTGGTACTCAATGTTGTCATATATGTTGCAGGTGCAGGTCACGTCCGTAGACAGGTGGGAATCCACGCAAAGGAAGACCGTGCAGGTTGACTGTTCAACTGTTGTGAGCAGTTACAACAAGTCGCTGGGCGGCGTAGAGCAACTTGATACTCTCATTGCATTTTTCAGAATCCACATAATGTCAACAAGTTTCAGTCTCAAGATTTTCTTTCACTTTGTGGACATGGTCGACGTTGTCAGCTGGGTCCTTTATAGACGTGACTGTGCTTCATTATGTGTTCCTGTCAAGCAGCGGATGGACCTCCTCAAGTTGAAATTTTACAGCTCCACATTTCTGTTGCAGCAGGGAAAATACATTACAATGAAGAAGAGGGGAAGACCATCATCTTCCTCAGTTGAAGCCAAGTTTGAATGCAAGAAAAAAAGGGTCAATGAGACCCGTGCTGGTCGCTAGCATCTGTACGGACAGTACAGGTCACAGGCCAGCTGTGGAAAACACACACCAGCGTTGCAAGCGGTAGGTTGCAAAGGACAAAGTGTTTTCAAATACCGAAAGTGCAACGTTCACCTGTGCCTCAACAAGAGTGCGAACTGCTTGCAAGACTTTCACCAGGTGTAACTGACATGCTCTCACCAATATCTGTGCCGCGGATTTCATTTTCAAGGTTGTTGATTTCAGGGTTTGTAAACTGTGAAATAAAGGTCCGGAAGACATCCCCTTTATTCTTGCGCAAAACTTACTCATATTGGCCTAAGTGCCTGTTGTCGCGAATTCGCGACAACCTTAAGACTGGGCGACAAAGTTGCATTCCCGGTATTGGTTTTAGTGCCTGTGGTCGGAAATTCGCGACAAACCTAAAAGTGACCGATAAAGTTGCATCCCTAATAATACAACTGTGGCATTTTATCACGGTGCCTGTTTAAATCCGAAGCAAGAACAAAAATGTTTTCCCGCGTATTTTATAATTACGGAATGAAAGGGCTAATTCTCTTCAGGGTTGTGGATTCGTCTCCCTACATGGCCAGCCTAAGGTCCTTTCTGTTTCTTTCGGTGGACTATGTGATCATCTAGACGGTTTGTTCTTTCATCCAGGAAGCCAGTTTCCTGTCACTTAGTGTAGTATAGTGCCCAGATTATGGTGGCTAGTGTAGTTAGTAGAAAAGAAGGACGAAGCGGGCGTGAGCACGCGCCACGATCATCATCGGGAGTTCGTTCGAGTACGGCTAATAAAGAACCACGTATCGCTCCGTCTAGGGCTCTGGGCTCTGACTCGCGCTAGCTCCCGCGACAGAGCCTACTGGGAATGGCGATAGTGCGGAACCAGCTTCCGAGGGTGCTGCGCAGAGGTTGTCGCGTTGTATGGCCGCGGCCACAAATATTATTAGAACCTTCAACTGCTGATCAAGAGAAGGACCACCTATGCTTTTGCCTACTTACCTGTGAGAGTTCGCTGCACCACCGTAATGGGTTGCAACACCACGTATGGGCAAAATTTGAAATTGTAATTTAAAACAATAATTTTATATACCAAGAAAACTTTAAATTTGGCAAAACAGGACGTTGTTGCAATTAACAAAGTAATCAATAATATTTGCGCGAATCTACGTGTGCACAATTTTCGGCAAAATAAATTAGTTCTGTTATTCTAAGTAAAAAATGGATTAATTTTAAATTTTATGCCATAATTTGCGCAGCTACTGTATTCTAAATTTAAAATTTTTGTCAGCCAACAAACGTAAGCGCCGTGAATAATACAAAAATCTTACAAAAATCTGTTAATAGAGCAATGAAGGTTGAGGGGGCGGCTATTATGACCATCCGCGCTATCTGTCAACGGTAGGTGCTGATGAAGTGGTGACGCCGTTCACTCAATACCTGCGCCAGAAACCTAAAGGTGCTGCAATACTTTTCATTGTTTTTTTTAAACATTCAATATTTGAAGGACGTATTCTACCAACAAATCCAGCACTTAAAATATGGTTGACAAAGTACACCATTAAAATTTACAGCTACACGCCCGACAGAGAACTTATGAACTTCTTTAGCGTTCTTGTTGTTATTAGACCGCTCAAACTGCGTCGTTACAGAAGACCAGCTGCAATTTCCCGGATTTTCTTCAGTTGCACCAATAAACGCATTCGTTGGCCACTTTGAATTGACGATGCAGACATAACCGAAATTCAGTGCGTTCGAAAGATGGCTTCGTGAGAATTACAATAAAACTTCTTTTACCGCAAACTACGCTCGACTAAGCTATATAATTAGCAGAAAAGGGAGTGGCCGTGCGAGCCAACAGTTGATTTTCCGCACTGAAACTTATGGCGTAATATGCCCAACTGCTCTATTGGCTGAGGCTGGAAATGCTAACGACGATATGCCGATCTTATAGGCTTGCAGAACGAGTTGTTTTTGCTGAAATATAATAGGATTTCACTTTATAGCAGTAGGAATGGTGGGTGAAAGAGTGGAAGTTGCGAAACTACACGTACACATAATAGCCTCGACGCGGACGTTTTGGTACTACGCGCACGGTGCTTGTTATACCTAGCTGCACAGCAGTTCGGCGCATTAGAGTTGTCTCACACTACACTTGCCGAATAATTGGCGTATTCATGAGAGGATGTGGCCGTTACTACACCAGGGTGGCCAATCCTGCTCTTGTGAGGGAGTGCATTGCCGGCAATGGTCGCCGGGGTCAGGCCGGACCCCAAGCCCCTTTGGTGCAATTCCATCAATACGCGGATTTTTTTTTCTTTTCTTTTTTCTTAAATCAGATGGGAATTGTCCGGCACCGGGATTCGAGCCACGGTCCTTCTCCACGCGAGGCGGGTGTTCTACCTCTACGCCATATATGTTATTCAAAGCATGCTTACAACAAGTATTCAGAACGTTGGATTGGGAACAGGTGGGTGTAAGGGTTAATTGAGAATGCCTCAGTAACCTCAGATTTGCTGATGACGTTGCCTTGCTAAGTAACTCGGGGGACGAATTGCAAAGCATGCTTTCCGCACTAGGCGAACACAGTAGAACCGTGGGCATGAAAATGAATATGCAAAAAATAAAGTAATGATCAATAACCTCGGGACAGCACAGCAGTTTGAGATAGGTGGCGAGGCAGTGGAAGTGGTAAGCGAATATATCTACTTAGGCTAAGTTGTGACCCCAGATCCCAACCATGAGGCAGAGATAATTAGAAGGATCAGAATGGGGTGGGGTGCATATGGCAGACATTCTCAGATAATGAATAGCAGCCTACCATTGTCGCTGAAGAAGAAAGTGTATGACAGCTGCATTTTACTGTTACTCACCTACGGGGCAGAAACTTGGAGGCTCAATAAGAGGATTCAACTTAAATTGAGAACGACTCAGCGGGCAATGGAGCGGAAAATGATATGTATAAACATTAAGGGATAAGAAGAGAGCGGAGTGGGTCAGGGAGCAAACTGGTGTTAAAGACATATTAGTAGAAATTAAGAAGAAGAAATGGACGTGGGCAGGGCATGTAATGCGAAGGCAAGGTAACCGCTGGTCATTAAGAGTAACAGAGTGGATCCCTAGAGACGGCAAGCGTTGCAGGGGGTGGCAGAAAGTCAGATGGGAGGATGAGATCAAGAAGTTTGCGGGGATAAATTGGTCACAGTTGGCACAGGACCGAGGTAATTGGAGAATAATGGGAGAGGCCTTTGCCCTGAAGTGGGCGTAGATAGGCTGGTGATGATGATGATGATGACACTTGCCGATTACCATAGGGCGACACCACATAGTTTTAGTTTCAAATATAGTCGCCCAACCATGAAAAGTGATCATGCGCGTGAGTGGCCTTCTGTACAAGGTAATCTACTGTTGTCTAATGAATACGAGGCATGCTCGAGGTCATACTAATAGGACATGCGACCACGCGCTTTTCGCCTAGATTGCGCATGCCCGACGTTTCCGAAGGGCGGCGTTAGATCGCGCAGTTTGCCGCGGACACGCGCTCACGTGATCACCTTTCATTTTTGGGCGATTGTACATACAAAGTTAAAGTACACAATCATGAAAAGTATACGCATCCCACGCGAATGTACTTTGAAACACGCGGGTACGCTTACGTGTAAAGCTGAAAGATTTTACCATTTTACACGTTCGCGCGCTTATCCTGCTCATGGAGCCTGGATGCCTGGTTTCAAGCAAACTCGACCATGTGTGTCTACCATGTGGCGCGCGCGGAACGTTGCAGATTTACTGCAGTGTCTGCTCTTGTACACCGGTTAAGCCCTATTCATACGAGGGAGCATTTCAGCAGAAAAATCCGACCGAGCAAGTGGCGTCACCGCAGGCGTACTTTCGTGTGGCGAGCTCCTTCGCTCACACGGAGGATGCGACTGAAGCACGGATATCACTCTTTGCAGTAGCCAAGCTTTAGCTAATTGCATAGCTGCCGTAGCACTGTTGATTCCGCATCGGGTGTGGTTTCTATTGTGAGATAACTTTAGGTGCCGCTTCGAATGTCATATGCCAGCCTGCGCTGGCGTCACTTGGTAGCCCCATGTTTGACGCTTTCAATCAAAGAGCAGCCTTCGTGTGGGCTTCCTTGGATAATCACAAGGCTGGGCAAATAAGCTTCGTGTGATTGCTGAAATAGAGAGATAGAGACAGGGATCAATACATACCCACACCAGCACCCCCCGAACATCCTTCTGAAGGAATTCTACAGCGCTCAAAACGTTTTCTCAACCACGAGCACCCCGCTCAGAGATTTATACAACCCCCAACAACCCCCTAATGACCTCCAATGACTATTTCGGCATCCCGAATATCGAAATTGTGGATAAATGCCTGGTTAGAGAGGTAGCCTTTATTGCATCAGGAAGACGCTAGGTCAAGCAGGGAAAGTGGGAGTAGAAGGGGGGTAATGTGGCATGGGACATCTTGAGAACCGACAGCTAAAACCTGAACTGGTATGCTCCTCAAGAAAGCGGGAGAGGCCGCGTGGGGTGAGGTAGGCAGGCGTGCATTTGGAAGCGGGTTGAAGGCTTTGTAGGGCACGAATTTTTGTAGCGCCAAACTAGGCGTTCGAATTTGGCTGGTGTGAGGAAGGCGCCAAGGTGACGCGAAGCGGCAGAGATGGGGTGTTTCAGTCTGGCATTAGGCTAGCATTGGCAAAATATTTGTTTGTTAAAATTTCGGCTGATCCTGGGAGCTGAGAACGAGCACATAAAAAGGCGAGGGGAGTGAGGTCCTTGAGGCAGTGTTTTCTGTTTTTTGGAGATGGAAAATGCACGCCCAACTCTTGGTCGGAGTGAGGTCCTTGAGGCGGTGTTTTTTGTTTTTTTGGAGACGGAAATTGCACGCACAACTCTTAGTATTTCGGAATATGGCTTCGAAGGATATGATTAGCAACAAGAAGCATAACATAGGACTCTGCCGTAAAGATACTAGTATACTATTCAGGGTTTTTTTTTTACATTAAGACCGGGTCCGTGCACAGCGCATGACACAGAAGTGGCCGTTTTGGAGGCGTCATAATCAAATTTAGCACACTGCTATTTCTGCTGCAGATACAAGGACTGCTGCAGAATTGCACTTCTGTGCGCTCGGTTTTTCTGTATAAGGGTAAAAGATGTGTCGCATGTTAAAGTGCGGAGATTCCATGGTGCTATCAAATCTGTTACAGATGTTTGATGGTATCTAAAAAATGAGGCAGCAAGCTCTGACGAAGAGAAGGGTGCAGAGAATGACGGTCGATTTAGCAGGAGTTGTTATGGATGTATCGTAAAAATCTGACTTAAACAGATTTGGAGGCATTTATGAAATGTTAAAAGCATAAAGCAGGCCTGTGTATGCGCGCTGGCGTTGGTGGTTGCATTTAGTACTTTCCACGTAGAGGGTTTCGGCCGGGCTAGAGCGGAAGGCGCTACATGCCAGGCACAGCCCCAGATTAGGCACTGGGTCCAGCATTTAGGGGTGTTTACTTTGTCACCCATAAAAAGCACTGCCATAGTCCAATCGTGAACCTATTAGGCAAGTAAAAACACTTAAAAAAAGCTGTTTTGACAGGACCATATGAAGTGTGTGACAGAACCTTGAGTATATTCGTAGCATTTAAGCATTTATGTTTAAGTTGCTTCATATGTGGGATGAATGTGAGTTTTTGGCCAAGTGCCACACCTTTGAACTTGTGTTCAGTTCTGAGTGGAATGGAGACACCATTGAATTCAATGTCTGGATCAGGCCGAATGCCATGCCGTTTCGAAAAAAAACCAAGTAAACTTTCCAGGATAAAATTTAAAACCGTTGCTACCTGACCAGGCAGAGAGCTTGTTACACCAAGCCGGACTTGGCGCTCGCACATAGGTTACAAGACCTAAAGAATAACTGTATGTCGTCTGCATAGATTGTACAAGAAATTGATGGAGGCAATGCCTTTCTGAGTGAATTCATTTTCATAATAAATAAAGTAGACCTCATAATTCCGCTTTGCGGCAGACCATTTTTGGCACATAAATGAACCTCAGAAAGGGCACTTCCAACTCATACACGAAAGCTTAATTCGGACAATTAACTGGGAGGCGTGTTTGTCATGTTACGTAAAGTGCCAAATGTGTTCACGTCGCTCAGGATGCCGTACCACCACGCGATTTCATACGCTTCTTCCAGATCACAGAATACTGTTGTACAATAGGGCTTGTGGAGGAAAGCACCTTTGACATACGACTGTAATGTAACTTATTGATTGTTGGTGGATCGCCCCACCCTGAAGACTGCCTGACAGCTCTCGCGAAGACCATTGTACTCAGGACAGTACATCAGTCTCCTGTATACCATCTTCTGGAAGAGCTTACGCAGGCAGCTTGTCAGGGCAATGGGACAATAACACGCGAGAGAGGAAGGGACACATGTTGGAAGTGTTGTGCGAGTGTGTTAGCCTTTTGTACTAACCCCTGTTCTATTCACCAGGGGTTGGGTGTGTGTTTGTGGTCCTATGAGTTTTCAAAGGTGTTTCCAGAGTTTGTGAGTGTCGGTGTATGAATTTATAGATGTGACGAAGGTGCGCCAACTCCCCCTTTTTGTCTCAGGGCTCACAAACTTCCCAAGTGCTTTTTCCCGTTTAAAGGAGATAAGGTTATCCGACGTGGGGTACCGACGAAGGACACCCCACCCTGTGGTCGGGGCCTCCCGGCCTAGCCAGCAGTCCTGGTTCCAGCCAGGGTGTTTGCGCGGGGCACCGGACACCTGGAGAGTGGACTTTTCCGTATCTTCTTCCACGTGTAGGCGTGTAATGGATGTGTGATATAGTTTGGATGTTTCTGTAAATGTACTTCAGTTTCCTTGAGCTTCATTGAACCTTTTATGGGAAAAGGAAGTGTTCGGGCTATTACATATACGTGTTAATGTGCTTGACAAATGTTCACTACCAAATGCGTTAGTTGCAACGTCCCACTCAAGAGATGAAAAGAGTACTGCTGAGACAATAGCCAGGTGGAGGTGTGAGTAAGTGTTGTATCCTATATTATGGTATGTGGGCTTGTTTTGTTAAATGGGCATGCTCCTGAAGATGTTAGAAATTTCTCAACAAAGCGACCACGCGCATATATTCGTGAAGAGACCCACTGTGGATGATGTGCATTGAGGTCACCTAAAAGAATCAAGGGCTCGGTAAGATGATCTACAAGGCCCCCCAAATCCGAGCTCAAAGGCTGGAAGTCAGGGGAGATGTAGAAGGAGCGTACTGTTTCCAACATTAAATTTTCTCGTGCGGATGGCTACAGCCTCAAGGACAGGGTTCAAAGAGAAGAGGTGGCATGCTAATGATTTCCGGGCGACAATGTCCACCGCCCGAAGTGTGGGTGCAGTCAACGCTCTCCTTTCTGAATACCATGTACCTATTTAAGAAATTTGTTTGGGATCGAGGTGGGCTTCTCGGAGACACATGACGCTTAGCTGATTGGCATGCAAAATCTCGAAAATACCCTCAATGTTTTTAAGGAGGCCTCTGCAGCTCCACTGAATGATGTTTTCGGTTCCCATTATTTAAATTGAAGGATGACAAGTGAGTGTGTGGGTTTTCATGTGTTGTCTTTCGTGGCTGTTCTTCTGGGATTGGGCTTTTTAGGCCTTTCTGTTGGCTCTGACGACGGCGGCCGCTTCTTGCGCTGCGTCGCAGACAGGGATGGCCCTACATCCATCTCCTCGCCAGATGTCACAGGGGTGCCCGAGGGACCGGGCCCCCTGGACTTGGCCGCCCTTGGGAAAAACAAGCAATATGCCACATCACAGATACACACCAATAAACGAAATGAATTAACCTTTTTGAAAGGAGTATGATACCAGTAAATGTTCTAATGTGCTCAGATAACCATACCAACCTGTTTGTTACACGGACAAATAAATAGTTCATAACTGTAAATTCTTTTGCTTTTTCTTGAAACAGAAAAAAATTTTCTTTGATTTTTTAGCAAGCCTAAAAAGGAGAAAATGCCTTTGCATTTTTTGTAACATCTAATTTAGCTAGGATAGAATGTCCTAATAAAAAAAACAAATGCATTATTTGGACGTATTTCTTATTACATTGATAAACTTTCGCTCACCCATTGTACTGCAAAAATATTTTGCAAATGATCAGAACTGTCAAGGATTTGTAGGCAGAAGCATACTTGGACGACTTATTCACCTGCTGTTGAAAGTTTGGTTTACTGTTGTGGCTGCACCCATCTTCACTTGACCAGCCATCTTGACAGTATCTTTGGAATCTCGTTCCGCTAGCTAGCGCTATCAACCTTTCCCAGCGCGTGCTACGCCCACCTTCCTCAAATACTTTTTCCAATCCTCCTTCGACACGCTCATTTCACGTTCTTGGCGCGCCATCGCTCAGATCGCGCTTGAGGCACAGCTCAATGTCCGCGTTTTAACAGCGGAGCTGTTGTACAAGCCGTAAGTTCCGTGTTGCAGAACCAAATACTGAGAAAAGGTGGAACACGCGCGAGCGTGCCCCTCGCGGTGGCTTCCAAGCATCTCGGGCACGTGCAGGTGCTTTAGCAAAAATTAACTCCAGTGCTGTCGCCAAGAGCTACCACGCATAAAATGCCTGAGAAGAGGACCACGACGATGTCGATGTATATGAGCATGACTCCTACTAGCACGCCACAAAGCAACGACGGAATGTGTAAATAAAGAACGTCATACTAATACATACGTGTGCTGATGCGTCTTCCAGTGCAGAATGGAGGCTGCTGAAAGTAGAACAATTGCAAGGAGCGCCAACTTTTGGAAACCCTTTGCGGGCTCATCAAGGTCGTCGGGGGACAACAGGCAGGAGAATTGCAGAGGGAAATCCAATTGGCGAAACAAGAATCAGGTAAAGAACTGGAGCGGCGCTACAGGGGAGCCCTGGTTCGCAGTTGTTAAATGTAGTTTGAGTACGAGGCAAAACCGTTAAAACTATTTCGAGCCTTGGAGAGGGAGCGCGTTGCTCAAAAACATTAGCGAGGTTGACCACAACGGCGTACTTGTCTCCGACAGTGGGTAAGTATCTTCCGCCTTCGTCGACTACTTTTCCCGACTATTTTGCACCTTCAAAGAGCCCGCAGCTGTCCCAGAGAAAATACTGCAACGCATCTCGAAAGCGGTAGAGGATATTCGGGAAGCAATAAACACGTCCATGACACCTTCTGAGGTAGGATACACAATTAGAAAGCTTCAAAAAAGAAATCTCTGGCCCCTGACGGAATAGGCGCAACGTTGTACTCAACTCAAAATTTCAACAATAAAATAGCTTACGAATCAGATTGAATGAATTAACGTTTAAATAACGCTCGCCTTCAATAGAATAAACAGATGTAACGTGTCATGCATGATGAAACATTATTACTCGTGACAATATTGGAACAAAGAAGGGGCTTCCTTAGCCCTTTTATTGTTTTGCTAAAGCCAATGCCCGTGCTGTGGACGCTGGGAGGTTGGCACGGAACACTCGTTCACGAGCACTCCGCATTTGCTTTGTATTTTAAATGCAAAATCCAACATAATAAACTTTATTACACCCTTTTATGCCGGGAAGTGTGTAAGATTCTTGTTCCATGGCGAACACCTCTGAATGATTTTTTGGCGAAGAAAGGGTGTACGGAGAAAACAACGGGGTTGTGTGAACACCCAAAAATAAGGGTGTAAGGTTGCTCAATACACTAAAATAAGGGTGAGGCCAGGGCAGCAGCTACGCGTGGCAATGTGAATCGGCGGAGCGCGCAGCATTCAACACAAACAGTCAATACGCACAAGTTACAATTGGACACAAATTATTTCAGCAAGAAAACCAACGGGATGCAAGCGGTACTGGTAGTGCATACTTAATAATACGTCTTCTCTCCTTTTCTATACAGCAAAAGAAAGCCCACCGATAGATTCTGTGGGCTTCTCGCAAAATAAACAGCTAATTTAGCGCTAATTTGAGAGCTATGGTTTTACTATCAGGAAATACAAATCAACACGCGTTCTTGCACAAACGTTTTAATAACGAGGTAGTTTTTATGTTCTACAACTTATAGCATTTTATTAAATACCAAACAAATCTCCCCCCCCCCTCAACACCCTTCAAAAATGATGTTCATTATTTCAACACCCTTTTCCCCAGAAGGGTGCAAAGCTGCAAATTAGGGTGTTCGAAACTAATAAAAAGGGCATAAAAAATGGGTGTAAGCTTCTATGGTTATTATTGGGCAGCCATGATGGGTCGCACGCTCCGCTGTTCAGTCCAGGCGCAAAACGAGCACTGTCATTTACTCGGAAGTGACCTTCGGCACCGGAAATTGAACAAGGAGATAAATATAATCCCCAGTAAAATGTATTCAATGTCCATCGTCGTTGTTTTGTTTGTTAAAAATGGTTGACCAACATGCCTACCTGTTGACAGAACAATTGTTTGCGTTGTCTTCGTTGCTTATTCATCCTACAGCAACAAAAGAAATAATGACCGTAACCATTGCTGTTTCCGTTGATACATGAATTTAAGGAAAAAGCCCAATGGGATATAACGTGTAATGGTCACAATAGCTTTGTGCACAGCATTAGGCGTGGCGTCTCAATCACGATAAAAAAGTGCTTAGCGACTGTTTGTAGAAGGGTTTGGAAAACGTTTAATTAAAACTAAGTGGGTGGCCTGGTGGGACCTGCTACCTGCGTGGCATGGTACCTGTGATATGAGAATAATGACTCACACTTGAGATAATCTTTAAAGCCAAACTCGAATCACTCTTTTACAAAATTCAAAAAGGTTTCGATTACTACATCTGTGTGCTGTTACCAGCCCTCGTCCAGTGCTCAGAATAAATGCAATGACAGACTGCAGAAATTTTCTATATGAATGTTTGTTTCTCTGGAACGCACCTTCTGCTTAAATCAAGCTGGCGGACAAGCAAAACTCGTACAAATATAAACATTTATTAATGCTTAAAAAGTGAGTCGCGCTTAAAGCCTGCGGAGTTCAGTCATTTAGAGACGGCATTATTTTATTAATGTACAGCGCGGAAAAAGTGAGTACTTCCGCTACCATGGGCCAGTTAGTCAACATATAGGGCTGTATTGGTGCATCTTGTTATCCGATTAATTGTACTTTTGAAACGACTCGGCCGATGAATGCTTATTTGCGTTAGTAAGCTCCATTACTTTGCTCACCACCTCAACTGCTTGACTACATGCAGCCCGTTCAGGAAAAGTGGCGTTACCGAGATTTTGGCCCACAGCAACTTTGGCAGCTCGGAGAACATCTGTTTTCTTTCCAAAAATAAGCTATTCTTGATAACACCTGCCCAAGAATAGGCATTTCTACAGGCAATTACTTCTCTTCTTGTGCTGCAGGTTGTAATAGGCTTGTGTTCTGAATGCTTTAATAATTGTGCAATCTTGTTGCGGCAGAGTGCAGCCGTGCTGAACAGTAGCAGGTCGGGTTATAGACATAGCTCTTAACCCTCCCTCCACCAGGAACGTTATTGGCCGGAACTACTTTTGAGCACAGCTGTATACCTGTTTTTAGCCAAACACACAGACAATATTGTGTTTGTATTCCCGACTGGCTTTCCGTTCGTAAAACTTGTAAGAACCTAAGCCTGGTCACACAGGAGAATGGTTTATCGAGGGAAAGAGTGGAAGTGTTTGTCGGAAGAGTAGCACGGTCAATGTTTCGAGCAAACATTATCACTCTTTCCTTCGATGGACCACGATCTGTGCTTTCTTCGCTTGTAGAAGCATTCTAAGAGCTATAGTGGTCTTTTATTAATTGGTTTTTTGGTTTGGTGACTTATTTGTTAACTACACCCGAAACGAACCCGCTTCGGTGTTTCCTTCCTCTCCAGTGACACTACTCGTTCGTGAAATAGGTTGCAAAGTCCCTTTCTAGGGACTATGCCACATTTGCGATAATAGGCTTTCGGTCTTTTTTAGATGCAATGCATCTCTTTAACTCGCCTTGTACCCGCGCTCGTTGTCGCATAGTAGTCCGCATCCCTCCCCCATTATTCTCGCCGCGGCACCTGCACGCTCCGCCGCTCTCACCGCAGCGCCATCTGTGCGTCAGCGCGGTCAGCGCGCAGCTTGCGCTCAGTTAAAAATTTACACCATCTTCCCGCAAGGAGAACCATGGGTAGATGCGACGCTTCGGGGGTGAACATGCTGCGTAAATAGGAACACACAACAACAGCATCCACACGCCTGACATCGCTAACATAACGGAAACGAAAACGGCAACCCCCGATGCGTTGCATCTACCCCATGCTTCCCCTAGCGGGAAGATGGTGTAATTTTTTTTTTGCGTCTAGAAGCATTGTGAAGGCTAAAGTTACAGGCTACCACGTAACGCCTCTGCGTGATTTTCTCGCCGCAGCTGAACAACCCGCCTTCGATTTCTGTTTTGCTATTTTTTACTTTTCTGTAATAGTGCCGAATGCATTCACTGCTGCAACTGAAGGAAAGCGGGGCCAATAGCAGCTACGCCACTGTAATGACGGATTTGGAGCGGCATAAGAATGCCAAGGCGTGGACTAGAGAGAAAACTCGGTCGTGGAAGTTCTCGAACTGGTCAAATGGGCGTTAGACCACTAAATTTTCTCTAAGGTACTTTGGGCCCGCTACTCCTAAGCACTGAATTTGCTAGTGGACTACGTTATGAGAGCATTTAGGAGTTAAGAAAAAAGTTAAAAAGTGTTGCACTGTACCTTTAGCTTTTTGCCACAGCCGCAGCTAAAGAATATACTAATTTTTAAAAGGTGGAAAATGTTTACCATTTCGTAAGAACACGAAGGGGAAACTCTAGTTGGACACTGTATTAATCTCCTGTTCAACTTCGTGTGTAACTTTGTGACCCCACCCGTTACCACCTGTCCAGACTCCCTTGAAAGCACCCTCTCTGGTTCCGCTCTACCGCCATCGCCAGGAGCCTCCTGTTCAACCCCGCCCGTTCCTTCACATCTCAAGGACACCCCTATTGCAAGTAAGGATGGGGCCAGCCCACATTGTACTCCGCGGTTTCTCTTTCCCGATGCGCGCTTCGTTGTTGTTTCTCAGAGGACCCTCTGAAACCCCTCTATCATCATGCCGTTTTTCTTCCCTGCACGCGATTCCCGGTTCTCGGATTTCTCAAACAACAACGTGAAATTTTGTTGTGACACCGATTCCTGGTGTCGCCTAAAGCACGCATAATAACTACATGGGTCTCAATGAACCACACACCACACAACAAAACTCGCACACATTTCACATTTTTGATCGCAAACCGCAGTAGCGACGAGAACCGTAGCACTGTTGACGCTTTGGTGAGCATTGTCCTATACTTTATGAAGATGGCTATGTAAACGTAAAACATTAGTAATTTTTACAATTTTTAAAAAAACGTACATTTGCTCAAAAGTAGGCTTGCATGCTGTAATAAATTGCAAAGAAAATTTACCTCACAATTGATGTATTACCGTAAGAATAAAAGTGATGGCCGCAAAACCATAAATCCGTTTTACATAGCGTCTGGCTTGTTAGAACACCAAAGTTGTTCTGATCCGTGATACCACAAAAACACAGGGGATTGCTCTCAGAGTAGTAAGTAGAATTTGTAGGCAAAAGCCCAGCTGGCCCATCAACTGACCGAAAATGGAAAGCCTTTTAGCACTTGCGGCTGCTCCCACTAAACATTTATCAGCAACAGTGACAGCCGTCACTTACAGCGCCGGCAGTGATCGCGCCGTCGGAATCTCGTTTTTCGTTTTGTAAGCCATATATACTTTTCACATGCGTCGTGCTGTGTCGGTATTCCCTAAAGCCGTTCCGCGACCGTTCTTCCACACGGCCATTTCCTATTCCTGGCGTGCGATCCCCCAGATCACTCCTTCTCCCTGCTCCACACCAACTATTTTAAGAGAACAAGCTGTTCTCTTAAAGGAGCCATGAAGAGAAAAATGCAAGTTGGTTTTATTCGAAAGATTTTCGTGTTTATAGTGCCCCCAGCGCTTGTCCGGATACAAACGGTGCTTTATTCACTGAGGAAATTAACATTTAGGGTAAAATTTGATTTTCCCGCTCAATCGTGCGTTTTCGTGGTCCCAAATGACATCACAGGAACCGACCGCTCTGCAGCCTAGAGTACCTTATTCACGCATCCGCCATACAGGGTAGAGACACGTATACGCTGGCGCCGCCATTTTCGGTTTTCTCGCTCGCCGGCCGAAGCAAGTCATTGTGTCAAAACCACGGTAAATTATCGCCGCAACGCGGTTTACGGAAGAAGTTTGAATCATATTGCTGTGTTTCGCGTTGCTAGGTCTCGTGGGAAACGAGAAGAATCACGCGTTGAGCCGTTGGCCCAATTGCGGCGGCACGGTACCGTTCAAAGGTTGTCTCCTACCCTGTACAGCGGTGTTGGTTTGTTCCCGCGTTTCTTTACGTTCCGTAACCTAGATTCCGCCACCATACCGTGGCAAGCGTTTGGTTTGTTTTTGCCCGCATTTAAACCTGGCTTGTTTTTCTTCTGGGAGAAGAAATATTCGTTCCCTGAAACAGTGCTCGCTCGACAATAGGGGTCACGTAAGACACCGTTGCTTGCGTCAATCGGCCAGTGTCGTCTGAGACAACCCCAAGCCCCGTAGTGCTGTGCAGCTAAACGAAGCATACTGTGCGCAGTACGAACAGCAGAACGCATCAGTACTTCTATGTTTACATGTGCTTTCGTAACTTCCACTGTTTGTCCCATCATTATTATTGCTTTATAAAGAATGTGCCCTAAATTTAAGCGCAAATCGCTCGTTTGTCTAGTTTGTAAGCTCTACCTAATTTGCGTCTGCTTCTGCCAGCCTCCACCAATCGCAGAGCTTAGCTCATGTGACATCATAGGTTATGTTGCGGGAAATGAGCTGGTGGGTCGCATGACCATTCCCGTTTTTCCTAATTATGTAGCTTATTTGAGCGAAGTTTACGTTAAAAGTGGTGTCAGTATGATTCTAACGAGACAATCTTTTGAATGAACCAAACTTGTGTTTTCTCTACATGGTTCCTTTAAGGGCGACCTTAGGGGCTTAGCCCTTAAAAAGAACTCGAGCGCTGTCATCAATCGCTACCGCGCATATAATGCTCGGCATGAGGAACCCGACGATATCGATGCATATGACGATTGCTCCTACTAGCACACCGCGAACCTACGAGGGAACATTTCAATAAACGATTTCAAACTTTTACAAATTTGTTGTGATGTGTACTTCATTGCTCCCGTGGAAAAAAAATTTGCACTTTTGTTATGGTTCAGGCCTTGCGCGGGAAGGGGGAAGGGAGGAATGGAATGGGAATAGGCGTTCTTATTCCACATAGCCGTTAGCCTTCGCAGCATCCTTTGCGCGATAGGTGAGGCAATTCTTGTACTCGTATCGTGAGTTGGCCAGGTCGCGTTCCCACAGCTGGGGGAATGGGGAAGGGAGGGAGCGTGATGTGTATTAGCGTTCCCAGACTGTTGGCAGCATATTTTTATTACACGAACAGCCCATTAGGTTTCCGGCTGGTGGTCGTATCTCGTCTGCGGTCATGTATCTACCTACCGCAATCACGCGGAGTCACGCACCCAGAAACATGCTTCAAAAAGATAAACGCTTCTCCCTCCATTCAGCATACCAGAAAAAAAATATGAGCATACCTAAACAAGAAGTGTATGTAGTGAGAACCGTTTGAAACTCCTATAACCGCTGTACTATGTATGGCATACCCCCCTTCCGAGCGCAAACAAAACTGCAGGTACCTTCGAGATAAAATATATGTGTTTCCCACGCAATCCCCGCGTCCATTTATTTAGGAATGTTCATTGGGTTATTTTTCGAATATGTTTAACATGCGCCTAAGCAGTAGCTAATCTTGCATGGTAGCCTACATATTCGTGTCTGCGAAGGATTTTTACGTCCTTTGTTTTTAAAACTTGGGAGAAATTAGGGGAAATTTCTAGAAAACGAATTGTTCTAATGAGCAATAAGTTCTAACATCGTCAGTTATTTATTTATTCATTTATATTCATACAATTCCCAAAAGTGCTAGAGGTGGTTGTGAAAGAAAAAGGTTCAGCAGAAACACGGTGTCCTCTAGTTCCCATGCCTTACAAATACTGTATCGAACTGTTCAAGTGGCACCAGGTGTGTAAAGGGTGCCCTTTTTACAACCGACTAAAAGAAATCGAAGGCCTTTTCACAAGAAGGAGGGGAAAGCGCGAAGCTTCTTTCCTAGTAACCTGATTCAAAGTCAAGCAACAAAATCCAAACTGCTTAGATTGATTTCATTGATTGTAAAGTTTAACGCGCGGACGCAGGGCAGGCGATAAGGCGCGGCGGAACGGCGGGCTCCGGATTAATTTTGACCACCTGGGGTATTTAACACGCGCCGAAATCTCGTACATACGGGCGTTTTTGCTTTTCGCCTTCTTCAGAAAAGCGGCAGCCGTGCCCCCGTCCTCCTGCTCAGCAGCACAGCGGCTTAGCCACTGCGCCACCGTGACGGGTCAAACTGCTTAGACCATGTCGGAATTACCCGAAGGTTGTGACGTCCGCTTCATAACGCGAGGGGCTGAGGATAGATTGTGACAACGGGAACTGCTTTTTCTTGATGTGCTTGATGTGCTTTGAGAAAACCTCGTGTTGTAAGTTGGCTTTCTTGCAGTGCATTGCGGGCGTAACAATTTGGATTTTGGTCTTCTACCTTGGTCGTTGAAGACGCTGGCTTTTACCCAGAGAAAGCGTCGCGTGTCCACCATTTTTCTCTTCACGCACGTTCGTCATCATCGTCGGAGAAAGTTGGTTTCCTGCAGGGCGTTTTCATGTTCCCGGTCACCACCAGTAAAGCAAAAAACGGCATCGCTTTAAAAATGCCGCCACGTTTATTTTCAAGGTTTTCCAAAGAACCCAGCACGGCAGCTTTGGAAAAAGATGAAGAAGACGCGGAAATCAACTTTAGGAGCTTAGCGAAAATATAACATCCTTGGCAATGACACGGTAACTCCAACATCACGCCATTTGACAGACCAAGGTGCCATAATTACACAGCGATGCACTTCGAGAATCGAAATGCTAAAATATTTCCTAAAAAGGGCAGCATCCACACTCCGTAGATGATGGCAAGGGTGCGGAGTTCGGCGACTCGAAATGACATCCAAGTTACTTCCTGAGTTACACGCGATTTACTCCCCGACCGTCATTTGATTTGAGCTGTGAGTCGCACCTCGGTTTTTCCCTAAATGAAACTGCGACTCACGGCAGAAGTCCAACTTCGCTTGATTTTCGCTTGATCCTGGTGTGCGCACAAATGGACTCTGACAGACATTGGGAGGTTCTCAGGTACTCCTCACCATAACAGGCTGGGAGTAAGCCGTTTGACTCTTGGGTACTAACTCACGGTCGAAGCCCAATGGCTAAGACGACTGACACTACCTCTGTCTGGTCAACCAGACACGTGCTCTCGAATCCTACCGGTGCCTGTGTGATTTTTTGCGATTGTAAATGCTATGCGCAGGGACCTGGATTGACATTATGCCGTCCTAAAGTACTCCGTACCTAAAACGGGACGAAAAGAAAAAGTCAATAAACCAAATTTCACAAAATCAAGGTATGCTGGTTTGATTCCAAGGTATTCCAGTCCGCCACTAAGATTGGTGAATCCCAAAACAAAAAAATGATGCGTCCCTGGATACACTTTGCAAATTTCTCAATCGCCTAAACATGGACGGCGGACTTTCTGTGAACAGGCTGTACTAAAAACGTTCCTGGCTGCTCGGTGCTTGCACCAAGTATTAGTCCTCAATACGCTCAGAACGGAGTAACTCGATCTACAAGGAAAAGCGTAGCAAAAATACCCCAGCCATTCAGCAGGTCCCCATCTAAAAAATAAGCGCAAAAACCCTATATTACTTTTTATTATTAATTTTTTACGTGTTCTTGCTGTGGTTGTTTTTGTGAGTACACTCCCTTGTTCAGAGCAGTTACGGCTAGGAAAGCTTGCTCGCAGCTGGCGGTAAGCCTAACAACGACGTGCGGATTTCATAAAGGGCGTTAACACTTCCATTGCAAGAGAAACTTAAGTCGATTAATTGCTGTGCGCAAACTGTTGTGCGTACACGCAAATAGCCGATAAATCGAGTTTGCCTTACCTTGCACGGAGTAGTTAAGGTAGGAAATCTGGCTCGCAGGTGGAAGTAAGGCCTTGCATGAAGTAGATACGGTAGAAAATCTTGCTCGCAGGTGGAGGTAATCCTAACAACGACGTGCGGATTTCATAAAGGGCATTAACACTTCCATTTCAAGACAAACATAAGTCGAATAATTGCTGTGCGCAAATTGTTCTGCAATAATTGTTGTGTGTACACGAAAATAGCCGATACATCGAATTTACCTTGGCTAGACGGCAATCCTGAGAAGAACTGCCGTCCAAGCAGAGACTCCATCCGCACGACGACCCCCAGTTGAGGAGTTCCAAAACTTTTAACACCAAAATACAGGCCAAAGAAATGCTGCGAGGGCAGACAAAACGTGTAGAGGGGGTGCGCCGTTCAAATTGCGCCGCAGATACCGGTTACTGGGGAGGAGGTAGTGAGTGGCAGTGAGAGGCGCCCAGCTACTTGCCCTCGCAGGCATAGCCAGTTTTGTTCATTCAAGGGGCCATGCAGGCGAAAAGCAAGTTAGGAAAATCCGAAAGACGGCTTTTTTAGGATCATACTGACCCCAGTTTTAACGCAAACTTCGCTCAAATAAGATATATAATTAAACAAAGACGGAATGGCCATGCCACTCACTATCTCATTTCCCACGGCTGAACCTATGACGGTTTCCGGACAGTGTATTGAACGCCGATTTATAGAACCAGCTAAGTACGTTTTATCGAAAGTGTGGTTTTGAGGCGTCATTGTAATTTTCTGTGCCTGTTTTATTTACCTGGGCATCGCACATAAACTGAATTTCGCTTCATTCTACACTGTCTGTGCCGTGCATTACATACAAAAACCTGTTTATGTATGTTGACGCGTCTTTTCCGTGTTTTTGATCCTCTTTCTTTCATTAGAATTTCTTTAAAAAATTCGCATTCATTGATTGCTTTCTACCATATATGTACCCCTTGTTTATATTACAGAACTTTCCACTACAGTAGCAACCCTAATTCATTGCAGGGTTTAACGCACCGACGCAACGCAGGCGATGAGGCGCACCGTAGTGAAGTGCTACGGCTTAATTTTGACTACCTGTGCTTCTTTACGTGCGCCTAAATCTCGTACACACGGGCGTTTTTGTTTTCGCCTCCATCAGAAAAGCGGCCACCGCGGCGGGGAAACGAACCTGCGACCTCGTGCTCAGCAGCACAACGCCTTAGCCACTCAGCCACCGCGACGGGTACGGTAGCAACCCAACCCCGTGCACAGTATTCCTTGGATGTGTATCGGTGCATTCAGGTTGGTGTTGGAAAATATATCTATCGCGCCATGGTTCATCATTTCGTGATCGAGAGTGTTGTCCCCGCAATTTTTCTAGTGACGTCGTTTGCACGCGACTCTACTCGCACCATGTGGTCACATTGTTTGCATGTGGAGAAATATCGTGCCAAGAACATCGGAAATATGACTGCTATATTGTCACGAGTGCGCCTGCTATGAGGCGGAGCCACGAAGAAGACGGCGACGAAAGGCTCCTCGCGTGGCGCGTGTAGGAGAGTTCGTGGAACGGTTCGTGCTTTAAAACGCTGATTTGGCTGATCGGTGCTTTGCGTGAGACCGCGTCTTTTTGGTGTTTTCATTCTAGAGGCACAAGTTCGCCTAAATAAATCCCCAGTTATCTTTGCCCCCAACTTCGCCTGCTGCATTCTTGCAACGGTACAATGGTGGATGTGCGGGCTATGTCCAGCAGTCTTACCGGCAGCCGTTCATAAGGCCCCGGCAGACCTCTTCTCATCAACACGCCTCTCCATCGCAGCAGCTTTCGCCTTGTGGGCCTAACACCTGAATTCGGCCTCATGCCAGGGAACGCTCAGGCGCGTCAAGCTCGCGAAACGCAAATCATGGAGTCCAACAGCTCACAGCTGATTTTACAACAGCCTCGGCAGCCACCCAGCTTGCATGGTGAAGTGTACGAAGACGTCGACGACTGGCTAGACCAGTAGGAGCGAGTAGCTTCATGCAATCTGTGGAATACCATCCACAAACTAAGAAACGTCTACTACTCGCTAGAGGACGGTGCCCGTATATGATTTGAGAACCATGAAGCGAGCCTTCGAACGTAGGACGACTTCCGCCACGACCTTCGCGAGGCATTCCCGAACGCAGGTCGTCGGGACAACGCATTGCGACTCCTTGAATCGGGCGTGCAGAAGCCAAACGAATGTGTGGCAATGTTCCCTGAGGACATGGCGCGTCTTTTTCGCCGAGCCGCTCCGGACATGTCTGAGCCAAACAAAGCTCCGGTACCTAATGCACGGCGTGAAGGAGCAGCTCTTTGCTGGACTCGTGCGAAACCCGCCACAGACAGTGCCGCAGTTTATAAAAGAAGCCACCGCCATCGAACGAGCGCTGCGGGATCGCTGCCGCAATACAACAGTTTTGACAACGCAACTTCGGCGCACGTGGCCATTCTCTCACCAGCCAACGAAAATTCGCCCCGTGACCTCGTCCAGAGCATTGTCCAAGAAGAACGGAGAAAGCTTACCACGAGTTTGTCGCAGCCAGCCTTTGCTACCATCGCTGAGGTCGTCCGCGAAGAGATCCGTCAAACGACTGTCCCACCTGAACCGAGCCAAGAAGTTTCTACAAATAAACTATGCGAATGCCCTCGGTTGTGGGTCGTCAGCACGGCCCTCTTTTCCGACGCTACAAAAGCCGCCTTCTGAGACATGGTCTCGCACTGAGCCTATCTTCCAGCCACCGATACGCAAGACCAACTTATGGCGCACCGCAGACCAAACACCGCTATGCTACCATTGCGGTGAAGCGGGACACGTGTACCGTCGCTGCCCATACCGCGAGATTGGACTTGCCGGTTTTTCAGACGCCGCTCGTCGCTTTCCTCCTCTTTCGGGGAACGACCACCTGAAATCGACGCCAATCTCGCGGCGAGGCAAGTAGCAGCTGAGAACTGCGGCATACAATCTCTATCTTTTCTTCGCCCGTCCCTATCTTAAGAAGACGGATGGATGTTACGCTGAATTGGCGTCACTCAGTTGTATTGTCGAATGGGGCTGGGAATGCGTGGCCTCTCGTCTTGGTGTTGTGCAGGCGAACACGCTAGACGACGTAGGGTCGCTCTTTCTGTGGTGGTAAGTTGGGGGCGTGTGAATAAAGAATTTTATGCGCTTCTTGGGTTTCTTGTGATGTATTGTGGACGGCTATTTGTTGTGACGTTTTGTTGCTGTTTTGGTGGTAACTTGTGTAAAGTTTCTGGGAGTTGGTTGAGGTGTCACAGCTCCGATGACCACGCGATTGCTTCCTGTGTCCACAGGCATTCATCGTTTCAAGAATATGCGTGCACGCGTGTGTGAAAGTTTCAATGTTGACTGATACATTGCGCGATCAAGTCGTCAGGCACGTGTTTAGTGTCCGCACATGTCACCTTTCTTTTTTCTATGTATTGAGAAGAGTAACTGACGATTACTATTCTTTCTAATGCAAACTTTGTGCGCCGTGCAAAGTGCACTGTTCTCCGTCACGGCGCATAGCTGCTGCTGCCTCTGAGGAAGTAATCGTGTGATAAGCGAAGGTACGGCGGCGCGCGCTACTGTGCCGTTATCCGCGCAGCGTGTCGTCACCGATTGCCGCAGAGCATGTTCTTGCAAATCATGCTTGTACTTCAAGCGCAAATGTGATGTGGTTCGAATAAGCCACGAAGGAAGAAGGAGAGGTTTGCAAAAATGTGAAAGGAAGGGCGGCACGCTATGTTATGGCGTGATTTCTCGCTGCCTCCCTCTCGCACTTCCGCATACGCTCCTCCGTGTTCTTTCTGATGGGAATGTCTCATTCGATAACTATGTTCTGCGGTCGTTACCTTCGCCCCCACTGCCGAAAACGCCAAATCCCTGTACCGGGCTGGAAAGTGCTGCTTACGGAAGTTTATCTCTGGCGGCGTTTCCGGCGAAGGTTTCCAGCTATCATCGCAAAAGGCACGTGAATCTAACAATTCTCCCGTGTTTTTCCACGCGCGAAATAGTGCACAGCGTCACATAAGCCGCGTGTGATGTTACGTCACTACTGTGTGAGTGGCGTTCCACGAGTGGGGAAAAACCCGGACGACGGCGCAGAGCAGGTGCCTCGAGAAGAAGAAGAAGATGGTGACCGGGCCAATTTCCCTTAGAGGGTGTGTGCCAGGAGGGGAGTAGCATCATCATGGAGGGCTGGCCTGGGAAGCGGAGCGAGCGGCGGAGGTTCCGGAGGGCAGCTGGACCAAAACGACAGGCAGGCGGGCCGAGGCTTTCGTGGCTTTCAAGGTTCGAGGTTCGTGGTCGCTCCAGCGGGGTGATGTCCACACAACTACACACATCACAACTACACTCCAGCCCAATCATGGCTCCGCGCCACCCGCTTAAGGGAAGTATAACCAGTGCCTTTGTCTTTATTCTACTCGCAATACTCCCAGCTTGACGTACTCGATAAGATGCGATCGCGGATGCGTTTTGGGAGTATACGTCGCACGTCATCTTAATCGGTTTCGGGGCAGCGTTCACAGTTTGCTTCCCGCTTGGGCTGTGCAGTAACACAGCTACAGAAAACTGAAAACTTTTTTGCCTATTCGGCAGCAATCAATACGAACGGCTCAAAAACGGAAAAAAAGTGGTTGTGTTAGAACAGCTCAAGAAAAAAGATGACAACTAGCATGCACACGAGAAACATGCACATGCAAGTACAGTTGGGGAGTGCGCTACACGAAATAAACAGATCCAGGGTAACGTTTCGTGCAACATTATTTTCCGTCTGGCCATGGCTGTGCTACCTGGAACACTAAAAATTTCGACAGCGATCTCACGTGCCTGTGTACACTGATGAAGTTTGTATCTGATTGTCCGAATATCAATATAAGCGACTGGCATTGATGGCTAAACGGAGTGTTCACACTGTGCAGAAATATTTGTCCTCCATCGGACTGACGCTCTCGACCGAGAAGTATGGTTTTGTTCTTTTCCCTGATCATTGGGAAGGATCCACTCGTGTTTTTTTAACGTTTGGCAGCCTATCTATTCGTCAAGCCACTTACGCGGGGTTCATTGGTGTCACCCTGGACAGCAGACTATATTAGCGACGGGCAATGCACGGGACTATTTCCGTTAGGCTTCCTCGTGTGAAGGCTTGAGGAGGATAGCTGCAGATAAGTGGGGGAATCACCCGGTGTCCATGATAAAGCTGCACTAATCACAGATTCCGAGTCGTGTTCTCTATCAGCTGCCTCTGACGAACCCTTCATAATGCCAGTATGGGTCCTCGAAGCGTTGCACAAAAAAGAGCTGAGGACAGCATTTGGAGTTACCCAGTGAGCGGTGGACGAGAAGTTCATATGGCAGAGCCATTCTGCTACACTCCGCTTGATGGCGTCGCAGAGGTTACTGACGCAGAAATGCGTCTAGGGTAAAGCCAATGCTGTAGAGTGCAATATTGCAATAATAAGGCGGCTTCGCACAAAGATGGCGTCCAATACATACCCTGCTCTTAACACTCTTAGAATATCGTGCCATCAGTTTCCGCGGAAAACTGAGGCCTCACTGCCGCCTTGGTTTTATAAGTCTCCAGTGTCAGCTGCATGTTTCTCACAAGAGAGTAAAGAGAAACACGCCAGTGTAATGAACAAGATGTTTGGTGCTTAAGCACCTGGAGAAATTTTTTAATGAACACTATCTACTTCCGGTTTTGCGAATTACCCAGTCAATCCTCACAGAAAGGTTAGTGCAGGGACATTCCTGATGCCTGGTTAACTGGGCTTCACGGCTGGGTCATGTAGTGTCCTCCATCGAATTCGTTTGCGTTGCAATTGCAGCTACTTTAAGGAAAGGCACATCATACAAGCCGCACGAAGTTCGTGGCGTTCTGACTGATTCGAAGGCAGCACTACAACGTTTGCAGCATGGGATACCCATGCTTTTTGTGGATGGCCCAGTAATCCTCACAGAAATGGTTAGTGCAGGGGACATTCCTGAAGCCCTGGTTAACTGTGCTTCACGGCTGGGTCATGTAGTCTCCTCCATCGAATCCGAGTGCGTTGCAATTGCAGCCACTTTTGGGAAACGTACTTAATACAAGAAGCAGGAAGTTCTTGGCGATGTCACTGATTCGAAGGCAGAACTACAACATTTGCAGCGTGGAATGCCCATGAAGAGCATCTGTCAGCGTTAATGTGCGTTTCAATAGATTCCGTCCCATGTTGGAATCAAGGGCAATGAGAAAGCTTAGCAGATGTTTCCTCCGGTCGGTCACTGGAACGACTTCAGGCTAACAGTAGGCAAACATTTCAAGTCTCTGGGAGATTCCTATCATCAGCCTTGCGTCACAAAAGGGACATACTAGATCGGAGGCAACTGTGCTGTACCGCATCCGAACGGGCTCAGCGAAGACCACAGCACGGCATCGAGCGATCGCCGGTTTGTTCGTCATGTGTAGTGATGGGGGATGTACACTACTATATAATGTGTTACCCAGAGCATGATGACCCAGGGACCGCGATGCTCTCTGTGATTCTAAAGTTGGCAGCCCGACCCAGCGCTTTGGCTACATCGTTTTCCAAGGAGACATTCCATGCTGCACTGAGATGTGTCGCGCCTTTTTACTAAGCTTTTTTCGGTAGACGGAACTGGCAGACTGGTGGTGATAGACCCTAACCTTGACTTATTATTATGAGATGGCGCGGAGCAATTGCCGGCATATCCAGAGAGGCTAACCCCACCTGATCCCACACACCAAACACCACCACACTTGTTACCTTTGTCCTGCATCTTCGGCGCTAATATTTAGTTTTAACAACGCACTCGCACTTTTAAGATCTCTTCACTGTTCAGTTCCGCTTTTACATCGTCGTACGACTTACTCCGTACGTCGGCGTACGACTTAATCCGTACGTCGGCGTCGACTTACTATATAGATAATAAAATTCTGGGTTTTACATGGCCACGCTACGTCCGGGATATTACGTGCGCAGTAGTGCGCGGCCACATTTTCTAATTTTGATTTTTAGGAACACATGAAAATAACATATAATGTTTACGTAAATATATAAGTTGATTTAGTTCCTTCGCCAACGTATTTGACCAGAGCGCTCTTTCAGATAAAATAGTGCGAGGAACTAAAGCCGCATTTTCTGGTTTCCGGTTTTCTAATGAGAATTGGTTTAACATAGTTACCTTAAAAAAACTTTGAAAGATGAAAGTTTAGCTAAAAGGCAAACATGCACCAGACAAAATTTTTTTCGCGGCGGTTTCGCCAAATCTTGTGAAGCTGTTGGGACGGTTCTGAAACGGCCGTTTTGAATAATCAATAATAAAACACCAATTTTTAATTATCCAGGATCCCGACTGAGGTAAGACCCCTCACGATTGTAGAGTTGCCTGTGCAGTGAAACGTCAAAATCGTACTTCGAGAAGACGAGTTCCCCTGTTTTCTGAACGGATACTCACCCTCAGAAGCTACACTGCCGATGCATCAACACCTGATGCCTATTTGTACGAGTACTGCTTCTAGCTATTGTCGTACAAATTTAAACCTTTATTTACGCTTAAAAAGTGAGTCACACTGAAGCCTGCGGAGTAGAGTCTTTTACAGCGACGGCATTATTTATTCATTTAAATACTGGAAAAAGTGAGTGCTTCCGCTACAGCTGGCCAGTTAGTCAACATATAGGGCTATATTGGTGCATTGTGTTATCCGATTTATTTCACTTAAAAAAGAACTGGGCCGATGAATGCTTATTAGCGTAAGTAAACTGCATTACTGTGCTCACCACCTGAACTGCTTGGCTACATAAAGCTCGGTTCAGGAAAAGCGAAATTATCAAGATTTGGAACCCAATAAATTTCGCAGCTCGAGAGCCTTTGTTTCTTTCCAAAAAATAGTCATTTGTTATAAGCAAAAACTTCTCTTATTGTGCTGAAAGTTGTAGAAGACTTCTGTCCTATGTGTCATATTTATGGCACCATCTTGTTTCGGAAGCGTGCACCCGTGGTGAGCAGTAGCAGGTAGGCTTTACACGTAGCTCTTAACCCTTAATAGACCAGAAATTTTATTTCTCGGAACTACTTTTGAGGGCACATTTATGCCAATTTATTAGCCAAACATATACACAAGTTTTAGTTCGTCTTCCCGAATGGCTTTCCATTCGTAAAAATTGTCAGAACCAAGCCCAGTAACACAGGTAATGGTTCATCGAAGGAAAGTGTGAAAGTGTTTGTCGGAAGAGTAGGAGGGTCACTTTTCGAACATTGTCACTTTTCCTTTCATGTACCATGGCCAGAGCTCCTTCGCTTGTGGAAACATTAAAAAGCTATAGTTGTCATTTATTAATTGGTGTTAGGTCGCTGTTAATTGCTGCAACTTATTTGTGCGTAATGGAGGCGCTTCGGTCTTTACTTCCTCTCCACTGACGCTACAGGATTGTGAAAAGAGTTGCAAAGTCCTGTTACAGGGACTCTAGAACACGTGCTATGTAGAACTTCAGTCTTTCTTTCACGCTTAGACGCATTGTAAAAGCTAAAGTTATTGTGGCCACGTAAAGGCTCAGCGTGATTTTGTCGTTGCAGCTGAACGAATCGTCTTGCATTTCTACGTTGCTTTTGTTGCATTTGTGTAATAGCGGCCTAATGCGTTCGTTGCTGGAACAGTTGGAAAGCGGGCCATTCGCTGCTACACTGTTGCAATGACGGATTTCGAGCGGCAGAAGAACGCTAAGACCGGTACAGAGAGAAAACTATGTCGTGGAAGGTATCGAAGTTGTCAAGTTGGCGTAGAGCCCTAAATTTTTGTTTCGGTACATTGTTCAAGATAGGTCTGCCATTCTCTTGAACCGATTTGCATCACCCCTCATAGGCACTCGCCACTTTGCGACAACCACCCGTCCATCCCCAAGAGCAGCAGAGACATATTAGAGCACTACAGGCTATCAAGACGATACCCGCCACCCCACGCGAAGCTAACCAAAGAAGAAGCCACACAATTCCGGAGATTGCAGACAAACTCATTTCCGCACGCCTTACAGCTGTCCAAAATACACCTCACGCTCTTCAGCTACGACTGCAACTTCTTCTCTGGGACGCCCAACACCATGTACACATGGTGTGGGAGTGTGAAGGCGCCACCGAACTTACTGAAATCATCGCGCCGACGAAGGGGCAATGGGAGCTCCTGCTGACAAGCTATGTTCTGGAAAACCACCGTGGCCTAGTGACCAAGGCCATTCGTGCTGCAGCTGGCCACGGCATCCCGTACTAGGGACGCCACCCCCCATAGATGACTGAACCCCCCCCCCCACGCGCTCCTTCCTACCCGTTAATGGGAGCAATAAACATTTTTCCCTCCTCCTCGGTACTTTGTCACCCGCTACTCTAAGCAGTGGATTGGTTAGTGCACTACGTTTTGAGAGCGTTTAAGATTAAGAAAAAGTTAAAAAAGTGTTGCAGTGTCTTTTTGGCGTCTTGTCACAGCCACAAGCTGAAGAATATACTTATTTTTTTAGAATGCGACCAAAGTTGATAAGTTTTGGAAGAATATGAAAGGGAAAGCCTAGTTGTGCAGGGAATTATTCTGCTGTGGAACTTCCTGTACAACTTTGCGGCCCCGCCCGTCCCCACCTGTCCTGACTTCTTGACAGCACCCTCTCAAGCTGGTTCCGCTCGCCCGCCATCGCCAGGAGCCTCCTGTTCACCCCCGCCGGTTCCTTTACTTCTCCAGGCCACTCCTATTCCACGAGCGGCAGGGGTCAACACACATTATGACCTGCTGTTTCTTTTTCACGATGCGTTGTTGTTTCTAGGGGCACCTTTTCCAAACCTCTTCTCGTAGTGCTGTTTTTTTACGTGCACGCGAATCCCGGTTCGCGATCGCTCGGACCACAACATGAAATTTTGTTGCGCCACCGATTTGCTGCGTGACTGAAAACACGTATAATAGCTGCAAACAACTGATACTTGTTGCCACAAAGGAAGAAAACTCCAAAATAAACCATTTTATATATCCTTGGCGACGTAGCTTTATTGCAGGGATATGTGAACAGGTAGAACATTTCCTGGGATCGTCGAAACTATATGATGTTGGGTTTGTAAACGTCGACATCGATGCACTAAGAACCGTTTAAAAATAATTCGTTTTTGATAATAAGCGCTCACACGCACTATTGACTCAGAATGGCATTTTAATTGCACAGTTGGTTGTTAATGAGGTTTACTTCTGAAGTTAAAAATATTACACGTAAAATCATAAAATGCGTTTCAAATGGAGCAACACTCGTTAAAACGGCAAAGTTATTCTGGCCCGTGGTACTACAAAAAAATTTGGGCCCATCTCCCCGCGAGGGGGACTGGAGTAAATGCGTCGCATAGGGAGTGGGTGTATTGCGTTAACGCCTAGTGTTTGGGGAGTTGGTGGCAGTGAATGCGTTGTATCAGCAGCTTCATGACGTAGTTTGAATGAGTCAAGGATATAAGGCGCGTTCGTAGCCTCCCATTCTGTGTAGGCTTTGTGGCGCAGTGGGTAGAGCACCATGTACATTGCGTTCCGCCCGCATGGTCGAGGGATGGAAACCAGGCGGCGGATAGTATTTTTTTATATAGTGTAGGGGGAGGGGTGCGGACTACGACTACGGACGTCAACGCGGGTGACATCGGGAGTTACTGAAATGCTCTACATTTAAAAAGAAAAAAGGTGGATGCTCACAGTTATTAAGATTGTGTTGGCGCAAGCCTACTGGGCCCATCGACTGCCTTCTATGAAAAGTTCTCCTAACACTTGCGGCTGCTTCCATGACCGCTTGATCACACACAGTAACAGCGCCTTCGGACTCTTGTCTAGTTATCTAGAGCTATCACACTTTCACAGTGCGTGCTGCGTAGGCCTTCCTCAGAGCCGTTCTGCACACTAACCAGATTACCACAGCCTCTTCATAACCACCGCCCGACCACATGAACACTATTTTTATTCACATTGGGTAAGCATTTTTTTAATTAGAGCAAGAAATAAAAAAAAGATATTCCCTCGAAAAAAACGTTTTGTCTGCGGGTTTTCGCGTTCTCAACGCCAGAACAGCAACAGCCATGTAATTCCAAACACAACGATACCCTACTCATCAGAATCTGTCCACAAATAACTATTTCGCACAACATTTTGTCAAAACCTCACCTAAGCCCCTAACACTAAAATGCACTTTAAGCTATAACCTCCGAACACAATAACGCAAGAAGAAACGAAGGACATCACTGCAATCCTCACACCAACGTGCACCTAACTACAGCAAGCGCGCCCTCTTAAAAACGTTTGTTCGCTCCAATACTCGAGGTCAAACCTCGAAAATACACGCTCCCATAACACGTGGTCGACTAAAGCCTAACACTCAAGAACTAGCTCCGTCAAACCTTAAAAAACAGATTCCTCGTCATATAACCTAAACGTGGACACCTCAAGCACAAAAATCGGCCCCAAAATAGTGTTGTTATTCATTTTTGACAGGATTTTGAAATTCGGGACTTTGTCACCAGAGCGTTGCAGACCCATCTCGGGGTTCTAGCGCGGCCCGCAGCAACTGAGCTCAAAATGCGGAGCGCACTACTAACTGCAAGACCATGTTGAACACACAGACACCCTAACCACTAAAATCACACATGCAAATAAGCAAAGAATTGATTTCTTGCAGTAATTCCAACTTGTGGGCTTCGATGATTTCATTCAGCCAGCATTACGCTTGACATCTTCTTGGCTGGACATGCTGTTGTAGGACCTCCTTCACTCCAGTTCGCTCGTATCCGACATGAACATCCCTTCCGACACGAAGAACACACTTTCCCGCAATTCCTAAGTAGTGTAGTTATCCACTTTTGACGGGAATTTGAAATTGGAAATTCACCTAAAGTCCAGAGCGTTGCGCACCCATCTCGGGGTGCTACCACGGCCCCGCAACAGCTCTGCTTGTAAACCGGAGCAGAGCATTAACTGCAAGACCATGCCGAACACACAGGCACACTGACAACTAAAATCACACTGTAAATAAGCAACTTAGGAATTTTTCGAGTAAAATTTTCTTGAATATCGAATCCGCTCCTAACCAACACGAACATCACTTCCTGGCGCCTGGTATTTCCTGGCACTTCTTAAATAACGCAGTTGTCGATTTTTCACAGGAACTTGAAACAGGGAACTCACTTAGAATCCAGAGCATTGTGGACCCATCTCGGGGTAATAACGCGACCTCACAACAACTCAGCACAATAAGCGGAGCATAGCACTAACTGCGAGACCGTGCCGAACAGACACAAAACCGATAAAATGCTACTCAAATAATCAAATAAGATATTTTTTTCTAGTAGGTTTACTTTCTGACTTCGACGATACAAGCCCACACTAAATATTGAAATTTTCTTGGCCAGACATGCTGCGGTAGGACCTCATATAGTACGCTCTAAGCCAACGCGAACATCACTTCCTGACACCACAGCCATCACGTAGGGCACCCATCCCATAACGAGTACTCGCTACCCCAACCGTGTCGGTACCCAACCCGTACTCGGTGCTCCAACCACCCAGTCAGCACTTTGGCAAGCAGTGTGCTGAGACATATTTCCCCAACATGACCGTACTAAATGCGAAGACAAAATTCCATGGGAACAAACAAACACCCCTAAAACAAGCTTCACGACCTTTCCTCCAGCCCCCTGTCTCTTGAACTCACTTCTCCAACCATGACAGCTAACATGAACCAAGGTCTTGCTCGAAGCACAAAAAACCCGCGTTGACCACTCAACGACGCCCAGAGCCAATTCGAGGTCCTCCACTCGAAGTCAGGGCCTGGTTCAAAGGTCAAGTACGAAACCTGAGACCTCGGGCGAGGACTTCGACCTTGACCAGTCGGGTCATAACACAAAATTCTCGTCAGCACGCTCAACTGAGCCTGACCAGGAAGAACCAATTCCAAGAACACTAGCATCCTCTTCATCACATTCCTCGTCAAGTTCACCGATCCCACACACCCTCTTTAACACCACACCTCCTCCTCCCGCATTCAACCACCAAGGAAATGAAAATCCTCGTACTAGATCAAGACCAACCACACGGTCGCCCTCTCTCTCTCCCCTAACCAAACAAAGCCACGCATCTCCCTTCCAACTTTTGAGTCATGTCCAAACAACCCTTTCACCTACACCCTCGCACACCAATGCCGCACCATCCACAAGCATACGAAACCACATGATTCTGTCCTAGACGCCACTATCCGCTACAACACGGAATTCATGAGTGCACTGATTGCGGCTCAACGGGATGGCCTCACAGAACAGACACGTAAACGCCTGCTGGATGCTTTCCAAAAGACAAAAAGCATCCTTTTGGGTCTCTCTCTACGAATCGCTGAGCATGAAGGCTTAACACCGCGTAGTGAAGACGACCTACTACTCGTCTCTTCCCAAACCCCTTCTGAACCACTCTCGTCCAACCTGAATCCCTAAACCCCTCCAGCCCACCCGCTTCACCAGGTTAATCTCAAGCGCTCCCACAACATTCTATAGCACCCCACCACCTTCTTCAACCCTGCCCTCAAACACTCCTCCGAAAACAACCCCTACTTCCCACTCCTGCCATGGCAACGCAAAATCCCCAGAAAAACCCCACCCACTCCAACCAACCCGCTTTTCGACTCACCTTTCTGCCTCCCAAAGAACCCCCATCCAACCACTTGGCCTTTGAGCCACCACCACGTCTTTAAACTTTTCCTGCTTCCCAACTCTCACGTTACCAACACCTTGTACCTGCACCAAACCAAAACCCCGCAGCCCATCCCACTCCTTCGAACACCTACGCAAATAAACTCAAACATCATCCACATTCCCAAAAGCAACCCCAGACCCCCAGACTAACGACAGCATTGGTAATCAATTCAACCAGCGAGAAAGGTGTAAACACAAACACCATAGCGAACTTTCTGACCACAAACATCAACCCAGAACAACTGGGGTTAGTAGATGTAGGCCTTAGGGTTACGAACAGCACGGTGACGGTTTCATCATCAAGCATGGATGGAATTACTCGCCTAAAACAATCCATTGAGCAATACCCGCGGGCACAAGACCACAGCATGCACATCCTTGCCCCCCAAAAACCGATGTTTCGAATCGCTGGCGTTCTGGTTGGCAGCCGACATTACCAACTACATTCTCACACAAAGCACTCGCCTCCAAGGAACACCGCAAGACGCTGACATCCCCTCTGACTACATAAACAGGAACGGAATACGAATCATCACGATAGCCACCTCCATCCCCCTTTACAGAAAACTGAAACAGCTCACTCACCTCAACATAGGCTGGGTCTCGTGCTCGCTCTTCTAACACCACAACATCCCCACATGCAAGCTGTGCGCTACCATTGGCCATGTTGGAAAGCACTGCCGCAACCGGTTCAGGCGTTGCGGGTACTGCTCTGAGCCACACAGTAAACCAGTGCCACTACTGGGGGACCAGTGAGCCCCCTCTGTGTCCCTCCTGCTGGTCAGCTGGCAAGGAAGCCCCACACGACGTCCTCGCACCAGAGTGTCCTATTCGGCAGCAATGGATCGCACGAGAGGAGGCATGCTGGAAATAAAACAGCCCAACCAAGTCCCGACACCAATACCCATAACACAAGCGAAGCTCACAGGCAGCACCATACCTCTCTTCCCGAAAATGACCCGGTCCTCTAATCCTCAACACGCCTGGCAGTGGAACTGCCATGGTTTCCGAACTAAAAGAGCCAACCTGCAAGCTCACATGGCAGCCATACCCAACCCCCCATCCTTCTTGCACTACAGGAAACGTACCACCTACCCGAGCTAAAAGACTGTGCATCTCATTCTCCGCCAGACGTCCCCCAGCTAGCCACCCTTGCACACCGAAATATTGCCACCAAGCATCAAACTTTCGCCTCACCAATCCCGCACATACATACTACTCTCCACCTTCCCAAATCCTCTGTCACGCGCCTGCACGTTCTCAACATCTACAGCCCGCCTTAATCCAGACACATCTCTTTCATATACATCTTTCACCAAGCCCTTTCTTTCACTAAACGTGACCCTCTCATAATTGTAGGCGACTTCAAGGCCCCCAGTGTGGAGTAGGGTTTCTCTCACACGACTAGCAAAGGTCGTTTACTATCTGAGCTTGTCCACTCCCTTCAACACACATTGCACACCGACCGTTCATCCTGCAGACGCATTGGCAACAGTGCCCAGCGCGACACAACTCCCGACCTCACCTTTAGCACTGGAAAACGCACTCATGATACCTCCAGGACACCTGACACAATCGGCAGCGATCAATATAATATGAGCACATCTCTTACCCTTAAGGGCATCACCAGAACGCCCCCACTTTCACCACGAACATGCACAGATTGGGATCTCTTTCGTACTGTATGCCCCCTCCCGCCATCTACCACCTCCTTCTCCGACCTAGAACAATGGGAGACCTACCTTCTCTCAGTTAAACACTTTGCAACGAAAACCATCGACCCTGCTCCTCCAGTGCAATATGTATACCCGCACCTCCGTAACCTTTGGGAGGCTTACACCAGAATAGAGGAGCGCTGGTGGAAACATAAACACCGAAGCAACCTTCGCCTCAAACTACAAACCCTTCGTACAAACATCGAAACACACGCACTCACCTTAGCCAGGAATCAATGGAACAACATTTGCGACGAAATGCGAGGCCAGCTCTCCACTAAGGAAGTTTGGCACATCGTCCGTGCCTTACTCGACCAGCGCTCTACTAAGACCCAATCTCGGAAACAAACCACTCAACAGATAGCGGACACTCAACTCTCACCCACTGCCCTATGCCACAGCCTCCGCTCCATTTACATCCCACCAGCCTCACCACACCCAGTTGGTTCCGCACAGTACACTGGCAACCCCAATCCACAGCTCGCTGCCCCTATTACGTTTGTATAGCTACATGCGGCGATCCAAGCCCTGAAGTGTAATACAAACCACTCAACAGATAGCGGACACTCAACTCTCACCCACTGCCCTATGCCACAGCCTCCGCTCCATTTACATCCCACCACCCTCACCACACCCAGTTGGTTCCGCACAGTACACTGGCAACCCCAATCCACAGCTAGCTGCCCCTATTACGTTTGTATAGCTACATGCGGCGATCTAAGCCCTGAAGTGTAATACCGCGCCAGGACATGGCAACATCACTAACGCCCTCTCACGACATCTAGATGAGGAGGCCCTAGAACAACTTGTGCAACTCTATAAGCAACACGGGCTTAACCACACCCCCCTTCCACCTGGAAACATTCGAACATCACCCTCATCCCCAAACCTGGAAAAAAAACCTCCATACACCACCTCCACCCTATCTCCCTCACCTCCTGCCTTGGGAAACTTTTCGAACCCGTCTTGCAGAATCGTATTAATGCACACCTTGAACACACTCAAGCCTACCACCCTAACATGATCGGCTTTCGACCCAACCTATCCACTCAAGACGCCCTTATACAGTACTATCGTGATTTCCACCAACACCCCCGCAACAAGACCACACCTCTATTCTCTCACTGGACCTTCAAAAAGCCTTTGACAATGTCTTACAACATAGCATACTTCAGGCAGTTTCATCCCAAAACCTGGGCCTACACTTCTATCACTATATCTATAACTTTCTCACACAGCTTACTGCTACCATCCTCTTTGCCCATGTACAGACTGATCTTTTCCACATGCCGGACCGCGGAATACCACAAGGAGCAGTCCTCTCGCCCACGCTCTTTAACCTCACCCTAATCTGCATACAGCACACTGTACGCAGATGACATTGCCCTCTGGGTTCACTCTGGCTCCGCCCAACACACTGAAACCACACTCAAGAACCGTCAACCAAGTCTTAGACCACATCGAACCTTTAACGCTCCAGTGCTCTCAACAAAAATCTGCTGTTCTAAGTTTCACGCCCCCTCGAAGCAGGCCCCCGCCAAACCCCCCATCCAACTTTTAAATGCAGAGCATTTCAGTAACTCACGATGTCACCCGCGTTGACGTCCGTCGTAGTCCGCACCGTCGTTGTCCGCACCCCTCCCCCTACACTATATAAAAAAAATACTATCCGGCGCCTGGTTTCGATCCCTCGACGCTGCGGGCAGAACGGAATGTACATGGTGCTCTACCCACTGCGCCACGAAGCCGACACAGAATGGGAAAGTACGAACGCGCCTTATATCCTTGACTCATTCAAACTACGTCAAGAAGCTGCTGATGCAACGCAGTCACTCCCACCAACTCCCCAAACACTGAACGTTAACGCAATACATCCACCCCCTATGCGACGCATTTACTCGAGTCCCCCTCACGGAGAGATGGGCCCAATTTTTATACACTCTGGCCCAATACCCCACACACACAACTTAGAGTCTTAGGCCTCACCCTAACACACAACAGATCACCCGCACTCACCCTCCAGCACGTAAAGAAATACGTTACCCGAACCACGCATCTCATTAGACGGATCGCCAGCAAACACCACGGCTTCACGGAACAGGACCGCCTCCGTCTCCAACAGAGTGTTCTAGTGTTCTACTCAACCGTATCTTGAACCACCTTCCATAAATTTCATCTACCAAACTCGACTCACTTAATGCCCTCCTCCGGAAGATGTATAGGCATGCACTCCTGCTTCCCTCATACGCACAAATAGCTTACTCGACCTCGGCATACACAACACCATACGGGAGCACCTAGACGCCCACCGGGTCTCCCAACTCACGCGCCTTGCATCCTCCCCTACAGGGCACTACATTCTACACTCTATAAACGCACTACTACCCACCATCCCAATCCCGGCACTCCCAATTCCACCTGACATCCATAACAGCATCCGAATCCGCCCAATTCCTTGCCATATGCACCCTACTTTCCATGCAGCCCGCCGATTAGCCCGAGCCAACGCCCACGCCAAACTATACCCACCATCACCATGCACACAATACCATGATGCCACCCCTTACCCTCACAAACCTGCACACTGTGTGCCTGTTGTTGACCAACACACATTACCAAACGTCACAGCAGCTACCATCCTAACTAGCAACACCACCACGGTGGGATAGGCAGCCAATACCCTCGCGCACCCCAGCGCCCCACAGCCCAATTCGTCCTGTCTGGCTGTCAGCAGACCGTCCGCAATTTTATTCGCAGTAACATCTCTCCCATGGCATTAAAATTCTCTCCAAAAATCTTCCATCCGACATCGCGACCCTGCTGTGGATACCAGCAAACACAGGCGTAGGCGCTAATGAAGTGTTGCACGTACGTGCTCGCGAACTAATTCACCGGGTAGCCATTTTCACTACGCTTACACGCGATACCCCAGCAGGCAAGCCAGCCTCCCTCCTGCAATACAGGGATATTGCCCTGCACTACTGCCTTCTCCGCTGCCGATACCCACCCCCGCACCCACGCCTCTCACTGGAGACGGGCCACATGCTGCGCATCCTACAAGCACACACCTTCCCACACAGAATACAATTAATACTCAGTCATCCACAACTCTTTACTGACCCTACCTGTCCAGCCTGCGGGGCACTCGACACTCACTACCATTCCCTCCGCGAATGCCCCGCAGACCCGTACGCCACCGTTCCCTCCCTCACCACTGGGAGCAGATGTTGCGTGACCCGGGGGAGTCAGGCCAAGTCCTGACCGCCTCCCGGGACCTGGCGGTGGCGGCGGCCCTGTGGGCCTTCTCCACCCCCAACACCTGATCCCGATGGACGAAAAAACCTACGTATTCCTTCCTTCCTTCCTTCCCAGACGGCGATTTTCTATTCCTGGGGTGCTATCCCCAGATAACGCGTCCCGCCTGGTTCAAGATAAAGTATTTTAATAGCGGAGCTGTTGTACAAGCACTAAGTTCGGTTTTGCGTTTAAAAAAAACCAAGAAAATGAGGAGCGGTCCCGAACGAGGGCGCCTCGTGCCAACCGCTTAGAGTCCGCAGCACGGGCAGTGGCTATAGAAAAACAAAAAAAGTGTCAGCGAAGACAATCTTTCTTCCGGAATTGTCACGAGTGATAATGTTTGATCATGGCATCTTATATAGGCTTATTCCATTGAATGTCATTATTATTTTTATGTGAATTCATTCGATGTGATTCGTAAGGCTATCCTATTATTACATTTTGCCGAGCCGAAATTACGTATGCGTATATACGTTTTATGCATGTGCAACTAGAAGATTGAATGTTTTTTTTTATCCCGGGACATCGTCACTAATGTAAAAATTGGAAGGGGCGAAGCCTGCAGTGTAAAGGTGCATTCTTGGCACATTGGCGTTTTTCGCCACGGAGGTAAAATCAATGGGGGTTCAGGTATACAGCTCTGCTCTAAAACGGCCGTGTCTTTAAAGTACGGAGCATTCTATCGTGCGGCCTTGGAAAACGAATGTCCCAGTGTGTGCTCTTAATGGGCACTTTTGCGCATGGAGGTAAAAAGTTCTAACCTGAGGTGCTGGAAAACAAGTGTCCCGGTCTGTTAGTTTAATACAAGATTCGTCCTAGCGTTAGGCGTTGTAAAGCAAGTGTGCCGTTGTTTTAGTACCATGACTACATAAAACATCGACGAGGACAGGAGTCACCGACAGCCCGAGTGCCTAAGGGGCTGAGCCCCTTGAAAAAAATTGGGCCCATCTCACCGCGAGGGCTACTCGAGTAAATGCGTCGCATAGGGGGTGGGTAAATTGCGTTAACGTTTAGTGTTTGGGGATTTGGTGGTAGGGAATGCGTTGTATCAGCAGCTTCTTGACGTAGTTTGAATGAGTCAAGGATATAAGGCGCGTCGTAGCCCCCCCATTCTGTGTCAGCTTTGTGGCGCAGTGGGTAGAGCACCATGTACATTGCGTTCTCCCCTCATGGTCGAGGGATCGAAACCAGGCGCCGGATACTATTTTTTTTAAATAGTGCAGGGGGAGGGGTGCGGACTACGACTACGGACGTCAACGCGGGTGACATTTTTAGTTACTGAAATGCTCTGCATTTAAAAGAACCCCAGAACTTTCATCAATCGCTACCGAGCATATATTTTTCGGCATGACGAACACGATGATATCGGCGCATATGACAATTACGCCTATTAGCGCAGGGCAAAGCGACGACGGAACATATAAATAAATGATTTCAAACTTGTACAAATTTTTTGTGATGTGTCCTTCATTGCTCGCGTGGAATAAAAATGGTGTACACTCCCTGTGGTTCAAATCTTGCGCGGGAAGGGGGAAGGGGGGAAATGGAATGAGAATTAGCTTTCTTATTCCAGATAGCCGTTAGCCTTCGCAGCAGCCTTTGCGCGAGCGGTACGGCATTTGTAATACTCCCACCGTGAGCTCGCCAACTCGCATTTCCACGGCGGAGGGAATGGGAAGGGATGTAGTGTGACGTGTATTAGCATTTCCATACTGTTGGAAGCATATTTGTATTACACGAACAGCACTTTAGGCTTCCGGCTTGTGGTCGTATCTTGTCTGCGGTCCTGTATCTACCCACAGCAATCACGCGGGGTCACGCACCCAGACACAAGCTTCAAAAAAATAACCGCGTCTTCCTCCATTCAGAATTCCAGCAAAAAAAATAGGAGGATACCGGAGCAAGAGGTTTTTATAGGGAGAACAATTTGAAACTCCTATAACCGCTGTCCCTTGCACTGCTTACCCCCTTTGTAAGCTGAAACAAAACTGCAGGTAAATTTGAGATAAAATATATGTAATTTGCATGCAGTTTCCGCTTCCATTTAGTTAGAAATGCTTATTGGGTTATTTTTCGAATATGCTGAATATGCGGCACAGGATATTGCTAACTTTGCACGGTAGCCTACATAATTCTATCTGCGAAAGATTTTTAGTCCTTTGTTTTTAAACCTTGGGAGAAATTATAGAAAATTTCTAGAAGACGAATGTTCCAATAAGCTATCATCGTTCTAAATGCTATCATCGTCAGTTATTTATTGCATAATTTATATTAATACACTGGCCAAAAGTTTTAGAGTGTGTTGTGAAAGAAGAAGGTTGAGCAGAAATGCAGTGTCCAATACTAAGGCGCTGGCTTTCAAACATAAAAAGCGTCGCGTGTCAACCATCTTTAACTTCACCCACGTTCCTCATCATCGTCAGATAAAGTTGTTTTCATGCAGAGCGTTTTGATGAGGAAAGTCGCCAACAATAATGCAACAAAGCTTGCCTTTAAAAATTTCCGCCGACTTTATTTTCATCACTTTCCAAAGAACCATGTTCGGGAGCTTTGGGAAAAGATAAAGACGACGTGGAAATCGACCTAAGAAGCTTAGCGGAAAATATCACACCCTTGGCAATGACACGGTAACTCCGACATCACGCCATTTGACAGAACGAGGTGCCATAATTACCGCGATGCACTTCCCGAATCGAAAGGCTAAAATAATTCCTAAAAATGGCAGCATCCCACTCTGTGGATGCTGGCGAGGGTGCGGAGCACGGCGACTCGAAATGATATCCAAGTTGCGCCCGAGTGACACCCATTTGCGCCCCGACCATCATTCGATTTCAGCCGTGAGTGGCACCTTGATTATTCCTTAAATGAAACTGTGCCTCACGGCTCGAATCAAACTTCGCTTCATTTTCTCTTGATGGTGGTGTGCGCACAGATGGACGAGGACAGAAATTGGGAGGTCCTATGGTCCCACTCGCCGTTACAGACGAGGGAGTAAGCCGTTTGACTCTCGGGTACTAACCACGCTCGTAGCCCAATGGGTAAGGCTACTGACACTAACTCTGTCAGTTCTACCAGAAACAAGCTCTCCAATTCTGCCGGTCCCTGTGGGATTTTTTGCCATTGTAAGTGTTGTGCGCACGGATGGCGAAGGACATTGTGCGGTCCTAGGTACTCCGTACCTAAAACGGGCCGAACAGGAAATGTCAATAAAAGAAATTTCGAGAAATCAAGGTTGGCTGTTTTGACGCTAAGGTAGAATATTCCGGTCCGCAACTAAGGTTGTTCCCTCCTGCTTGCGCAGACACTAACTTTACTAACTTCCTGCGACAGGGTGAAGAGACAAAAAATTCACGCATCTCCACGAAGTCAATCATGACTAGTGGGCGAAGCACTGGGGTCGTTCTTACCGTAATCACCTGTGGCATTGCCCACTCGGGCATGGAAATGAGTGATAACGAGTGTGTACAGTTTAAAAAATTCCAATGCAAACTAATCCGGTACAATTTAATCCAATTTATTTCAATCCATTCCAACTCACTGCAAATCTAATCCAACCCATTTCAGTAAGGTCCAATCCAATCCAATGCTCCTCGCGCATGCGCAACACTGTGTACAAGGACGTCAAACCCCGGACAGAGCGAGGTCCTAAGATGCTTCGTCCCTAAGTGGAGTGTCACCAGGTGAAAAACTTGAGCTGATCTTGTTTGTTGTGCGCATATATAACACATAGTTTCTAATCCATCACGCTGGGCGGACGTGTTCAGTAAAGGCTTACTCAGTACATGCGTGCACAGAAATATTGACACAAAAAATGGAGAAACAAATACGGGAAACGTTGATGACTTCGTAAGAATGCGAAGGGGGAAAGCCTAGATGGACATTCTATTAATGTGCTGTTGAACTTTCTGTGGACCTTTGTGACGACGCCCGTCACGAATTGACCTCCGTCGTTGACAGCACCCTCGATAACTAATTTCGCTCGCTCGCCATTGCCACGATCCTCCTGTTCACTCCCACCGGTTGCTTGACCTCTCAATGCTACTACTATTGCACGTGCGGCCGGAGCCAGCCTGAATTATCACCTGCTGTTTCTGTTTCCCAATGCGCCTGGTGTCATCCTTTCTTATAGCGCCCTCTACAAGCATCCCCTCCCCTGCTCTTTCTGGTTCCGAGCACGCGATCTCCGATTGGCACTGGCTGGGACTACACCGTAAATTTTTTTCTATTGGGAGTTTCAGGTCCGAAACGCGAGTTCATAAAACAGTGATCTCGACGTTCACGCTCGAATCATGTATCGCTACTCCATTTACCCAATCGACAATTGGACGAATGATTAGCGAAAACATCCTCATATACATGTGACGTTCGTAATACCAATAGATAGTAGTTGATAAAGTGCGGAAATGATGTTAGTAAAAGCGTTGACACAAGTATTAAGTCGGTTAGTGTACTGGCACTATCTTGCAATTAAAAAAAGAGCGATTTCTTCCGAGCTATTTCCGACATGCCTTATTGGAAGCATAATGACTTTAAATACACACTTGGCCTTAGAAAAGCGTTTTATTTAGCTAAGTTAAAACTATTTCCGTAAAACTAATAAATGCCTTGTGAGCGGGCATCTGGCACGTTACAATTGCTAGGTTGTGCTGATCATTATTCCTTAAAATAAAGGTGGATGCTCATAACTATCAAGGATGTGTAGGCGAAAGCCTTGTTGGCCCTCGTATTGACCTACTTTTGAATGTTTGGTTAACCCTTGCGGCTGCTCCCATCTCCATTTACCGAAGGCCTTGGACAGCGCCATCGGAATCTCGTTCCGCTAGATAGAGCTATCACCCTTTCCCGTAGCGTGCTGCATCAGCCTTCCTCAAAGCCTTGCTCCGACCCTCTTTCCACACGTTCATTTCCCTTTCCTGGCGCGCCATCACAAAGTTAACATTTCTGACCAGCTCAATGTCCAACGTTTTAGCAGCGGAGCTGTTGTACAATGCGTAAGATGGGTAGTGTAGACAAAATACTTAGAATATGCGGAGCGCTCGTGAGCACGTGCCTCGCGGACACCGCCCAGCGTCCACTGCACGCACAGTGACTTCAGCAAAAAACGCCAGCGCTGCCGTCAAGTGCTACCCCGCATATAATGCTTGGCATGAGGACCACGACAATATCGATGGATATGAGGATGACTCCTAGTAACACGAAGCAAAGTGCCGACGGAATACAATTTTAAAATAATACAACTGCGTGCTGATGTGTCCTTTAGCGCAAAAAGGAGGCTGCTGAAAGTAGAGCCAAGGAGCGCAACCTTTCGGAAACCCCTCTCGGGCTTATCGAGGTCGGGAAGGAACCGCCAGGAGGATAAAGAAGGACATGAAATTCGCGAAACAAGAAATAAAGAACTAGAGCGGCGTTACTGTTGCGCCCTCGTCCGCAGTCGAGAAACGCAGGTTGAGCACGATGCACAACTGTAATAACAGTCGGGACTTCGAGAGGGAGAGCGTTACGGAGGCAAACAACGGTGTGTTAGCGTCCGGAAGTGAGGAGGAGGCTTCCGCCTTCAACGACTCCTTTTCCGGCTATTCAGCACTGAAGCGCTTGAACCCGCCGGGTTCAGGAAAGCTGCAAACAAATCCCTGGCACAGATAGAACCACCGCAGTGTTATACTCAACTTTCCGCAAAAAAAAATAGCGCCAGCCTCGCGAGTGTCCTTGAAGGCATACAGACAGAAAAACTGCTCCCGTTATCCATGCGGGGAAGCGAAAATCTGTTAAAGTAACCACCCACATGTGAATGACAACCGCCCTATCACACTACTAACAGCTGACAACAAAGTACTCAAATATCCTGGCCGAGCAGCTGGAGACGTCACTGGGAGGCATGGCAGAGAATGATAAGACTGATAGCTTCATGTACCGCACTATCATGAAGTTCTTCGCGATCCAGAGTGCGAGCGGGGCCCACATTGGGCTTTACTCCGTAAGGACCGCTACAACTGGATTTAAGGTAAGCATTCGACCAAGTAAACCACCCCTGCCGGCTTACGCTTCTGCGTCAGTTAGGGATTGGGGACGTAACGATCGAACGAACGGACACTTGTTACAACGACATTACCATCAGCCCTGTCTTAAACCTTCGGCCTGGAGTCTCAGATATATCTTAGTGGACAGATCAGTGTGTACGGGATGGTTGATGTAACCAGTGCTTTACACCCTGTATATCGAGCCACTCTGCCGGATGACGGCTGCGTGAAACACAATCAGACGCCTGGTTCTCAGGGAGGAGAAGTTGCGAGTCCGGGGCTATGCGGACGATTTGGCCTACTTTTGCACATCCTCGGCGTAGGCGAGTGAGATAGTTGAGCTGGACATTCGCTTCTGCCGCTTCTCGGGGGCAGAAATAAACATGGCCAAATCAGAAGAAGCTTGGCTTGGCTATTGTGATCGCAACTCCCGACAGCTTTTCTTTTGCTCGCTCGCGTATAATTAGGCTATGTACACATAGAGATGGGCACCCGATAGAAAGGCGAGAAAAAGAGTGGAAGGGTCACAAGAGCCACCGCTCGGGGTAAGGGGGTCTTCCTCGATGGAGGCCGGTGCCTCTCAGCTGTCAAATGCTGTAGTAGTCCAGCGAAGGACAGGTCCATATTAGATGATCCGCATCAGCTTGTTTGGCAAGAGCTGTGCAGAAGGGGCTCGTGTCATCGAACGGGGCATGGTAGCGTGGTGGCCACGCCCGGGTTGCAGCCGGTGAAAGCACCACTCCAACACAAATTTTGCATAGCAAAACCCCTTTCTACCGAGCAAGTCTACTGTCGAGATCCCTTCCACAGGGCGGTATCAGGGCACGTGTTGCGTGATGCAGATCGTCCTTTCATTGGACAAAGTCTTTTTTTACCGGTTCTTAGCATTGGCAGCTGCGAAGGAATAGACCTACAGTGACAATCTCTATCCACTGACATGTGAGCGGGGAAACTATTCCGCAGAAACGACAATAGCGGGAGAGGACTGCGGTACATGTCTAGTAAGGTGTGGACATCACTTGAAAAGTGCAATTGTTGGATACTGGGCGTAAATCCCGTATTGCGGCCGTATAGTCCGTGTAAAGACGCAGGATGGAACCTACTGATGCGCGCAGTGGGGCTGGTGTTAGTGCCTCTACGCCATTGCGGATGGCTGTGAGCTCCCTCAGTAGAGATTGCAGGAACCAGGCATCTCCTCGGCATCGATTGGAAGGAAAGTGTCGGTAATTACCGCGGTGTAAACATCGACCGGGAGAAGGTGTGTGTGCTAAGATGGCGGGGAAACTACCGGCTGCCGAGAGGAAACTCCAGCCAAAGAGTACGAGTAGCATCATCATTTTCTCGAGGGTACACGTCTGCAACGCCCGCGTGTACATTTCCTTGTTGACGGAGCCCGCATCACAACGTTCGACACCACTTAAAAAATTCGCTCCAATTCACTCTCTGAATGTTGTTGGAAAGCAGAGCTTTAAATGACACCCGCAACAATCGCCCATGCGAAGTCACTTAAATTCAAACACGTGGTATACAGAGTAAAAGCAGAGATTCTCAAACCCGTTACCTGGAATTCACGGGGGCGGCGTGTTCAACATCGCAGCAGCGTCTGCCGCAGCCAACCTAGAGCGGGGGACGCCGCCGTTTTTGCTCGGCCGTGAGTCGCAAGAAATAAAGCGGAGAGGGGCATATTTCAAAGGAGTGAGACAGCGAAGTTTAGCCATTCTATGTGATAGCTTGGTGCTACATCACCTCATGACACAAGCGCAGACACCGAAACAATTCGACACGTGAGCTTAGTGATTACTATATCTACCGATTCAAACTAATTGGGTTAGTAAGTCGAGAACGTCGTGAAAGGTGAGATAACTATTATAATCGTTATTTATCAGAACGAATCTCGCGGGTATGTTGTGTGGACACATCAGAGCTCTATCTTTCCGTGCAGTTAGGTTGCATTATGGCGTGGGACTATAAAGGGGAACCGTCGGTTCTGTAGTGAAAGCGTAAAGATACCACGGCCCACAAAAAAAACGTGAAATTGTCAGGCAAATTTGAAGGAAGCGGGAGAGAGAGAGAATTAAGCGAGAACCTAAACGCAGGCTACAGTAATTTGCACCATCGCTTTGCTTGCGGCGGTTGGATTGGAAGATGGGAAGTAGGAAGAATGGATTGCAAGACGTTTATTGCGCAAAAAAGTGGGTGGCCTGCTGCGAACTGGAACCTTTGTCACCTGCTACCTGTGAAATGTGAATAACGAAGTCTCAACTCTTACTCGTGATTTCTTTAGGAGTACTACTAAATTTCGTGGCAATATTTTAAAGTCCACAACTAGAACTGCTCTTTTTAAACATTTTAGTTATTATATGTTTTATTATAACCATCTGCGTGCAGTTTCCAGCCGTCGCCTGTGCTCAAAATAAACACAATGACAGCGGGCCGCAATTTTCTTAGTGATTATTTAAACCAAAGCTTTCTACCTATACCAGCCAAAGGTTCTTTCGCGGCGTGTGGGACAATAAACTCCCAACGAGGGGAGGCGGCAGCGGTGGAGAGGCGAGCGGAGGGTTTCATTCCAGGAGCGTACTGTAGATGTCCCGGCGAATTTACCAAAAGGTCCCCATGAGGCGGTGCCTGCTCGCCCACAGGGCCTCGGCGGTACGGCTTTGTCGTCTGCTTTAGCGATGATTGTTTTGGGCCTCTTTTGGCGCAGCTTCGCGTCCCTTGCCCGCTTCCTTCGCACTGCTTGAATAACATGTTCGACAGCATATCCGGGGAAATTCTGACCCGACGGAATGAGTGGTCGTACGGCACATCTACGCTAAGAATTGGTTGGAAGGGTGGGAAAACAAAATGTAGAGACTGTATACAGATATCTGGCCTCCAGAGAAACGCTTCTTTTCGCGCACTGCATGCCACGAATGGGACTTCGTTTTCTAAATTAGTGAATATCAATTCAGTTGCGTTTGCATAAGTCTTACAACAGGCGGAAGGTGCAACTGATGCTGATAAAGAGTGATTGTAAATGTTCCCTAAGCTTTCTCGCAGTTCTCAAACTTACCTAACTAGCTAGCATAATCCGGTAAATGGGATTCACTAAGATCACACACCGAATTGTTTCGATGTGAGCCCCGAGCTAGCCCATCAAGAATGGCCAGATTAGGCTCTCTCACCCTTCGAAAGGTGGTCATCTCTCTTTCCTTTATGCCGACGCCGGTCCGAGCTACGGTGGTAGTGTCCACCGCTCTAGCCCGGCCGTGACCGACGCTGCGGCGTTCGACACACCGCCCCCACGAATTCCAATTAACGGCCTGCAGAGTCTCTGGTTTCACTATTTGTAGAGCCACTTGTGTGAATTCAAGTGCCGTCGAATGGACAGTTTTTGTGGGTCTTGTTTAAAGCGTTGCTGTTTAACCACCTTCACAGCGTGCATTGGAGCCAATTTTTTTTTCTCGCGAACACAGCTGTGGGGCCTAAATAAAGCTGGCAGAACAACAAAGCTCATAGAAATGTAAACGTTTAAAAGCCTACAAAGTGACTCCAACTATCGCCTTTGCAGTACAGTCATTTAGAGTGACGGCATTATTTTGTTCATTTAAAGCATGGAAAAATTGAGCGCTCAAGTACCGCTGGTAGGTTAGTCAACATACTGTGCTCAACTGATGCATCGTGTTCGCCACCGTAAAGAAAACCTGGCCTAATGAACGCTTAATAGCGTTAGCTAAGCTACATTACTTTGCTCACCAGCTGAAGTGCTTCGAATAATGGTACTTGGTTCTGCGGAAGCGTATAATATAGTTAAACCTTGATATCACGAAGTTGAGCGTAACTCCCAAATATTCGTTACATCAAGGTATCCGTTACATGTAGTGTCCAGGCAGGATCGCGTGAATGAAGCAGAAACGAAACCAATTGATTTATTTCACATTGAAAAATGTCGCGACTTGCGTGTGCTGCTCTCCCACAAACTTAGTAACTAGACGGCCCTCCAAAGAAGCAAGGTCACTTACCCCCGTGTACACAAAAGTTACTTAAGCGTTACTTAAGCCTTTTGAGAATTTCTTGTGCCTTAACCCATTTCAAGGAACAAACTTATGCTGAAAGGTGAACTCGATGCTCTTTTCCGCAGTCCTAATTGTTGAGAGGGTGGTACCTTGTGTTGTGAAACGGACGGCGACGTTCTCCGTCGGAGACGATATTTAAAATTGCCTGCTTATGTTGAAACGACAAAACTTTTCGTTTTCAGGCAGCAGAACTCATCACCGACGAATCAGCACCAGAGATACCATTGGGGACTCGCGACTACACGCCGCGACGCAGGCCTTGCACCTATTCGACACCGCACTGACACAGGAAACGACCCGTACTTTGCGGTTCTAGTAAAGTTCGCTAAATTATTGCATTTCTCCACTCAATTTGCGAAAAACTTGCAAAAGAGACTGCCGCATCAGCTTAGGGAATTAGTTACAATAATGTTAGCCATCGCAAAGCCTTCGTTACATAGAGGTCGCAAACACATGGCTTTCAACGAGGCTGGCAATTGGAAATTGAAAAACGTTGTTAAATCTAGGAATTCGTTACATACAGGTGCGTTGCATCCAGGTTTAACTCTATCAAATTTTAGATCTAAGGAAATCTGGCAGCTCAAGAACTGTATTTTATCAAAGTAGGCAGTATTTACAGAAAATTACGCCTCTACTCTAGCAGCAAGTTTTAGAGGAGTACTGTCTGGCATGCTTTGTTCAAGTTGCCGTCGTTTTAGGGTAGCATAGACCCTGGTGAAGACCCATAGACCAAATGGTGTAAGAGGTCATACTTGGAGCTGTTACACCAACATCGATTATGAACGTATTGCTCTCTACTAGTGGTGAGCACAAATATATGCCAGCTTATCAGCGCAAATAGATAGGGTTTCGTGCGTGTTCCCAAGGGCATTACCTTCGTAAAAATTGTAAGAACCAAGCCTGGTCACACAGGTAGTGCTTTACCGAAGGAAAAAATAAAAATAAATTCTCTCGTTTCTTAACGCTTGCGAGCATTGTCAAGTTATAGTTGTCCTTCAATAATTTATTTTTCAACATTGTCAATTCCTATGACGTATTGTTGACTACGCCCGAAATAAGCCGCTTCGGTCTTTCTTCTTCTCCAGTGACGCTACAAGTATATGAAAAGAATTGCAAAGTCCTTTTAAAGAGACTTCACAACACTTCTAATAAACGCTTTCACTCTTTCCTTTACGAGTGGAAGCATTGTAAAGGCTGACGTTATCGCTACCACGTAGCGGCACTGCGTGATTTTGTCGTCGCAGCAAAAATACGCGCCTTCGGTTTCAGCCTTGCTTTGATGGCTTTTCTTTATACATAGCTACAAAATGCGCTCATTCCTGCAACTGAAAGAATGCAGGCAAATAAATGCTACGGCGTTGTAATGGCATAATTCTAGCGGCCGATGAACACCAAGGGCGGGAAAGCGAGAAATAGCCGTCGGAAAAATTTTGAAGTGCGGAGATAGGCCGTAGAGCAGTATATTCTGGCTTGGGTGCTTCAAGACCCACTCTTCTATGTACTGGATTTGTTAGTGTCAATGCTCGGATGGCATTAGGGATCTATAAAAACATTGAAAAAGTGCAGCAGTCTCACGTTGGGTTTTTGGAACAGCTACAGGCTCAAGAAGATACCCATTCAAAAAAATACGGAACCGCTGTAACTTCGTAAGTATGTGAAGTGGGAAGACCAGTTAGACATTCTATACATCAGCTGTTGAGCGGTCTGTACACGTTTGTGGCCAGGCCCGTCACGAATTGGCCAGACTCCTTCACAGTACCCTCTGAAGCTGGTTCCGCTCGCTCGCGTTTGCTAGGAGCCTCCTGCTTTCTCCGCCGGCTCTTTCGGACCTCAAGGCGACTCGTATGGCAAGTGCGCCAGGAGCCAGCCGTTGGTGCGGACTGCTGTTTTCTCTTTCTCGATCCGCACTGCTCCGTTATTTCGCACAGTGTCTTCTCGAACCCTCAATCACCCTGCTGTTTCTTTTCCCAACACGTGATTCCCGACTCGCCCTCGCTCAGACGACATCAAATTTTTGTTGGTGCCAACGATTTGTTTGTGGCGCAAAATAGGGGTTCTTCAAACATAGAGATCTAAAACGTTCACGCTAAAAGCAGGTATCGCTACTCCCATTTGAATCACAGCTACATGGGACCCCTTACCGGCCGCTGTGAGAAGACGTATCGCACATGTAATAATACTCAGGGTTGGAGGGGGACTTATTATATTACCGACGCAGCAAACAAACATTGCTGGTTTACCAAGTTAGACAAAATTAAAAAATTAACAAAAGTCTGTGAAACCAAATTTTTTTTCTAACTTCTTTAAAAAACAACATTTTGTGAAAATATTTGGGCGGTAAGTTTGTAGGGTACAAAAGAATTTCTAATAAGAGTTATATTATGTTAAAATTGTGTTCTTGAAATAATAGGTGCGTTTGAAAATTGTGTACTTTGTTACAATTGCGCACTTTTTGCCGTTCTATGGTATCCCAAAAGCTAAGGCCGATGCTCAGAACTATCAAAGATGTGTCGGAACAGCATAGTTGGCCCACCAATCGATCTGTTATTGAAGGTATGTTTTACATGTACAAACTGCTCACTTCGCCACTTGACCAAACCTCTGGACAGCACCCTCGCAACGTAGTTCTGCTAGCTACAGCCATCACCCTTTTTGGGCGCTTGCTGAATGGGCTTTTCTCAAAGCCTATCTCCGACCCTCCTGCCACTCGGTGATTCCCTTTCCTGGCAAGCCTTCACTCTGATCACGTGTTCCGCTTGGCTCAAAGTCAAATTTTAACAGCGGAGCTGTTGTACAAGCCATACATTCGGTGTTCCAACAAAACAAAACACGCAGAAAATTCGGAGCTCTGGTGAGCATGTGCACCGCGGGGGACTGACCACCGTCCCCGTCGCGCGCAGTGGCTTTAGCAAAAAAAGAAAAAAAAAAAACTCCAGCGCAGTTGTCAAATGTTAGCGCTCATATAACGACTGGGATGAGGACCACGGAGAAATCGATGCAGATGACAAAGACTCCTACTAGCATGGTGCAAAGCGATGACGGAATATGTAAAGAAACAATGTCAAACTACTAGAAACGCATGGTGATGTGTCCTTCAGTGCGGGATTGAGGCTGCCGACAGTATATCCAAGGAACGCAACCATTTGGAAACCGCGGCCTATCGAGGTCGAGGTGGAAGAGCCCGGAGAATTCCAGTGGAATATCCAAACAACGACGAGGCAAAGAAATGAACCGCCGCTACTGGGGAGGCCTGCGCCGCAGTAGAGAAATGCTGGCAGAGCACGAGGCAGAGCTGTCAAAGCTCTTTTGAGTACATGAAGGCAGAGTGGGTTGCTAAAAAAATATATTACGGAGGTTGACCGCAACGACGTCCTTCCCTCTTGGAGTGGAGAAGTAGCTTCAGCATTCACCGAATGCTTTTAAACACTATTAATCACCGACAAAGAACGCGAACTCGTCCAGAGAAAATACTGGAACACATCCCGAAAGTGTCAGAGGATATTAAGGCCTTATGCTATAAACACGCATATTACACTCTCTGAGGTGGAGCCGACAAAAAAAGCTGCAGAAAAAAAACCTCGCCCACAGACAGAATTGGCGCAGAATTCTACGTTCCGAAAACAACGTAGCCCCATCCTCGCGAGTGCCTTTCAAGACATACGAAAAGAAAAACTCCAGCCATTCGCTATCCATACCTGGCAGTGATCTGGTCCTACTGCCGAAAAATCGTTAACAGAATTAGCCACATATGTGAATGACTTCAGCCTCATCACGTTACTATCAGTTCACTACGAAATACTCACAAAGATCCTAGCTCAACCACTTGAGGCAGCATTGGGAGGCATAAAAAGAAATCATCAGATCTGTTGGTTCATGGGCCCTCTATCATCAACTTACATCGGATGCGGAGCGCGTGCGAATCCCCAGCGCTGGGCGTTACTCCACTGGCTGTGCTCCAACTGGAACGTTAGGAAAGCTTGAGACCATGTAACCCGCCCTACCTGCTTAAGCTTCTTTGTCATTTAGCGACCAGGGACGTAATGCTCGAATAGATTTAAACTTGTTACAAAGAGAACGCTTACGAAAACTTACCTGTTTCGACGTCGCGTCATTTGGAATCCTTACTGCCACAACATAACTGCAGATCGCCGGAAACCGTGGAACACGTACTGTTAGAGTGCTCCAGTTACATGCTCGCAAGGTGTCGTTTCGAGCAGGAGATCAAACACCTATGCCAAGGTACAATCAGTCTAAAAGTGCTCTTTGGTCCCTGGCGCATCCTTCAGCGCCATGCAAAGCACCAACGGCGCTGTTTGAATACATGGGCAAGATCGGCATCACTGAACTGATTTAAACTACAACCGAGAACGTGACGTTCGTAGAACTGTCAACACAAATGCCATGATGCCTGCTTTTTTCACTTCTTTTCTTGTCTTTCTTCTGCCCTGTTATCTAAAATGCCTTTTCTTCTCTCCCCTACCCATACCCCCGCCGAGTAGCATGTCAATGTTACGATTCCAGCAAACCTTTCAGCTTTCTTCTGTAAGAAAGAGATTTCTCTCTATCTATCTCTCTCTTTCTCTCTCTCATTGCCACCAGCGTGTTCTTGAATGGTCGGCCTAGAGTCCCCATTTCAGAACACAGATCAGGGCGTCAGGGATACCCGATTAAACCAGTGATTTTTGCCCCGTTCCTCGGGCCTCTCTACCGTATGTTCGCCGCGACAGACACAGAGGCCTTGTTTTCGGGGAGGAAGAATTGAGATTCCTGGCGTATACGGATGATGTGGCCTTCTTTTGCACACCCTCGGTGCAGGTGGGTGATGCAGTTGAGCTGGATGCTTGCTTCCTCCGCTTCGCGAGGGCAGAAATAAACATGGCCAAGTCAGAAGGAGCTTCGCTTGGGAGTGGGTTGCAAACCAGACACATCTTCGGCATCAGATTGGAAGGAGAGTGTTGGGAATAACGTCGGCGTAAATCTCGACCTGGCGAAGGCACTTGCCAAGATGACGTGTTAAATCGGCGGCGGCCGAGAGAAATCTCCAGCCATGGAGCACAAAGGCGCATCGTCAATTCTCAAGGAAACATGTCTGCAATGCCCTCGTGTACCCTGCCATGTTGTACAGAGCAGCCATCACTGCGATCGATGCCAGTTCAATAAACAAACTTCCCCGGTTAATGACCGTGTTCCTCAGACGTTCAACGTAAGAGCCCATGCATCGCTCAAACCTATTTTGGAGTGTGGAGAAAGGAGGCGTGGGCCTGCTGAGCGTAGAGCTCAAGCTGATCGTACAGTGCTTCTTGTACTTGCGCGATCAGCCAGGACTCGTTCCTTCGCGCGGCTTACAGTGTCTTCGTTCCGCACACCTAACCTGGAGGCTCGGCACGTCAGAAGGCCTTAACCACGGTCTGAGTCAACCGGTTTTTGCAAAGAGCTCGCCGCTGCACTGGTAACCCGGGAAGAGCAGTTTTCGTGGGAGTACCCCTCACTGCTAATGCACGAAGGCTAATTTGGTGATGCTGGTCAAAGTCCTTCCACCGTCTCTAAATCGGCAACCTTCCGAGAACACGCCAGGAACGAATGCGTTCAGATGTGTGTGAGCCCTGCCTGTGGCAGGAGGGTATAAACGTTTCTTTCGTTTTCTTGCCGCGGTGGCTGGCAGTTATGGCGCGGCAGGAGCCTCCGGAATCATTTATGCCTTACGGGGTGGGCTGCATCCTGGGTCATAAAAGGGAAACGCAGGAGGACATTTCCCCAGCAAGTAGTACTGCACACTAGTTTTGCGATGAAGCACAGACTTTCTTTTGAACACGATTGCAAATATCGTGGTCGATCTCACGCAACCTATGGGCTGAATAGGAATATCAAGTCCATAGCGACTGCGTTCTCGTACTGGGTCTGCACTCCCTCTCGAGGGCACGCGTCGAAGCAGTTGAGTGGACTGTGAGACCCCTTGTTAACCAACACAACGGAATCACACGTGCCTTAGAGGAACCCGGATCTGACGAACTAATTAGGCAGTGCAGCAGTGTTGTGAGGTGGCCATCAACTTCAAGACTAAGGAAGGCGTCCACCGAGGTGTCAGTCATGTGTCCAGTCAAGTGTCCAAGGTGTCCAGCCATGCTAGAGGAAAAGAATTGGCGTTGAAAGTCTAAATGCCAAATACTGCACGCGGCAGTTTCTACAATCGGTATTTTTTCTTTGTTTATTTTTTTCTTTACTATTATCGCTTTTGTGAGGGCGTCTTCTGGGCTTTGGATATTTCATGGTCCGCTACTTGTTACTGGCTTTTCTTTTACCGATAAACTGTGATAAATATCATGATGATGAAAGTTTTTTATCTGTAATCGAAATCTTTTTTTACTGCATATCTTTGTGCGACCATGTTCTTCTGGGAATATGTATTGTAGTAACTAGTGGCTGTGCTCCCGTGCCTTTGCATATCGTATATCGTCCTTTCATGTAACTGGTAGCCAATTTATTCAGGTTAATAAAGTTATTGTGGAGAAAAAAAACTGTGCTTCAGTGCTCGCAAGGAATGGAATCCTGCAGCTTCGCTATGGTTCAAGCCTTGCGCGGGTATGGGGATGAAGGGGAGGTATATGAAATAGGGATTGGCTTTTTGAGACCAGACAGCCCGAGCCAGGAAGGGAGTGTGACGCGCAGGCCAGTTCCCAGGTGTTTGAAGTAGCTGTTTATTAGGGGCAGACAACTTTAGGGGCCCGGCTCTTCGCACGACTCGTGGGCAATCACTCTCTAGCCACCATGCGGCCTCACTCGCCCAAACAGACCCTGCTGCATCATGCTCCTAAACAGATGCTTCGAAAACATAACACCTTTTCCCCCGATTCAGCCTCGCGGCCAAAAGTTACCAGGATATGTGAAAAAAAAAGTTTAAATAGAGATAACCGTTGAAACACCTGTAACCGCTTGCCCTTGTCCTACATACTCCCATCATGAGCGGAAACCAAACTGCACAGACATTTGAGATGCAATACATGTAATTTACATGCTATCGCGCGTCCATTTATTTAGGAAGCTCATTGGGGTGGTTTTCGTATGCAAGAAGAAAACGGGCCACCCCCCAAAAAAATAAGTGGCAAAGCTTGCACTAAGTCGCGCAAGGCTTGAATCATAGCGGAGCTGGAGGTTTTTTTTTATAAGCACTGAAGAAAAACACCACCATTAGGCTTGAAATTGGTTGTGTACATGTTCCGTCGTCTCTTTTACTATGGTAGTATTAGTCATCGTCATATCCATCTATGTGGTCTTCTTCCTCAAGCATGACTGTCGATCGTGGATCGCCAGTCATGGTCACATCGGTGACATTGCCGATATATTCTTGCATGGCTGAAGCAGTAACTCGAGGAAAAAACTGCCCTTCCGCAAAGTAAACAAGGGTGACCTGCGAATTCGGACGCAGTCCAGAAATGCATGAATAAAAACACATTTGTTATTTGCGGTTGAGCGATTAGCACTTAACCCGATGAAACTTGAAGGGGTAGAGATTTATTCTACAGGACAAACATGGAGCTTTCTGTTTGCCTCCCGCGACGTAGGCATATTACAGTCTGCGTAACACAGCAACCCAATCCGCTCGACAACTGAAGACAGTGGAGAGTTTGCACGGGGGCGGTGGACGTTTAGGGATCTGCGTACACATGATAAACAGCGCAGGGAACGAGATAAGTAGCCGAAAGACACATGACGAGCGCTGCTCCTTTCTTTCTGTGCTTCGTCTCGTTATTATGATTCCAAACCAACTGCACCATTTCCCTTTTGCTGCAGTTTGTTAACTGTGGATACCCGCGATCCGAACTCGATTCGCGGCCCCTTCGACGACGACGCGGCTTGCCTTGGATTGCGCAATACGATAAACTAAGGGGGGTTGTTTGTGCCTGGTGAGAGGGCGCCACCGACGCGCTTGGAAGCAGGGAGGTGGGAACTCAAGAATGCTTGGGTGGCTCGGCGCCTGCCCGCTTTGAGAGGGAACAACACGGCATGCGGCGGCAGAGCAACCTGGGACTTCCCCTCCAGCCTGGACCGCATCGTCTATCGGTAGCACCGGGTCGAACACCGCTCAAGCAACGCGGTACCCATCCACGACAAATAAGACGGGAGTGCTAGAGGGTTTTGGGAATAAACCCCCTTGGAGGTTGGCGTCGGTTGCCTTTGTCTCTTGCCTGCCTCCCACGCCGGCGTTGACTTCACGCTGGGCGCGTACGGAGGATCGTCCGAGTCAGCCCTATACACACAACACACACGTTTAAACCTCGCCACAGCACCAAGGACATGTCATGAGTGAAAGTGTGAAACCTATATGTGCACGTGCACGACGACCCTTCACAACCCCTCGCCTTACTGCCAACTCGTGCCTGATAAACCAGTAATCGGTTATGTGCGACCGCTTAGAAGGGAAAGGCACCGCCAAAAGTTTCCCTCTGAAAGCCCATCAAGGAAAAAAAAGCAATATTGGCTCACGTCTATGTTGGCTCGCGTCGGTGTTCGTTAGGGAGAGATTCCCTGCTGGCTGGCGCATGCGGTGGAAGTGGCGGCGCCAGTGGCTTTCTGCTGTTTTTGCACCTATTTGCGGTCTATTCCGTCCTAAACAGCATCGATTCCCGCTGTTCGTCCTCCGAGCGAACGACACGCGTCTGTCCATAGGGAGTTAAAGCCTTGAGGGACTCGAGCTATATTGCAGTAAACACACATGTAGCTCTTCGTTTCATTCCCGCGTCTTAGGCATAGGCTGTTGGTAACACACCAACCATCCCACACCAGTGAAATATTGAGTGCACCAGACAGCTCGAAGTGTGCCGCGGGATTACAAGCTTGCATATTCCCCCAGAACAATGCGTACGTCACTGGTAGCGGCATAAAAAATGGCTGTGCATGGCGTGCTGAGGCGTGATGTACACGGCCGTATATGTCGTACGAAAAGCTTTCATGGAAAAAGAATTATGGCCTCACGTCGGCGTTCAAAGCGAGTACGTTGCTCTGGGAATGCCTGATATGGAGTTACTGCCATTATATGCAGATTGCGCAGCTTTTTAAAGAGGCGTCGGGGTCGAGAGGGGAAAACACTTGTGAAACCGGTGTCGGCGGTGGGGGGGGGAGCGCCGCAGGGGCGACGAGTAAATCGGCTTTCCGGAATGAAAACCGGAGGACTTAGAAATATGTTGCTTCGCATAATAACGATGGTCGCCTGGGTCACGCCCAAAACAATGTTCAGTGCTGCCCGCTCGGGTTCAACAAGCACGAAGGAGCCTGCGAAAAGAAAACTAAAACGTCTTCCCCCCAACTTTGTTGTGCAAGGCCGACTGGCCTATATAATGGTTGGAGCTGTCTAACTTGTTATTTTAGATGCGAAGCATGTCATGGTCGGGGCTATGTCACTCCCTCCACCGTGCAGCGTCCACACCCCCCTGCGGATGCTTGGTTTGCTGAACGCCTGGTGGTGTCTTACGCGTTAATGGCTCCTGGAGCGACAGTGTTGCCGGTGTCTTCCTGGGCCGGCACGAGACGAGCACGCTTCACGCACCTTCGACATTTCATCGTCGTCGGCCGCGGCGTGCGTCGGCGATTCTCGGCGTGTCGTGATACAAGCAGCCCACAACCATACGTGGGACGTGTTTGTGAATATTAGGACTGTTCTCGTACTTATCCAAGCACAACAATGCTTGCAGTAATATTAATCATTGGAGACGAATTCCGGTGCGTATTGCTTGATACATGTATTGAACCCGCGAAGTGGCTGAGTCATGACTTCGTCAAATAAAGGCGCGTTCTTGGCGGCCAGCCTATTCTTCGATTGGCGAGCCACAGCCCCACGAACGCAAAACCATGCAGCGCCATCAGAAGTTAGGCGGCATGCTTTTTTTGTCTGATATCTCTGCGCTGGTTTACTTCAAGAAACCATGATGAACTCAACGCATGACGTCCGAGAGCGTGCACGCGTTTCCCACGCAAGCACTGGCCGCAGCTGCAAGAGATTACGCGCCGCATTGCTCTCCCTCTAAACACCCTCGGTTGGAGCGGTGGTAGTACTTTTCAGCGCTTGCAGCGCTCTTGCGGTATGGCGACAAGGCAAGCATGCGAGCGAGGATAGGGCAACATATCGCAAAGGGTCAGGCACCCTCGCCCATGAAATCTCTACTGCCCATATCTCTGTCTTTTCCACGGCCGCTGCCAGGTGAGGACGCCGTTATCATCGGGCGTGCATTTTGCAGTTCGCATTTCAAATTGTCCATGACCTTACGCAATATAACTTCGTGCTTCAATCATCGTCTTCGTTAGGCAGAGAGGATTTTAAGTTTTCTTATAAAAATTGATTGCTCTCCGAACAACTCTTTCGAGATTCATATTCAGCCACACGTGAATGCCGTGATGGTAATACTACCAAGCGTGATGCCTTTTGTGTTTTAATTTCTGGACAATACAATTACGCTCAGCTGGCATCACCCCATCAGTGAGCTTTTCGAACTGCAGTGAAGAATTGTAGTAGTATGAGAAAACTTCATTATAAAGTCAGACTATTTAGCTCTCAGAGGGTGGTGCCCTTAGTCCAGGGCCCCATTTGCTGCTGCGATCCGTCTTGCCGGTCGATCAGTCCGCGCTGGTCGTCCAAGGCTGAGCTGGAAAGAGCAGCTTCCCATCCGGAGGGGAGGGGCTGGGTATAGGCAATTGGGTCGGGGGTTCGGAGGAATTCCCATGTGGAGTGGTACAGGTTCGGATGTCCTCCGCAGGATGGGGATCTGTCTGTGTACATGGTAGGGTAGAATGTGTGCCGGAGCGAGAGGCTAGGAAAGGTGTTACTTTGTACCTGGCGCCATGCAGAGGATTTTAAACGCCACATAAAAGCGAACATTTTGATTGGCAAATCATTAGCTATGCAAAGGGCGCAATCGGTGGCCGACTTGATTTGCGAGCCACACATTGTTGAAGGCTAGACCGACCTTGGCAACGATTTATTTGGGGTAGCGGGGGTCTATTGATGTGCAGCCAAACCTTCGGGGGATGTATGGACAGTATCGTTAGCTTACGTTTAAATCGAAGCTCGGGCCGACTTCGCGATGATGTTTTGGAATCTCCAATGTCACTTCCGTGATTGGGGGACTTATCATAATCAGCAACAGCAGCTTACTCAGACACACTGCAGGGCGTAGGCCCTCCCATTGACCTCCAACCTTCCACTGTCACTTCGGTGATTGGGAGACTTATCATATTCAGCAACAGCAGCTTACTTAGACACACTGCAGGGCGAAGGCCCCTTTCATTGACCTCCAATCGCGCTTTTCTTGAGCCGCTCGAGTCCACTGCCGGCAACCAAACATGCATATTTCATCCTTCCATCGTGTTATTGGCCTTCCCCTTCTTTTAGTCCCCATCTCTTGCTATTCACTTTGTTACCTAAATGTCCACCGGTTGTCGGATCGTTTCACTACATGGCCAGCCCAAGACAATTTCTTTTACTTGGCTTGAGCTATGATATCATCCACGCGAGTTTGTCGCTTACCTAGGAAGCTCCTTTCCCGCGTCGCTAAGTATTACTACTATTGTTATTCATCCCTTGACCGCTTGTGCCACTCTCAGTTTGTTTTCCAGTCGTTCAAAAAGGCGCCGACTTTTAGCTCTGTATGACATCACTGGCACTATGCACTATTATATATTCTTCTCTTCGGTAATACCGGTAAATTACTTTTCATTTTCGGGAGTGCTTTCCGATATTCCCCAGCCTATACCTATTCTGGGCCGGATTCCGGTCTCATGGTACGGTTCAGCTTAAAGTTCGTTTCAGCACTGAAGTTCAGCACGGCGGCACGCGACGCATGCAGAACGCTAATCCGTTCTTGTGTGTCCGAGAGATCGGCCCTTTCTGCTGCTGATACCGGCGTGAAAGAACAACCGGACAAACTGTCGAAAGCGTAGACAGCAAATCCAGACCTCAATAAAGCCCGCCACAGGCAACATGTGCCGGTTAGTCTGATGATCGGCCCTACAAGCTGGACTCACATGGTTCTGCGACGTATTGCGCCCACGCAATCCTTAGCGCCCCGTGGGCATCGCGCTCAACATCGACCACACTCCGGACTTAAATACGGCGACTGAAGTGCCGGCAAATTTAATGTGTACGGCGGCACCTGTAGCATGCAGAACGCTAATACGTTCTTGTATGTCCTACAGGTGACAAAACGCTACGGCGAAGCATGAGTTTTGACTGCTTCTTCTTGATTGTGCTGCCGGCACAGCAGCACAATCAAGAAGAGGCACCTAAGGGTTCACAGAGCAATGATTGCTCTGTAAACCCTTGGTTAAATTGTCTTGATATTTGAGTGACCTTTTATTACTAGCATTAGACGTCAACAACAACCCCGCCACCGACACAAAACAAACTGCTTAACAAGAAACGCAAATTGCTGGTGACATTGAAGAAATGAAAGCTGAATGACTAAGGGCCATCGAGTCAAAATTAGAAAAAATGGCTGCTTTAGAAGAAAAAACACTGGACAGTACAATCAAAGTACCCACCTTACAAAACCGTAGTAGGCTTTGAATTAAAGCTGGACGATTTAGAAAACCGTTCTAGAAGAAGTAACCTGATAGTGTATGCATCCCTTAGGATGAAAAAGAAAATGAGGAAACGCTACAACAAGTAATAAATGATACAGCCACAGAACGTATTCTGAGAATTGGAAATACTTCAAACAAAAGAATACATCACCTCGGCAAACCACATGCGAACAAAACAGACCGATATTCTTAAAACTGCTTGATTATCGCGACAAAACAAATATATTGAAAAACTGCACGAAAATAAAAGGTTCAGAAATATCAATTTGTGGCGACGTTTCCCAAGGTGTGCGTATTATCAGGATAAAATTGTGGGGCCCAGCAAAACGAAACAAGAAACCAGGGCAAAGGTACGTCTTGTTTACGACAAAATCAGTATACATCGCCTTCTTCACCTCTGGGACGACACCATAAACTGATGTTATGATTGGCGGGACAAGAATTCCTCAACTCTAAAAAAAAGCCTGCCAAGCGGAGGGCCAGCATCACGCACTCGAAACCGCCTGAGTAAAGGATAATAAATAATAATTCTTAAAGCGTCCTAAACAATTTACAATCCCATGAATGTCTGCTTCTTGATCTTGAGCCAGACGTTGCTGCTCTATCAGAAACCTGGTTAAATAATGACACCTTAAATAGTGAAGTAACGCCCACAAACTACAATATAATAGGAAAGGAGAGGGCGACATGAGGGGGTGGCGTAGCGTTAATAATAAAACACGGAATACCGTTCGCAGTGCCGCCAGAGGTTAAAGGCGTTGAAGCTGTATTTTTACACCAAAAATTAGGCCTCACACAACAATTGTCAGATGATGCTATCGCAGTCCTACTTATGGCGACGATAGCATGCAGTCTTTTTAAAAAATATTGAATAAAACATACAAAACACAATATTCCCTTCTTCGGCGGTTTCAAGCTTCCCAATATCGAGTGGCAATCTATGAATTTCAATCCCGAATGCTCAGACGTTGTTATCGACACAATTCTGTGCTTAATTTACGCTTTACCAAGTAGTCGACCAACCTACACGTGTTCAAAAAGTAACTTCAAATTCTCTTGGCCTTATATTCTTAAATGACACTTCCCAGCCGATACAACGAAGATAGAGTTCATGCATGACATATTTGATCCCAATCTCGCATTCTGTACTGTCCCCTTCCATGATAAAATATAGCCATCGAACATGAAATTTGTCTACCCGGATTTTAATTCTGCTCAAGACATTAGCATAGTAAACTACCTACTTATGAAGTTTTCCACCTTCGAAGAATTGTCAAACGATAGTTCCACGACCATTAAAATAATATGGTTTGATTTAAAAACAACTATGTAATCATTGGTTAATACTTTGTACCAACTTGCACCAATTAGAGTGAAAATAGTTAAGAGACACAACCCGTGGATAATACGTGAGGTAACACACGAGAAACGCGAAGGCGAATACGAAAGAGAATAAAGCAAAAACGTGGAGTCGTAATAGTAAATAATATGACTCTTTCTCCGAGTGATCTAAAACGAAAGTGAAGGGCAATTATCTCACTAAAACGCTGCCAAAATTTTATAAACATTCCCCCAGCAATTTTTGGAGTGATCTAAAACCAACAAAAACAGTAGAATCAGCGCACCCACAAAATATATAACCCGAGAAATGCATACAAACTGAACAGCTACTTTAAATCGGCCTTCAGTGTCGATGACGGAAATATTCCGGGCATCGACACTACTGCGGGAGATACCTTTGGAATCCCACATTGTAATTGAGGCCAGGTCCTTAATCTATTGCCGAATTTGGAAAAAAACAAGGACCAGAACCTGGTAACTTTCCTAACTTTTTTTGTCAGGTATGCAGGGTTGCTTGCTGAATATCTGTTAGCCATATGTAACATATCACTATCAACGTGCACCTTACCCGTGGAGTGGAAAGAGGCCAATGTTTTTCCTGTGCACAGGGGACGAAGCGGAAATGATATTGCTAATTTCAGACCAATATCCCTGATAGGTACCGTCTGTAAAATCTCGGAGCCCATAATTCTTAAGCATGTAACTGTTTACATAGAAGAAAATGTGTATTATGTCCCTATCAGCATGGCTTTCGTCGAAGTTTTTCAAACATAACTCGAATACCGGAAAAGAGAGAGAGTTCTTTATTAGAGAAAGCAGACAGGTCTGCCGGCATGTTAACGCCGACATGCAACTCTGTCGGAGTACGGGTGGAGGGAATTAAGTTGCGAATAGGAAGAAGGGCGGATGGGCGAGACGAAGAAAATAAAAGAAGTAAAAAAGTAGGTAGCGTGTGCGTTGGGGAACGTCAGTGCTACACGTGAAGTCTATAAACGGTTGCACAGTGCAAGGATGTTCTGGTCCTATATCAGGTCAGCGACGTGATGTCATTGAGGTATTCAAATATTGCGGTTAGCACTTTACGCTGAGACGAGGGAGATGACCATGGTCCCACAAGTGCTTTTAAAGTTAGGGACCGTGGTTGAGGCACTCGATCTTCTGTGCGAGGTTGTTCTTGCTTGACTGTTTGTAGGGCACTCCAGTAAAATATGCTTGACGGTTTCTGGTGGACCAGAGTTGTCACAATAGCGGTTCGAGGTTAGGCCAAGGCGATAGCGGTAGGCATGTGTCTGCGCTACGTTGAGACGTAATCGATGGAGCAAAGTCTCTAGCCGACGTGGAAGTCGCTCCGGTAACCTCAGTGCCAAAGTTGGGTCGACATGATGCAGGAATGGGTGCTGGTTTTCCGGGAGAGACCAGAAGGTGCTTCTTTCCCTGAAAACAAGCTCCTTTGCTAATCTAGAGGCACCATGTTTCTTGAAGAAAATGTTCCTCACATTCCACTTTATTATTCTCTTTGGCAGCCTCATCTCCTTTTTCATTCCCTATGATGCCGCAGTGGGCACGGATCCACTGCAGTGTCACGTGGTGCCCGGCGACCGACTAGATGATTTAGGTAGGAGACATCACGGGATATATGTTTGTGAATGCTGAAGCAGCTGGCATGTCGAAGACTTTGCAGCGATGTCTCCGATACGGTGAAGATTACACACTGTGCTGGCTGCTGGCGGAAACTGTAGCGAAGTGCTTGTTTCATGGCATGAAGCTCAGCAGATGTAGATGACGTTGGGCGCTCAAGACGGTATGAGAGTGCTTGGCCGGTTGATGAAATGAAGAGCCCATTAGAACTGCAGTCAGGGTAGATGAACCATCAGTAAAAATGTGAGTCATATGAGAGTAGTGGTTACCTATATGGGCAAGTGTTAATTGAAGAAGGCATATCTGAGGCATAATTTTTTAGGTGAGTCCAGGTATGTTTAATTGATGCATAGGGGTGATAGAGTCCAAGGCGGGAAATCAGATGGAATGATTTGTGGGTTGGGTAGGTACAGAGATGTTTATAGTATTTAGAGTTCCTGCGAAGGTCGAAATTTTGTTGCATCTTACAATACCTGCCAAGAATTTGGTTTTGTGTGCAGCGTCTGCCTCAAGTATATTCGAAATGTTTCCTGCATTCTAAGAATATTAAAGACAAGCAACCAGGCTCTGCGATAGTGCTAATACACTCTGAGCCCTTAGGAAGGCCGAGACAGGTACGCAGACAGTTATTCCTAGCCGCATTGAGCTGCTTTTTGCATGTGGGTGACAGCCGTTGCAGAACAGGCAGGCTGTAGCGCAGCAAGCCGTCAACATATGCTTTTCAGAGAAGCACCATGGATCTACAGTCGCTGCCCCATCGACTTCCAGCACGTTATCCAATAACTTGTGCCACCGCAAAGAGACGAGTACGTGATCGCTTAAGTTCCGGCGCCCGGATAGGTTTCTATCTACGATGATCCCAAGGTATTTTTGGGTTCGTACGTATTGCTGACAACGACCGCCAAAAATTAGAGGGCATTGGTTCATCCGCTTGCAGGTGAACGCCATGGCAACACCATAGACAATAAAATCAAAATGAGCTAATCTTACTCGATTTTGCCAAAGCATTCGACGAGGTATCACGCGAGAAGCTACTACAAATATTTCAGGTCACCCTAGGAAATTGTACTCTTCTTAAATAGACCAAAATTATCAGACGGAGCGCATACAGTAAGTGGATTTACACAATAGAACTTCTGCTACCATCACTGTTACATCTGGAGTCTCGCATGGCTGCGTGCTGGCCCCAATTTTGTTCCTTCTTTTTGCTAATGATTTGCCAACAAATATTGAAGTGAAAATCTAATTATTCGCTAACAACTGCGTGCTATATCGGGAAAAGGCTGAACCCACTACCGAAGTAGCTTTAAATGCTACCTGAGAAGATATTTCCCGCTGGTGCCATAAATGGCCGATGTCAATCAATGCAAAAAAGTTTACATTGTTGCCGGTAAGTTTAAAAAAAACTACGTCAAATTTTTACAACACTCCTAATGACTTTCCCATAACAAGTGTTAATCAGCAGAAACATCCGTGGAATTATCATAATTTAGCATCTAAGATGGGAAGCAGACATAAGTTACGTTACCTGCAGCTACCCTAAGCCGCTTGTTGCACTTAAATACCGGATCAGCTAGGCTCCGCCTACTCTAAAGCTCCTTGCATACACTTCCCTTGTGCGATAATTGCTTGAATATGGTAATATCATTTTGTCCCCATTCACAAACAGCAACAACACTCCCGAAACTGCTACGAATAAAAAGGAAAGCTATGAGGTCATGTACAACCGGTACGGGCTTTCAGATTCTCCGACTGAACTATTAAAAACGCTGGCTTACTTACTCCAATGAAGAGAACCAAGGTTAACCGCGTGCAAAATTTATGGCATGAATTTGTTCACGGTCACCTAAATATTGATGTATCCACCTTTTTTACGTTTTGAGCAAACCCGAACAACACGCCAAAAGCATCTAATGATACTTAACGAATACCATTCAACATAAGCAGCTTTGAGGGGACAAGCGGGTGGAAAAACCTAGTTTTCTTGCGAGAAAATCGGTTTTGTGTTTTGGTTCCATTTGTATTGCACCAAGCCTTTTATTTTATGCGCTTAAAAATTCAAAGCTAGAATAATCTAGAAGCTAGTAAAAAACGCAGTCAAAACATCCGCAGTGGCTTATGTACGTGCGAATTCACACGAATTTAGTCACCCGGAATTTCAATCCATGGCCTTGCCCACGTTTCAATCTCGTGGGTATATAGGAGGCCTACCCTCTTTCTAGCGGAAATCACAACGCATCGCCACACACTCAATAAAAATAACTTGGCACAAATAATAATAAACGCGTTTTCTTTTTCTGCCGGGCAATTGACACTGCGTGTCGTGTGAAATGACCTGGGCCCTGCCATTGGCGGCAAGCACTACAGCGCACAACCAAGCGCGTTCTTCCTTGGTGCAGTTTTCATCGACGCAACAAACAATGCTTCTCGAGTTTCCTGTTTGTGCTATGGTAGTCCCCGAGAAACGTGATTTTCGTGCACGGAGTTCCTGACGAAGCATCAGTACAAAGGAAGACGCCGCAAACGCAACGTACAACTCCGGCGACGGGAGGTTTGTCTACAGCAAGGTTCGTCGCCGTCGCCTAAGAACGGCGACGGCCTAAGAACGGCGACAGCGATGCGGGCAATTTGGTTAGTGCAAGTTCCTTCCGGAGTGTCATGACTTTTTCAGTGCTTCCGAGCGAAAGATAACGCTCGACGGCGAAAGCAAACGTAAAGACAAGCCCCGGAAGTACATTTATCTGCGAGGTTGGCGTTATAAAGAGACTCGTCAGCGGCGCAGCATGTACGAACTGTGGACGACGCCATCTGTCTGTCCGAGAATTGGAAGAAAAACTCAAAGTACTCGCATCGTTTTTGGAACTATATTGCGGAAATAACGCGTGTCCCCACAACATCGTTTCATACACGTACACGTCAAGCCGCGTATCGCATCCATGCAATTACAGCGAGGACACGTCCGCCCGCTGGAGCGCACACGACTCCTTCGTCGGGAACTGAAGTCCGTGCTCGCGGCACGTGCTATCGGCGTCGCACACGAACAGCTAGTGTGGTTTTGTGAAATTCTCGGTGCTCCGAAACCAGTGCATCATAAGGCCTTCACTTTCATCGCAAAAAAGTTGCGTAACTGAACTAAATTGAACTTCCGCAATGAAAACCGCCGCCGAAAACCTTTCTCGAATCAGAGAACTGACGGCAAACGGAGCAGAATCCCCGAATGTAGCCATCATGTTTGGCGGAACGTGGCAGAAAAGGGGTGATAAGAGCCACAACGGTGTGGGCACAGCCCCTTGCCACATAGCTGTGCTTGGACTTTGAAGGTCTCTCTAACTATTCCCTAAGCTGCAGCAGGCACAAGACACTCGACAATGACAAAGAAAAAACTGTTCTTGATTTCTTTGTCATAGGATTCGGTAAAGCATGAAAGTGAAATGTCCCGAGAATTCTGCAGCTGACCAATATTTTCGGGTCGGCGTCTGTCTTGTGGCTGTGCTTGGTGAGCGACGTCCTGCTGGCGGGTCGCTTCGGCAGAGGTATACTGTCCTCATTTCCATGACGGATATATCATGTCAGTGAAGTCTTGGTGTATCCCGACATAATACACTGTCGTGTTAAAATATAAAACCAGAAAAGAAAAAACACTAAGTATAACGTACTCTTATGTAATAAAGGTTGCTTCCCCGCAAGAAGGATATGTGTGCAGGGGTGCACTCTTTAAAGGCCGCTGGCTTCGTTTGTACCGGCGTCACTTCTGTGACGGATATGACGTAAGTGAAATTTTCGTATATCCCGGAATAAAACACTTTCGTGTTAAAATCTGGCACGCCTTTCACAGGCCTGTTTGCGAAAGAAGTACAACCGGTTCAGCACATGCGATGGCAGACTGATGCTGCACTACCAATTTGGAAGAGGGCTTGCTCCTATGCCCCACCTGTACAGTTCAGAACGTTCTTCCGGACGAGGAGCGACCGTAGAGCATATACTTCCATGCCAGACATAGGCATTTATGGACATAGGCACTTATGGCAGTGTTGCTGTACGAAATAAAGATAGCACAAACCACGTTGCAAAGGCTTGCAGCTGGTCTTTGGAAATTGAAGAAGCCAAGAGGGTACAAATTGAACGCTGCAATATACCGCAAGCTGCAGGGCTACTTTCAAGTTGCGATCACGAGCAACAGAGGCAGCATGCGGGCCATGTAATGGGCTATCTGGGATTTCCTAATTTCATTTGTTTTCGTGGGATGGGGCCAGAGGACACACGCTTTTTCTAGACGGAGAGATGGCTTGGTGCAAGTACAAGCAGGCACAGACGTTGGGACAGCCAGCACCCCCCCACCACGCCCATCCTGACTCCTTCCCAGTGCAAGTCCATACTCCCAGTCTAAAAGAAGCTGACCAAGGAAAAGCTTCTGCAGCTCTGTGCAAAACAACCAACACAGAATCCAGCTGAATCCCTGAATAGCAAAATACGGGTGCTGTGCCCGAAAACCAAGTGTGTAACACGAACTGTTGTAGAGACGGTGTGACAATCGCTGTCCTTTGGTTTAACAAAGGGCACACACGCTTCGAGGATGCATTAAAGGAACTTTGAATACTCGCATCTAAAGAACTGCATTTCCTAAGTCAGGAGAGTGGCGGAAAATGGGGGTTCTTCAAACCTAGAGATCTAAAACGTTCACGCTAAAAGCAAGTATCACTGCACCATTTGAATCACAGCAACATGTGGCCCTTATTAGCCGCTGTAAGAAGACATATCGCAATCCTATATACATGCTATGGTGGAGGAAGTCATAATGTTACCTACACTGCAAACAAACTCTACCTGCTTACCAAGTTGGACACAGCCCCTAAAATTAGTAAAAGTCAAGGTAAACGCAAATAATTGTCTATTTTTATCAAAAAATAACATTTTGTGAAAAAAACTTGTACGTGAATTTGTAGTGTACAAAATAATTTTTTTTAATATCAGTTATTTTTGCCACAAGATTGTGTTCTGACATAATAGGTGCGTTTAAAAACTTGTACCTTGTTACAACTGCACACTTCTGCTGTTCTATGGTACCACAAAAGCTAAGGCCGATGCTCAGAACTATTAAGATGTGTCGGAACAGCATAGTTGGCCCACCAATCAATCTGTTATTGAAGGTATGTTTACATGTGCAGCTGCTCTTTCGCCACTGACGAAAACCTCTGGACAGCACCCTCGCAACGTAGTTCTGCTAGCTACAGCCATCACCGTTTTTGGGCGCTTGCGAATGGGCTTTTCTCAAAGCCTATCTCCGACCTCCTGCCACTCGGTGATTCCCTTTCCTGGCAGGCCTTCACTCTGATCACGTGTTCCGCTTAGCTCAAAGTCACTTTTTAACAGCGGAGCTGTTGTACAAGCCATAATTCGGTGTTCCAAAAACAAACACAGAAAATTCGGAGCTCTGGTGAGCATGTGCACCGCGGGACTGCCTTGCAGTCCGTCGCGCGCAGTGGCTATAGCAAAAAAGGAAAAAAACTCCAGTGTAGTTGTCAAACGTTAGCGTTCATATAATGACTGGGATGAGGACCACGGAGATATCAATGCAGTATGACTAAGACTCCTACTAGCACAGTGGAAAGCGACGACCGACTGCGTTTCAACACTATTAAGCACCGACAAAGAACGCGAACTCGTCCAGAGAAAATACTGAATACATCCCGAAAGTGTCAGAGGATATTAGGGCATATGCTATAAACACGCCAATTACACCCTCTGGGGTGGGAGCCGACAATAAAAGCCGCATAAAAAAATCCTCGCCCACAGACAGAATTGGCGCAGACTTCTACGTTCCGAAAACAACGTATACCCTACCTCGCGAGTGCCTTCCAAGACATACGAAAAGAAAAACTCCAGCCATTCGCTATCCATACGTGGCAGTGATCTGGTCCCACTGCCGAAAAATCGTTAACAAAATTAACCCCACATGCGAATGACTTCAGCCTCATCCCCTTACTATCAGTTCACTACGAAATACTCACAAAGATTGTACCTCAACCACTTGAGGCAGCACTGGAGGCCATAGAAAGAAATCATCAGATTTGTTGCTTCATGGACCACTCTATCATTAACTTACATCGGATGCGGAGCGCGAGCGAAGCCCCAGCGCTGGGCGTTTCTCCACTGGCTGTGCTCCCAACTGGACGTTAGGAAAGCTTGAGGACCATGTAAACTGCCCTACCTGCTTAAGCTTCTTTGTCATTTAGCGATTAGGAACGTAATGCTCGAATAGATTTAAACTTGTTACAAAGAGAACGCTTACGAAAACTACCTGTTTCGACTTTGCGTCATTTCAAATTATTACTGCCATAACATAACTGCGAATCACCGGACACCATGGACCACGTTCTTTTAGAGTGCTCCGCTTACATGCTCGCAAGGTGCCGTTGGAGCAGGAGATCGTACACTTACGCTCAGGGACAATCAGCCAAAAAGTGCTGCTTGGTCCCTGCCACATCCCTTCAGCGCAACTGAAAGCACTAATGGCGCTGTTTGAATACATGGACAAGATCGGTGTCACTGAACTGATTTAAACTACTACTGAGAATGTGACGTTCGTAGAACTGTGCGCACACAACTCCATGATGCCTGCTTTTTTCACTTCTTTTGTTGTCTTTCTTCTGCCCAGTTATCTATAATGCCTTTTCTACCCTCCCGTACCCATCGCCCCGCCGAGTAGCATGTCAGTGTTACGATTCGGCAAACCTCTCGGCTTTCTTCTGTAAGAAAGAGTTTTCTCTCTCTCTCTCTGTCTCTCTCTCTCTGTCTCTCTCTCTCTCTCTCTCAATGCCACCAGCGTGTTCTTTAATGGTCGGCCTAGAGTCCGCATTTCAGAACACAGATCAGTGCGTTCAGGGATACCCGATTGCTCCAGTGATTTTGCTATGTACCTCGAGCTTCCCTTCCTGTACGCGTCAGACACAGAGGCCTTGTTTTCGGGGAGGAAGAATTGAGATTCCTGGCGTATACGGACGATGTGGCCTTCTTTTGCACACACTCAGCGCAGGTGGGTGAGGCAGTTGAGCTGGCTGCTTGCTTCCTCCGCTTATCGAGGGCAGAAATAAACGTGGACAAGTGAGAAGTTGCTTCGCTTAGATAGTGGGTTCGCAAAACCAGACAACTCTTCGGCATCGATTGCAAGGAGAGTGTTGGGAATAACGTCGGCGTAAATCTCGACCTGGCGAAGGCACGTTTGCAAAGATGACGTGGTAAATCGGCGGCGGGCGAAAGAAATCTCCAGCCATGGCGGACAAGGCACATCGTCAATTGCTCAGGGAATCATTTCTGCACTGCCCTCGTGGACCCTGCCATGTTGTACAGAGCAGGCATCACTACGATCGACGCCACTTCAATGAACAAACTTCCCCGGTTATGGACCGTGTTCCTCTGACGTTCAACATATGAGCCCATGCATCGCTCAAACCTATTTTGGTGTCTGGAGAAATGAGGCGTGGGCTTGCTGAGCGTAGAGCTAAAGCTAGTCGTACTGTGCTTCATGTTCTTCCGCGATCAGCCAGGACTCGTTCCTTCGCGTGGCTTACAGTGTCTTCGTTCCGCACACCTAACCTGGAGGCTCGGCACGTCAGAAGGCGTTAACCACGGTCTGAGTCACACCAGTTTTTGCAAAGAGCTCGCCGCTGCACTGGTAACATTAGGGGAAGCAGTTTTCCTGGGAGTATCCCTCACCGCTAATTCACGAAGGCCTAATTTGGTGATGCTGGTCAAAGTCCTTCCACCGTCTCTACATCGGCAACCTTCCGAGAGCACGCCAGGCACGAATGCATTCAGATGTGTGTGAGCCTTGCCTGTGCCAGCAGGGTATAAACATTTCTTTCGTTTTCATGCCGGCGTGCTGGCAGTTATGGCGTGGCAGGAGCCGCCGGGATTATTTATGTTTTACGTGGTTGGACGCATCCTGGATGGTAAAAGGGAAATGCAGGAGCACGTATCCCTAGCAAGCAGTACTCCTCGCTAGTTTTGGGACTAAATTCAGACTTTCTTTTGAACATGATTGCAAATATTGTGGTCTAAGTGTTGAAGTGCTGAATAGGAATATCCCGTCCATAGCGACTGTGTTGTCGTACTGGGCCTCTCACTCCCTCTCGAGGGCACGCGGTCGACGCAGTCGAGTGCGCTGTGAGACCGCTTGTTAACCAACACAACTGAATCAACGTGCGTTAGAAGGACCCGGATCTAACGAAATAATTCGGCAGTGAAGGCAGTGTTGTCAGGCGGAAATCTCCTTCAAGACAAAGGAGGCTGTTCACCAAGGCAGCCATGCTACAGGAAAAAGAATAGGCGTTGAAAGAGTAAACGCCAAATACTGCACGCGGGAGTTTTCTAACAATCGCCATTTCTTGTTTGTTTGTTTTTCCTTAATCTTCATCCTTTTTGTGAGGCCGTATTTTAGGCTTTGGATATTTCCACGATCCGCAACTTGTTGCTGGCTTTGCTTTTACCTATGAACAGGTGAGACATATCATTATGCTGCAAGTTTTTTTATCTGTAATCGAAATCTTTTTTACTGCATATGTATGTGCGACCATGTTCATGTGGATATGTAATTTATTAACCGTGGCTGTGCTCTCGTGCCTTTGCATATCATATTGTTACTGTGACGCTCAAAATACAGGCAAACGGCGGATACACTTGAGACACTGGACGGGTTGTTCGGTTCGAGAAAGAAGAGGTGAACGTTTATCGGTCAGTTTCCGAACTGTCGTTTATGCACTGGTGTATGCAACCATCGCAGATTATGTGAACAACGCAAATACGCCTCATTTTTATCCTAACGCTGTGGGGAGGTTGCGGAGTTGGTATCACCACCTCATCCCGTACCGCTCGCCCGGGCGTACTCCATTCACCACGGAGCTTCGGAGTGGACGCTCCGTTCCTCGCGTAACAATTCGACGACCCCCTCGTCATCGTGTCTCATCCCCGAGAGCCTGGAATATTCACCGGGGCGGACGACACTGATGTGGACGACTGGTTCAGCCTCTTCGAGCGTGTTAGCGCTCACAACAGGTGGGATCCCACCATCATGCTCGCGAATGTCATCTTTTATCTGAAAGAGGAGAGTCCTGCGCGCAAGTGGTTTGAGACGAACGAGACTGATTTGACCAGCTGGGAAGTCTTCAAAACGAAGCTGCGAGAAGTGTTCGGAAAGCCTCTTGGTCGCCAGGTTGCTGCCCGAAAGGGAAAGCTGGCATCGCGCGCCCAGACGTCGACTGAATCATACGTCGCATACATCCAGGATGTTTTGGCCCTGTGCTCGAAGGCTGACAGCACAATGCCGGAGGCCGACAAGGTGCGACACATACTGAAGGGCATTGCGGACGATGCATTCCACCTTCTTATATGCAAAGACTGTGCCACTGTAGATTCCATCATTAAGGAATGTCGGCGCTTCGAGGAGGCCAAAGGACGCCGAATAGCCCACAACTTCGCACGACTTCCACACACAGCAGCGACCTCTTCGTGTGAAGATGGCAACCTGCAAGCCCGTCTTTCCTGCCTACAAGATCCGTTCCATCGTCGTCGGATATAACCAAAATCGTGCGCCGAGAACTGGAGGCTATGACCCCTACTACTGCGGTGCCATACATGCCCGATCGGAACGACCTCCACACCGTTGCCGTTATCCAGGCCGTTGTCCGCAACCAAATAGCCAACATGGGCCTTCACCCTGTGTGCTCGATTAGCTCTCCGTTCGGACAAGGGTTCAGGTCGCCCGGTTCCCACAACGAACGTCCTCCTCCACGCTACCCACGCCGTAACCCCGCTGAGTGGCGTACCCCGGACGATAAACCAATTTGTTTCCATTGCTCCAGAGTTGGCCACATTGCCCGGTACTGTCGCAGCCACCGGGTCTCATTCTTCCGCAACAGTTACTCCGACTACAGTACTCGACCACCCTTTGGCTACTCCGATGACCGGCTGAACTGCTTCTCTTCCCGTCCTGAGCTGAACCCGACCAACTCTAACCGTCCCTCAAACGATTCAACGTTCGCCGTCGCCCCAACGCCACCAGTCCCGCTCACCACAGCCTCGCCGTCCATCCCCGACGTCCGACTACGCTTGACCTCCTTCGGAAAACTAGGTAATGCAGCTCCCGGAGGTGATACTGCATTCCCAGCCACGCCCGAAAATCCTGTCTTGACCTCGGCTACCCGGACCAATTTACTGGACGTTGATGTTGACGGCGTTCCTGTCAGTGCCCTCATCGATACAGGAGCACATTTATCTGTAATGAGTGCTCATCTTCGCCGCCGTTGACGAAAAGTTATGACGCCACCAGGATCACATCTTGTTCGAGTCCTGATGGAGGGACACCTGTTGTTATGGGAATGTGCTTTGCTCGTGTGACTGTAGCTGGTCGTCAAACGACTGTTTTGTTCACTGTGCTTGGACGGTGCTCGCATGACCTCATCCTTGGCCTTGACTTTTTATCTGAGCACGCCGCCCTCATTGACTGTTCTACCGGTGTCCTTCGCCTCGAGATGCCGATTTTGCCAGCACCCGATGACGCGCCCGACGAGAGGCTTTCCTCCAAAAAGCACATTCGCTTGGCACCGAGGGCAATAACTTATGTTCCCCTGTCGTGCAGATTCCAAGTTCTCGACGGTGATTACGTAGTGTCACCAATCATTGATGTGCTGCTTGCGCAAGCGTGAGCCTACCTCATACCGTTGTTAGTGTTACCAACAACGAAGTCACGTTGCCTTTCCTGAATTTGAGCTTCTGTACACAGGTTCTTCCGCACGGTATGACACTAGCCACGCTGGCGCCGGTTTGTGATTACGAAGTTTCCGCAGCAACCTTTGGCGAACCTCCAGTCGATGCTGAAACACCCAGCCTGACTCCTCCGCGGGAGAATGCCGAACTTTCGAAGATGATTGTAGCTGATCTAACGCCAACGCAAGCTCAAGAACTGCGTTGCGTTTTGGAGTCATACAGCGACATCTTCGATTTCGGTGATCGTCCTTTGGGCCAGACATCCATCGTCCGTCATCGTATTAACACCGGCGACGCCAGCCCTGTGCACAAACGGCCGTATCGTGTGTCCCACGCTGAGCGGCTTGTTATCCAAAAAGAGGTGGACAAAATGCTTGATAGAGACATCATTGAGCCATCCTCAAGCCCTTGGGCGTCACCAGTGTCCTGGTTAAAAAGAAAGATGGAAACCTGGCGATTCTGCGTGGACTACCGGCACCTAACAAAATCACAAAAAAGGACGTCTATCCCCTTCCAAGAATCGACGATGTGCTCGATTGCCTTCATGGTGGCGCGTACTTTTTTCCATGATCTCCGCCCTGGGTACTGGCAGGTCACTGTCGATGACAAGGACCGTGAAAAGAGGACTTTTTGGACTTTTTGGACAATGCCATTTGGAATTTGCAATGCCCCAGCAACGTTCGAGCGAATGATGGGCTCTCTCCTCCACGCCTTTAAATGGTCGACTTGCCTTTGCTATCTTGATGACGTTATCGTCTTTTCTCCAACGTTTGCGACCCACCTCCAGCGACTGTCGGACGTTCTGGCCGTTTTTCGCCGAGCCGGACTTCAACTTAACTCTTCCAAATGCAAGTTTGGACGACGGAAAATCACCATCCTCGGCCACCTGGTCGATGCTAAAGGAGTGCAACCTGACCCCGACAAGATTGAAGCTGTGCGAAAATTTCCCATTCCACGCTCAGCAACAGATGTGCGCAGTTTTGTCGGTTTGTGCTCCTATTTCCGCCGCTTCGTCCAAAATTTCGCCGAAATCACCAAACCCCTTACCGAACTTCTCAAGAACGATACTCCATTTGCTTGGGGCCCTGAGCAAGCCGCAGCCTTTTCTCGCCTCGTCGACACTCTGACCAGCTCACCAATCTTGGGCCACTTCGACCCTTCTGCTCCCACGCAGGTGCGCACTGACGCCAGTGGCCATGGCATCGGTGCTGTGCTCGCCCAAGTCCAGTGTGGTAACGAGCGGGTGATTGCGTTCGCGAGCCGGCTCTTGTCCCCGGCAGAACGAAACTATTCCATCACGGAACGCGAGTGCCTTGCGCTGGTGTGGGCTGTCGGAAAATTTCGACTGTACTTATATGGTCGCGATTTCACCGTAGTAACAGACCACCATGCGCTCTGCTGGCTATCGTCTTTAAAGACAACACCGGGTGGCTCGGTCGTTGGGTACTACGACTACAAGAGTATACCTTCAACGTCGTTCACAACTCTGGATATTTGCAAAAAGACGCCGACTGTCTATCCCGTAACACCGTCGGTACTCCGCACACCGCTGACGCCGTGATGATGCCCATCTTTGGCAATATCCAATTTCCTCCAGATGGGCGAAGAGCAACGCCGTGACTCTTTATTGCGCGCAATAATCGAACGCCTCCAATGTGACCCATCTGCGGTGGCGCGGTGGCGCGGGGGAGCGCCGCAGTGGCGACGAGTAAATCGGCTTCTCCGGAATGAAAACGGGGGACTTAGAAATATATTGCTTCGCAATAATAACGATGGGTCGCCTGAGTCACGCCCAAAAACAATGTTCAGTGCGGCCCGCTCAGGTTCAACAAGCACAAAGGAGCCTGCGAAAAGAAAACTAAAACTTCTTCCACCAACTTTGTGCGCAAGGGCGACTGGCCTATATAATAGTTGGAGCTGTCTAACTTGTTAATTTAGATGCGAAGCATGTCACGGGCGGGGCTATGTCACTCCCTCCACCGTGCGGCGTCCACACCCCTGCGCATACTCGGTTTGCTGAACGCCCGGTGGTGTCTTACGCGTTAATGGCTCCTGGAGCGACAGTGTTTCCGGTGTCTTCCTGGGCCGGCACGAGACGAGCACGCTTCACGCGCCTTCGACGTGTCATCGTCGTCGGCCGCGGCGTGCGTCGGCGATTCTCGGCGGGTCGTGATTACAAGCAGCCCAAAACCATCCGTGGGACGTGTTGCGAATATTAGGACTGTTCTCGTAATTATCCAAGCACACACAATGCTGCAGTAATATTAATTATTGGAGACGAATTCCAGTGCATATTGCTTGATACATGCATTGAACCCGCGAAGTGGCTGAGTCATGACTTCGTCAAATAAAGGCGCGTTTTGGGCGGCCAGCCTATTCTTCGATTGGCGAGCCACAGCCCCACGAACGCAAAACCATGCAGCGCCATCAGAAGTAGGCGGCATGCTTTTTTTGTCTTGATATCTCTGCGCTGGTTTACTTCAAGAAACCATGATGAACTGAACCGCATGACGTCCGAGAGCGTGCACGCGTTTCCCACAAAAGCACTGGCCGCAGCTGCAAGAAAGTACGCGCCGCATTGCTCTCGTCCACACCCTCGGCTGGAGCGGTGGTAGTGCTTGCACCGCTTGCAGCGCCCTTGCGGCATGGCGACAAGGCAGCATGCGAGCGAGGATAGGGCAACATATCGCAAAGGGTCAGGCACCCTCGCCCCATGAAATCTCTACTGCCCATATCTGTCTTTTCCACGGCCGCTGCAAGGTGAGGACGCCGTTATCATCGGGAGTGCATTTAGCAGTTCGCATTTCAATTGTCCATGACTGTATGCAAGATAACTTCGTGCTTCAATCATCGTCTTCGTTAGGCAGAGAGGATTTTAAGTTTCTTATAAAAAAATTGATTGCTCTCAGAACAACTCTTTCGAGGTATTCCTATTCAGCCACAGGTGAATGCCGTGATGGTAATACTACAAAGGGTGATGCCTTCTGTGTTTTAATTTCTGGACAAATCAATTTCGCTCAGCTGGCATCACCCCAACAGTGAGCTTTTCGAACTGCAGTGAACGATTGTGGTAGTATGAGAAAACTTTATTATAAGTCAGACTATTTAGCTCTCAGAGGGTGGTGCCCTTAGTCCAGGGCCCCATTTGCTGCTGCGATCCGTCTTGCCCGGTCGATCAGTCCGCGCTGGTCGTCCAAGGCTGAGCTGGAAAGAGCAGCTTCCCATCCGGAGGGAGAGGGACTGGGTATAGGTAATTGGGTCGGGGGTTTGGGGCATTCCCATGAGGAGTGGTACAGGTTCGGGTGTCCTCCGCAGGACGGGGATCTGTCTGGGTACATGGTAGGGTAGAATTTGTGCCGGAGCGAGAGGCTAGGAAACGTGTTATTTGTACCTGGCGCCATGCAGAGGATTTTAAACGCCACATAAAAGCGAAAATTTTGGTTGGCAAATCATTAGCTATGCAAAGGGCGCAATCGGTGACCGACTTGATTTGCCAGCCATACATTGTTGAAGGCTAGACCGACCTTGGCAACGATTTATTTGGCTAGCGGGGGTCTATTGATGTGCAGCCAAACCTTCGGGGGATGTATGGACAGTATCGTTAGCTTACGTTGAAATCGAAGCTCGGGCCGACGTCGCGCTGATGTTTTGGAATCTTTCAATGTCACTTCCGTGATTGGGGGAATTATCATAATCAGCAACAGCAGCTTACTCAGACACACTGCAGGGCGTAGGCCCCTCCCATTGACCTCCAAGCTTCCACCGTCACTTAGGTGATTGGGAGACTTATCATATTCAGCAACAGCAGCTTACTTAGACACACTGCAGGGCGAAGGCCCCTTCCAGTGACCTACAACCACGCTTTTCTTGAGCCGCTCGAGTCCACTGCCGGCAACCAAACTTGCATATTCATCATTCCATCGTGTTATTGGCCTTCCCCTTCTTTTAGGCCCCATCTCTTGTATCCACTATGTTACCCTAATTGTCCACCGGTTGTCGGATCGTTTCACTAAATGGCCAACCCAAGACAATTCCTTTTTTTTGGCTTGAGCTACGATATCATCCAGGCGAGTTTGTCGCTTACCTAGGAAGCTCCGTTCGCGTCGCTAAGTATTACTACTATTGTTATTCATCCCGTGACCGCTTGAGCCACTCTCAGTGTGTTTTCCAGTCGTTTAGAAAGGCGTCGACTTTTAGCTCTGTATGACATCACTGGCACTATGCACTATTATATATTCTTCTCTTGAGTAATACCGGTAAATTACTTTTCATTTTTGGGAGTGCTTGCCGCGTGTTCCCCAGCCTATACATATTCTGGGCCGCATTCGGTCTCGTGGTACGGTTCAGCTTAAAGTTCGGTTCAGCACTGAAGTTCAGCACGGCGGCACACGAAGCATGCAGAACGCTAATCGTTCTTGTATGTCCTAGAGATCGGCCCTTTCCTGCTGCTGATACCGGCGGAATGACAACCGGACAAACTGACGAAAGCGTAGACAGCAAATCCAGACCTCAATAAAGCCCGCCACGTGCAGCATGTGCCGGTCGGTCTGGATGGTCGGCCCACAAGCTGGACCTACCCGGTTCTGCGACGTATTGCGCCCACGCAATCCTTAGCGCCCCCGGGGCATCGCACTCAACATGGACCAACTCCGGACCTAAATACGGCCCCTGAAGTGACGGCAATTAATGGGTACAGGGGCACCCGAAGCATGCAGAACACTAATACGTTCTTGTATGTCCTACAGGTGACAAAACGCTACGGCGAAGCATGAGTTTTGACTGCCTCTTCTTGATCGTGCTGCCGGCGCGGCAGCACAATCAAGAAGAGGCACCTAAGGGTTCACAGAGCAATGATTGCTCTGTGAACCCTTGGTTAAATTGTCTTGATATTTGAGTGACCTGTTATTACTAGCATGTGACGTCAACAACAACCCCGCCACCGACACAAAACAAACTGCTTAACAAAAACGCAAATTGCTGGTGACATTGAAGAAATGAAAGCTGAACGACTAAGGGCGATCGAGTCAAAATGAGAAAAAATGGCTGCTTTAGAAGAAAAACACTGGACCGTACCATCAAAGTACCCACCTTACAAAAACCGTAGTAGGCTTTGATTAAAGCTGGACGATTTAGAAAACCGTTCAAGAAGAAGTAACCTAATAGTGTATGCATCCCTGAGGATGAAAAAGAAAATGAGGAAACGCTACAACAAGTAATAAATGATACAGCCACATAACGTATTTTAAGAACTGGAAATACTTCAAACAAAAGAATACATCACCTCGGCAAACCACATGCGAACAAACCAGACCGATAATCTTAAAACTGCTTAATTATCGCGACAAAAACAATATATTGAAAAACTGCGCGAAAACAAAAGGTTCAGAAATATCAATTTGTGATGACG
>CM023452.1:138814994-138929959 GCA_013339765.2 Haemaphysalis longicornis
CCTGCAGGTTTCCTGCTCTACTCGCATTCCTCAGTCGAATTCAATATTTCCGTGCCAACGTGTTTGTGCCAATATGTAATCTGGCATGAGCACCTTTGAAGGTGACAAACGTTGTTTTGAGTTTGACAAACCAATTGACCAAGCCGATGTTTACATTGTGTGTAATGAATGTCTATGTTGCTGCACTGGGAAACTTCTCAGCAATTTCTGAGAAAACCTTCAAATCAAGGGCGGACACTGCTCAAAATCAGTGGCGTTCTCTGCCACTGCGTCTGACTTTGACCATGCTAATGTCATTGCTCTGGCGAAGCTACATGCATAGGCATGTGGACACAGGGGCTGCTCATTAGACAAAGGCATGGAAGTGATCTTGATTGACGTGATTTTAATGAAGTCTATTTTGATGACGTGAACATACTCAGCAAAAAAGAAAACCTTCACAGAATGCGGAAACTAGTCAAAGGAAATTGAAGCGTCAGACTTTCTATGATAAACAAACTCTGGTGAATCTACAACAGTGTGAATGAACTTGATCCGGAAATAAATAAATTTGGAATGTGCGATCCCAATGATGCGAAATGGGGATCTCATGGCGAAACGTGACGACCAAGCTGAGTCACTCGAAGTTCCTAAGCGGGCTGAAAGCGACATCACCGCTTTGCCCCGCATGCCATCGAAGCCTGACAAACGCACAGATACCTCCGCTTCGCCTGGCAAAGTAAGAGGGATTTATGATTGCGTGATCGGAAGAAACTTTTCGTAAGGCATAATGAAGGTGACAAGGCTGTCGTATCAGGTCGAATGAATACCTGCACAGAACTAGCGAGACGTACTTCATGATACAGCACGTTACCTTCATACAAAGTGCACCTAGGACGGCACTACCTAAGAAGGCATCATCGCAAAAGGTACTTCAAAGGCTTGAATTTTGTACCGTGAGCTACACTGGCCGAGGTTGAGCGTTTCACGTGGCTCCGGGAGAGCCGTGCTGCGCATGCGCGAGGAGCAGCGACGTCATACGGCGCACAGAACGTTGCTCGCTGCCCGGAGTATCTCACTAAGGAAATCATCGTACTAGCGAACACTAAACAGAGACACAGGTAAAAGAGGCGACGAAACACGTGTTTCGTGGCCTCTTTTTTCTTTGTCTCTGTTTAGTGTTCGCTAGTACGATGATTTCCTTAGTTAGTAACCAACTCGCCCAACTTACCGCCTTAGTCGGCGTATCTTACACACCCTTCTAGCTCAACGTCTTCGGCGACCTCCATTCCGCACATGGCGGTCCTGTCCACTTGATGATCATGCGAGGGGTGGCCGGCTGTGGAACCGATGGCTTGTGCATCGCAGGAGCACCAGCTTGCACCTGTCGAACTAGCTTAGCTCTGCGGCGATTGGAAACGCTGCATCCGAGCCGCGTGATAAATATACATGTGTCACATAATGCGTATACCGTGTGTGCGTCATTGAAGCGGCAGTAATCATAATAATCAAGCTAATCCTAGACAACAAGGATGGCTAAGAAACACCAGCTAAATGTTAGCTCATGCTACGTATATCTTAGCATAGCCGAGCTAAGCCACTACTAATTTTTCCAACTTATTTTGCAATCATCAAAATAAATTTTCTTCTTTGGAAGCGTTTTTTATCATGTGATTTGGACTTTGACGAAATAATATTTTCAGAAACGTGGTTGTCAAACTTTTGTGGTATCTTCACTTTTCCCATCTATGACATTTTTACCTTAATCGCCTTTCGTTCTGGGATGGTATGGTGTGAATACTTGTAAGCATAATTACCAATGTGAGCTAATATCCCAATATACCGGATGAATATGAAATAGTCTCATTGATATTAAACAATTAAGTAGATTCTACTATTTAGCGCCATCCTGATGGTTTCTGCACCTTGTTTTCTTTCTATATGGGCAGTCTTTTTCACACTTGTGAAAGTAATAAAGGTAATCTAGTATGCGGGGAAAGCTTAATATGGATTTGGTTTTTTTTAAATGCCCTTACATAGGTAATAACTTTCCTCTTCTATAGGTTTGGTTAAATTATTGTTATTATTGACTTACCACCATATGTTACAGCGAGCTCTTAAACGTTAATGTTAATTTCTCTTCGACTCAGGTATCTCTATTGCAACCTCATGTGTAATGTCTTCCGGCTTTACCGAACATCACGCAATTATAATGGCTTTACGACACGGCTTCGAAACACTGAAGGCATGCAGGCCCATCAGGCTGATATCCCCAGTGAACCTAAACAAATTTCATCAGTCTCTCTCCCCTGTGAACTGGTGTTAACTTCTTTCTTTTGAGGATCCCAACCAGGCTTAGATTTTTTTGTTAATAAGTTTCTATCACTCTACACAGAACTTTTAATTTAAAGCGATATCTGCTCACCATAAAAATGCGAAGTTGTGGATAAATCCTTAGTTGCTCAATAAAATCAAATTCAAAAGCTAAATGTACAACAAATATCCTACCAAACAATACAGAGATCTTTTTAAGTTAGAAAATACCGAAGCCAGCTTAGCAAATAAATAAAGACCGCCAGGAGCAACTTCTTTCATGCTGTGTTGTCTGGTTTCAAACACTGCAGGGCCACTACTTGGAAAAAAGTCCAGTGTTACGTTCACCTGGCCCTCTAGTTAAATCTAGGAAGTTTGGTTCAATAAAAATGGTAACTAAGTTCCGGAAACTGACCTAGTCAATGCTTCTAACAACCACTAAGCTTCCTAGGGCTTTTATTCGTTTGCACCTGCGTGCTCTAGATTGATGAAGTCTCCCTTTACAGACGTCCACTATTTAAGGGGTGTAGCGGAATCAGGGATTTGGTCTCCTATTTTCCAGCCTATAGGGAGAGACAACATATTTTTACGGGTATATTTTATTTATTCCAAGAGAAAGGCCATCACTTAAAACCACTTAACCCCACGATTTTGATAATAGTGGCCTAGAACGTCTAAATCATAATGTGTAGATATACCACTCATATGTGCCCCGCAAAACAGATGCTGGCAGCCAGGACAGTGAGCCTTGCGGCAAACCTTTTTTAACTGCACTTGAAATTAAAAGAGGTATATAAAAACTTGTCCCAGGCTAAAACAACAATAATGTCCAGCCTTTCCTATTCCTTCATGCGGTTTTTGAATCGCACATTCAGTATGATAGAGCTGTTTGTAAACGTAACATATTATAACATTTGAACTGGGCGTGTCACCACCTTATAAAGTTTAAAACTTTTAGTGCAAATATAAAAAGATTTCCTCCGTTTACTACAAAATTTCTTCTGGTTACCCCGCCATATCAAACGCTGGCTTTTATATGAGAGAGACGGCATGCACTCTACAAATATCGGTTGTCTCTGCCGTAAAAAGTGTAAATCGAGTCATTCATCGAATTTTCGGTTCCCGCGAATATATATTTCTTCCTGATATTATTGCGGATGTACTTGCTGCTATATATAATCTGTTCTTCTGTCGGCGCTGATCTTCCACTGCCAAAGTGATGGTCTTGTCAAAAACGGAGAAGAAAATATTTTGGCAAATTACAGACCAATTTCAATTTTACATGTTCCCAAACTTCATTGAAAAGGTACTACATTGACTCTTCCAAATTTTCTTTCATAAATATAATCATTGTACGGCTCACACTGCAGGTTACGTGACAACTATTCACCTGAAATCGCTCTCTTGGATCCCAAAGAATACTGCTGCGAACCATGCATTTGGTTTGTTTATGTTTTGTTTTACCTCCTGGCTGCGCCGGTCTGTGTTATCTGTGTGTCAAGTGAAGCACGTCTTCCATTTTTTTTATGCCGCACGGGTGATTTCTTTTCATAGGGAGAACGTTTTGAACTAGGACCAACCCCCCAGAAAAATATTTTATCTGGAGTGTTCTGGACGCAATTTGACGGTTCGTGCAACACTCGCCCCCTAAGATAAATCCCCGGAGTACAGACGACACGGTATCCGATTAACCGACACTCGCCTGCGCACGTCACTTTTTTGACGGCTGCTTCGCCCTCTCCGTATTTTTAAAGTTATTAGTGGAGCAGAAGTTCGCGCCAATGAACTTGTTTTTGTCCAAGGCAGCTGCGCTGTCTTTCGCTACGTGACAATATATAGTCCGAAACAACCAAGAAAAAAACTGTGTTGTTCACGTTCGGTAATTTATCAATAGCGTCAGTTTCTCTTGAAGCTTCTTTTACCTAAACTTGAATTTTATAATATTCGATATACCACTCGGAGTGGTATTAATTCCTATCTTAGTCCACCTTACCGATTACCAATATATAGTTGCAAGCAGACAATTCAGAAACGACGTTCTCTTGTTCCCCAGAGAGAGATTTAAGGCAGCACTTTCTCGATGTAAATGGACCCAAAGTGAAATTCGTAACTGACATAGGCGGCCCGACTTGGTTTATCGTAGATGAGACTTGCAAGAATCACTCCGACGACGTAAGGAGGCACATGCCAATTTGCTGTAGAGTTTGTTACAATCGGTTGTGGATTAACACAAAAAATGTGAGGTTTTCATTTTTTGTTCGAAATATAATAACGCCGATAAATGCCACAATTTAATTTTGAATGGGTGTAGGGTAGAGAATAGCCAGCGTTGAAGCAGTAGAAGCATGTTTTGTCGATCACGTGCTTTTGGATTTCAAGTTAATCAGGTTTCAAACAAACTGTAGAGGGTAACCGGAATGCTTTACATAAATAAGGACGTGTTTTCGACGAATCCCAACTGGTCATTTATTACTCGCTGTTCCTATCATATCAAAGCTATTGTTTTGAGCTTTAGGACACTAGAACGGTTACAAATATTTGAAAACATATCGGCTGCAGAATACGGCTCTTCAAATATCCAACCCCGAATCTGACTGCCAATTTGTTTGTATTCAAATCGTTTGACCTAGTTCATGGGAACGATTACTATAATTTCCCCTTTATAAAAGGCGTTTGTAACTGAACCAAAACAGGCAAACATTTACTCTTCGTACTATGTCCATCCTAACCATTGAGCAACGTTCTACACCACTCTAGAAAAACTCACTATTTGAGTATTTGAGTATTTGATTTTTTTCTAGGCTAAACCAAGGGGAGGCTGAGAATAAAGGCGGACGTGGCCTGACAGGGCATCAGCCACCCCATTTACAGCGTACATAATAACACGTCTGTTCAGAAATATAACACTAGCGCAATGCCGTCCCACGATTCGTCCCACTGAACAATTTATTTTGCCCACTGGATGCTAAAGAGTGTCCCCAACACTTTGATTATCTTAATTACCCGCGATATCGTTTATGATCAATTACAATTCAAAGATGTGCTTCAATTAACTCGGTAGCGTGGTGTTTGTGCGTGATGTCAATTGCTCCTAATAATGCGCTGTACATTTATTGTTTTTTACCTGTCCTAGTTTACTTATTCTTTTTTTCTTGTTTCCTCTGTTTGCGATTTCTGCATTCCCCATGTATGTGTTTTACAGGTGTTTATAGCATGTAACTTATCCTGTTCTGATATACATTGCTTTACTTGGATTAGGTATTACTTCATTTTTCTGTGCAATTTTTTTTCGGTTTTGTCTCAGAGTGTGAGAATTTGAACAGTTTTATTTTGTCTTGCCCAGCATTCCCGTCACGTCCTGATTTTTTCACATTTCTCGCGTTATGTGGGTTTTCTGACTACGGCTTTATTCCGGTTTTATGACTACTGAGTAGTTGCTGATCCTTGTAACCGGAAGTTGGGAGCATCTCCAATCTGCGAATGCCAATTTTTGTAATCACCCGCATCATGTTTTTTAGAAACATGAATAGAGTGTAAAGAGTCGGATACACAGCAAGAACTATAACAAAGAACGTGTACTTACGTCGGGGCAACGGGACTTGCCTTCATCAAAGTACAGTTACATGATTTTGCTGTCACAAATATTTGGAACACATTTCTTATATAGATCGGCAGAAAACTGTGAGAAGGGTCGGAAGGTGTATCAAAAACGGAGAGTATTCATGCAGTCGGGCGAAGCCTATGTTACAAGAACAACAAAAAAAGAGATAATGGAGAGTGGGAGAGAGTGAAGAAGGGGTCGTATTTACAAGGTAGCGGTAATGGTTGCTCCACGACGGGGCAACGTATCTGGCATAGGCTCCAAGTGCCGAAGACTAGACAATCGCGGTTTCAAAAGGAAGGGAAAAGTATACAATAACGCATTCAGTGGGTGGTGATACTGGTTGGGCATGAACGAAGAATATGTTTGGGGTGTGCACCCGACGGATGGACATAGTAGACACAGTTACACAAAAGAGCATTGCACAAGAGCTAGCAACTGAACAGGAAATAGGTATGGTCCATAGATAACAAAGGGTTAAACGTTTCTAAGTTGTCGGGGGAACGCGGCCTCCTTCCCAAGGACAAATCGCATTGTTGACTCGCATTGGAGTAATAAAGCTGCGAATTTGAGGAGTTCTGCGAATTCTGATGGGACACTCAAGGGTAGGGTTAATGAAGAATGTGATAAATTATATGAAGTCGACAATTTTATTCGAGGAATAAACACGTTAGTTTTCCGTAACTTTCAATAATACCAAGCGTCGCTGACCCAACTATAAATGAGATAAGATTCCCGAACCTCGCGGTCCGTTGTAGGTTTTGAAAGCGGATTCTAAATTGTTGCTTTTTAAGATGTTCAAATCCATGACCGGGACCGTTCACATGTCTTCAAAGCGGCAAATAAAAGCAGCTTTTTGCATGAGAGCGGTGATTATTGAATCGTATTCGGAAGGGCGTTTCAGTTTCACCGATATATTGCTGGCTACAAACAATGCAGTCAGAAGGTATACGACATTAGCAGTCACAGTTGAAGTTACCCTTTATATTTACGTAGTAGTCTGAAGCCGTGCTGGTGGCACGCTGTGTAGTGGTCATGTGTGGGCATACTTTACATCGAGGTTTATTACAGGGCATGCAATCAGTAGTTTCCGGTCGGCTGATAAATAATTAGTTAAAAAGTAGACTAAATTCTTATTACACCAGTAAACAACGCGTGGGGGTTCAGGGAATATGATTTTATGCGTTCACTTTGAATTAGGATATTGTGATGTTTCTTAGTACGGTTGACTCTCTTGGAGCGGAGGCTGAGTGGGCTATAACTAAGTTTGTTTGCGCGTTAACGTTCGGGGCTTTTTTCTTACAGATTTCATTACGGTCTAATTTGTGGCTCGCACAATACCATCGTCGATAACTTGATCAGGGTATTTCTTATTCAGCAGGGTGGTCTTGAGTTCACGATAGTTTGAGTCAAAGTCGGCTTGGTTCGTGCAAATTTTCCTAAACTATTTTGGCTTGGCTGTATGGTGTTGCTGTCTTACAGTGTCTGACATGGCTACTTTGGAAGTGCAAATGCTGGCGCATGTCTGTCGGTTTTCTATACAGTTTAGTTTCAAGCCGACCTTGGGAAGTAGTAACGGTGACGTCCAGAAAGTTTACACTGTGTTCCCGAATAGGAATGAGCAAGCGAAATAGTAGGACGGGCTAGGTTAAATGCCCCAATGAAGGTGAGGAGCTCCGCGTCACTGTGCTGCCAGATCATGAATATGTCGTCAATATACGTTTTGTACTACATTGCCTTGAAGTTTTGAGTGTCAGAAAAGTTTGATTCCAGGTTCCAGGTGAGCCATAAAGATATTGGCGTAGTTGGGTCAGATTCGAGTTCGCATTGACGTTCCGCTGACTTGCACGTAATAACCTCCATCAAACTCAAAATTGTTAAGTTCAAGAATAAGCCAAAGGAAAGTTTGCAGAATAGAAAATCGATAGGTTTGTCGCACGATGACTGCTCATACGCAAGCGATACAGTGGTGATGCCATCTTCATGGGGGATGTTGGTATACAGGGACGCAACATGGAGAATGCCTGGGAGGCAGTTATCAGGAATTTCAATTTTTGAGATTTCTGAGGGAAAATCATTGGTATCTTTAATGAAGGCGGGAAGCTGGGCGGAATGTCTCAAATCAGGTTATCGACATAGCGAGAGAGGTTTTCGGTAACAGTGCCAATGCCAGAAAAAATGGGGCGCCCTGGATTGTTCACCTTGTGAATTTTAGGAATAAGATAAATTTTACCGGCTGCTGGGCTTAAAGGGATCAATGAAAGAGCAGCGGTTTCATTATTGTTCTATTTTTAACAATCTCAGCGAGTTTATCTTTGATGCTTTGCTTATAGTCTTGAGTGCGATCATTGGGTAGTGCTTTGTAGAACATTTTCTTTGCATCATCAGTGAATCGGTTAATTCACTGGTATTGAATACTGTTGATAAGGAAAAAGCTTACAATGTTTACCGTATAACGTTCGTAAAATATATGCTGATAAGTTTTCTATATAGAAATAACAAATATTTCCAGAGGACCACAAGCGCACCCATCAAAGATTACGTTGCAAAAAGAATCAAAGATTTCAAACCGATTTTTTCAGGGTATAGTGAGCCTGCCCATGAAGATTACGTCGCAAGAACAATCAAACAAGTTGAAACCGGTTTACCTTCGGTAAGTTGATTTGCACTTACGTTATCAACTGTCTGAAAGAGTCATTGGAAGCTAACAAAAAAGGTTTTTTCCATTAAAGACGAAATCGAGGTTAAAAGGAATGCCGGTAACATTAGTTCTTTCGTACTATAACAGAAACGTTCAATTTTATTTTCACGCATTGATTTTGATTGGCAATACCCAATTATGTTTAAAGGAGGCTACGATCGCGCTAAGGAAACAGCGCAGCGTATGCAACAAGTCTCGTGAAAAATTGGTTCCACATTAATTGGCATAACTTAATCCTTCCAAATGAAAACACCCCACGAAAGGTGCATGAAGGAATTCTTGGAATGATCAATTTCAAGTTTATTGCCTCTGCTGAGTAATGTAAAGCTATGGTAGGCTTTATACCTGGGAAAACGTCAACACGCTCCGGCTAGCTTCAGCCAGTTCCGGTTTATGCAATAAATCCACAAAACCTACACCCTGTGGAATTTTTTTTATATCAGTGTTGTTGTGGGGCAGCGTTGATGTTTGTTTTTGTCTTTTTCTGAGCTTACAAGATGCTCTGGGTGCGCAATTTCTACAAGCTCTTTTTTTCTTTAAACGCCATATTAAGCACACTTTTCGTTTTGTGCCGTCACTGTTCGAAGTAGGTAGCATATATCACTTACAATTCTGCTGGTGAAACACTACGGGTTATCTCGGTAGATCTAAGACGTAGCATTTTCGATATTTTTAATTGATGTAATACTTCTCAATCATGTGCTGATAATTACAGAAGATCCCCATCTTCAGTTACACGGAAAGAAATAAATATTCCTTAACGCACCCTTACCTTTTAAGCGGAAAATCATATCAGGCAACAATATAGCGGATGGTTGGTGGCTGCAAATATGGGGCAATCCGCTGCGCGCGTACGGAGAATTCTTTCGTCGCATCTTTTGAAGGTACCATTTCGCGGGTGACATTACCGCTCCGCATTCAGCATGAGGCTACGGCCGCGTCACTGCGAATGAAAGTGACCTCGACGCGCTTATTAACAAACACGGGTACACGATAATCAAGGACATCTATCAAAACACAAGCGAACGAAAACTGGCAGAAAATACGCCACTTCTGATCCTACCATGTCAAAAGACAGCACACATTCCAATGCAGGAACTCTCCCGAGTCATTTCCAGGTGACCACAGGATAATGTCAAACCTACTTTTAAATAATCAACCTAAAGCGCTGCAGGAAGCACTTCAAGGTTATAAACTGCCGCAGTTTTGTTCGCACCAAGCCAAGCATTACTCAGCCGGTTTTAGACACTATCCGATGGAAGTAAACCGTAGAATAAGACAACAAAATCCACAGCATATCCATCGACACCCTCCCCCCTCCTATACGAGCGAAATTTTCCAGAGGACTCATTCAAACATGGAGGAAACATAAGCGGTACCGCAAATTCAAAATAATAATAGCTAAATAGTCTATTGAGGCAGAGAAATGTAGGGAGTCTCTTAACGACGCGTCTTCATACGACGCGTCTTCATACGATGGAGTCTTCATACGACGCGCCAAACGCCGTCTCCCTTAGTCAGGCTGAAACCAAGAATATTCCTCTGTACTGACGCCGCCGGTCAACAAGCCTTCTCCTGTCTCCGCCGTCTGCCCGCCCACCCTCTCAGCGCGCCGACCCACCCGTATATCCCTCCCCTATGTTAAAGGAATGAGTGAAACATTATCCCGCATTCATCGCAAGGAAGGCATTGTCATCTCCCACAAGCCAGTGTCAACTCTTGGACGGCTCATACCACGACCTAAATAGCGGCCGCCAAAATAAAGCACAAGGTGTCGTCTACAAAACTGCTTGGGCACAATGTCCCGCTAGTTACGTTGGGGAGACCAGGAACTTCCCGGAACGCCTCCGTTAACACAAAAACGACGTTCGCAAGTCCGACACTCAGGCCAGTGCATTGGCCGAGCACTGCGAAAAAGCTGACTACAGGATTGACTTTTACGGCGCGCAGGTGATTGGCAGTGAAACCAATTACTCACCAATGTTACTCCTTCAGTCCTGGCACATACAACGAACCGGCAAGGCCTGAATAGATCCCTCGGAGTTCTTCCCACCGTCTACGCCAACGGGCTCCGACGCGCAAGGGCAAGATTTTAGATTTTAGTAAGAAAAAAAAATATTTTGCCGCTTTAAGTTTACCCAAACCAGACAGAGTTCTCTCGAAGATGTTCACATTACCTAAGAATGTCTGGCGAATGCACTCCACCCCATTCTTATCCTCCTAATTATTTCTTTGTGGTTGTGGAGCCGCGGTAAAAGTTTGCTAAATAGACATATTTACCTACCACTTCCACTGCCTCGCCCCCTATCTCAAACTGCTGTGCTCTCCCGAGGTTACTGCGCATTACATGAGTTTTTCTGCATATTATTTTCAGGCCCACAGTTCTACTCTGCTTATCCAGTCCAGTAAGCATGCTTTCGATTCGTCCCCGAGTTATTTAGCCCCAAGGCAACGTCATCAGCACAATATGCTGTTGCTGAGGTATTCTCAATTAGCCCTGCTCCCACCTGTTCCCAATCCATGTTCCTAATGCTTCTTCTAACATAGTGTGAATAACATTGTAGAGATTTTGTCTCCTTTTTTTGACGCCCTTTTATATGTATTTACTGCTCTCCTTAAGCCGCGCATGATGGTAGCTGTGGACCCAATGTAAATATCCGTAGTATTCTTATATAATGCTCGTCTACACACGTGTTCTGTAAGGCCTGATGAGGGCTGAGTTTTGATTGAGTCAAAAGCGGCGGCACCGTGGACTGAAACCCTATAACGCTTACGAGTACGGAGTTTTTTCTTGCTTGAACGAACTGTTTTCCACTAGTTTTAGATTGAACGTAGATGCGCATGGCTTATCGCGGGATTCTCTGTATTCCACACTGCAGTTCTACAGTTGTTATCGTAAACAGTTCACGGCATCCACATTGTAAGTTATGTATACGGGTATACTGATTTGTTTGATACGAGTTTAAGGAGCCCGCGCTACACAGACGATGAGGCGCGCAAGTAGTGGTGGGCTCCGATTCACCGCCTGAGCACGGTATCCTTAACGTGCACATAAATCTCGAATGATGATGATGATGATGATGATACCTATTGGTTTTCCCCTTTGAAGCGGGGTGATGACATGTCATGTTACCAAAAAGGAACTAATATAACCATGTTTTACACTCTTGGTTTAATACTAGCGCTGCTTATGGCAGGCCTTAAAGCTTATTAGGCCCGAAATACTTTCTTTTCCCTGTTACACGGTGGTAACTGTCCTAGGCAACATTCCCCTCTCTGCTTTTCGTCCACCAGCATTCTAATCTTCTTTTCGTCCCCTCGACAGCCTTGAAGTTAACTTCCTCTCTGATACCCTTAAATCCTAGGGCTTCTGAAAGCCCAATATTCCCTTCATGTAGATTTTAATGGATACCCTCACATTCTAACACTATGTGCCGCATAGTTTCTGTTTCTTTTCCGCAGAACACACATACCCCATCATTTTTGTGAATACTTTCCCCACAAACTCTTAGTTCGCAGGCAACCTGCTCTAGCCTCAAAAAGCAAAGCACTGCCCTGGGAATTATCGTAGAAATTTTCCTTTCTGATGTTCATCTTCTCAGGCCCTGTACATCTCTAACGACGTTTTAGCTTCCATTTTTTCCCTCCATTTATTCGTTTCAATCTGCCTTGCCTCTTTTTGGTTACCTTGGCTGTTTCGGATTCCCCACTGTTCTTTCGAACACATTGCCGTTTTCGCTTTTTTGCTCTCACCAGAAAAGCGGCCTCCGCGGCAGGGAATAGAACTCGCGTCCTTGGCCTCACCAGCACCACACCTTAGCCACTGAGCAACAGCGGCGGGGAATGCGTGGGATAACTGACTCTCTGTAATGGAGTTCACAAACGAACGATGATAAGGTCAAGCTTGTGTCCACTTGATATTGAAGTCTTATTTTCAAATTCCGCTGTATGCATAAATTTCATTCGTGTTCCTTGTTTCGACGTGTAGTAGTTTACACCAATGTTCTGCTCGTTTCTTGTGGGTATGTATAGTTGTATTTCGTCAGTGGAGTATTCTTTGAGCGCTTCGGTTTGTGAAAGACGTAGACATTTCTGCAGAGCAGGGGTGTTAGTATGACGCCTCCCCAGAGGAACACTGAATAGTCACACTAGGGTGCATTGGCAAATATGCTTTTTGTAAATATAGCAGATGAAATTACTTTATTAAAGATTCCCCTCCTCTCACTCCCCGGGAAAAGAACATATCAGAGTATTATAGGCTAGAAAAGGGGTAGGCAGAGTGATGTTTTCTCCCGGCCTTCCCGTTTTTCCCAGCCGAGATCTGCATAATCACTCTATCACTTTTCCGAAAGACTGCCTTTTAATATATTCTGTAAAACACTAAATATGTCGAATAAAAGAAACGTACTTCTTCTGCGCCGCGCCCTTAAGAATTCAGCCTCTAACAACCCCCAAAACAGAATCACATCGCAGAGCCCCATCTTGTCTCCGATACTTTTGCATTACGATATGTAAGATCTTTTGAGACGTCCCAGCTGCATTCTCGGTAATAATAAATTCATTCAGGCGGATTCCATCACAATAAGGACAAAAAGAGAGAGATCCCAGGCTTAAACACAGCCGACCAGGAGCTGCTGAAGACTTCGCACCATCCTTATTGCTCTAGAAATCTACGTTGTCAAATAACTGCTGCAACAAGTGCTACAAAAAAGTAAAATTTGCAAAAAACACGACATTTAAAAGTCATTTGCAAAAAGAATGATTAACAATTTCCTGCGACATTTACCCTATTTGGAACTCAACAAATAGGTACTCTAGAAAGCTAAAAATATATTGCCATACTTTTGTTTGGACTTCAAAAAGTTAGGGCGCATTCAATGTAGTATATCCATCCAATCTGTAGTTAAATAGCAGCTCGTCGTGAACAAGACCAATAATTATGGTTGCATTTAGAGATTTTAGAAAAGTAAACCGACTGATATAAACAAATCTGATCACAGTAGTCATATTTACCCATTGTTTAGTTTGTTATTTGCAGAAGGTCTTAAAAATTATTGAGGTGTTCAGCTTGTATCTTCTACCAGAGCAAGGCGGCCATTTTAACGATATTTTGTAATCGCCTTGCCTTAAGTAGGTCAGAAAGCCATATTTTATGTTGCGGCCGCTGCTTATATGAATATTGGTAATTTACCCCATTTACTAGCAACTAAGCACGCAGCTGGTACTGAGAATGTTTGACGTGTGATCGTCCCTTTAAGGGGTGTATTTCCGTTCTACCTAGTACACTCGAAGTTAAAACGGCAAGAAAGTTGGTCTTTTCAACTGTCCGCGTTTCGCGCTCGCGATGATGGTATATAAATTTGCTTTTTGGAAAGCCAGTATTTTTAGCTCTTAGAAAGAGAAACGTTTCTGTCAATATTTACTTTGGAAACTTAAGTTTTAATGGGAAGCTACAGCTTTCTACTCCCAAGGACCTTCAAAGGGTCAAGCACTGGTCACAACCTTCGCTTCTGCTTACGGAAATACTTCCCACGGAGGTTAAGGATACCACTGGCATCAGAGGAAGAAGTGGGTTTACTTAAAGGGGTCCTGAAATACCTTCCGCCGATGCATGGATGTACATGTAACCAAATAAAGCAATGTATTAGCTATCTCCTCCCACAAGAATTTTGTTAAAGCGATGAGTATTAGCTGAGAAATCGTAAATCAAAAACCGCGCATTATCGTCGCACCGCGTTTCCTCCTCCTTTCAACTTACTCTCCGCTGTTGACGGCGCGCAAGCCTCCCCTCCCGTGATGCTGCGCTCCGCGGCGGTGACGTACTTCCGCTATTGGCTCACACTGCCGTCTGCTACGGGCAAGCTTTGTTGACACCTTGAATCATGCACTCCGCTCAAGGCTGGAAAAGCGAACGAAAAACCTGGCTGCATGTGTGCGGCGGCCTGGCCTTGCCCTTTCGCGGTGTACGTTGCTGTCTTATTTTGCGGTGGTGGTAATTCCTGCCGGCGGCATGTGAAAGAGACATTTTAAACCGATACAGAACCCGTGCACAAAATGCTTCAATCATGTGACCAGTTCAGCTTGGGGCGACGCGTGGTGGAGAGCGGCAACGTTGGCAAAACATGCTCCGGCGCGGCTCTGAGCTTTCTAGCGCTGGAGCGAGCGCCATTTCTTTGACAATCTCAAACATCGGTTGCCTTGGCAACAAGGCACAAACCACCCCAGAAGTCAGTTACGGTTGCGTGATCCCGGTTCAGCTCGGGGCCCCATCTCGCGACATGTGCGCACTGCAGGCGTACCACTCACTCTCATTGGGAAGTGTGAGATGCGTTTGGCATTACAGGAGGCGATGGTGTGTGTGTTGTGGACGCCTTTGTTTCGCGATGAAATGCGACGTTGTGCTTCTGCGGGTGGATAGTGCTTCCCATGTTCTGGATTATCTTTCTCGAGCGACGTACGACTCAACCTCGCATGGGGTATGTGCAGTGTGCGTGGCTAAAAGCCATCGGCTTGTGCGCCAGAGTTAAGTGACTTGCTGTTCGTCATCGCAAACCGCGCGCGAGGTGAGTGCCGAATTTACGACGTGCAAGAGCAGGCAACCCATCGTTTGTCAATCGCAGTTCAGACTTGCAACGCATGTCGTGACGTTGTGTTCGTTCGAAACGCATCTCTGGATTGTTTGGAAGTTGAATAAAATGTATTCGTCAAACCCGGGCATTCGGCTCAGGGCGTTCTCTGCGATTGCAAGAAAGAAGTGCCACGGGGCTTCAACGCTTTTTTCATGGAACGTACTCAAGTACGAGAATATTCATGTCATGCTATGGCCCTGTTGCATTCAATACAAACGGTTAAGCGTTTGTTTACACTTTTTTCGTTTGTTGTTAAATGTCCAAGCACTCCGGCACTCCGCTGGCAGATCATCCGGCGAGCCGACGCTGAGCAGACGACTCATCTCTTTGCCGGAAGTGCGCGAAAAAGCCGCCCAATAGCAGGGTGTCTCGCTCATGACGAACATATGGGAATCGATGATGTAGACATGTGAAGATGGCGGCGCCCAAAAACACGAAGGGAAGGGTGAGAAAAAAGCGACAAACTTTGCAACAAAAGTGTGAGCTTTCCGCTGCGCGTAAAAGAGTAATACTTGGCACAGATGACGTTGACGACCCAATCTAACGATTGTGCTACTTCATTTAGTGTGCTCAAAATGCCTTTCAGGGCCCCTTTAAGTCGCAATGTCGCGAAAGACTACGACCGCTATCTCCTCCACCCCAGTCTTGACTTTGCCCATGCATGCTTGGGCTTGGTCAAAATCAAGCTACAGCTTGACGATCGTGAAACTATATACCACCTACTAACATATATATGTAATGGTGGTGCTACCCACTTTAAAAAAATCAGTTCCTCGAAATGCAGAGCAGCTCATGCAGGGGGACAACGATACTTTTCTCTGCAACCGGACGTTACTAGAGTGCGTACAGCGGCATGGGTGAACTTGCGAAGCATCAAGCTACTGTTTCATTTGCGTTGATAGACACTCCGATGAAGCAGCCACACAATATAGAAAACAGACCGTGGACACGCATCTTGGAAAAACGAAGAATTCCGTCATGCTGTATCTTGACAATGCGGAACTCGACACATTTGGGGAGACCAATAAATGGGAAACAAAAAATATCATGCTGGTACCTGGCATCCCGTCTTCGAACTAAAACAGTGAACTCAAACAAAATCAATTTTATCTGTACATCATGCAACTCGCACAGGGGCGGCGACGGATCTGATCAGTGCTCCTCGACAGTTAGGTCATTGGAAGTAGAAAGCTGTACGCTGCCGTTAATAGTGAAGTGTCCAAAGTAAATGTAGACAGATTTAAATTGGAATAAACATTTCTCTTTCTAATAACGAAGAAGAATTTCTGTTTCAGACTGTGAATCTACTTATCATTCTCGTTAGCCTGAGTCGTGGACCGTCCAAAGGATTAAGTTTATTGTAGTTAAAACTTCGTCTGTACAAAGTAGAATGGAAATACACCTTTGAAAGCAACGATCGCATGTAAAACATTCTTAGTAGCAGCCGCGCGGTTACTTGGTAGTAAACGAGGTAAATTACTTATGTGAGACTAAGCACCATCTGACACGTAAATTGAGGGATTTTGGAACAGCTAAAGCAAGGTGATGACGATATATTGTTAGAATCGCAATCCTACTATTGTGGAAGACACAAGTTGCACACCTCACAATTATTTTAATGTTTTCCTTAACTAACAAGTTGCACGACGGGTAAATATGACTACTCTGATCATATTTCGTCAACTGATCTTATTTTTCTTATATCATAGATCTCATTTTTCTAAAATCTCCAAAATATCCAAAATTATTTGTCTTTGTGAAATGTGAACGGCCATTCAACTGTTGATCGGACAAAAAAAAGTGTGCTGAATGGGACATCATATTTTTATTTGAGGAGGAGGAAGTAACTTTATTGTGTCCAGAGGAAAGAAAAAAAAAGTATATTGCAGGGAATATTTAGCTTCCTAGAATACTCATGTATTGAAAGCCGTTTCGTGTAAATATCGCGGAAATTGAAAAAAAAATGCATTTTTAATGGCGTCGAAAGGTGACCCTTTTTAAGAAATTTTCATTTTTTAGCACGACGTGTCAAACATTATTGATAATTGATGCTGTCCATAGCAATAAGAAGGGTATGAAGTGTTCAGCAACCCCTAGCAAACAAGTGAAAACTGCTGGGAATATTAGGCCTAAGCCAATGTGTAGAACACAAATTTAGAAATGCCACTTTTGAGTGCCATGGCTCTCGGGACTAGCTTTGAGAAATATTTTTATAAAAACATGAATATTACGAGTAAAGCCTTTTAATGCAGCTGAGAAACTCGCAAATGTTTGGCTAAAAATAGCGAAGATTTAGAAAAATATCCGCTTTGTTTCAAGACCTCGGTTGCAACACCATGCAATGTGGAAAGTAGCCCTTCCAGATTGCGAACGAAATGTTTTTTTACGAGACTAACTATAGTCTTTCCCACTTCAATATTGCCAGTTTCATGGTGAGCACCAGCTGTACTACGCAATAATAAAGTTTCCCCTGAAACAAAAAATGGTCATCGCACCACTTGGGCTGTCGTCATCTGAACTGTCCCGACCGACCCATTTTACTTGGTTATAACGGCGTTTCAAATGCATAGTTCTCTAGGGAGACTAAAACGGTAATTCATTCACTTCGATATAGGCATTATTTCATTATATCCAGTTACGTTATTAGAAGGTTTAAGTGTACTTTCTACACTTTTATTGCTTCCAACAGGGCTTCGGTGTGGGTGCAGGTAACGGCTTCTCATAGTCTAATAATTCCATGCAAAAGGGTTTAGTGTAGTCTGCGGCTTTTGCTGGTTAGACCGCATGGATGTGTCTATTGTCGTTGTTCTTTTAATTACCCAGCCAGCTCCGCGGGTTTTTTTAAATCATGACTGCCATTTATTTGGTAAACTCTTACTTTGATAAACAGCTTGTAAACAACTGAGAATACGCTGATGCCTCAGTAATCCTTAAGGTGTTTGGTATCTCTCTTCCTGTGAATCAGGATTGCGTTGGCGCTTTTCCAGGCTATGGGCCCTTCTAGAGTCCTCAAAGGGGCCATGACCACAAAACACAAGTTTGGTTCATTGGAAAGATTGCCTCGTTAGAATAATACTGACACCACTTTTAAGACACACTTCGCTCAAATAAGCGATATAATTGGAAGAAAAAGGGAATGGCCATGTGACCCACTAGCTGATTTTTCCACAACAGAACCTATTATGTCATACCACCCAGCTCTGCTATTGTTGGAGGCCGGCGAAAGCCAACCCGAAATTAGGCAGAGCTTATAAGCTTGCCGAACGAGCTATTTCCGTTTAAATTTAGGGCTCACTCTTTTCATAGCAGCAGGAATAGGTGGATAATCTGTGAAAGTTACGAAAGCTACCTAAGTAGTTCGTCTGTATACGGACGCCTATGAGTTCATTTATGACTTCTCGAAAACGCATGATATGGCGGGAGAATCAAAATTTTAACCTAAATTGATTAAATGTTATTGATAGGGCCTAATTTGATGCCGGACAAGGGCTAGGAGAACTATAAAATACGACATCATTTGAATAAAACAAACTTGTATTTTGTCCTCATGGCTCCTTTCAGCACTCGGAAAATATTGCTGTAAGCTTTTCCAGTGTATATATCTGTACCATGTCAAATATCCACTGTTATGCCGTCGTCAACTGCAGCTTTTCCTTTTTTGACGCCCTTGACCTCCTTTTCTAACAAGTTTTTTGTGACTAGTGGGACACCTCAAGCTCAGATTGTACGCTTAGTAGTTCCCCTTATCTAACATCGCTGGCGTAAAGCCTGCTGTAGAATTGTTCTGCTATCTTATTATCTCACCCATGCTGTTCGTAGTGTGAAAAAATATTGCCTAGTAATCGTGACGTTTTGGTCTTACCAAGACAGTCACACGCTAGATTACAACAATTTGATCAGTTTTACTGGGGCGTCCATAAGATATTTTCCTATATACATGGCCTCAACCTGTAATAGATGTTATTCGACTGATAACCATTACCACCGAATTTATATTTTGCAGGTTCCAGTCCTCAAGCTTCTTAATTCCTTCCTTCGAGTCATAAACTACACCCTACACTATGATGATATGATTCTTATCAAACTTCACAGCTTTGAAAACACTGTGAACTATCTATTAAAACAGAATGTGTAAGTACTTTTATGACAATATTTAAGTTACCCCGTCAGTCATCAATAACCTCTAATCAAGCACCTTGCTATCACGGGCAGGCTCAGGGCGTAGAAGTTCTATTGTTCGACAGCCATGTTATCCTGTAACATATGACAAGAAAACAGGTGAAAATCGCGACCACAAGTACGTACTGTCTTGATATTTGTGTAGCTTTCACCAACTGCGAAACAAATTCAAACGTCTTGCACATTGTCTTAGCCAACGTAGACAACAAGTTCTGGCTTAAAACGCTTTGCGAAAATTGTTAAAGGTAATGTGTAATATTTCGGGTTGTCAAGGGCAAGTATGCTCGTTGTAATTTAGCTCTCGTGCCATAAGGGCGTTTTTAATTACAACAAACCACCGGTCACCCGGGCGTACTCAAATCGCAACGAACATATTTCCAAATGAGAACTTTTTGAAGAAATATTTTAGTATATTTTCCCTTTTAGGTCGCTACTAGTTTCACATCTTTCCCTCTTGGTAATATTTTTTCTGCGCATTTAAAGCCAAATTCCAAGATCGTCCGCATGCCTGTCATTGTTTGCTGTGATCGTTGCATGCTACGACGAGCGGACAACCAACGCAGCGGATAGTGCTGTTTAGGTTAAGCTTTTCAATTGGCCGAAAAACGAATTCAGACAGAAATTTTATTAAGGAATACTTAGTTGGGAAAAAGCGAATACCACATCGAGAAGTTTTTAAAATTTACTCTTTTCTCGGAACATCGCTGAGTTGTTTTGTGGTCTCAACAATGTTCACCACACAAGCTTCGTCTTTATAGAAGCGGCGGGTTCCTAAAACCCGAACTAACAACCTAATTTCGTACTAACAAAGACGGAACACATGAACCTTGCCATTCTGTATGGTTTGTAAGCACAATGTTTTCACGCAAAAACAAAGTAAACCGAATGAGCGGACTGTTGGGGAAAGACGACGACGAAGAGCATAGGACTGTCACCATCATCGATTAGAGAGAAGAAGTGGAATAAATAGCGTTCTGAGTGGTGCCATGGCCCGGTGCCCAGTTCCTCAATATTTGGTGCAATGAAACTCCGGAGCAATGCCCCAGTGGACGGCATGATGGCGCAGCGCATCTTCGAGGCTCGCGACGCCTGGGAAACTCCTGGTTGGGATACTTCGAGATTCCCTCCTCTCGGAGGACTTGGCCTTGGGCGGCGCCCGCCAAGGCCGGCTACTCACCGCTCCACACCACCCACACTGTACTCGGACACGACACAGAGGACGCGGGCCAACTGCTACGACCCAGAGACACCCTACGAGTAGAGATTTCAAACCTCGTCAAAACGGCCACCGCGCATTGGAGCAGCGCCCTGTGAAACTCGGCACGCTGAAAACCCTCTACGAATCCACACAGTAAAAACAAAGCACCCTCGTACAGCTCGACAATCGGGTCAGAAAACTAATAGATATTGATGATTACACAAAGGAATATGAAGAATCTGATTTATACCTCAGAATGATTTTTCCAATAATGATCTGCTTCGAGACACGTTATCAAAAAAAATTAGCCCCATCTTCCTGAAGGGAACGCTGAGTAGATGCGGAGCAGTTTGTGTGGTGGTGCTGACGCTTGCTTGCGCCAACCCACTAACTTACGGGACTGTTGCTTCCATCACACTTCATCGGAAGAACGGAGTGAAGTGGAGTCAACCGCAGCAACCGCTGAACTGAACGCGTGCAGTGCACTACCCGATTTACATTCAAGTTTCAAGGAGAGGAGACGAGAAGAGGAGAGATGCGAAAGCGCCGAGCATGCGCCGCAAAGCAGAAGCGAGAACGCTGGAAAAGCGAAAGCGAAGTGCACGCAGCCGGTACAAGAGAACAAGTGGTGGGAGTATCGCGCAGCTGTGGGAGAGAGGGAAGGAGGAGAGTTGTGCATGCGCAGTGTGAGTGCGGACGCCGACGCGGGACATGCCCAGACTATAACATGCTCCGCATCCAAAATGCGAATGCACATGTAAGAGTGGAAAATAGGATCAGGCCAAGTTCGCAACAAAATGCAGCAGTAAAATTCCATCTTGTGTGATATAACAGCAGGCAAACGATGCAAAACTAACGTAAATAAAATGACTAACAGATTGAAAAAAAAACGGTAGATATTCAGGATATTTTTGACATCTAATCAGCAAGCGGTAACGAAGCAGAAGTGAAGCATGATAGTAGATAATAATACAGCAAAATGACAACAAATAGGCAGAACTGTTCGAGGGAAAAAATGGCACATTTATAACTGGCTGAAAATGTAAGCCGACACAGCAGATCTGAATAAATTATTGTCACGAATTACAACTATTGGTTTAGGGAAGGTGGTTCCCGTGGTTTTTTGCTTGGGGTAGACAGGAGTGATAGAACGGATTAACGTTACAACGAATGGGTACAACCTTGTGGCGGTGATCTAAGCGACGAGATATGAACGAGGGACTTGAAAGAAGCAAAACGTGAAGTGTGTCGTGATGAAAGATTTTATGAAATAAATACAAACACTGAAGCTGACAGCGTAATGACAGATCGGGTAGGAGAAAACTTGATTTCATGGTTGTTACACTCGCTGTGCGGTGATAATTAGAAAGGGTGGAACGTGCAGAACGGTTTTGAACTGATTCAACAAATGAAGTTAAAGATGCCAGGCCAGGGTCTCAACTAGAAGCGGCATACTCAAGTTTCGGTCGAATAAGAGATTTATACAATTCTACTTTCAGCGAGGACGTAAGATTAGAAAATTTTCGTTTTAAATAGCCTAGCGTGCAGTTACAATATTTGTTATGTAGTTCATATGCGGTTCCCAGGAGACATTGGATGATATATAGACGCCTAAGTATTTATACGATGTTACAGTCTCCAGAAGATTACCTTGAAGGGTATAATTAATATTACCAGGTATTTTACGAGATACATGCATTACTTTACATTTATTTATGTTAAGAGAGATAAGCCAAACATTACACCCTGCAGCGATTGCGTTAATATCGGACTGGAGTATAGCAGGGTCATTATCAGTTGTAACTTCGCGGTAAAGAACACAATTATCAGCAAACAGGTTAATTGAACAATATACTAAATAAAGGTCGGGTGAGGCGGCGAAGCGGTGTAAAATATATGAAAAACGTAGGTTTATCTGCGCCACGATCCGTCGTATGAAGCTGACCGCGTGCACCCGAGCGTCATATCATCGGGGTTTTTAATGCATTGTTTATATGGGGAGTTTGCCGGGACCGCGGCGATCCGTCGTAAGAAGCGGGTCGTTGTAAGTTTGTGCGACGTACCATCGGGGTTCCGCTCTATATATATTTATGCATATATTTACATATATGTGTGTGTGTGTGTGTATATATATATATATTTTTTTAATTTATTTGTACACATGTGTTTGTGTGTATTACGGCGGGTAGGTTCTGTTCAGCAAATGATTCACTCGTAGCGCTTTCAGATATGTACTGAGTATTGCGCTTACGTGATAACGTTTGTGCGCTAATCTTCGTGCTAGTTGGTGGTAGTTTCTTACGTTTCATTTGTTTATTTATTTGTATTTTTATACTTTGTGTTTTTTTAATACTGCCGGATTCCGCGTTCTTATTCGTAGGCATGCTACCACATTCTGTGTTTTCCTCATGAGAAGAGTTTCACTTAGTAATTAAATCATAGAACGACAATATACAACTCCCCTTTTTAACACAAATTATGTGACATTATCGCTGAATACGACACAAGAAAAAGAGACTAATGATTCTAACTGTTTTAATAGGGATGCCATATATAACTACGCCGGTATCCTAAAAGTTGTATCCCTCCTAAACGATGTATCAACCTCATTCAATGAAAAAAAGCAACGTATTTCTCAAGAGTTCAAAATGGTGATACCTACGTATAACAAGAGTACAGCGTGTCGAAGTATATTTTCCCAAGCAAGCGACGTCTTATCAAGACTGTTTATACTTCAGAATTTCGACAAGCGCACGAACGTGAAAGTAAGTTTGTGTTTTGAACTCATTCAAGTCAATACATCGTCCATAGTTCATTACATTTGGAAAGGAAGCCTCCTTAGCTTACATGGCACTACGAGAAAAAATGTACAAGTTTTTCACACTTCAAGGAGACGAATGAGTGGTGACTTATCCTGCAGCACTAACCTCTACAAATTTGACTAATCCCTCGCCGTACATCGAAAGCTGACTAAGCAGCGGAATGGTCCCAACAATACTGATAACAATATTTACTATATTTGTCTTACATGCACAACGGGCATAGAAAGAGCGAAGGTTGAGAAATCCTGTGCACGGTTATTGCGGTGGCGTGCTGCGACCTTGCGTGGCAGACGTGCTACAACTGAGGATGAATAAAGATATAAAACACCCGCACGCACTCCTCATCTACGGAAATGCATCAATGCAAGCGTAGTATGCATGGATCTGGGCGCTAAAATTCGCGTTAATGCCCTGGCCGTTTCCCGGGAATTATTCCGGTGATCTTCACCAGGCTGTTCGGAGGACCTTCATTAAAATTACCTCATTACGCCTGTTAAGTTGGCTGCACAACAGCGAAAAACAATCTCCCTGGTCCGGCTCGCCCAATTCCAAAGATTCCCTTCTTCTTGGTAGTGCTGCAGGAACCTCCTATAAAAACATTCTAGTCCTAGGTAACCACAGCGAGACGCTCATTAAAATTTGTATCCGTATCATGTTGCATTAGGCGCCGCATACGCATCCAATTTCGACGAGATATTCGCGTGCTCATGGAAATAGCACTATCTGGAAGACTACCGCCGAATACTGTGCTCGATTCGGGGCTCAAAGGGTCTCCTTCACAATGTGTTTGGGACTGCCTCTTTCCGTGAACAGTCAGCTAAATGATGGTTTAGGAGCATGGGCTTGTCTCAAACGTGCCTTACGGGCTACAAAAGCTCTTATAGAGTACCCGCAACACACAGGTCTAGACGAGTCGCTGTGTGTAACTCGCCGTTTCTGTGCGCATCAAGTTCTTGAACATCACCGCAAGCATCTTCTTCACGTGATCAACTGGCGCAGCAAGTTAGGTATTGTAGCCCGGCTAACATCGCCAGACTTTATTAAAGAACCTTCTGTCTCTCTCTCTCTCTCTCTCTCTGTTGATGATGTCGGCTGTTGCAATAAAAATTCTGGCAGCCCCCCAAGGAAAACTAGTGCGAATCCCGACCCTTGGTGGTAGTCCGATACTCCCGCCTCCAAATGATCGAACCTGTTGCAATGTGGTATATTTTCCTATTGCGAGATACGACCATAGTTTTGCTTTCGCTAAGATACCATATGTCACAAACTCGAGCGTACGACGTCTAAAAGTATCGTATAAATTTTTCATTTTATTGTACAGCGCCTAACTCTTCTTCAGTCGTCCGATTCATCCAGCTGGGTTCTATTCGGCCCGAGAAAGGGCTGGAACTTTCTCGAACGAACGACAGTAACGCGATCACCCGCCGGCTCGCCGGCGAGAAAACAACAAAAATAAAACCTCCGTCGCTCCAGTTTCGTCGAAGCTTCCAGTACTTTCGAGGAGGTGCGCGTGGCCTTGCCAGCTCTAAAGAGCGTCGAAGATTCTAGAAGGGAGAAGAGTGAAGTTATTCGCTGACGGCGGCGGGCGCGTGGTGTGTTGTGCTCTCCCTCTCCGCGCCGGCGCGCCTATAAAAAGAGAAGCCACACCTAAACCCACCAGCTACGTTTGGACGTCGTGATTGACAACTGCACCTGCCAGTTTGTACATCACACCATCGGCGACCCGCGCCCTGGAGGACTCCAACGTGCTCCCGGGCCTCGAATGACCGTGATCGTCTCGGACGGCCTGGCCTACAGCGAAGCCACGCTTCCCAGGTAGCCGACTCGCCTCCGACAGCGGTGCATCGTCCGGCCCGGTCGGTGAATATGCTGGGACTCTGTCTCTCATATGCATCGAACTGTTCATTTTCTTTTAGTTAACTGCTCCGATTCGTAATATTCATTTGTTAACGCTCCTGTTTGTATCATCTTGTCTAATTGGACTGTTTCTTGTATTTGAATTCCATCTAAGTTGCCTGTAATTATCGATCCGTTACCTCGTGCTTGTGTTGTAACTTGCCTGTCTAAATATAAGTCTTTGTGCCGTTTTTTTTTGTTCAAGGCTCTTGCTCATTCTTGCCGCTCTGGTCGGCGAAAGCCGCACATCAGACGGCCACCCCCTTTGCCACCTGTGCCCTGTGGATTCGGTGGGGTTTGTTGGCTCTCTTGAGTCGACTCCCCATATCTTCTGGCAGTGCACCCTAATTTAAGGAAACGGGTGACACCATATCACCCCTCCATTTCTCTATAATGGCTCGGAACTGAAGAATCAGTGTTTATTTAAGAGTATTGTGAGTCTCCATGCCAATGAGCTAATCAATTTTGCTTCCAGGCCCGGCGTATACTAAACCACATTGGGACAGCCTACTACAGCAGCATCCAATACAATTCATGGATGGACCGAGAAACAAAATACTCTGCATTGGAGAAGGTAGGAAAAATTGTATTATACTGAACAATTTTAAAACAATTTCGGAGTATAAAAGCTTTAACATTGCCGCTAATACAATGGAATCCTTAATCCACTCCCAAAAAGCTGTAGTTCCTGCAACGGTTAACGCTTTATATATTCCATTCTTCTATAAAATCATTTCTTTGCTCGCTGTGGAGGGTGGCATTGTTCTTTATCTTAGCATTATGCAAGAATGTGTAAATGTAAATAGACATCTCACAATTATGTCGGTGCACGCACTCAAATTGCCCATTTTTATAAAGTCGCTCGTCCCATTTCTCACTGCCGTATCACCGCCTGTTAAAGTAAACATATCTTATAACCAGTTTTTTATTCATACTTTTTCGTTTTGCAATACATCAGCTTACCGCACGCCGACTATCTTCAAGCTTTGGGGCCAACAGTTCTAGTTATCTCTACCAATTTTCTTTATTAGTTATGAAGCGTGCCTATGCAGTTTATACTAGATTGGAATCTGCTGCAAAGCCAAAGTGGAATAACTTATCATTTCAGCTATGGAAGATGCAGCCTTATGTTGGATTTTCCGATACATTGTTGGATGAAAAGGTTACGGAATCGCAGTTCTACAATGTAAGTGTCGAGGTTACCATCTAAGAGAAATTGCATTCCTCATTTTCTATCATAACGGTTAGCTGGCATACCGTGTAATAATAAATTCATGTAGTAAAAACGCGCGCAATGGTAAAGTGGAAACCTGTTTCATTGGGTTGTCCCTCGTACACTGCGTCATTTTGTACTAGTCGGCGCTTGAAAATTGTGATGACAATTTATTTTATTTAGGGCGAACATGCACTAAACACAAGCCATTTCAGTCTTATTTCGGGCTAATACCAGGAGAAGTAATTGGTTCTTAAAGGAACCAGGTAGAAAAAACACGTTTGCTTCATTCGGAAGATTGCCTCGTTAGAATCATACTGACACCACTTTCAACGTAGACTGCGCAAATAAGCTACATAATTAGGAAAAAGGGAATGACCATGCGACCCACTAGCTCCATTCCCGCAACACAACCTATGATTGCATATTTGACAGCTCTGCGATTGGCTGAAACAGGCAAAAGCAACCGCAACGTAGGGGGCCTATAAGCTTGCTGCACTAGCTATTTCAGCTTACATTTCGGTCACATCATTTTAGAGCAGTAAGAATGATGGGGTGAACACTGGAAGTTACGAAAGTACACGTAAAAATAGAAGTACCGAAGCGTACAGCTGTTGGTACTGCAGGCACAATGCTGTTCTACTGACCCATCGATGTAAGCTACGGTGTTTTAGGTGACCATATTTGTCGAGCGAACACCATTTTATATGAAACAATTATTATCTACCTTAACAAAAACAAGCCAGGTGCAAATACGATAAACAATAAACGCAGAAAACGGCTCTCTGTGGTATGGTGCGCCATCTAGGTTGACCAACGGTAAACAAGGCTCTCCAGCTCATGTGACATCATTCCAGACATCACGAACACTCACTTATTGGTGGAAGAATAAAAATGTCAATTGAGGTTGTTAATGTTCCAGTGAAAGCGCATCCTTTTATTCCGGATACGCGCTGGGGGCACCACAAAACAAGAAATCTTTCGCCTAAAACAAACCTGTATTTTGTCTGCATGGCCGCTTAAAACGGTGAAACTCTCGCATACGCCCTAAAAACTAGTCAGGAGCTACATAGGTTGAGCATAGCATGGATTCCCTGTGTTACAGAAAGTGTATCGTGTTCATGTTTTTTTATTTCGCATCTTTCAGACTCCCTAAAGGGAAGCAAGAATTTCCAACTGGCATTCAATCTATTACACATATTATATACCTGAACATTAGCAAATATGAATTTTTTTTTCAATAACGAGGGTTATCAGGTTCGAAATTTTTGACAAAGGTGTCTGTTCTCCATTGATCTTTTACAGTAATTTTGCGAGGGAAGTTAAATATACAAATGTCGTTTCATACGTTTAAAAAAATCAAATTTTCGTTCTATGAAGTATTGTGTGAACTTCATTTTCTATGCACTGCGCCCTATAAGCTATTGTTGCGTATTGGCAATATATTGTAGCGTTGTGTATTCGTGCCTGCTGTTCTAAATGTAGTGTAAGCCTAACCTGGTACATATTATGTTTAGTTGCTCTTGTACTTCTTGTGCTGTTTTTGCATCTCCTTATTTTGTGCCCCTACGGGGGCCTGTAAAGTTTCTGTATATAAACAAATACGTAAAAATATAAATGATCAAATACGTCCGTACTTCTTTTTTTATTTTTGAAATTCTTTAAGTTTCCTATTCTTTCATTTTATCAGCAATTTACCTGCCTTGTATTACTAAAACAAAATAATTGAATGTCATAGCGAGAAGAATGCGCACACACATAAGTACGATCAGACCCTAAGGGTATGGCCATGTGCAAGCTACAGCCACATCGATAAATAGGAAGTACTGATAAACTAGTTTTCAGTGTGTGCACTTACGCCGGTGTCAACGCAAGGAGCAGCGCAGAATGTGCCTTTGCTCGTGAGATCAGCCATCACGTCGACGTCAAACCTACGCTCATCTCACCTCTCCCCTATAACTAAATCCTGCAACCCATCTACCAGAGCCTCGACTACCTCTCTTACAAGTCGTGGAGGTCCAGGGCTTCCATTCCACCCTGGACCTTCTTTTAAGCGGACGCTACCCACCATGTCCAACCAGCCAAACCAACCTTCTTCAGCGCCTTCGGGCGCACCCGCGGTCTGCTCAAGCTCCATGCGACAGTGGGACCCAGTTATGTTCAGCGGCGTGGATCACGGTGAATCGAAGACTGGCTTCCATCCTACGAACGCGTCAGTACGTACAATCAGTGCGACGATAAAACCAAACTGTTTCACATCGGCTTCTATCTTACCGAGCTCGCCAAGCTTTGGTATGGCAATAATGCACCCGGCATTACTACCTGTTCTGAGTTCCACACCCGCTTTGCTGGCCGCCCTGCTGAACGCAAGCTCCGCCCCGAGCAACGATTGCGTGTGCGAGGCCAGTGAACTGGTGAGGCGTTTACCAGCTATGGCGAAGACGTGATTGACTTGAGCAAGAGCGTCGACCCTTCGATGACCCGACCAACAAGGTCAAGCCCATAATAACATGAGTGCGCGATGACTGCTTCCAAATGCCAAGAACCCACAAACGATTTCTTAGATCGGTAATTTGTGTCAGCGCTCTGACGAGTTTCAAATACAGCGGCTTCTAAACTGGCGAACTTCCCGCTCAAGCCGAAGCTTTGTCGAGTTATGTGGCGACCTTTGCATACGACACGGCGCTGTTCGGCCGGATAAAAGCTTTCATTTTCGAATGAGTTGCCCGAAATCTCCCATCTTTCTTGTTTCTCGGAGCCGTAATCTACTATTGACCCAGTGCTCATGCACGTTGTACACGAAAAGGTAGCAGAGGCATATACTACTCCTCAGCATCATGCACCGGTTATGCCCAAATCACGTATGCCACAGCCGTCAGATTGTGGTCTCTACAACCTGCTCCATTGTTTCACCTGGCAACGCCGCAGCAGCCAGCACCTTCACCTCGGCTGGGCGTACCCGCTTAGCCGCCTCACCCTCTGACAACTGTGCATAGATGACGCCCTCCCTTTAGTGTGAGTAGGCCATGAACCCTTCCGGTTCACATGGCCTATGAGAACTCCATGAACCCTTCCCATGGCGTGAGTGCGCCATGAACCCTTCCGGTTCATGGCGTGAGCCGGACCACCGACGGATCTATTTTGCATGCCGAATTCCTTAAAATGTCACCCGTTATTGCCGCCGTCTCATGCTGCTCTCGCAGAACTAAAATCAAGCTCCCTGTTACAACTGCGCTTCTCCCCCGTCGTATATGCCGCAAACTGTGTAACAATATCCATCTCAGCCGCATTTTACCTCGCTGACGTGCGACCGTCATTCCACCTGCAACAACCGCCGCTCATCTTCCCCTCGTCACCGCTCCCTCGACAGCCTATGGAGCCCTGCCCTACCAGCACCGAAGGGGTAAAAGAGGCAGCCACAGTTGCGGAGGTAAGAACTGCGTCGAACACGAACTGACCGAGTCCTCGCTTTGCTCCCGAAAATGTTATGGACACAGTTGTGGAAGGTGTCTGTGATGAAGTACCGGTGGACGACGAGGAGAGGGGACCGAGCGCGCAGCTGCTGACGGAGCGTAGGTAAAAAGGAATCCGGCCGGGGATCAGTGGACGCCTGTGACGCGCTGCTGGGCTTGAGAGCGCGACCCAGTAATCGTGTGCCGGTAACAACCTGGGTCGCAACCGCTGCTGTGTCCGTGAGCCGTCCGCCGTTGATCACGACTTGTACCACCGCTGATCCCGGCTGGCCATGCCTGTAGCTGGTGACGCGCTGGGCGAGAGAGCGCGCGTCCGGATTCACCTCGAGGTGGAACCCTCCGCTCACACCCGCTGTATATGTTATCCAGCCGTGACCCATCTGCAAGGTCGAAGATGCTTGCCCGATGTCTCGTGCCTGGATTCGACGTGGCGTAGAGTCAGTTATCGAGCCAGCCGCACCGTGACGTCTCCGTCGACCCCGCACGCGTCGTGACTTCGACACCCCGGGGGGCTGTGGACAAACCTGTGTAGGACGTTCCCTTTTCTTTATCGCGAACATTTTTAGGTTAGTCTGCTCCCTCTTCTAACGCTTCTAGCCTTAGTCTCGTGTCTAGCTTACCTCCGCTATCTTCTGCTTCTGCTTGCGGATTATGTATTAAGCAACGTTTACCCGCGCGTGTTGTGACCATTGACTCGTGACTTTCACGCCAATCCTGGGCACAATCATTACAAAAAGTGGCGAGTCTGACAGGATTTCTTAAAACCCACTTATATTGGTCAGTGAGTTCTGGAAGGCGAGAAAAGTTCTGGAAGGCGAGGGCTGAGGATGGCGAAACCGGGAAACAACTAGCGTCAAGGCTTACTGGCTATTCTTATCATTGGATCGAGATGGCGAATGTGCAAAAAACATTCGAGGCTCTTCGTGATCAAATTATTGGAGGGTAATTCATCCGCTGCTGCCAGCCGAAGCTCGTCATCTTCGTGAAAGAGCGTGAGTGTAAAACGCTGAAGGACCTGGCCGAGGCTGCAGTTCGTTTCCTAGGGGCACAAAGCCTCTCGAACCTGGGAAAGGTGTCCGAAGAAGTCTGCTATATAGATAAATTTGCGACCGACTCACAGAAGCAAGCACAACCGAAATGCTTTTTGCGCAATCGCCAGGACACCGTGCACAAGAGTGCCGTAACTTTTTGAGAGAACCTGATAGATGCGCTGCTTGTGGTCGCCTCGAGCATAAAACTGAACACTGCAAAAATATGGTGAGTGAAGCAAAGCAGTTTGCTGCTTGTGCCCTCAATAAATTTCGGGAAGCGGAACAACAGAGCATCGACCTCGACAAGTGGGATGATAAGTCTAGTTTCAAGTATTCTTGTGGCATTGTAAAACAACACTCTTGTCCAGGGAAAGGAATGCCGGTAGTCGAAGGAAGACTATTCGGAAAGCCCTCCAGCGTTTTGCGGCACACTGGAAGCAATACCGTTCTTGTCTATCGTGACTTGGTCACAGAAAACCGGCTAACGGGAAAAGCTACCCATTGGACGTAAGAGTCGAGGCTCCCGGAGGCCAAATTCTACGTAAACGCCGTACTTCATGGGCGACGTTACCGCGACCTGCATTGAAACACTGATGTATGATGTCGTGCTCGGGAACGTTCGAGTTGTGAGGAAGCCACATAAACCTGATACCGACTGGCAGGTCAAAGGCAACCGCGGCCCACGTGTGGCACTGGCCACAACAGCCACCCAGCTGCCCACCGATCGTTTTGGTTCGGCTGCGCCAAGACAAGCTAGGCAGAGGTTGAGTTTTTAATTGTGCCTTGAATCAGTTGCGCTGATATCTCAAGACAAGAGCTAGCCAAGGACCAATGAATAGACCCAATCCTCCGATGTTGCTTCCGGAAGTTAGAGAAGGCGTTTTCTTCTGAAAAAGGACAGACGTACTGGTTTCTCCAATGAAACATCGTAATATGCCCCCAATACCAGTTTGCCACCGATAGAGCATTTACGCAGGTCGTTTCCCCAAGAAAGTGCGTAAGTCGATCCTGTGCGTGCCACACGAGAATATCATGGCGGGGTACCACGGTGTTGCGAAGAACTAGCGATTGCGCTTTGCAAGAGTACTTCTGTCCAGCCCTGCGTCTGGATGTGCGACGTTTTGTCAGGACATACAACACCTGTTGGCGTAATTACTGAAACAACAGACAGACGTTTGCGGCGGGGAAAGTGTCCTACCAACTCGCCGGACCCAATGCCAGGATGTTCCTGATTCAGAAGCCTTCGAGGGCAAAAAGCCACCGCGCAAACGCAACGGGGCCTTTAACAAGCTGATGATCCAACGACCAGGTGTGAACCCGCGTTGAACAAGGTATTAACTCAGTCACCGGCGTTTCATAACAGCTTTCCTGGCTACCAGTCGACGAACCTAGAAGGCTTGAACGCGACCCCAAGGCTCAACTTCTGCAAAGATGTGAGAGCGGAAGACACCCATTTGTCAGAACAATCAAGTGCGTCTTTGCGTCTAATGCGCCGCCCAGACCGCGAATGACAGCGTCTGTCCCGCGATGAAACTATTGTCCACACCAAAGTCATCGTTAGCCAGTCAGAGGGTCACCCGCAGGAAACCGCTGGCGAATATAAGGGCGCAGACAATCCAGGTGCTGACTACAGGAATGGAGTTTAATCCTTGCCTGTCCCCCTCTCTTTTGTACATAGTGTGTAGACCTCAGTTGTTTGTGGTTCTACATTGGTTTTAGTGTATTTTTGCATACCCTTCGTGCGTGTGCGGTGCGGCGACGTGTGCCAGTAGGACTGACGGTGCTCTCGTGGACGGTGCGCAAGACCTTTTTGATCGGTACAACTAACTTCTCTCAACTCCATCTACTTTTTTACTCTTAGAATAGTTGTTGCGTCCCAGCAACTATCTTAAACCCGGGGTCATTGTGATGAAGTGCCGGTGGACGACGAGGAAGAGGAGACCGGGCGCGCAGCTGCTGACAGAGCGTGGAGAAACTGGAATCCGGCCGGGGATCAGTGGACGCCTGTGACGCACTGGGCTTGAGAGCGCGACCCTGAAATCGTGTTCCGGTGACAACCTGGGTAGCAACCGCTGGTGTATACGTGAGCCACCCGCCGCTGACCACGACAACCGATTGCTGGCCGTGCCTGGAGCTGGTGACGCGCTGGGCGAGAGGGCGCGCGTGCGGATTCACCTGGAGGTGGAACCCTCCGCTCACAGCCGCTGCTATGTCATCGAGCCGTGACCCATCTGCAAGGTTGACGATGCCTGCGCAATGTGCCGTGCCTGGATGCGACGTGGCTTAGAACCAGTTATTGAGCCAGCCGCGCCGTGACGTCTCCATTGACCCCGCACGCATCGTGACTTTCACACCCCGAGGGGCTGCGGACACACCTGTGCAGGACTTTTCCTTTTCCTTATCGCGAACATTTTTAGGTTAGTCTGCTTCCTATTCTAACGCTTCTAGCCTTAGTCTCATGTCTAGCTTACCTCCGCTATCTTCTGTTTTTGCTTGCCGCTTATGTATAAAGCAATGTTTACCCGCGCATGCACTTCCCATTGATTCGTGAATTTTATGCCAATCAACGGCCCAATCATTCCAGTGTCCATACTCAGGCACTCATCATACTGGCGCTGCTGTTGCTGTAATTCATGCCGACCTCTGCTGTTCAATTCAAACAGTTATGGTGCCACTTTCCGGACTTTTGTGGCGAACCACCGATGCACAACGCGTTAGGCCACTAGCCACTTGCACAGATCATGGCGTTATACAATAGATAGTCTACATCATTTAATTCCTCGTGTTGCCATCTTGCTCGCATGATGTCGTTTTGGGCTTGGAGCTTCTATTGCGGCATAAGGCTGTCATCCGCTGCGCTCCGGCTGAATTCGAGTTTTTATTACTGCCAGAAGTTTCCCACAGGGTTCCCTGCACGACTTTAGGTGTTCCTGAATACGCAGGCATTCCACCACGATCGTCCCGTGTTGTTTCCGTCTGTTAAACCTCTGTCGCTTATGCAACTGTACTATTAACGGCGTACGATGTCTTTCGCACACGCATATGTATTCCGCTACCATTTGCCCCGTTTTAACTCCCCGCAATTGGTGAAGTGCCACTGTGTTGAAGAAGCCATCGACGATATCATGCCCCCTCCTGCTCAGAGAAACCCTCGGCTTTGTCGAGCTTGTCGATCTTTGTATTGTCAGAAGCGTACCGGTTGATTTATCCGACATTCAGATCGACGAGGTTAGTCTGTCTTTATGCGAGCCAACCGAACTGTCGTCCGATGTTTTCCGGAATTCCCTTTACAACAGTTTAGAACAAACCCACCAAGCACAGCTGACGAGATTGCTTTGCTGGTTTCAATCTTCTTTCGGCTGTGCATTGTGAGCGCTAGGCGGAACATTCGTTGTCACATTCTCGGTTGACACTGGATCACATGCTCCTCTTCACCAACGACCGTTCCCTGTATCGCCGGTGCAGCCGAGCACCGTTGACGACCAGGCGACCGAAATGCTGCAGCGCGGTGAATTTTGCCCCTAAAGAGATCGTGGGTGTAACCAGTAGTCGTTTTAAGAATAAGGGATGGATCCATCAGTTTTTTATTGACTATTTCCGTTAGAACTCTATAACTCGCAAAGACATCTACCCTCTTTCACGCATCGATGACGCGTGTGACTGCCTACAGGGAGCTGGATGTTTCTCATCTCTTCATTTGCGTACCCACTACTGGCAGGTTCCAATGTGAGAGGATGACCAAGAAAAACCAGCGTTCGCTGTCCCGGACTTCGTTTATTAAGTTAATGTAATGAAGTTCGGGCTTTCCAATGCCCCTGTCACACTTGAACGCATAATGAACAGTATTTTAATGGGGCTTATATGGAAAAGGTATCTTTGCTGTATCCATGATGTCGTTATTTTCGCGGGGGAATTGTGGATGTGCCTCGTTCGTTGAGAGCAAGTTTGGATCTGCCTTGCCAACGGCGGACTACAGATGAACATCGAGAAGTGCCATTTCCCTGCACGTCAACTCGCCATCCTGGGCCACATCGTACGTGAGGACGGGGTTCTTCCGGACGCGGCTTATGTTCGAGCGGTGGCCGGGTTTTCTAAGCAGACCATCGTGAAGAGACATCGAGGCTTAATCAGCTTGTGCTCCTACTTCGGACGCTTTCTTCGCAATTTTACTACCATCATTTCACCTTTAACAAAGCTCCTCAGCAAGGACAGCGATCTCTCTTCGCTGTCACCATAATCAGACGAGGCGTTTGCGACAGTGCGTCGGCTTTTTACATCGCCGCTATATTGAGACAATTGACCGGTCAGCGCGAGCGGAGATCCACACCAATGCTGGTGTCATTAATCTCGGCGCCGTGCTTGCCAAACGGAAGTTAGGTTTTGACAAGCATGTCGCGGCATACGCAGGCCACCTCCTTACTAAGGCTGAACCAAACTACTCCGTTGTTGGAAAATAGTGCTAGGCCGTCATTTTTGTGCTCGGAAAGTTCCGTCCGTACTTCTACAGCCGCCCATTTGATGTCACACATCTTCCCGCCCTTGGTTGGCTGTCTTCTTTGTGAGAACCATCTGATCGTCTTGGTGACTAGGCTCTTCGACTGTAACAGTGCAAGATCCGTGTCATTTACCGGTCACGCCACAAGCACACTCATGCTGACTGCTTTTCACGCACACCTGTGTTTGATGACGTTTCCTTCCTTGCCACCACTGATACTGACTCATTTTGGGAGTCTCTCTACGTCACTAACATGGCGGCTGGCCAACCAAAAGATACGTGGGTTACTTCTATGATTCACTTAGTGTCCGCTAAAGCTGCGTCACTTCAGAGAAAACCGCGAGCTCTGCCCGGATTTTACACTTCTCTGTGACGAGCTGCTCCACCTTCGCAACTACATCTCCGACGGGCAGAAGTGGTTGTTGGTTATTCCTCGCCATTTGCGCATCGACATATGCACCTCCTTATAGGCGAAGTATAGTTACGCTGTGAAGACATAAGAACGGCTTCGCCTGCGGTACCATTCACGCGATCCGTAGAACTTCGTGGGGAAGTACGTCCGCTCGTGTGCAAAATTTTAACGCCAGAAAATTGCGCCATCTCGGTTGACCTGCCCGTTGCAGCCTGTAGCCTGCCTAGTAAGGCCTTTACTAGTAAGGTCTAGTATGACCTATATGGGTCACTGCCTATTACGTCTGCCGAAAATCGATGAATTGGAGTAGCTGTGGACCACGTGACCCTGTACGTGGATACCGCAGCGCTACCTACTGCAGTAGCTCAAGACATTGCCTCCTACCTTCTCCACCACTTTGTTTTTCGCTACTGGACGCCTACAGAACTCTTGAGTGACTGAGGCCGGGTGTGATTATGCGGGCTATTGAAGCCCTGCTCGTTGAAAGCCATATTCCTCATCGGACAACCACGTCATACAACCCGCAAAGAAATGGGCTCACCGAACTGTTCAATCGCACAATTGGCGACATGCACTTTATGTGCGTGTCTTCCAACGAGCCCAAATGCGACCTTGTGCGGCCTTTTGTCACTTTTACCTTCAATACGCCAACGCAGACCACCACGTGGTTCTCCTGCTTTTTGTTGTACTTACGTAAGGCGTCCTACGCGATTGAAAGCATTATCCCTTACAACCCTGACGCCCCTGCATTTCTACCGGTTTCGGAGCTTGCCCTCCACGCCGTATTATACCGTCAACTGGCCCGTTAGTTTACCTTAGCCGATCAACAGATTCAAAGACATCTTCGTAATATTTGCGCCAAAGCGCTCACATTTGACCACGGCCCACTGCGTGGCTTTGGGAGCCCTGCCCAACACCTGGTCTCTCTCCGAAACTCGCACCCAAGTACCATGTACAGTAGCGAGTTCTTCAGCGCACGGCGCTGGTCAAGTACCTTGTGGAACCAACCACTTCATCATCGGATCTTCGTCGGCGAGGACATGAGATCATTCATGTTCAACGGTTGAAGGCTTTCTACGACACTCTAGTTTTGTCGTCACATTACCCGAGTCGCCAGGATGGCTCCTTTTTGATGGGTAGTGAATGTAGCGAGAATAATGGACACATACTTACGTACGATCAGTCTATCAGGGTATGTGTCACGCGCAGACATAAGCCATACGACTAAATAGCAAGTACTGTGCAATCTAGCCCTTAGTGTATGTCCTCACGCCGGTGTCAGCGGAAAAAGAAGGAACACAGCAGGCCCTTGTCAGCGTGAGATCGGCCATCTCCTTGACTCACCAACCTACGCTGGTCTCACCTCTCGCATCTAACTAAACCCTCTGAACCATCTACCGGAGCTTTGACTATCGTCCTTACAATGTCATGACGTTTATCGACATGGGGGGGGGGGGCTCTTGGCAGTAGTTGGGGAAATGGAAAAAGCGAAGAGTAAGTCATTACTGAAGCTGGTCGGATTCACTTCACCGTATCTTAGACAGGTTAATGAGGACCCCACCTACGCTGCCCATCCGAGTCACTCATAAAACCACTGAGCGCATACATGCAGCACGGCTTTGCTAAGGAAGTGCATCAATACCCGAGTTGTGAGGAAGAGCACAGAGCAAAGAATAAAGAGAATCTGCGGAATCCGCAGTGCTATGTTAGTTGTCTGCGCATTGTTTACAGTTGAGAATCTTCGTACATCTCTGAACAAAACAGCGCGAAACACAGTACAGAGTAAAGAAGCCAAGTTCACAAGCGGTGACTAACTGTTTATTTTATTAGATAGTATTCAGTATAGGCGAAAAATTCTCAAAGTGCATAAGTGCACAAGAGCTGTGAACATGATAAAAATTTTCGCAAACGCAGGAAATCTTCAGATCAACGACAGATGATTTCTCTAAACGTATGCGATTTCTTTTTCAGAGAGCCCTACTGACAGGATGCTTAAAATTGGGGTTACTTTATTGTGGATTGCAAATGCTTCCCCCTTTACGCGAGGCCTGAATTCGGGTTTCCTCAGGATACTACATTTTTCAACCTCCAGTGTGCATCATCTAACACTGACATACAGAGGAAGCATGCTGGTCGCGTCAGTTCGCTGTGTCAACCTTTCGTTGACACAGCGCACTACCACTCTGACGTATTAATTCCTATGGGGAAAGGGGGTTGCGTACAATTCTGCTCTGTGAAACTGCACCTAGGATCCGGCTTGATTTTCTAAGTGTCTGTGGCTGCTCCTTCCTCACTGTTTCTTCGTCTGCGGAGTCCGCTAAGTATATTGGAGGCAAGGGACATCCCCTGCACAACCAGCGTCCGAATATCTTTTTGCGCCTTAGAAAGACAGCTCAAATGTATCAGTTTACTGCTTTTTTATTGTAGTTTTCCGGCGAATTCTCCTTTTGTGGTGGTATTTCGCATATTGCTCAAAAGTTGATTTGCTTTTTTATGTAGAACCTCTTCCAGAAACGCGGGAACGAAAAACGTTAGACCAGCGCAGTGGTATTCGCCTGAGCAGTGTATGTGCAAGGCCGCACCACGAAACTTTTCAAAGCGGACGTGGTGGCCATCCGCTACTCCGCTTTCGAAGAGCAGGCGGTATGGGAACAGGCTGTTCATGGAGAGCGGGCGCATAGGACCAGCATAAGTCTTGGCGGCTCCAGCACTATCGAAGGTCGAGTAATTACAGCTTGTCATTCTTGTGACATTGAATCAAGTGGTAGTCCAAAAACTCTATTAAACATATTAAGCAGTTCAGCTTGCTTTTGATTGTGCTCGTCGGGTACCTTGAAGGCGATTAAAATAATCAACCACCCAGGACAGCTTTCAAACATGGGTGCCCTGCAGGACACGAAGCAACATTGTAGTCAAGCACGCCACAGAAGACCGGGGACCTCTGCATACTCCCTTTCCTCTGAATGAACAGGTCGCCTTTAAAAATTAAAAAACCTTAAGCAAAGCCTCCGAAGCTCACCCAGCAGTCGTTAGCAGCTTGGTCTAATCGGGAGAATAAGGTGCATGCTGAACACCCGAAAATTGGTTGGTGCGGAAGCAAATAATACACGTATTCTTTGTCTACTGAAAACGCAGTGACCATGATAAGCATAGCAGAAAAATTCACAGCGCATGTGGACGAGGACAACAAAAAACAAAACAGAAACACCACGGACAGCTTCTTTCTACTCTAAATGGGTTGAATGAGTTGCAAGAAGCGCTCCGTGATGTCGCTGTTCTAATTTCTTGTCCTCGTCCGCATCCGCTATGAATTTTTCTTCAACGCAACACCAACTCACCAAGAAATCCGTCCTGGTAACCTTGTTAAGGTCTTCAGCGCTCACGAATTACGGCATATTCATCGGTCTGCAAACTTAAAATGGATCCTCTACATTCATAAAGAAAAGGGGCTGCTGTGCCGAACTGATCAAGCCTCGTTACGAGGTTCCACGCTCTTACGCGATAACCCGAAAGACACACTCGGCCATGTGAGCATTGCTCTAAAGTACACAAACTGAAGGAACCGCTGCTCTTAACCTACTGGGACTGCATTATCTCCTCACACAATTTCCCGGCCTCTTTATGCACACCGTCCTAACCTTGAGAACCGCTTTAAAGTGCTCCTGCATATCTACTTTCGCCTCCTTCAGGCTGTGGATTGCGTGAGATACCACCACAAAACTCTCCTGTAAAAGAATCCACCAACATAAAATCCCCTTCGCGCAAAGATTTTAAAGCACACTTTTGGTGAACCATGTTTAATGCCTTCGAGCCTTTAAGGATGAATAAATGAAATGAAATAAAATAAAACTGTCTCGTTGCTTTCTCAAAGGTGATGACACGACATGGAACCTTCGCTTACACACCTACCGACGTATTATGGTGTAGTAGTGATTATCTCATTTTATTCTTATTTCTAAAAGCTTAGAGTCAGTATCTTGCTACAGTCAGGTATATTTTGTTTTAATGGTTAACAGCAGAGCAGTTTAGCCCGAAGCAAATCTGTCCGGCGTAGACAAAAGTCTGTGGACGGCGCGACGCGCCATGCATGACCTCCGGTCAGTTTGTTTAGCAAAACAAAATATCGAGCATACATCATAGCGTGCGTCGCGGCGACCGCCAGGTGGCGTTGAGACTTGCGGGAGGGCTTACGCCACATGATGCGATCCCGCCTTCGTCGTGGTCGTCGTGTAGCGACCGGCATGCCATGGGTCCGCCGCGCCAAAGACGATGACGACGAATCTGATTAAGCCATCCATTCAGAATCCACACGTGTATACGGCCACCGGGCGAGCTGAGCAAAAGTGGAGGTCTACGCACTACAAGAGGGTTTTCCCTACGCGGCCGTGCCACCCGGAGATGACGTCGCAGCGAATGACGGTGCTTGCTACAGAATAAAACGCTGTACGTTCTTTAATGGTCTTTATTTTACAGTACAGACCAAAGCGCCTTTCGACTGCTGGGGCCTGGCTGTTCCCTCTCCCCTCGTATCCGCTGTCTGTGTAGGGAGAAGCTAGGTCTGCCCCCTAGCCTCCTATTTATCCATCCTTCCACTGCTATTGCAAGCTGCGGCAATTCTTCGTACTTGTTTGCGTATTCAAACGCTCTCTGTTGCAGATCAGAGGATTGCGAAGAAATGATTCTTTAACTAGACTTAAATATTTGCTTTTCAAGCGAAAAATTGAAACTGAATTACGTCAACTAACAGGTACAGAGGTTATACCGTAAGTACGGGAACAATGGTTTCTAATAACCCAGATAGTTACTTTCGCGAGATTGCAAGTGTTAATTTATCTTCTTGCAATAAGGACGGTCTACCAGCTACTTTTTTCCCCAAATAATATGTTCACAGTCACGACGGAACGTCACCTCGACATCACTACTCGCTGTGGTCTGTCGATTCGCAGCCAATAAAATTGATAGCACAGCTGTGCACTTAACTTCTTGCCGGCAAATATATCGAAGGAAAAATATTCCGTGCCTTTCTAACCTAAAGGCCCAGAAGCTCTCAAATTTATGACAACGTGAAAGTATCCGGGTATGTATTAGTGCACATGCAAGACAATGGTAAATGCAATGCGCAAAATTTAAAGCAGAAAACCAGGGCTACGATAACCGCTTGTGAAACACTGCAGTTTTCGAAACCAGACCTAATAAAACGCGGGCATTACCGACGGCAGGGCGTGACGTAGGTAGCCGAACGGAAGTGGGCGCGGCGAGTACCGGCAGCCGCTCACGACATCCTCTGAATGCGTGCGGGAAGCGTCGAATTTGGCATTGTTGTTTCCGTAGAAAAACTGCCACTCTATTTCACCATGACAAATGACGTTGTGAGCTATGAAAAGCGCGACATCGTACTTCTACAAACCGAGAGGCAGGAGACCATGCGGATACTCGCGTTTGCCTACCGCTGCATTAGAAAATCTTTGCGTGAGGAGTTAGTAAAAATGGTGCCCAGATTAACAAATCATTTCGCTCGTAAGACGTCGGTTGGAGCGTTGATTAGGTTGCGCTTAATTATTATCCAGCTTTTGTTGGGGTAGAACAGTCGCTTCGACGGAAACCAATCACCAATCGGTGCTGATTTATCTTACGTGCGAATAGCTTTGCAAATCTCAGGTCAGTAGCTTTCGCCCCACCAAATACCAGAAATGAACTATAAATAGAAATAAAACTGCATATCAGCTCACAAAGCTGCATGAGGCACAAAAATTACAATAAGCAACCTTCCCATCGCTCTTTGCTAACTACGTGGCATATATTATGGCATTTCAGGGCTGACATCTTAGTGAGCAATGTTTACTGAAACCAAGCCACTTGCGTTCATCCGAAATAAGCAGGAAAAACATACCATACCTGTATTGTGAACAATTTAACATATACCACAACCTCTTGACCCCACATTGCTCTTTGCAGCAAATTCTTCAAAGAACGAATCAAGTGTGAAGAATCCAATGCTTACTACTGGACACAACGAAACGAAATAGGTAAAGGCTGGTACACATAAAGTAGTGTCGCCAGGATATCGTCTACATGCAAAATACATTTTATCTCCCTCTCAACACAGTTATCCCCGCTGGAATACTTCAAAGCATTATGTTCGGCCGGAACCTTCCAATGTAAGTAATATAAATAAAGTTGCATTCTACAGGCTAAAATCAAATCCGTGAAGATAATACAACCTTGAATTGAAACTGTTTCATGCCAAAGTATGGGTATTTAGAGGGGCTCCTTAGAGGGGTTCTAGGGGCTACAGCAATTTTTATTATACCAACAGGTACCTAAACTTCGGTTCAATAGGAATGCCAATGGGACACGAGATTACGCATGGCTTCGACCTTACAGGTAAGTGGTAACGGAAAGCCCAACCAAGATTTATTTTTACGATACCGTTTTCTCACAGTAGTAAATGGAATAGTTATACAGTGTTTTGCGGAACTGCAACAAAGCGTCTGGCTTACAACCTGCTCAACCCGTCCCCTGGGAGATGACAAGAGCCCCATTAGAGATTATGCTTTTGTTATATTTACCATAAAAGCTGCAGAATAAAACTACAGAGTTGTAGTCTTGTGCAGCATTGTCGCCACGTTCTACTGCGGAAATCTGTAAAAACTGAAGAATATGCTTTTTATGCACTTTTGCTTTTTTGCTTTTCTTGCTTTTTTTGCACTTCTATGCTTTTGTGCACTTCTTGCTATGTTCTCCGTCCATTATTCCAAATTACTCAATCTTATATATGGTAGAAAGACTAAGCGTCCTCTTATGGCGACATGGGGCTGAGACAGAAAAACATAGTTTTATCTCTTTACGCGTTCAACAGGAATACTCAGCTCACCGGCTTCAACATAATATAAATTGCAACAGATTTATTATTTACGCCGCGGAGGTACTACTTCTCGCAACCCATACTACAGGATACCATTTTTTCGTTGCCTTTGCCTTACCCTGCGCGTAACACAAGAAATGGTTTGCCAAAACCATTGTAGGCGTAAATAGCTCTCTTCGCTGACGAAGTGGCTTCATTCGTGTTTGTGAAATTACAGGATGGCTCTCAGGTAGATTTGCAGTTCAGACAGAATAAGAGAAAGAGAGGACTTTTTTATTAGAGGAAAGCAGAGGAGGTTGGCGGTTTGTTCTCGTCTATATGCTACTCTGCGGGGATGGCAACAAGGTAATAAATGACTTAATCCTGAATGCATGAGTGTGTCACATTAAACGTCTAACCCACCGCGGTGGCCTCGCGGAAAGTTATAGACGCTCTGCTTCGGAGCCCAAGGACACGGATTCAATTCCGGCAGCTGTGGCCGCTTTTCAGATGGAGGCAATGAGCAAAAACGCCCGTGTGTAGAAAATTTTCTTGCACATTAGAGATCACCAGGCCGCCGAAATAAATCCGGAGCCCTACACCACAGCACGCCTCATGTCCCTGGTTTAACTTCGGCGCGTTAAACCGCACAATCAACGTAACTGAAATGTCTAGAATGTTTCACGCAGGCATAATATTATTTTTGTGTTGTCTGTTCGGCACCGATTTAGTTAAATATAGTCAAATAAAGCGTCTATCACTTTCCGGAAGCGCTTTTAGAATGGGTGTCTGCGCTCGAGGCACTCATTCTTTGTTTGGGGTGGCTTCCCTCTATGTTGTATGAAGGGCACTCCAGTAACCTGTGCTAAACTATATCCGGCCAAACATAGTTTTTACAGTGAGGTCTTGCTTTTTTTGGCTAAGGTGATAACGATAGAAACCCGAGAGATACGCACGCTACGACTGCGAGTCGCTAGAAGCGTTTCCCCCGGAATCCGTCTGCAGAGCAGGTCTTTTCTAAGGGGGGCGCTATATGCCAGAAGGAATCGTAGTTTTGTTTTCTTGACGGCTATTTTCTAGAGCAGGCGTCTGTTTGGGGGATACCTGAATTTCTTCATTTAGCAGCAAGGTTCGAGCTTATTTTCCCTTTTCGAACTGGTGTCCTCCAGTTGAATTGGCGTCCTCCAGTTGAAGTGCCCCCCCCCCATTTCGTTCGCCGTTTAGTCAAAGTATTAATAAACGCTGAATTTTCCGCTTTTTCAACCCCCCCTCCTCACAGCCTATTGCCGTCAATCCGCCGTTCGGCGCCGGAACTCGGGTGCTGACCCTATGTACCACCCCGCAAAATAATCGGGAGCGTCGAGCTCATTTTGCTTCTGTCAACACGGGATCCTATGGACCCGCCCAGCTTTGTACTACCCGGAAGTACTGCCCGGAAGCCGCTTGCGCAGCGCCCCCTGGGCAGCGCAGGAGGCCTATAGACAACGGTGTCCAGAATCTAAATACACCATTCTCGCGACAACCAGTTGCTTAATAAGGCAGAAAACGCCAGAAACGCGCAAGCAGGTGACGACGCCACGTACGCTTGTGCGTACTACGGTTTGTCAGGACACCAAAGTTGTGAACAGCGAGAGTTTATGGGAGAAGCATCTATAGACTGTTTTCTGGAATACGCAGTTTTTAAGTGGTTGAGCAGGTCAAATAAACGTCAATCAAATCTATCCGTGAGCTCATCCTATCTCAAAAACACAGATTACAACTTTTATACGCTGCGACGCAGGGCGGCTTCGCTCACTGTTCAGTCAGCCATGGTGCTTTTAGTTTCGTTTTCGAATAACGTTGGCGCGCAATTAGCGAATTCAATAAGCTACTACTGTGACTCCCCGGTGGCCAGGAACGACGTTCTACACGCAATATACTCGGCAGGAAGCAGCTAAAGCCACTTCATTAGCAGCGGAAAAACGAACAAGGCGCACTGCACACTCTTAGGCAAAAAGTACAAAAAGTTCCTCTTCTGGGGGACTAGCGGAGTTGGCCACAACCATTGTACTCTTTGGGGACTACATGTGAGCGGACGAAGGGTTCCTCCGCCACCCGGGTGCTCCTTTTTGGTACTCCCCAAGGACGATTTGCTGCAAAGGAGTTCCAGTAGGAAGATAAACCAGCTGCAGCACGAATCGGACCACCGACTCCCGCAGCAGTACGCAAGGAATCCAACGTTACAACTAGGCCACCCGGTCAGACAAGAGTTCTGGTTGAAAATGTGTATGTTAGTGCAAAGCATAATGTTCTCTGCACAACTCAACGATTAATCAGAAATGACGTCTGAAGTTTTTCCGTGCGAGCTATCGTGACCGCGATTAGCGCTTTGCGCTTTGCTTAGTCTAGGGACCATATCTCAGTTCGATTCTAAGTAGAACGTCCAAGCCATAGCTTTTTCTTGCAAAAAACAATCAACTCCTCTCCTATTTGAGACGGGTGGCCGAGTGATCGTACGACTCATTTGTTTCCGCACAAATCAACGCAAACCGAGTCTATTCTTAGTATTCGCTCCATTTGTTAAGTTCTCTAGGTATCTTATGTGAAAGCGGTCGTCTCCGTGAGTGTCAGAATAGGGACACAGACCATATTTTCCTGCATGGGCGGAGCCAAATGTGGTGTTGCTTCGCCTAAACTCTTCACGCTAGCTTTGCTAGAAGATCGAGACTAGGAAATGTTGCCGGTGTTACAGCAGTTGTAGTATTATCACAGCTTTGGCGGACAAGAAAATTATGTACCAAGTGCAAAAGCTACCTTCAAAAACCTTAGCTGTAGCGTTCATTTCTAATTTGTAGCTGTCATCAGCAACTAATTCATTTTCTCGTCTGTTAAAACATATAACTCTTCATTACGCTTAGGGTCCAACGTTTGCCAATTTTAATAACATTTGTCTTATTGCTGACGCACTTGAAATCTTTCGTTTGTCGTTATTACCACACGCGAATCCTATGCAACACAACACATTATTGACCTCACCGAGAAGGGTTTGACCATCATGCTTCGCCGTTCCTTGCCATTACTCGCCGCTCGATGTACTCTGGGAGCTCTTGTAATCAATGTTGACATTTGCTCTCGTGGCAATATGTAAAAAGGCACTGACGTGTGTTTCGATAAAGTAATGACTTCATTTTGGAAATCTAAAGGTCACCACAGACATTTGGGCGAAATGGCAACGTCGACGCCATTACAGTAGATTAAAAAGGGAGCAAGCAACTAAATGCTAAGTTTGGACTTCCCTTTATTCTTTGTAGATCGGCTGGAATGAACATTAAGTCCACATTTGTTCATACGGCACGCACTCCGCCGCAATTACTCCACTTTGAGATGAACGGTTTCCTGCGAAGACTAACAGCCGTATTTGGTCCCTATTTTACTCCCTTTTGTCTAAGAGAGCAGGGGGTTACGCGACCTGCCGCACCTTCCTATCTCCCGTTCTCTGCGCGCGGATGTTGTTATCTGTAAAGCATGCCCCCGCCCGGTTCGAAAATGAACTTACGGCGGATGGTTAGACGACCGAACCGCCCTTGGACTTTTCCGTTCGCACAGAGCCGCTGTTGATAATCTGGGAAGCCCGCGTTGCCCTTCCCTTGTAATGTTTGCGCCTGGGAAGAGCGGGCAATGTACAACTACTAGACACGGCTGCCGTGAACAGAGTTATTTCACGCTAGGTTCGCGCCACGCGAGTGTAGAAAACATGAGGTGGCTGTGACCGCCAGATGACGAGAAATGAAGACGGCCTCCTTAACAGTGTTTAGGATAGCAGTAGTCCTAGCTGTTTTCTATTCTGCATGAAGAGTAACAGGTAGCGAGGTTCAGTTGTAATATTACAGAAGCCGTAGACGAAAACGGTTAGAAAGATGCGAACTCAGTTTAGGTAGCATGTCTTCATATCCTGAAGGTTAACGTTTTGTGACATTTAAGATGATTGCTCTTAAGATAGCTGAATGTGACGTCGCACTCTTCCCTTGAGAAGGGAACGTCAATGCGTACAGATCTTGTTGGCACTATGTAAGGAACGTACTGAGGAGACACTTCAGCTAGCTTTGCTGCATGGAGCAGAATGCCTACAATGCTCCTCGGCCGCTTCTTTTTGGGAAAACTTCATGTGTAACGGATGCACTCCAAATAAATACAGTGGCTTGGTGTCATTGCATATGCCTTTTAAAACGCGCCATATTCAAGATAAAGGCTGTTGGTCATCGAATGTTGTGCAAACATCGCGCCACCCATGCCAGACTAATCGTTTTATATAGCGCCTAACGTGTCTTTGCGCTTTCTACCCAGCCGCAGGTATTTTAAATCTATTTTACGCCATGCCTTGCACTGCAAGTGACACCTACCCTTTAATATTCAGTGTTGGTGTTGCTATCGAGGCGCTGCCTCATGACGCTCGATGTCTTGTCCAGGTAATTACCCATATTTGGTACTGCGTGTTTGTCCTCGGCCGCTGCGGTTATGCCCACATCGACACTGTTTTGAAAGGCTTCCCAGTGGGTTCGGGACGACGTGTTAATACGAAACAATTGGTAGTACATGCTGGTAATCACCTGCAGTGATAACGCAAACAAATCTGTGACATTGTGGCTGACTACTTCTAACTAAGACGGTATATGAATGCAATAAAACGGCGGGCATGTGTCGAAGAATTCGTTTCTTAAAAACAGCGCCGATTAAGGTTTAAACCTGTTAAAGTGTTGGATGCGGGCCATTGACTTTAACTAGGCTAGGCAAATGGGGAGCCATTTTGTGACGCAACGCTGCAAATGGCGAGTTTTGGCTACACGATTTTTCACTTCCTATGTATAGCTTAGCCGCAACGGACGCTTCATCAGGGTCATATGGTAATCTTTTTGTAGAAGTACTAACACAAGCTACCGTGAAAGACAGTGATAATGTTTTATCCTGCACTCATGGCCCCTTACTTATTGCAGAGTAGATGCGGCCTAGGCCTATATTCGTTTAAAAAGCCGTCAGCAAGGGACGCTTTCTGATGCCCATGGGCAGCATCTCATCAGACTAGCGGATAAGCACAGCTAAAATATCCAATTCAGCAGAACCAGAAATAATTACAATGTCTTCATTAAAGATAAAAAGACATTGGTCAAATCAATAGCATATATTCATAACAAAAAAAATTCTAACCGTCAAAAACACCCTCTCGTCTCCGCGCCTCTGCGCAGGTGTAAATAATTCTACCTCGCTATCTCTGAAGGTGAAAGAAGGCATGCTAATGCAGGCATCTGTTTTCTTGATAGCGAAGCCTTCAAGGATCTCTCTTTCAATCTTCTCTCTGCCCCGGCCCATGACGCTTGTCTTGGTGAAATCTGGAACGCCGAGATATTGGCGGCAATGATGGCAATGATCGGCGAGCCTCCCCGGGTGAGTAATCTGCTGGCAGTTATTCCTATGCTCTCCGAGCTTCGTGTTGACGCGGAGGCCCCACTCTGTACACCGTAGAACTTTCCGCATGGTAATGGTAGATCATAAAGCACATCTTTTTCGCTTTCTAGGAACTTGTGCTCGGAGAGGCTCAGAGCGCATAGGAATAACTGCCAGCAGATTACTCACCCGGGGAGGCTCGCCCATCATTGCCATCATTGCCGCCAAAGTTCCAGCGGTCCAGACTTCACCAAGAGAAGCGTCATCGGCCGTGCCATAAAGAAGATAGAAAGAGAGATTCTTGGAGCCTTCGCTATCAAGAGAACAGACGCTTGCATTAGCATGCCTTCTGTCACCGTCACAGATAGCGAGGTAGAATTCCTTACACCTGCGCCGAGGCGCTGAGATGAGAGGGTGTTTTTGACGGGTTGAAATCTTCTTGTTATCAATATATACCGTTGATTTGGACCAATGTTCTTTTATGTATAACAAAGTTGTATAACCAACTATCCCCCTTTTTAGCCTTGCTTACTCTGATTCCAATGCCTTTTACGTGTAAGGTTTTGTTCAGCAATATTAAAAGGTGCAATAATGGCTTTGCGGAAGCTGATTGATGCCGCTCGTAAGCAAATTCACAACGTTCGGACCACAGATGACACAGGCTGTTGTCGGCAGCATCTAGGTCCATATTCCATGGCACCTTTGCTATTGTTAATCCACAGACATATCGTTGTTTTCATGCAGCGAAATGACATTTTAATATCTGCGGACACAGAGGGAGAACATAAAAATATTTACTTGTTTTTCTGGAGTATAGTTCCTCGTTTACAAAGACAAAAAGACAAAAAACATTTATGCCACCACTAACAGGCAAGCGCGAAGAGTAGGCATTTAGTATTATCTCGGCGAGGTCAACCTCATATCAGGTCATTATGATGGCTAAGAAAGAACCCTCGTAATTAGAAATAATGAACATCATAATTGGTGATAAATTGAAATGTATTTTATAAAATAACAGAAATCAGAGCTGATTTTGCGGTGTGCATAAAAGCGCAAACCAAGTCAGCAAAACCAAAATTGTCGGTTTCAGTTTCGTTCCCCAGTTCTCGTCTGTCTGGCACGGAACTCGTAGAGGAGGGTCTCGTGCATCACCAAAGGTGCAGTAACAGGTGGATGTTTTGCTGGCAGAGCAATACATGATGCATCGTGATGCCATGCGATTATGTCATCATCTTTAAATTTATATGGAACCCTGCGCTCGGTTGTTTTAACTAGATATGGGCCATTTAGGGGCCCAATCCAGAAAAAATTGACCTTGTATCTGCTCCTTTTGTTGCAAATGTCGTCAAAAGACGATAGTCTTTGAAGACATTTGCCAAGGAAATGTCCCCGTTTGCTTTCCCGCTCACCTCTCATGCTGTTCCTGTTCCGTCGCGCTCATCCCAAGGTAAACACAGTTAAGGTTTGCTCAAGGCGATTTGAATTTACGGCGTTCCACTGCTACAGGCGGTGTTCCTCGATGCCAGTGCTCCAGTACGGCGGAGACGCGCGTGAATCGAGGCGGCCGACTTCAATGTTTATAGAACCGCGTTGCCGTGCTCCACGTGCGTTCCAAGCAGAACATGAAACCTCGCTAGTGGAACCTTTCTTTCTTGTTGCCGCGTGATTTCTCATATGCCGCAAGGAGGTGGAGTGGGCCACAGCAGGCGGTACGCGTTGTTCTGCAGTAGTTTCAGAATATCATTTGCTATCGAAAAACCAAGCATCCAGGAATTTTTAATAAAGGAACACTGTAAATATCTTTTGTGCACTAATTTCCTGCCTTATATTTGTGTAATGTCTAATTCTTGTTCAACAAAGTTGACAAGTATGAACACATAAACTGGGCTTAGACGTTTACATTTGGCTGTGAGTTTATAAGACTATTGCCCAGTAAGCAACTTACTTTGGCCGGGTGGCTGAATCGAGTTACAGACAGACAGACGGACACACAGGCCGACATACAGACCGAACAAGATTTCTAGGTTTAAGTAGCCCAAGAAAGACTATCGTCTTTAAAAAGTAAAAGCTTGGCGCAGTGTTTTTTGTAATGGCTGGGTGAAGACGTGATGCATTAGAGTGTCGGTGGCCCCTGTCAAAATGGGTGCGTGTGCGCCGATTCCATCTACAGTCATTTCAGCAAATTTGTAATTAAAATATGTCGTGTTATGGCTTCTAGTCGTTTTTCATTCTCGTGTACTTCATAGAAACTGGGATTTGTAGAAACTATGAGAGGGCCAGCCCATGCTTTGCTATGAACAGTCATGGAAAAAAGAAATGCCAACACAAAAAAGGGAACCAGAACACACAAAATGAAACAAATACTGCTGGTGAAGGTGCAACAATGGCGGGTTAATGGTAAATTTGGAAAGCCACCTTTCCACACTTTGTTGCTGTTATTTGGCTACCCGTCAGTTTGGCTTGCGAGGGAAGACATCCCGCTGTTTGTGTGTTCTGGTTCATAGTTTGTTTATTTTCGTTTCGTTTGTCTTTGACTGTACATGCGCAGTTCAGCCCCACATGGATGGAGGCCGCCGCTATGCCGCAGAGAATGGCTTTGAAAGCCTGGTTAGCCCATGCTTCAGAGTGAAGACCTTTACTTCTCCATTTCTCACAAGTACAAAGAAGCACATTACCAGTGGTTTAATCTCTGAGCTGGTTAATGCTAAATATAGCAAATATGCAGTTCCTGTGAATCCGTCACACAATGTTAGGAGCCACTATAGAAGCTTAGGGCTTGTATTTTCACGCGGCTCTTTCCCTGAGAGTATCAAAGCTATACAACAGCATCTGTAAGCCATTTCACATAAACACATAACCAGGTACGAAGTACCTCACGCAATTAAGCCTTCAACAGCATTAGTAAAAGCAGGGTTTTTAAAATATTTAATATGAGTTTTGTGAACCACATCGCTTAGCCACATTTATGTGTTATACTCAGGTTACGCCTAATCATACGTTTCGTATCACTGACGGGTTCTTTTTTACTCCTGTCACGATCCGTCCAGTTCTTCAACCCCGAAGCTCAATAACCACTCATTAATTTTAGAAATAAGTTTGAATGAGCAAAAACATTACCTCGGAATATATGTTTGCTTATTTCAAAAAAAATGTTTTAACTTTTCTTACTGACGCTTACATATTCCGTTCGGTCGTATTGTCAAGGGTGCGATGTTCTACTTCTTGCATTTTGGAACCTTAGCCTCATTGCTAATGCCGCAAAACGTAATCCCAACTTACTCTACCGAAATATGGTTACAACATTTCCGCGTTAAAACACTTTATTGGGGCTGAAGTAGGCATATTTCCTCTGTGAAGCATGATATCGTACCCCTTACTATTTCTTTAAGATGTTGCAGAACATAATAAACTCACAGTAGTTAGTAATGAAAACAATATTTACTCACAAACTATTTATCATTCCTTAAAGGTGTACTGTGCGGCAGCGCTTGGGAGAGAAAGAAAACGCAATGTTGTCCTATAATAACTACTACGGCCAATGCACTCGGCCCTAACGAAATATTTCAGTTCCAGTCTGCATGTTCCCAAAATTTGTGACTGAGGAGGTCCCCCGCGCGACTTAACGGTGTAACCATCATTGGTTTTGCACAAGATAAACGTTTGTTCCTCCTCCTAATTTTCAGGAAGCAAGTACGATGGTCATGGGCAGCTGGTGAACTGGTGGACACCCTACACGCACCAGAAATACAAGGACAAAGCCAGTTGTTTCGAGCGCCTATATGCCAAAATCGTGGACCCTGTAACCAACATGTCGGTAAGTGCCACATGTCCCTGCTGACTAACACAAAATTTGTAACAATTCAGCGCGTCCAATATTGGTGTTCGTAACCACAATGAAAATCCACGTTGCAGCAAATAGACCCGATTGACTGAAAGCCACACCTCTTGAAACTACAAGGAACTGAAGCTTCAGCGTTTTACTGTTAAAAGCTTTGCAATGCCTTATTTTTGTATGATTCTGCAATTCTTCTTGCTACCCTGCAACGATTTGACAGTGTGACTCTGAGTGTGCAATGCCCTTGTCTGACAGATTTTTTTCCGAAGATGCATTGTTACCAATTCATTTGCTTTCTATGTCGACCTCAGGTTTTCCTTTCGTTTTGCATAATTTACCCGTCTGGCCTTCAGTCAGCTTCTTTCTGACGTCGTGGTCAAACGCTGGAAGTGCTGTATAAATCAATAAATAATACAGAAATAAGTAAATTTATTTGTAGCAAAGAACTCTGGAAAACAAGGGAAGTCAGTGGCATGCCACATTTCCTCCAAGAGAAGGACAGATGTCAGTATAACCGAACTTTCTAGCGCACTTTGTATATCACTCAGCATAGCCAGCAGCCACCCCATTCTATATGGTTCTCCCACTCCTTTTGAGTGTCTTTCAAGCTGAACAGCTTTTCCGTATTTTATATGTGATATTTATTTGTACGCACGTCAATACATATGGTGTATCCACAGAAAAGAGCAACAAGCACGCGCTCTCATTGTTTCTCAGTTTGACGCTTGAGTTACGCACAAAAACTACCAGCTTAGTAGCTGCAATCACCTACAATGTACAATAACAATGTCCAACGGACTTCTGTGCTGAGGTGGCATTTTATGTCTCCGTTTTACTTAATTTGTAATTTACCTTACAGCTAAATGGGCATTCCACTTTGTCAGAAAATATTGCCGACAATGGTGGAATTAGAGTAGCCTATAAGGTGAGTACATCTATTTTTCTGAATAGTAAATACCTTAGTATTGCTAGTGCTCCTTGAAGGCAAACATTTTATCCTGTTGTTTATCCGTCTATCTGTCTCTTCCTCGATTCAACCGCCCAGCCAAGACGTGAATATGCATTCTTGAATCAGAGATTTCCATAGGCAAACCTTTTCCTTTTCCATATAACTAAATTTAGAAACGCACTTTACACTTGTCGATATCGTTGTGCAAAAATAAACGGTAGGTATATTTGAGGCAAAGCGTGAATACTTAAGCAAGATTTGCAGATTCTTTTTTTTTCAAACACATGGCTACTTTACTTTTGCAATAGCAAGCAAAAATACGCGTTCAAAACGATGTTTTGACTCGAAGATACAAAAAGCGCAGCCACGACTTTAGGCCTGGGGGCGCTATTCCAGGAAAGCCAACAGCAACACAAGTTCCAAGTATGTGCGCGCGGTCAGCGGACGGGGTAAAATTGCTTGACTTGAGCAAATCTCTAATGTGATTATGCTGGCAGCGGCTAGAAGTGACAGAACTGCGTGAGATGTGTGCGGGGCAGAGAAGAGAGACCCTCACGTGGCTGGGGCGACAAAAGGGGTACCGTCTAAGACATTTCTAGTGATGTGAGCAGATACGCGCCCAATATTTAAGGGGGTGTACTGTGACATACGCGATCATCTCGGCGGTCCGTCCTTGCTTATCGGGATTTCGCAGTTTTTTGCACACACAAAAAATAAATGTTCAGGGATTTATAAAGAGCGTTAAAGGAATAGGGAAAGAATACTTATGCGCTTTCAAATCTCGCAAAAATGCCGTAGCCGCAAAAAAAAAAACAATTACGGGCGCTGGCATTCCCTTTTGACGAAGTGTGAGAGAAGCCTGCCCTGCCTCAGTCGTCCTATAAACGACCGATATGATGCTGCATGCAAAGGCAACCGGTGACTTTTAAACAGCGTACCTTCATTTCTTGCTTCTATGAAAGAGGCAAAAACATAAACCTCACATTGAAGGTTTTCCTGGCTACAAAACGCGACAAAGAAGGCTGATTTAGAACTGATATGCTTGTAGCGTAGGCCAGCGGAGCGTCGTATTATACTTAGGCTTACGTCACCACCTCGCAGCTTGAATAAGAGTTAATGAAATTACACCTCTCCGCTGGGCCCTGAGCTGAATAGGACGGCTGGAGAAGCGGTGCACTGGCGGCAGCTGATCACAGAAAACAGGAGTGTACATATAAACGAAGTCTTGAAAAATCAATTGCGTAATAAGTGCGTTGAAAATATTGTTCTTGTGTTTTGACGCAAATTAAAGGAACATTTTCACTTACAGCGCTTGTTAATGCCACCCACCGTATCATTCCCAGTTTAGGATAGCGTACTCCGCAATCAGCTCACAAACGTCTAAAAGTTTCACACAAAATAGGAGAGCTGAATTCCACTCTTTCACTGCTGTCGGTCACTCCCTCCAAGGGCTCTAGGTGACCTATACCAATGTTGCGGAAGTTGGATATTGCAAGCCGGAAAAGGTTTCCTATCATTCCCGAATGCAAAATACATGTGTGGCTCTGTTCCTAAATAGAGAAAACACAGTAAGGTTGTTGTCATGCTGTAAGCAAAATACCACTTGAAACTCCCCTTACACACATTGGTCGTCTTCAGAAGTTCCTACGGAGACGTGATACAGAGAATGGCGCTAGCGTGACTAAGGTGACTCTCGGAGAAGATCAATATCTCTACACGTGACGCCGAGATTCTGAGGAGGCCGATCCTGAGCAGCTGAGCGATATGTGGTAGTCCAAAGCCGCATCCGATCACCCATGACCATGTTGTTCTCAATGCCAGTTTCGATGCTCCAAAGACCAAGAGGGTGGGCCACTGAATATATGCGTGGACTTTGACTGGTGTAATTGATCGTAAAATATTTTTGTCTACACCTACTGTCAAGAGTGGGTGCCACTAGGTATTGTGGTTTTCTTTAACTAGAAATACAAAGAACAGAATTTTGTGTATTTCGCTTTAAGCCTCGCGGACGAAATTCCGGAACTCCTGAAAGTCACTGAGTGCGTTTCTGTTCCTGTTGTGTAACCAGACTACTGTTGTGCTCGCGCAAACAGCTAGCGGCCTTTCAGTACCGTTCCGTCACAGATTAATTTCTGTCGAACGAAGTCTTTTTTTTTGCGTTCACCCAAAAATCAGTTGTCCTAACCCACTTTACATTTGTGAGTGCTCTCATACCCTTAATTAGGAACTATCGATTATGGTGGCTGGGGAGTTTTTATTATTAACTTTCCCCAGCGCTGAAGTTTGAACTTCCAGCCTTCGCAATGTTCTTCCTGTCATGTGTCAGGGAGATGGTACACTCCCAGAGCGATCCTCTCCAGTTATACAATGAATTTGCGCAAAATCGTAGTTGTAGCTTCCCAGCTTTTTCATATTTCCTAATGTGTACCGATTAACACTGGACAGCCTTCCCACACAGGTCACCGGTACATGGCCTGCACTACCACTATGCCGTTATACGGTGGGCACGATTTCTAGAGCACGTGTGTATTCTATGGCGGCACTCATCTTAGCGAAACTGCCCATGTGTACCTGCAGTGTCTGACGAGACACACATACCATACCTTCTAAATCTTGCAACGGCGCGTTCGAGAGGCAGCTCTTCGGCTGCCCTATCACGTTGTAAATATATGGTTCCCCAATCCATTTACAACACTTATCTTAAAATCTTGAGTATCTTAACCACGAATATGCCTTTTTATTGCGGGAAAATATGAGCAATTCGTTTATGCACAGTGCTCACCAACTATTCAATCTGGATTTTCTTTGCAAACACATATACAGAACCAAACATGTGTATGCTGCTGGAGTTTGGACTAAGTCCAGGTGTGAGCTGCTGTGCTAATTCTAAGCTAGGGCGCTACTCAGCGCTTCACCCTAACAACGTAATACCATCTCCACTGCAAGTGAATGGTTTGCGATCCGCGGAAATACGTATTAATCTGCCGTACACCCCCTAAAGCAAGGACAATGCCCGGTAACGCAAACCCAGTACTTCTGTTCTTGTTCCCTGAAGGTGTAGTGAGACATGGATCATATAATCATCTTGCTGTGAAAGTTATGAATGTTTCCTCGTAGGCGGTGCAAGAAGCTGGTATTGTGACCTTTCAGTGGGCACGAGGTTATTGTTGTTTTACGGTTAATTATTGGGCGATGCCGAGGCTCTGAAGTTTTTAGCAGACAGTTTCCGTGCGCTTTCCTCCGACAGGACCTTACCGTCCAGCTCTTTTTGCTGCTCTTCTTCTCGTCGTCCCTAGAAGTGGCTTGACCCGCTCTTTGGATGGCCATTGTAGGGTATATCGAGTTCATGCAGACTGTAGGTTTTCATTTTCCCCAAATACTCAACGAGGCCACGCATCCAAGTTGGGACTACTGCTACTTTCCGTAGCATTTACCCGGCATCACCTTCACGTCGCCAGATCTTTTGGTTACCCTTGGTGTGAATGGTGTCACATTTCAGGAAACACCGTATTTTATGTGGCACTTAGTCTCTCCAATTGTCCGCGATGCGCGTGTAGAAGGGCTGTCGACTTTTCAACCGCGCTGAATATTTCGAAATTCTTCCCATCAAAATAAGACGCTCATCAAGTTCTGAGCGACGGAAGCTTAATTCTCTATTAGGTCAACCGAGACCAGAAAACAGCCGTAAGATACCACGAAATCACCGCCTACCATCATGTGCGAGAACTTTGTAATGTTATATTTTCATTGATTGGTGGTTCAGGAGATGGCCAACGATGTTGTGGCCGCCACAGCCACAGCGACAGCTTTTTTTTCGAGCGGGGTCCGGTCTTAGTCAGAGGATTTTTTTTTTACTCTGACGAAGACCGGACCTCGGTCGAAACGTTAGCTAAATCATCGTTTTCATACGTGTGTCTACCCTCTCGTGTATTTTTGAAACCGAATCCCGGAACTTATTCATCGCTATATATATATATATATATATATATATATATATATATATATATATATATATATATATATATATATATATATATATATATATACGGTACAAGAGCACTGTGGCAGAATGTCTCTACGTTGTACTCACTTTCCTTTGAACATGTATGTTTCCACAACCGTAAATCTCGTCTCTATTCTGCACACAGGTCTACATGCGTATCCAGTGGATTTGAGAGTGTTATTCGCATTCTGCTACTGCCCTTAACACGTCCCCAGATGTTTCGCACCAAACAGTAACTGTGAAAGAAATTTACTCTACTTTTTATCGGTCTACAGCCGAAATAAATTAATAATTTCGGCCAAAGGCACTCAGGAATATAGGGAACGGATCATTCACTGCGTTGCCGATATGCGAGTTGTGACATGGTCTACTTTTAAATAGTCGACTTCTTCGAAATTGTCGCCACTCACCGTCCAGCCATTCTACCATAACTATATTTATTTTATCACTGAGATAATAAAAAAACTCGCGGTTTTTAAAAATCCTTCAGATGTCATTTACATGCTAAAAATGTTTAATTTTGGAGGCACCACAGTGCTGCATTGAATAGGCCTGCTGCGCTGGAGTTTTGGCAACATGCAGCGCCCCTAGCGGCCGGCGCCTCTGGGTAGTACAAAAGCAGACGACTCACGCCGCCCTCCATGTGTTTTCAATTACAAGCCAGAGTGAAAGTTGGTTACGGCGCTTTGTGTCGTGTTTAAATGACTGCATACTGTATGAAATAGCCGTTAAAGTAGTTGCAGAGGCTAAACAAAATAATATCCGCTAAAAGAAGCCGATTTGTCGGCTTTCTTTTGAGGGAGCTGTCGCGGTGGTCGCGGCGTGGGACACTGTCGCCAGGTGTGGGTGGTTTAACTGTTTGACAACTGTTACAGTTTTTTCTTCTTGCGTGCAGTCGACAAAGGGAAGTTCACGAGTAGCATAAACACGGAACGCCGCTGGTAACTGCAAAAGGTTGCTTCAGCGGGAGCATGCAAGCGAACGTAAGAATTGCGCAGTCGACTCAGCTGACACTGCTGGCCTGGCACCGCCTTTGAAACGAGTGGAAGTTTTGTTTCGTATTTTCGCAAACTAAATGAATCTTCCGTAACGTTTTACGCCGCAAGATTTACGAACGGCAAGGTACATGTATACTAGCGGGTAAGTGGGGCAATAATGCTAAATAAACAAACTAAGCGCAATTAAAGGACGCAAAACAAGCACCAAATCACACGCCCGCTGCCTTCAGAGATGAGTACTCCTATAACATCACGTAACAAAGCCGCATACACGCCGCGGGCCCCGAATACTTACATACTGTCATCACTGACTGTGTTGGTTTTCTAGTGTGGGGGTCGTCGAATCTGAACGCCCACACGCCAGTTTTGACTTCAAATGGAGTTATACAGCCAGACAAGAACAGAAAATTGGCGTCCTCCAGTTGAATTTCCCCCTATCTTCACACTTCGCCAGATTATTGTCAAATATTATTAGAAATTCCCTGAATTTTTTGTCTTTGCTTTCAAAGCTTCCTCCTTCTCCCACACGATTTGCCATCGGCTGCCCTCCGCCGTGTCGGCTGCATGAAACTCGGCCGTTGCTGAGCCTCATTCTAGGCTATTAAGTGCGAACTGGGAATGTATGCTGCAAGAGCGTAATTAAGTAAAGTTAGAGCAAACAAGGCAATAGAGCGGCCTCTTAGGTCGCCCGACCACTTTGTTTTACGGCCACTAATTTCGGAATCACAAAACAGATTTCACGCTTCTGACGGTCACGGCATTTCGTCACTGAGACACGCAACAAAACGGCAAGCTAACGCTGCACCATCTATTTGTAACGGCGATGCAAACCAGCACTGTTTAATGAAAGTGAACGCATAGTGTGCAGGTACGCAAAAGAGCGGCGCACCGCAGCAGGCGAGCCTGCGGTCCGCCGGACTCACTGGCTTTTTAAAGCGCGATCATCTCTGATTGCCTCGCTCTTCATTTTTTGATCGGCTGTTTTTGAGAAGTCTTTGTCACCTAGAGTATTAGTTTAAACTAGAAATTTCACTTAAAATCTCCCTTCGTATGACTATCGATCGGTGGACCTGCGAGTAGCAGACGCCGTCACGGTCCCAGCACTTTCGTCGGCGCTATACACGTGTCTAGCGCTGCAAAGCTTTTTCCCCTAATGCCAAGTTCATCGTCGGGAGAGACCGGACTCGTCGCGGATAGGCTGGTGACCATGTCGCAAAACAATTGTGAACTTCGAGCTCATTTTGCTTCTGTCAACACGGGATCCTATGGGACCCACGCAGCTTTGTACTACCCGGAAGTACTGCCCGGAAGCCGCTTGCGCAGCGACCCCTACAGATCAGGAGGCCTGTGGAACCTTTTGATAATTTTGAGGTCCTTTTCTTTGCCGAAGAACTCGTCCGTCTTGGCACTGGGTGGTCAGAGGAACGGAGCAGGTGATCGTGAAGCAATTACGGCGTGCGGAAAGTGGAAAGGAAGCTGTATTTAAAAAAAATGTGCCAAAGCTTACCGACAATGGGGGTGACACAGAATCGCTGTATTAAGTATAAAGGGTTGCAGACCTACGCCCTGGATATGCAATATTCCACTGAGCCTCGCTGATGGCTTTGAAAAAACACCCGGTTCTAGCACGACCTTCTCGCCCGTGAATTTAACAAAGTCGTGTACACTGTGTGGAGAGCTGCAGGTGTGATTGCTCAGTTGCAACCCTTGGCGTAAACGAATGGCTGCTTGAAACGATGCTCCACCTTTAGCCCTAACGTTATGACTAGATACCGGAACTTTAGGCTCGAAAAATCCAGTTTTTAGGCGCCTATAATGGGCACTGAGAAGTGCCATTTAGGCATAAATAGGCACCAAATACTCTCGATTAGGCATATATAGGTTGAATTCCTATTTACTTGAGAAGAATATTTTAGCACAAATTCTTGACTTGCAGTGAAACCGCGGACAAATAATGTGCAGCGGGAATGTAGTTTTATTTTCTTCCGGTAAATAGGCAGCACAAGAATTAATATTTCAAAATTTACTAAAAATGTATGGCGATTCTACACCGAAAGAAAAGATTGAAGATATGGAAAACCACACAAATTTCAATGGTTTGCTGCTTGAAGTTGTACCCCCTTTCATTCAATAATTGTGTGTGAAAAAACAACGCTCAACGTTCATTGGAGTTGGCGGAGCGTTCTTATACTTCGGGAAGCTCCATGATCTAATTCCATCTGGAATATCACAATTTTGGCTGTTAAGAACATTCGGAAGTTATTTAAGCACGTGGAATCCAGAAATTTTATGTCAGGCAGATTTAATGAGCCGGTCTTTCGGGGATGGTGGCAGATCTGGCCTGAACTTCTTAAATGAACTTCGCATTCTTAGAGGGGCGCCAACTCTCGCTGCCGCTGAAATGCTTGCTGCTAAGAGTGCGAAATAAGCACACGAATGCGCCATGTCACGTTAAACTGTAGCGTGGGGCAAATACTCGGGGCTGTGACGCTTTTGTTCGTTGGAAAGCTATTTGTAGAGACAGGAGTGTTTTCGGTGTAGTTTTCTGCTTTCAGCTGAGTTCCTGGGGGCGTAACAACGAGCCCTGGTGGAAGAGGCACAGTCGGTAACTGCCCTTTGAAGACATAACTGTGCGTCGAAGAAAGATCTTTACTGCAACTTATTATTCACTGACGGAGCAGAACGACCTCCTAAGCTCTTCACAACACCGATTAATCCCATGGGTAGTACAGGGAAGTGCAATAATTCTGTACAAATTACTCAGCTATTCTGTTTTGCAGAAGCGCATCCCCAGCGAAGCTGCCGGAATAACACCATTCAGTATCTACGCACTATAGCCTGATTATCAATATTAGACAGCGCGCCAGATTCTTCGGAACTAATTCCCGTAATTCTAGGTTTCCAGATGCCCTTAAAGATTACTCGCCCTCGGCAGATGACGGTTGTCATGGCTAGACTACTTGTAAAGTGTTGAAACCCCCTTCCTAAGATCCGTTTCCCGTTCCTTCTTCGTGGTACGCATACTGCATCTTGCCAGCCGGCGGTGCACCCATTATCGGCGGCTCACAGTGCACGTGTTCGTGGCATCACCTTAAAATTTTGGTGTCTAATATTTGCATGTGCTTTCCCCTCGCAGGCGTCTTTGAGCTTGAGCAGCATGCACGCGGATGTGTGGCGTAAATTTTTTTTTGCTGCTTTTTTATTCTGTAACTATAGATAGGGCACGTGGGCAGACGTTTTCCCAGTTGGTCCGTGGACACAGGACGTCAGAAGGATCTAGAACAAAAGAGTTCGCGCGGACAGGGGTGTCGTCGGTGAGCTTGGCTCCGGTGTCGCTGCGCACGGGTTTCTGGCGGCTCGGCCAAGGTGGCAAGTTCCATTTGGTGGTGGGTTGGGCACGGTTTGTGCTTTTTGCCGTTTCGGCACGGCTCGTGGATTTTTCTCGCAAATGGCGCGAAGCAAATACCCCGTTTCGGGCTGCTGAAGCGAGAACAATCTCTGCGGAACATCGACTCAAAACCTCCATAAAAGGCATATATCACACAAAAAAGGCATTTTAGTCTCCAAAAAGCTCATGTAGTCAACATAGGCACGAAAAAGCCCATATATTCAAAATAGGACTATAGGCACAATACACTATTGCGTAAAATGCTCCCCTTCCCTTAGTTTCTGCTTATATGTAAATAGGCTTTACATGGACTGAAGAGAAAACTAGGCATTTTGCCTAACATTCCGGTCTCTAGTTATGACCTCAGCTCTAAGCTGTTCTCACAACAAAATATGAACGCGTGCCGCGGCTGCGTTTGTTTTGACAGCGAGGAATGCAGGCGTCCCCGCGACGGCAAATGTTGCTCCCCACCCCGCGATGAAGCTCGGCATGGCGTAGCCCGCCAGACAGCCGGTTTGCAACAGAACCCTGGAGAAATCTTGAAGCGCAGCACACAGCAGTTACTTCGGCGTGAGCAGACGGCCACATTTCTACGGGAAGTCCATCCTTTATGTACCCCGCCGTCGCGAGTGCACCAAAGACGTCGTAGAGAAAGGCGTTCAACATTGAAGTACTATTATGGCAGCGGTTGCCCACAGAAGCTGGGAAGAATTGACCACGTACGCGGGGCAACAGCGCCTCCGATTGGCAATTCGCCATTCGACCCATAGCTAATATGACAAAGGAATCAGCTGCATTACTACAATATTTAAAAGATCAGGGAACATTAAACTTCGACGCAAATCTTTTAGGACACACAGAAGAGCTCCACGAGCGGGAGTATCCTCCGAAATGACACTCAAAATTCCGGGTCTGAAGGATTAAGGTAGGCGGATGCCACCTCACACAAATGTGCAGCTTTCCCGCTCATGGCGGTCCGTTCAACATCGATTAATCTGTAGTTATTTAGCGTAATGTAAAATTCTTTCGCGCTGCTAGTATTGGGGGTGAAAACTTGCTTTGCGCACAGTTTCAAGTCTTGCACGTATTGCGGCCAGGTCCCTGAGCCATGGAAACTATCCAATAGAAATGCATGGGGAGTAAAATTTGATTGCGAACTACACATAAACTATTCAGAAGCCTGAAAAATACTTCTAGTCTTTCTATCTTCCCGTTGAAGTCTTGCTTTGGGCCAAATATCACTTTCCTGAAGTAATTTTCCTAGGTTCCTGCGACGTTAGAATTTTGAGCGAGAAAGCTGGGTATGAAATTGTTTCCAGCATGACTGGAAGTTCATTCATGACGCTTGATGGCGGGATCACAGATAACAAAGAAAAGTTAGGTCACTTGAGATTTGGGGCCCACATAGCATTGTAGAGATATTTTAGAGAACATCCGCAAAAGCTTTGTTGACAACCTGCACACAGAAATATCAGCAGCAGAGTAAACTAACATATTAATAAATCAATTGTTATGCTAACGACCCATTCAGAGTGAGTGGCTATCATGGTTGGGGAAATGTAAAAAGACGTAGACTAATCCAACCGATTTGGGCTAGTTGCCAGTGCTGATTCCAACCACGAACGGCAAATTTGTTGCAGATTTGGTATGGGCCGGGGCGCGCTCGGCTCACCCTCGCAAGCAGTATAGACCTCGAAGAATGCTTTACAAAAATACGTGTTGCATGTGGTGACGTATGGGGCTGAAACGTAGCAGGTAACTAAACGTTTGGTAAGAAAGCTTAGTTGCGCCTAAGACGGCTCGGAGCAAATTATGTGAGTGGTAGCGCTTAAGGGCGCAGAACGTGTGCCTTAGATTAGCGAACAAAATGCAGTGGAAGATTTGTCAAATTAGGTATAATAAACACTGATATGGCCATGTAATACGCCAAAATGACCACAGCAAGGCCACAGGGGTTACCGAGCGGCTACTCAAAGGCGTGAACATCAGCAGGTTACGGGCGATTTACTTGAAAAACAGGGGATATAGGAAAGTACACTTGGGAAGAGCAGGACAAGAGCAGTTGCATGTCACTCGGGACGGCCTTTTTCTGCGGTGGACATAATAGGCTACTGCTGCTACTGATGATGGCTATGATTATGGTTATGAATATGATAAAAATGATGATAATGATTATCTAGTGTTCTGGTGATGATTGTGATGATGGTGGAATTTTCGCAAGAAATCTCGTTCATGCGGCATTGGGGTGTCAATTTTTACTTATGATATATCTTTGATTGGGTCACCAAATCGCTTAAGTAAATTTCTCATTTTCAGGCCTTCGAATCCTTCCAACAGCTTAAACGGGATGTTGCCTTGCCAGGACTTGAAAACTTCACATCGTCACAGCTGTTTTTCATATCTTTTGCATTGGTAAGTGCGACAAAGCTAAATGCTGTTTTCTTTTTAACAGGGGAAGCAAGCATAGCGAAATAAGTTCGACGTTAAAAAAACGTACGGCATAACGGAGTATTGTTTTACAACAATTTAAGCCGTAATTGTTTTTGTTTAGGCGAAATACGACAAGTTTTAAATAAAGAAATAGTTAAAATATCTCAGGAGCTGCAAGTAAAAAAGCACACGTTTTCGCGTTTTGCCTTAGCGCGAGATTTTGCTAGTAATTTCAATATGCTTTGAGTGTTCTGCGGAAAATGATCATGAGTATAAAATACACGAATATTCAAACTACATACATTTAACCTTTGATCGTATGCCTGATGTTATGATTATACGATCAAGAATGTGTGATCTGTAAAATAGATGACATAATATTTGCAACTAGATGTCAATGCAAAAATAAAATATAGAGTAGACAATATGACAGGTGTTAGCAAGTGGCAAGAATGGAGGCTTCAAACAAACTCCCACTTAGCAATTTCATTTTTTATCTATGTAGCAGAGACGATTGTAAGCCAATTTTTTATCGACAAATGACCAAGCGAAAAACAACGCCCACATTGCGGCTTAAACACTAGCTGTGGAAACAATCGTAAAAAATTACAAAAAATTGGCCGCAGTTGCGTTAATTTTCTTGCAAATATCGGTCGTTAGACGGTAGTCTTCTGCTGCCCCTGTTCCTTGAATATCTCTCTTTTTTCCCTAGCCACCTTTAACGATCTTCCCCTCGCGTCTCGCTTCTACCATGGTAAACGCTGGGAGGTTCACTCAAGTCAGCTGATTTTTCCTCTGTCCCAATCATTCGCCATCTTTTCTAACCTTTTGTTACTCTTTCTCTTGAACTCCGCCAGGAAGTATAGGCTCGGGTGCGTGCTGCTTTTGCATTTTAGTCTGAAGACATGTTCTATGCGCGTATTTTTTTACTTCCCATCGCAAATGCGAAGTGCGCAACTTTTTTTCAATTAAAAACCACTGCCTAGCACCAGACATTTATTGATGTTTTTCCTCACATGTGCCTAATATTTTCTGTTTTCTCAAAATGCTTGACAAGTATTACGTATTGTACCAGATTTACTGTTTTGGAAAGATTTTGCCTGTACAAACTTCTCGTTTCAGCAATTTTTTTATCGTGAGTGGAACTGCGCAGAAAAAAGGAAAAAAGAAAAGAGAACACACACAACGGAGTGTGTGTGTTCTCTTGTTCCGGTTTTTGTACGCAGTTCCAGTCATGAACCATTTCAAACTAGCCATGCTTTCCACTGTGCTGAATTTTCTATCTTTTGGACGGGTGGCTGAGTCACGACGCAGACAGACAGACAGACAGACAGACAGACAGACAGAGACAGACAGACAGACCAAAATTTTCGAGTGTAAGCAGCCCAAGAAATAATTGTCTTTAGAAATCGTTCACGTAAAATGTAGAAATAACAAAGCGGAGGTATACGGTTTTTACAGATTTGATAATCACATTTATGGAAGCAGTGGCTTTTAAAGACGATACTCTTTCTTGGGAAGCATTACGCGACAATTATGGCCTATCTGTCTATCCGTCTGTCTCCCTCTCTCTTGATACAGCCTCTCTGCCAAAATTTCAAACTATTCGTCAGAAAGAACTATATATAGCTGAACCGATTTGAACTACTAAAAATCGTGGATCAATTCATAAGTCTACCCACGGTTTAGCGCAAGGCGAACTGTGGGCATATCTTACAAGATATTCCTCTAACTGGCAAATAATGCGACCTTTTATTTATTGTCACACGTTGGGTAGGTCTTTGCGATAGCAAGCAAAACAAAAATTTGCCCAGCTTGCCCAGGCTGAGAAAAAGAAGAGCTGGCAGCCTCTTTCCCTGTGTCGGAGACCAGGTTCTGCTATGGGCGACTAAATTTGTTGCTAGGTTTATTTATTTTTCCGCTTCAATTATAATTCTTTTGACTCTAATGCTTGCAAAAATATGTGCTTGCCCTTTTTTTCTTGTTAGTGTTGCGCACTGCTTGACAGCACAACCTTTTTTTTTCTTTCTAATTACCTGTACAGGCTATTATTCCCCGCCGCAGCTAACCCCGTACCCCTCGGGCTTTGGGGTTCCTCAGTGGTTAGGTTGCCAGTTTACTGTGTAACAGTCCTAGATTCGATTCGCAGAATCTCCCTAACCACATTTCTTCCTTAAGGTTTCGAGGTATTTTCTTTGTGACGGTCGGATAATGCTTGGCATAAGCGCTCTGCTGTTTAAAACAACAAGTGAAAAATCACGCAGAAAGGCTGCAGCATGTGCAAGCAACCACTACCACAGAGAGAACACCGATCCCGCTCGTTCTCTTCCAAGTGTAACAACAGACCAGCGGTAAAGGAAAAGATGCAGGCTTCCCAAAATACGCCGAGCGAGCAATGCGAAAGCGGAGAAATTGAACTGCATTGAAGAAAAACCTATGTAATTCATCACGAGAGCAGCGAGAGTAGGAGTTAAGAGCGCGAGTTTTAGATGACTATCGTTCTTTGACGATATCCGCAGTGAATCAAGCAAATAAGCAGTCACTTTTTCTTTTTGGAATAAACCCTTGACATAAATTCTGTCGATTACTAAGTTAGGGTGAAGTAACATTTTTGTCTACTGATACATGGTAACGACTTACAGAAAACCCGTCAGAAACACCGCTATCAGGGGCAACATGGGGTGGTTTGTATGATGTTTTGCTTTCGAAGACCATGACGTTCTACATTTACCAGTCAGATCAGTGCCGCTATTCAGGTAGAAGGTCGACCCCGGATGATGTTTTTGTTTTGGGGTCGCGCACAAATTTATAAATCCTGGCATGTGACTGCACGTGTCTGAAAATGAGTCAACAGGGAATTACACATATAAGCTCTAAACGGGGGCCTTGAACACGACATTGCTTCACTCTAGATTCAAATTTAGATGATCTGCAGGATGCTAACGTAACAGGCAAGGTCAAGAGCAGCGGTTTAATGAAAATGAAGAAGAGAACCAAGCCATATTAGAAAGAGAACCGGTGGAACTTGTGTGAGTGGAAAACCAATCTTTTATTCTGCAAAACACACTACTGTGGAGTCTCTAATACGCCTTCAGAAATTATTAGGGTCCTTGAACAACAGAACAATGGTTGGACATTATTATTGACAACCTGAGATGATGACAGAATTATGGGTGGCTAAAGCAGGGCAGAACCAGAAAACGAACGAGCGAACTATCTTTGAAATGAAAGAAGTGACTGAGAGGCACGGCCCACTGAGTCTGCACCAAAGTAGCAAAAGAAGGTTCGGGTGGCTCAAACTTTATGGCGGATAGTGGGAACAGGAAAATTCACGTCGGAGACATTGCAAGCATCGAAAAACTACCAGGGCGAGTGCTTAAGGACAACAGAAACGTAACTCATCAATTTTCGAGACAAAACGCAGGCACTGACAGGGAAAGCTGGCGACATTGAAAACAACGTGTGTTACACAATTAAATCCCCGAAAAGGTCTTACGAAGATTTAAACTGCAGCAGCATGAGGCGAGGAAACTTCACTTAACCTATTTCCTTCCTTAGTGAGGGCGCATCGGTTATTACCGACCAGGGGAAATTTTGTCCTGCAGGGGTTATAGAGGGAACTCAGCTAGGCAGGAAAGAGTTACGCGTATCTGGTAAATAATAGTACTCATATTCTAATGACATAGCTAACAAATATACTTACACCAACGTTCAGCAAGTGAGAGTCCTACTGGCCTGAAAAAATATTGACATCATTTTCTTTAAGAGAAAATATGTGTCCAAGAGTTAAGTTATCACAAAACTGTGACCGCACTATTTTGTTTGTGTACTTCTTCACAAAGACAATGGTTAACCGGAAAAGCAAAAACACACTAGATTTCTAAGAACATGAGAACAGCAAACAGGCACTAATAAAATACATTTTAATAACCTAGTATACAACAGATATGTGCCTGCTATTATAAACCATTTTCTTGGCAATTACATCTTACGAAACATGATTCGATTAAATATACCCCGTTTATTTTATGGAAGCAGGAGAGAACGCACGTAGAAGTGAACATGGACTTCTAACGCATGTAAAGAAGAGGGAGAGAGAAGGCGCTTTATTGAAAAAGCAGAGAGTTTTGCCGGCGTTTGCGATCGCCTACATGCTTCTCTGCTAAGGGTCGGGGATGTAGGGAGAACACGCCCTAGAGAGAGGTGGGCAGAAAAAAAAAGAAATATATTGGTACAATGTACCCTCAAGGAAAGTGCGGGATGCTTCCCATTAAAAAGGGTGCAAAAAGGCGCCACGGCGTAATCGAACATATTTATAGTACGTATACCCAGAGATGGTATTTCAGAAGATTTATTGGGTGAACTGATGAATGCCAGTCTGAGGCTACTGCTTGGCCTACTTCATATTTCCGATATATGCGAGGTTATGTATTTCTTCGGATGTTCAGAACAACGGATGCAAATAGCGCTTCCTTATCCGCACAAAACAATCCAGTCCCCAGGTTAAAAGTAAATATCACTTATTAAAACACAACATAAAAAAAACTCTGTAATATCTGTTGGTCGATTTTTAAGCATTTCTCGGAATCGTATCCCTGTCCCTAACAAACATGGAGCTAGGCCCCATCCATACAAGTTGTTCTACCTTTTGAATCCCGTAGCAAGGCATTTCTCGACCGGCACATCACATACAATGCCAAGTTTGCTTTGCGTCCGAATTGTGTCATTGATAGCGCTTGCTCCTTAGCAGCGGTAATAGCAACCTATCCCTCCCTCTGCGTCACCCAGCATAGGAATTTCGTCGCCATCATTCCCATTCCATCTTTTCCTGCCACCCTGCACTGACTGCACATTGCATTTTACAACGCGTACACACAGTACCGGGGATCGTCGCAGCGGCGTGCCACAGGCGCAGCGGCAATGGTGTGGTGGCGAGCCGCGTTTCCACTTGCCTTCCTAGCAATTACGACCGCCGTGGCGAATTCTGGCGTTCGGATGACGTCGGCATTCTTCGTACTTGTGCTGTTTTATTGTCTATAGTTGCTCTTCCCCTCATTGCTGCAACAACTTTTAGTTGCCAGTTTTACCTATACTAAGCAAATTGACCTGTATAAAGAACCCTTTAAGCCTGCGCAACGAAAAGCAGAACACATGAAGAATACAATTATCCTGGTGAGACATTCAGTAGCAATATTGTAGCGTGAGCTACACTTGCCGAGGTTCACCAGTTTCGCGTGGCCCCTGAATAGCCGTGCTGCGCATGCGTGAGGAGAAGTGACGTCACGCGGCTCACAGAACCTTGCTCGCTGGCGCGCGTCTCTCACCACACCCATGCGCCAGCGTCTTCGCCGACCTCCGTTCCGCACGTGGCGGCCCGGTCCGCTTAATAATCGTGCGAGGGGTGGCTGGGTGTGGAACCGATGGCTCTTGTGTTGCAGCGACACCGACGTGCGCCTGTGGAACCAGCTTAGCTCTGGGGCGATTGGTAACGCTGCGCCGGAGCCGCTTGATAAGTATGCATTTGTCACATATTGTGTATACGGGGTGTTTGTCATTGAATGAGCAGTAAGCATGACAATCAAGCTTAACCTCGACAACCAGTAAACCTAAGAATAACCAGATGAACCTTAGCTCACGCTATGTATATCCTGACATTGCCGAGCTAAGCCACTACTAATTGTTTACAATTAAACAAAATCAATCCTAGAACTGCGACCAGTCTAGTCCGTATTTCTAAAGCACAAAGTAGTGAACTGTGGGCAACCTTTGTCAAAAACAATAAGTGCCTAACAGGAGTATGTATTTCTTGTTATTAGCATAGGGCGGCCACTTGGAATACAAAAAACAGCCAAAAAACCTAATTAAGCCAAACGAGCAGTCAGGAAAAGATAAAAGTAAGGCTGAGAGATATAAAACCGGCGTCTTAATTAGGCTCAAGCGCATTTCAGACAACCCCGATTATAGTTTACAAGATAAGTGAAGTTGCGCTGCGAGTACACAACCGCGAACTGTCCACCTCTGGAACAAAATGGGGGCCAAATGGCTACCCAGAATTGAAACTAGAGGAAGGCCGAACATGTCATGTAAGTGCTTGTGCTTCCGGGCGTGTGTGTGTTGAGGAATTGCAAGGCTCCAGAATATACAATCAAACCTAGTAATCCGAAGAATCTCGGTGAGCGAAACCTATCGGCGGAACGGCAAGGAAGGACACGGGTTGCGGTGAACACTCCAATGTTGTAAAATAATCAAACTAATGATATCTTTGTTTGGGAATGAAAATAAAGTTGCATTTCCCCGCCCCCCGTGCATTTCCACAGGGGCGGTTCCTAAGATTGAGAGTGGGCGAGATCCGATATTTTCTTCAGTGGTGGAGGGAAACGTATTCTTTAGAACCGGCTGTAGCGATGCCACCGCCATCGTCCCCGATCAGCACCTTGATCATCATCAGTGGACTTGACAGGCGCGTGAGCAGTTCAAAGCGAGAGAGATGGAACGTCGATTCTATAGCTGGGCGGCCGCTCGTTCTGGCCGGACCTACGCAACCTAAAGAAATCTAGGAAGTCTCATCAGCACAGCAACCGAGTCTGCTTTATTCAAGAAAATAGCAATAAAAACCTCTAAGCATTAATCATACCAAAACCAGTACACGTTATCGTTCTTGCGTTGCGGAAACCACGACTTCTTCAATCACTCAAACTCTAAAGCATACTGACCGCAACTTGACATAGTGAGATTAGGCATCTTTCGCTTGCCATTCCTTCACTGAAGTAGGTTTATTAAAGTCCTCTATCACGGTTTTCTGTACTTCGCGGTTACTAAAAGTGGCCTCACCGAGAACCATTTTTGGAGGTGAACTTTTCGTTTATTTCAGCTCGAAATCGTGAATTTTACACCATTCCTCTATTCAAATTATTCTTCTAGTGTTGCTTGATGAAAGCTGTCAAATAATTTGTTATGCAGGGTGATACCAACAGCATGGACTCCCAAGTACATATGTTTCAGCGACACCATCATAAAAATCAAAGTTTGTTCTATTCCACTTAGTATAAGCGCCTGAAAATAACCCAACCATTGCTACCACTGCTCCCACGCAATTATGAGACCACAATGCAGAACTTTAGAAGGGTTATGTACACAATGTAATATTGGAGATTGCTTCGTTGGATCGCTTACACTGACTCACCGCACATTAGGATCACGTGTTTTTAGACAGCGCCCTGAACGGTACTGCGGCCCCCATAAGCTCTTTAAAGACTACGTCGGACAGGTAGCCCTAGAAACCGCAAAAATTACACCTTTGCTGCCACAAATGAGTTTTAATAATGTGACAGCAACTGCTTTTGTTACACGATTTCTCAAACTCAAGCTGAAGGGAGAACAGAATCCTAGATTGCAGTGTTTCTATAAAATACTCTCTCTCTCTCTCTCTCTCTCTCTCTCTCCTCTCTCCTCTCTCTCTCTCTCCTCTGTGCCTGTGACATCCCATTCGGTCCATGTTAAATGGAAAGTCACGCAACAATTTACGAATGCGCAGTGGTTCCTCGAAGGAGAAAACGGAATTTAACAACGGAAACTAATTCCTCAAATGACAATCGCTGTCCCACGCAGAGAAGTACTGCTTAAAATCTTTGTAATAAAGACTGGCGCCAGAACAGAAGAAGTAATCATTAAGAAAGCTGTACAGTGCAAAAACAGCCACTTCAGATGGCAGGAAAGTGCTACGTAAATCAGAAACAAATATCACGTTCATCCTGAGCTAACTGATTTATTATGCGTTCGCAATCATTCGCTGCTTGTGGACGAAGCCCGTAAGCAATTCTTTGCATGTACCCTTTCATTTTATTGCACACACCAGCCCAGTCCAACCTAAAGTTAGAATTACTCCAAAAATGCAATTGCCACGTACTCGTTTTGCACATAAAAACAGAATGGAGCAGTGGCCGCCCATTCCTTATTAAATTTATGAAGGGCAAACGTAACAGCGCTGAACGTTTTTGTACAAAAGTACTTGCTTTAATTTCCGCGACAAATTTTAACACCACGTCTGTTTCGAAATGTTTACGTAAGTATGGTGCAAGCATTTATTCCCCGCTCATGTATTCTTTTTACGGACAGCCATGGTGCTCAAATCAAGACAAGCGTACTATTGAGAAGTTTATATCGACTAGGATCCACGCGCCGCACAGATACAGGTATGAAAAAAACGTCGTTTTTTCACTCTTAGAAATAACTGCGTTTTTGGATCTCCATTTGCTTCATATTTTGCAGAGACCGCTCAGTTATTATAGCGGCATTGAGGAAGTTGTCATTGTTATGCATCGTGAGCACATCGGCACAATTTTTCTCGAGCATATGTGTGCATTCATCTCCAGGATCAAATACAGCTAGGATAGAACCCGCCCTGAAAGAACAGCAGTTTTCACAATACCACGTCAATATCGTTGGATTGCGATGTGACCTCAGCTATAGGCTACAAAGAAGGGCATATCTGGCATGATAGGGTTGTCGTGACGAAACAACACGAGTTGCTCAATTTCGCACACACGAGCCCTGCTACCTGCAGCTCCTCCTACACAATATACTGTTTTAAGTACACGGGGGTTTGTAATTGGACAAGTTAGTACATTTATAGCAGAATAAAACACAGGGCGGAATAAAGAATGAAGTAATAAACCGCTGTTGTGACTGTTGGCGCGCCTTCGCGTTTGTATGAATGACTTACCTGCCCGACTCCAGAAGCGATAAAATCAGGTATTTGGAAAACGGAAGTAGCTTATTCGTACATACATCACGGACGTTTTCCACCCCCCTGAATGTAAAAAGCAATGCAGATCGTTAGTGCTCCTAGATCATCTACCAAATACAAGCATTTAGCCAGCTTTCCAGGAGTGAACTGCTGTCTTTTTTCGTTAACGGAAGAAGGATCACAATTATACCGACATAAGTTTCTAATTAACGATGATTGCTTACTTAAGTTGCACAATCGGAAAGGGATCAGTATAGTTTCATGCTCATCAGGTGCGCGGAGACAAACTACCCGTACAGGAGAAGGTTAATAAGGATACCACTCACAAGCAAAAGAGTGTAACGGCTTGGGCTTGGCATGGCAATTAGATTTTTAACCGGTTTTGGGGGTTGGTTTCTTATCTATGCATTAACGCGCCTATGAGATGCTGTGGTAGCCGTGAGCCATGGCAACTGCGTTTTTGGTGAAAGGGCAGGCATTGCGTGATTTTATCTGACATTGGTGATGCAGGAGTCGAAGGAATGTATTACTGAGCGGGTAATATGCCTCTGCGAAAGTTGTAGCTGACGATAAAAAGAAACCAAACGTACCTCGGCTAAGACAACTTAAAGGGACCCTGCAACACTTTTTGTGCAGTGCATGTAAACCTGCGCGACGTTTAGACTAAACGGCCAAGAATACCTGAACCAAATATTACATGTGCACGTGAAATGGCGAGCATGTAAATTGTTGTGAAAGGCGTGGAAAAACCAACCCCGCTTTCTTCAGTTTCCCTCATTATGCAGCCCTTGCATGGCCTAAACCACTTCATTTGGGCCATGGCTGTCCTAAAGGCTGTCGCTGGTCAACTTCGCCGCTTATTTTTCCCATTTCCTGTGACGATCCGCCGTCGTCGGCGCTGTGTACCAACCTCTTCTAGGTCTGAACCTGTACGCATACTTTTGATGTTTCTTTGGCTTTGAGTGCGCGCGGAGTTTGAGTGTCGGACTCAATACTTTCCTTTCAACGAGACCACTCCACACCAACCGTTTATGGCTTCAAAAACGCCCTACCATCCTGAGCACTTGCTTGTGAGCAGCCATGCCTGCTTTTTTTGTGGTACCAGACCAGAAATAGACCCTTCCACGTTGCGCAGAAAATGAGAAAACTCCCCGGCCTGTGATATGCCGCCGAACAGTACGCCGCGAGTCGCCCCCCTCTCCGGGAGAGAGCGCGCAGCCTTTGTCGCGTTGTCCGCGTTTCAGTTGAGAGGACACAATTATGCGCGATTTCTCATCGCGCATAGTTTCGGTGATAGTGAAGGGCTTTTCATATTTCTTGCGGGAGGAGATTGCTGGGACAATAGCCTTTACCCCTAAATACATTCCGAGTAGTGGACGGTAAGTGTTGCGGTAAGTGTTAAGACAGATATGCGCCTGTATTCGTTTTAGCGTCTCTTTGTCCACAAATGTTTAACAATTTTCTTTTTTCTTCGTGTATGAACCAATTCGCTCAGTAACAAGTTTTGTTATACGGTAGCCGACGGTCGGTGCGCCGGTTCACCCAGAAGGCGACGTTTTCTATGCATGCTGAAAAAACATTTCCCATCTCTTCAAACAACTCAATATTTGAAATATAGTAAAATTAAAAAAAATAAGTCTCAAATCTGTTTCCCGAAATATTAGCATTGTTTTTAATTACCACCTTGGCGTGCAGAATAAAAGAGACAACGGTTCCCGCAAAAATATGCTTTACTTCCTTTTCCCTTCGGTTTAAAACAGCCTGTTTTGTTTTGCGCTTCCATAATAAAACACCATTCTTTACGTTTTTGAGGCCCTGTGTTCGAATGTACGCCCACTAAAACACTTCAATCCAAGCCTATGACGAAACTAACGCGAGCTCATGGTATAATGGCGGCCTGTGACGACGCCGAAGGCCTTGATACGAGCCGCGTAGGCGCTAGCGCCACATTCCTCTCTAGTGTACAAAGTAAGAAACTCTATGGCCACGCCCACAGCGCCAAGTGGACGTACTGATTTTAATGATTGTGAGGTTTAAGGCGCCGACGCTACACAGTCGATGAGGCGCGCGTAGTGGACGGCTCCAGATTAATTTTCACCACCTCGGGGTTTTTGAGTTTCTCCTGCACCATAAAAACGGCCAGCGCGGCCCGCAATTTAACCTGCGCCCTCTGGTTTAGCAGCTCAACGCCTTAGCCACTGAGCCACCTCGACGGGTCAGAGCGGATTGGCTGCGGCCTCTAGGTGCACTTTGCCGTTTTAACGGCGGCGAACGCCTGCCGCCAAATATCTAGATGGGGCAGGCCGCCGTTGAATGGGCGCTTCCACGACGCTGGCGGCCGCAAAAATCGCCCATTGCTTCTTCTGTAATTATTCTTGCTGTGTGGAGCCTGGCCATAATGATGGAAAGAGGGCAATCAATGTCGCATAGTCGAGAAAAAGTGTCAGCCAGTGTCCAGTTGTGTTCTGTGAGTGTGGGGCCATTCTGTTGTCAAAAAACTCGCGCTAAGCGATAATATAGATTCTAGTCTGCAATCGGATAGTCCATCAATTCTCAACGGGCAAATTTTTTCCAGGTACGCGTCACTTTCATGGACCGTCACGAGCTGCTGTGATCACCGTGGTCCTAATTATGTAATCCAAAGAAAACCATATCCGTGTGTGCAAGACTTTTTCCTCAGAGCCAGTTTGAGTGGTTTGGGCTTCTTTTGATCAGACCTTAAAAACTGGCAACTTGTTTTATGCTCTGTGTATACTAGTAAAAAATGCGCTGAGCCGCACACCGGCACAGAAGGGTTCACAGTTAGCCCTGAAACTGTTCAGAATCTTTTTTCGCTGAAGGTGTTTGTTTTTATTAAAATAGAATGCGATAAGCCATACTAGGTTGAAGAGAAGCCTGAAGTTTATTTATTTGTTTATTTGTTACTGATTTATTTATTTATTTGTTTGTTTGTTTGTTTGTTTGTTTTTTTATTTATTTATTATTTATTTATTTATTTTTTATTTTTTATTTTTTTTTTTTTTTTGTTTTGTTTTGTTTTTTATTTTTTATTTATTTATTTATTATTTTTTTATTTGTTCGTTTGTTTGGTTATTTATTTATTTATTTATTTATTTATTTATTTACTCATTCATTTATTGATTTATTTATTTTCTTAAATATACGGCAGACATTGGTAGTGTGCAGTATGTTCAATGCGAGCCTAAACGGCATATATTCCTTTTCACAGGGTCAACGTGCCTTTGAAGAACTTGGAAGAGTTTTCTGTAGCCTTTCACTGCAAGAAGGGCTCTCCAATGCGGCTGCCGGACAATGAAAGATGTGTTTTGTGGTAACTCAAAGTGGCATAAGTTAAGCAAAATTTGCTGTATGACGTCTTTTCATGTCTAATTTTACTCATATTCAAGGCTCACGCAGCATCATAAAAAAAATTCACCGCCAGACATCGATATGGAACCTTCCCTAGTGAGTAATATACTGGCACCATATCTTCAAATAAAAGACTGAAAGGAAAACATTAAAACTCATTTTCGGTATTCTTCGCCTTCTTCGTTCTTTTTTTTTTTTTTGCTCAATAAAACGTTTTGCCTCCTCCTCCTCGGCGATGTGGCGTTTGAATGTCTTTTAGCGGAATTACTCGTGAAGATTTCGAATCAATTAACTGGATCGAGGCAAATAGCCAAACCGGGGGGATTCGAAGTAGCACTGCTGGGCACTTACCACGCAGTATGAAATAATTAGAAGGCAGTGGAGTGGTTTATTCACTTCTGCGTATTGCACTTTGTAAAAGTTGGCGCCACCTTTCACTTTTCGCAAAATGTGTCTAAACATTGCCTACAGAAGTACTATTATGAGCAATATGAAAGGGAACACAGGAACGCGTAGAAAACACCCTCAGACCCAGATATGAGTGATACGTAGCGGCCGCTGTCGGAAACAAAGTGGAAAGGGGGACGCTGTTCTAACAACTGTCCCCATTCCCGCCGTGCGTCTTATCGGCTGCCCGACGATGCCATATTATCGGCGAAATTACGTAGGCTGCTGCTTTGTAGAAATGCCAGCGCGGTGGGAGTGCCAACAGTTAGTGGAAGAGCGCCCTCCTTACCCCCTTTGGTTTTCACAGCGCCATCCGCGTATCGCTCCGAGTCTGTTTCGAGGCTGTTTGCCACGGCTTCCTGTGTTCCCTTTCATATTGCTCATGATAGTACACTAGGCAAGAGATCATAAAACCTTTCGATATTCATCCTAAATATTTGCTCCAGCAATGCCTCGAAACATCAAAAACGAAGTCTGGTTTCTTTTGTGAAAATATGGCTGAGACCTTTCCGTACAAATGGTACCTTATTCTGGTTTTACTTTACACGGTCATGTAGTGCTTCAAATCCAATTCTGCCAGTCAAAAGGTGATATAGAAAAATATTTGTAATTTGAAAGTTTTTGCTGAATTCTCTTTTGTGGACCATTATATAGAGCCATCCTGGCTGTCGTGTCAACGTAGGGCCGTGTAGACCAACACAGGGCACTTTAAAATTAAACAGTAGGATCAGAAGATCAGGCGGAAACGTGATCATATTATCGTCAGGCGCTTCGCTTCAAGCATAAGGAAGTCGAGACAGTGACGGAATCCCGTCTGGCCGGGAGAATACATTTCAAAAAACACGAGACGCCGACCAGTCAAAAAATCGTTCTTGACGTTTCGGCTTCCAGCACGGAAGCCTTGTTCACAATGAATACATCACCAGAAATGGATCGTTTAAATGGGGTTGAGTAATCGATGTAAGGAGCGCGCGTAGATTGGATTCCGATTTCCGTCGTAACGATTAACCGTGTTAGATGTGGTCTTAATGATTAGTGATTCCAGATGCAGGCGTCAAGTTGCCGATTTTTCCGTTGCGACGATTCTTCCACCGTCCCAGTCAATCTTGTGGTCATTCGTGACGGCGTGCTCTGCTAAAGCGTTGTTGCGAACGCTCTTATTCTTTACGTCGCGAGCGTGTTGCTGTAATCGTTTCTTGTAGTTTCCTGATTCCCCGATGTAAACACCGTCGCAGTCTGCGCACGGGATTTCATACACAACTCCGGGGAAGCGTTCCTTGGGCAAGCTGTCCTTCACTTTAACCAGCTGGTGACGCATCTTTCTTGCCGGAACGTGTGCCACCTGTACGTCATACTCCCGTAAGACACGTTACATATCCGCTTGTTCCAGGAATATACGGCACAAAAGCTCGTTTCTTGAGGGGAGGAGGTGCGTCCGGTTGTCCCCTACGTGACAGCTGACGTTCCGTTGCATCGATAAAGCGTCTAGGGTATCCGCAGCTTGCGAGGTCATCCCGTACCTTTTTCTTGTCCACAGCCACATCCTCGGGCCTTGAGCACAGACGTCCGGCCCGCTGCAGTAACGTGCTAACAACGGCTTGTTTGTGGGCGGCCGGGTGCACAGAGCCGAAACTCAAGTATCGACCTGTGTGTGTATCTTTCCGGTACACGCTGAAGCTTAGCCTCTGGCCCTGCCGAGAAACGAGGACGTCGAGGAATGGAAGTTTTCCATCCACCTCCTCTTCCAAAGTGAACTGAATGGCTCTTTCCAAACTGTTCAGGTGATCCAGGAACTTGCTCACCTCATCTTTTTGGATGATGCAGAAACAATCATCAATGTAGCGGAGGAACACTTTAGGGGACGGGGCGAAGGAGGATAACGCCCGCTGTTCAAGCGCTTCCATGGTGAGGTTCGCCGCCGCAACCGAAACAGACGCGCCCATGGGAGTCCCCTGGCTTTGCTTGTAGAACTTGCCCATAAAGACGAAGTAAGTGTTCTTAAGGCAGAAATCTAGGAGCCTGCGCAGGTCCGGTACATCTATCGGGCATCTCTGTGGCAACGTTGCATCAGACTCGAGAGAAGCGGTGCACACGTTGACAGCGAGGTCTATCGGCACGCTCGTGAAAAGGGACTTCACGTCGAAAGGACACCATCAAATCGTCTTCCTCGATCGTGATGCTCCCCGTCTTCTGGACAAAATTGGAGGAATTCTGAACATGACTTGCACCGTGACCGACCAACGGAAGCCAGGACTTGGTGCAAGAATTTTCGACAGTTTCTGCAAGAAAGATTTTTTGACTGGTCGGCGTCTCGTGTTGTTTGAAACGCTTAAAGCATAGTGTGCTGAAGAGAACAATGACGGTTCAGTAGTTACCACGCCATGTAAAATTAGGAGTCGTGCACATGAGGTCCCGCGATTTATCGCTATTATGTCCAGTACAATCATTTTCATGACGTCTTCTGGTGTGGCCCATACCATGCGCACTCGCTCTTCGCCCTCACTATCAATTCTATGATGCGGTGCTTACAGTGAAACGCTCCTCACAATATCAGAAAATTTTTCTGAGGGTGCCATTATTCACTCCTCGACCTAGAACTAGATCGTCGCTCAAATCACTACACCGCGTTGATTTTTTCTACCTTTACTTTTTTTTATGTTAACATAAACTTACAAAAAGTGTTGACTTATGCAGTATTTGGTTCTTTGCGAGACTGTTGCACCAAGCATATAACCGCAGTGTTCCTGCTACCCAAAATCAAAATATGAAGGTGACGTTTTATGCTCACCGATTTTAGATTCTAAAGCAGAGAAATTGTGATTATTTCGCTAATAACTAGATTTAGACGGCACTTCGTTCAAAACTGTGGCTATTGCAAATTCAAGGTGTTGAGGCCTCGCAAAATATTGGGGCTCGTTTTGAGCAATGACGAGCGAAAACGGTTTCATCCGAGGTGAAACCTGTACACATAAAGGTAAAACCTTTGGCGCATGCAAAGTTTCTAGGTGTGACACAGTGTTTTCCGCTAAATGTTTGAATATGTCATGACTTTGATCCAATCACGAAGAGGGAATGGCACCTTAGCGTTATGCACACAATAATTTATCCCGAGCCCGTTGAAATTGCATCGTCCCGTTGGGTATCTTTAGCCCAGTTCTCTCACTCCAACCATACATTTCGTACAAAGGGAACCTAATAACGAAATTGTACCTAACACTGGTGCAGTTAAACATTATAAAACTTAAACATCCGACTAGACACACTGCAGTTCTGTCCCCCGGAAGCTGGTGTCACAAGTTCAAAACAAGGAGAAAAGGCAGCGATGAGGATTCCCAACTAGCAAAAAATAATAAAGGTGAGGACAGGGCCACTCTACCGTGGTCTCCCCCTTATATATATATATATATATTGATTGATGTAGATATAGATGAAGCTTTTTCGTATACTTGTTTTGTATATAGGGGAAGACGAAGCGGCCGTGTCATGGCACTGAAGCCTGTCACTGCCTCTCAACCGACTCAACAGACAGAGCCAGGGCCTTGAAATAGCGCTACCGTTTTCGCAAATGCGAAAAAAAACTTTGTGACTATTCTTCAATATTTGGTAACATGATCGAACAGGTTCGTCATCATGCTACTTCAAGTGGTACGACCACCCGCAGGTTATCGGACGGATTCTTGCCTTTCGGTGGTCGTGTTTTAAGCGAAGCTTTCTATTCCTCGCTAATGGCGTTCGATGTCGTTCCAGAAAACACCGCATGAAAGCCAACTGTACACAGTGGGTTTCACAAAACGATGGCGGTCATCGAAACTGGGTACTCGCGCAATGAAGCCAACATCTGTACGATTGCACCAACCCGAAACAATCAAAGCAGATGGGATTTTTTACTTTGACTTTGACTCAAGTTGCATTGGAAAACGCTTCGCATTTTCGCCATCTTTCTTTTAATAAAGAGGGCTTTGTTCTTTAATTAAACAAGACGCATTCCACATTGGGCTTGCTTTACTTGCCAGCACCGTACAAGTATCACTGTTGTATACACCCTACAAAAATATTTGCCCTGTTCACAAAAAATGTACTCAGCTGCATCCTCGAAAAGTTGTGCCGCCTGTACACATGATCACTGCTTTTAACTACTTTCTGTGCAATCGCTCCCGCACACTCACTCGCAGTGAGTCTGCGCTGTTAATATGCTCCCAGTGTAACGGTCTTTGACCAACTAATGCGTAGCTCTGAAGGCATGTTCTCTCTTTCCTAACACCCTGTTCTCTGCTTTAAGCCGGCTTTAACTCCATACCACCGGTAATTCTTACGTTTATACCAAGCTAGGAATTCTTCAAAGGCAGTGCCGGCCAGCTCACCCAGTTTCTGGTTGCTTTGAAGTAGCTGACACGTTTCGGCTTCCCTTTCTGATACAGAGTAGTTTATTAAAAGGGCTGTCCAAGAAGTCCAATCTCCATCAGTGCATCACTATATAAAGCAACAAAGACACTTGCTTTGTACACTGATTTGATTACGAATATGTTCAACAAAGCTAATGTGTTTTTAAACTAGAAACGGCGTTTCTAAGTCTATGTGCTCTCGGAGTGAAGGAAACTTCGCGAAAATTACACGGACCGTTCTTATTGCTTTACAACACCCGCAAGTGTGGGATATTGCCAAGAGTTATCTTTCTACGCCTAAGTTTTGGGCTGCAGGCTTTAAGCAACCTCTAAACGCATTTTACCAAATGTTTCATCGCGACACGTTTCAATACCAATCCAACCATTTTATTGACCCAAGTGATCCGCCAATACCAATTTTACCATGACGTGTAATAAGGAGTTCTCGGAACAAAATTATAACTCTTCCACTATAATTCGAATGGATGTCCATGCTCGATAAAATTTATGAGTGCAGAATTTATCAGTCGTTCAGGAAATACGCCTTCCGCGTTTTCGACGGTGTATCGTCTTTGCTATCAATATATATATATATATAATATTATATATATATATATATATATATATATATATATATATATATTATATATATATATTATATATATATATATATATATATATATATATATATATATATATATGAACTTTCAAACTGTCACAACCAGAAAACAATAAGGTTAAGCGTTTTGTTGATTTTTGCTGGGACATTCCTGCGTTTGCTCTTCTGCCTTGGTTTTCTGTCGAAAAGGGATCACAAAACAACAGCATACCAAACCTTCTGCAAACCTCAGTGTGTGACACAATATAAGGGCCAAATGTAGGTCCAAAACAAAGTGCGAAGGTCCAGACAGCTCATCAGAGATATCTATCACCTGAAGTTGAAGTCAGAAGACTTCAGACAGGGCGCTTGTTCCTGTCAGCAGGCGGTGCCTGTACTAGGAATATTGCCCGCACCAGCAAAACTACAAATGAAATGGTACAGGGGGACATGGGCTGGTCGTCCTTTGAGGCGAGGGAGGAGCAGGGCAAGATAAAGTATGAGGACCGACTTCGTGACATGGAGGAGGAAAAATGGGTCGCGAGGGTGTTTAAGAACCTGTATACAAGAAGCATGGACAGGCGTTGGAGACAGACGACCACACAGCTGAACAAGCGGTACGGCAAGTAGGTAAGGGAAAGCGGGGTATACACAATAGTTACAAAGCAGGTAAAGGCAGCAGAGACGACAAAGTGGGCACAGAGAATGGAAGTGAAAAACCCTGGAGACTTATAGGACAGAGAAAGTAGAAATCAAGAAGGAAAGTTTCTATGGCAATACGCGAGGCAGTGCATTGCTGTTGGAAGCAGAGGCGGGATGCCTGAAACTCGGGCATACACGGGTATCTACAGGCAGCAGGATGAACAATGTGCATGCTGCGGCAGTGATCCGGGAACCATAGACCATTTTGTTAGGAGCTCCACAGAGATATGTCCTCCACGGGGCCATAGGGCTTTGGCGGAGGCTTTGAGATTTGGGGTGAGCGGGAACCTGAACTTTATGGCCATAGAGGCGACGAAGAGCACGGCTAAACGGGCCAATATGGACAGTCATCGCGATGGTCGCTTGATACGTTCACCCTTATGGTACCAATAACGCCCAGGATAGCACTGACGCCCTACTAGCGCGTGCTCCAGAAAATAAATCTACAATGCAAGCACAATGTTGTTTCTGGTAAATATGTAATTAGGTGTTTTTGATGTATTTAATATGCGTCCTGCTTTGTCGGAAGATGCATGTTTTTTGTTGCTTTTCTTTTTTTGTTGCTGTTTGTTGCTCATTTGCCTTATTAGCGCCTGCTGTACAAATAAATCTATAAATAAATAGCTAGGTAGATAATTAAAAATAGAATCAACAAATAAACCAATAAATACACGATACTCAAATTACGAATGAAAAAGGCAAACATAAATTCGCTATTGCAAAGTTGAAAACTTTTCGTGCGTTTCTCGCCATGCGCACAATTTTTTTCATTCAGCCGGGAAAGATGCTTGTGGTGAGCGAAATAATTATGTTCCTTTTGACAAGGTACGTTTCACCACACGATTGTTTTTCGGCTCCTTCATAAACCCCATCAAGAAGAATCCCGCACCAAGTAACGCGAATTCTATCCCGCAGGTGCGTCCACACACATCACAACGCGTGTTCATGACGTCAATTTGAAGTTGTCAAAAGCACCGTAGTCATAAAAATAATATGCGTGCTGCTATTGTAAACAAAACACTGAGGAGTTTAAATTTTTTTTTTTGGCTAAGGCACTCATGACTGAGCTGGATTATGCTAAGCAATACCAGAATGCTTGAACGACAAATATTTGCGGTGGTTCTTAGGCCAGCATTCATGAAATATCTATTTATTTAAAAAATTTGTTCGCACAAGCCTGTGATGGGGCTTCTTATATAGCAATTCAATAATCAGATGGCATGCTACTGATGCCTAGTTAATTACGTTTCCTCACTTCGTAGGAATAAGGTACGGATGCAGGGTATCCAGAACTGAAAAAATGCATAAGGCATAATTTGCACTGTTGGATGGTTCCTGAATTGCCAAAAAAAGGCAAAATGCGGCAAGGATAAAATTTCCCTCTAAAATAATTGATATCAGGAGAAGGCGCTTAGACCCAGGACAATTTTTTCGATGTTGCATTTTTATAGTTCATTTATTTACAAAACAATTTGCGCAACAATGTCCCAAGCAACTTCAGCATCTTGTACTTATCAGAAAATCTTAATAAAGAATTATACCGTCTAGAAGGCCAACTCGTAAATAAAATGTTCACAGATTCCCATGAGTACAATGCCCGTGCCCCCACAACCAACAAACGTGTACGATCTCTGCAGAAGCCCGACCAATGTTTACAATATCCGCATGATTAAATAATGGTGCTCACAGCAAACAAGAAATCCTTAAAAATACCTCACTACACTAGGACAGTTTCGCGTGAATCGAGGTCCACACCGCAAACGAAACCTGACATACAGAATATTAAAAAGAACTGATCAATACACTGTTATTCAGGTTTCTAGTGGTGGCAACCCTATCCGCATTTAGCGCCACTATCATCATTCGAATACTGCCACAATCATCATCAGCGGTGCCTGACCAAATCAGCAGTGCCACGGGCCACTGGAGATTGAACATGACTGGGCAGCTGGGCGAACGCTTCACCACGCCGCTCTCTAAGTTCTGGCCGGGCCTTACCCACCTGAATAAATGTAGGGGAGCCACAGCGCATAACCGAGTCCACGGCTCCGTTTCCTACAAGTTATTGCAATAAACAGCTGCTCCTACTTAACTCTCTCATCAAAACGCCAATCCACTATATTTCCAAGGGCACGCAAACCTCCTTTAGTCACACCACAACACGGAAAGCACGCTTTATCAACCTACCAGAAGGGCATCTCTAGTGGGACGCCAGTTTCTCAGAAACCGGAGCGTTGCACCAACATTTAAGACGGATAAAACTGTGAAGAGCAAGCAACGGCAAATATTCGTTACATTTGACAAACAAGACCACTTTTGTTCAATATACATATGTTGGGTACACAATGTATGCTAATGTGTCACAACAGGAAGCTGCTTCTGTTGACTCATGAATTATTAAACTAGAAGAGCCACGGGCACGTGGGTTGTCTCCCGTAGTACCTCTATGACACTTACCATACCTAGAAGCCTGGTTGTTGAGCAATTTACCAGAATTCCTTTTTTTCTTATACAATGCAGGTGTAACAGAATACCTTCACCAAATACGAACAGGACAAGCCAGTCAAAGCATACATCCCTTGCAAAATGACTATATTGAGCTTGCATCGGTGGAGTCGGTTTCGGAAGCCACACGCTATCAGGATAGGGTGGGCAGGCAAGGGCGTCAAGTTACCAAGCGACATTGTGATGAAATGTAGGGTGGGCAATTCAGTACTGATTAATCATATATTCGAATATCCCAATAAAAGTTTATTAGTACTTAAGTTCAACTCACGTGAGTGCACTTAAACCGAAATCAAGTTCTCCAAAAGACTACTTTAGTATCTCACGCTGCCGTCTCACAACATAATAGGCCGCTCGTACGATGCCATAATTAAAACTGCACGTTGAAGTGGCAATGACCGTAGGGTACGGGATCTTTTCTTTGAGAATACTGATACTAGTTCACGTTCCAGCCACCATATGGCAGCAGAATATAATACGCGAGTGTCTGTTTAGCGCGCCATCTGGACAACCACACACATAGACGATACATTGCTTCAAAATTCAAGAACGTATACGATTTTGACTCTTCCATTTGGAAGGCCCCATGGCAAAAGAAAAAAAAGTACTCTGAACTCAAAATGTATTTAGGAACCAACCGCTGAACCGATCAAATAATTTATTAATGCCGGTAAAATTATGTAATTTTTTAATCGATGCGCAGTCCTAAAAGCTCATAGCAGCACCGATTAGCCTAGCCACTGCAAGCGCATATCGAACTATGACACAAATTGTCAGATCAGCTGTTCGTCGCCAGACTGAGCTGAATGCGCCGAATGCCTTGCGCCTTACGTTCACATTCATCGCGATCGTATATGCGGTGACGACGCTTCTGACTGCCGACGCAGCGTTTTGAATTTGGCGCCTCCCGTTTGAATTTGGCGCCACGGCATCCTAAAAGCAGCTAACCATGGAGGAACGCGCCTCCATTGCCATAGCAACGGAGCGCACGCGCAGAGAGCAGTTCGGCGTGATATGAACTCAGTTTTAACCAACGTTTTTAGATTAGGTCAGTTGGCAAAGAGCGCGGCCTTCCAAGCACCGCGGCGCGGGCCGGCGCTGTCACCGACCAGGCGGTGGCGCTGCGGTAGCGTTGAGATCGGTATCGGCGCGTCGTCTGCTACTCCTTGCTTGGAAAGGCGCCGGTGAACGACCACCGCACACCGTTAATGCTCTTCTTTGACATGCGAAATCCAACTTCGCTCTACTCTTACGCTTTAGTGACAAGAGCTTTACATTTTTATCGACATTATAACGAGAAACAAGCTGTACTTAAGAAAAAAAAAAAGGCAAGGCAAATACTGCACAGTCCGCTTGTCTTCGGCTGCTTCCCGTTCCATTTATTTATTTTTCCCCAGTACGGGATCCTTTATAGCTCAATAATGTTTAAAGCATACCCGAACACGTCTTACACTTCTGAAACTGCGGGAAAGCCTACAATAGTCAGCCATCTACTTGGAATCAAGAAAAGAGGCCTCGACATTTTTATTTATGCTGTGGAAGCAAATGCAGTAGGTACGTTTTCACAAGAGCATATTTACAACCCCAACAAAACTGATCAAGTGAGCCGATTGGAAACCAAGTGCTGACGTGCGCGCTCACGTGCACGCGCTCAGCAAATTTTGGTATTTTAACTGCGTACACGAAAAATTACGATTTGTTAAGCAGCTGCGCTGTTAACAAAGAAAATTGAACCAATTATTAAACCAATGTTTTTTATTTCTTTGACAGGTATAAATGTGGTTTCTTAAAATAAATAAACGTTTTTTCTCGGATGAGAATGTTTGTCGTACACTGGTATTCATTTTTGTTGGTTCGTAAATCTGATGGACTGTCTGTTAGGGTCACAGAAACTTTCATTTATCTCATTGTAGTCCTGATATGCCAATTTTTTTAAGCGTTTAGCCTTCATTTATCTTCTTGTAGCCCTGATATGCCGATTTTTTAAAGCATTCAGCCTGGTAGTTTTTCCGCTGAGCCATCGCTTATGCTGTCTTCTGCGTTGATTTTTCCTGCTCGTTTCTTTTTGCAATCTACAGATAGGCAACACTTCTCAGTTTTGACTAGTCAGATTGATTTATAAGAGGTTTAACGCGCCGACGCTTCAGAGGCGATGAGGCGTGCCGTAGTGGAGGGCTCCGGATTAATTTTGACCACGTAGGGGATCTCTGACATATGCTGAATTCTCGAACACACGCGTGTTTTCGCTTTCCGCCACTATCAGAATAGCGGCCGCCGTGGCCGGGAATCGAACCCGAGTCCTTGCGCCCAGCAGCACGGCGCCTTGGCCACCGCGCCGGGTAGGGATATGATCTGACAGCACCGTGAATATGTGCCACACACACTTCATGCCCTTTCACGGCAGTTGTTGCGGATAAAACGTCTGGAAACAGGTTAACATTTGTTCCAAGGGCTGATCTTTAAGCAATGTTAGCGAATAAATGTTGACTGAACATTCGTCTGCCTTGACAGCTGAGGGTGAATATTCCCATTTATCGCTGTAGCTACACGGCGGGAAAGCAAACCTCTTGAATTAAGTTCAACTGACAAGTTTTGCCCACTACTGCAGCCCTTCTCAATGCGCACAATTGCACCCGAATCTTCGAGCTTGTAGAAGATAACCTAGGCGAAGCCTTCACATTCTACGATTGAAATGTCGGACATTTGCTGAATTCCTGCATAACTGCGAACCACAGCTCAGTTCCCAACGTACGTGCTGACATCTGCGCTTTCTACACCACTCGCGCCACTTACGCCAGTTCTCGCGAACAAACGACCATATTTGCAGAACGCAACTAGAGTGGAACCACTGTCATCCATTTATGTGTTTTTTTGGCATGACTTTGACGTCTTTGGTGGCCGAACGATGCTCAGGTATGTCAGGGAAAATACGGGGCGCCGCGCCGTCCCTCAGAGCACCTGCCTTACGGTATCCTTACAGTTTGAACGTTCACGGCGTGTTCGTAACAGTTGACGATGTGTGAAGACTCACATGAATGTCACAAACGTATATATGGCGTAACCTTGAAGTTTTTCCGCGGAATCGCACTTTCCCACGCCTTCAATCCGTCAGGACCCTTCGGCGCTTTGAAGAAATGCCGCTGCACGGACTAGCCTTCAAGCTACCCGAACGGCAGCCCGGCGCGCAGCACGTCAACAAACCGCACCGACACTTCAGAGATCCACTAAAATATGTATGCACGATGACAACACAGAGCTAATACGTTAATACAGACGTGACGAACAGGCGAGCGCCAACAGCACAGCGAAAACACATGGCCGGGGCGAGCCTCGCTCCCAAACTAGATCTCAACGCAACGCCAGCGCCACCTCTCGGAATGGCGACAAAATGGTTGCCGCCTCTCGAGGCGCAGTTTGCAAACTGACCTAATCTAAAAACGTTGGTTTTAACTGTGTGCGAAAAATTCGTGTACTCATGGAGGAAACAGAAGGTTTGTTCATCCATGGCTCTACTCTTTTCTAGCCTGCAGAGCTGCTAGCGCCATCTGAGAGCACCACGTTAATGCGGTACTAAGCCTGCAGCCGCCAAGGAGAGATGTCGCCCGTTGCCCGGCATCGAGAAATATCCAAAGCGTGCGCCCGTCTATCGCCAATGGCCCATACCGAAGCAACACCTTTTCTAAAACTCGGGGTATTCACCGTAAACTTATGTGCCTAAGTGTGCGATTGTGAAGCTCGGGGCATCATTCTAAATTTTATCTTATAGTTGCTTATCAAAGATATCAGGCTCTTTTTATTCGGTCAGACAGTGCTCGTGCTTTTTAGCAGGGTGTCGGAACAAGATGTTTTTAGTTTTGGTTGCTGTTTCGTTTTATAAATAAACGTTACGTTCCGGGACAGCTCCGAAAAGAAAAAAATGTTTCGTACCATTTATCACGGCCATATTTGGGCGCTAAAAAGTTTAGAGGCAACGTTTTATTCCAAAACATGACATGGTGCTTATAAACTTTTTGTACAAAGGTAGGCCATTAAATAGCCCGACAGCTAGCACACAAAATATACCAGGAAAACTACGCACTTCTTGTCGAACACCCCTTAATTGCGCAGCTTCAAATAGGGCTTTAGATTTGTCCCTGGTCAAAGAAACTACACGCCAGCAGTCTTCACTCTGGCTTGTACATTTATCTCAGTAGACGCTGTCGAAGATAAAACATTCCTCAAATGGATTCGTTTTCGGACGTCCTATTGAAATGGGAGAAAAGAGAGAGAGAGAGAGAGAAAGAGAGAGCTTCTAATGAAAGCTGATGTCAGCGCCTCTAACGGTAGGGCTTGCTACTCCAGGTGAGGGTGATTACACTGAGATGAGAGGGGATGATTGGAAAAAAAAGAAATGGGGGGGGGGTAATGCACACGTATATAAAATGTATATCTTCCGAGGATTCCCACGACCTTTTATAGCCCTGTTTCCGAAAGAAAAGTAAGCAGAGTTTTTGTTCCCAGCACTGCCTCGTCATGATTTTTCCGAGTTCCAAGGAAGTGTGAGAGTTCTAGAGCACCGCCATGTTGGAGTTGCACAAGTGCATTCGATGCTGTTGACCGTTGACTAGCATATCGGTGGCAGGGGCTTAAAATGTGCTTAACGTTCTCAGTAGTAGAGCACACTGCACACAATGGCGACTCTACCCAGACCAGCTTAAACACGAAGATTGAGCAGTATGCAACGTTTCGTCGCAGCTACTGTAGCATGCCTTCACAGCACTTGGGCAGAACCCTGGGATGCCGCATAACGCACGAGTGTCAATCACATGGAGAGCCGCATACCTTCTCAAAGGATCCTGCCAAGCGGAAAGCTGGAGTTTCCATCTAGGTCAAATGCAGCCATAGGCAAAGATTGCGGGTAAGAATGGAGCTCGGGTGCCCGAGCCCCCTACGGTTTTTTCCTTGGGGGGGGGGGGAGCATGTCTACTTCTCACGGCGAGGGTGATCCCTGCACACTCCCGCCTACCTCTCAAAATGCCCGTACTACTACAATAACCACTTCACATTTCTTAAGAGTTGCCTTTATCTTTTCACTAAAATTTTTTGGGGACTGAAAGCTTACTGCATCATTGAATAGGCACAGACATGGACGGCTTCGAACCTTTCCCTTTGTTTCTCAGAATCCTCATACATACGAGCGCACTAGAAGCATATATGTATGTATGTACGTACGTACGAATATATATATTATATATATATATATATATATATATATATATATATATATATATTATATATATATATATCAGTATGTCGAACCGTAAAAATACGGGTTCGGTTACGGTTCGGGTTCAGGCGAAATTATTTCGGTCCCGTTCAGTTCCGGTTCGACAAAATCACGTACCGAACCGGTTCGGGAGCTTGCACCGGTTCGCGCACCAGTTCCATGAATTCTATTATCACTGAAATTAGAAAAAAAACATTTAGTAGTTTAAAACAACAGTCAAATCAAAATACTAACAACAATTCGAAATGCTGCTGCTCCCCAAGGGCAGTGACGCAATTGCAAAGGAAACTTGAAACAATTACGAGATGTTAGAAAAACCGATGAAGTGGCGACAATTTACCATTTACATTCTCGCCCAGACTTTATGTTGCCCTAACGACTATTCATAAAGCCACCACCAGGAGATAAGATGCTTGGATATATTTTCTGCATTTTCCTTTTTGGTGAATTCGCAATCGTCGCTATGGAATCACCCACCACGCTTAAATTTAGCCCTAAATTTAGGCCTGCGTTCTGGCGCGTTCAAATACCAGCGAATAATACCAATGGCGCACATTGTTTATATTTGTAACGAAACAGAAAAATCTTACAACAGGCACATAAATACTACCAATGAGTTAGGTTATTTGGTCACCCTGAATATTTTGTTAGCTGCCACCTTATCCAATGTGTTAGCCACACTTTTTTTGAAAGTAAGCTTTAGTTAACGCTCAGTCACTGCATTATTGCTCTGACCACTGCAATTCCTTTTGCGGTAGCTATATAGGATGTGTGCATTACAATCAGTATGTCATCGTACCGCCAGACCCCCGGCCATCGTTCCATGTGCTACATTGCAGAATCTTGTAACAGATTATGCTGTTACAAAATAAAAGGGAAATTTGACGAGCGAAGCTAGAGATAGGACTTTTTTGGTTAGAAGCTCTTTAATTCGTCTACAGCAGTACTCACCTCCGGAACGACTAGCAGTAGAAGTAATGTAGCGAGTTGGGTAGTCAGTACACGTGCACCTTCAAAAAAATGCATATCCCAAACAGGCAAAACTTCTGAACAAGCCGAAAAGATGATCGCTGGGGGAATGGGGCAGTGTGTGGTACCGGCCTGCCTTTCTGCACGTGTCATCTGCTTTATTACTGTTTCTGTTTCCAAAACAAGGTCGAGGGCTGCAGTTTCTTGCCAAGTGATTACGTGCGCACTTTAACAATTTTCTCTGGTATATCTGTTGTTATTTGTATCTGTAAAAAACGCAACTTGTCCACAGTACTGTCCTGAAAAACTAACCACGGAACTCACTTCCTTCGCATTGATGACACGTTTGGTTGTCAAAGGCAGGACAAAGAAAAGTATATAGCAATATCCACGTTTTGGTGCTTTTTTTACTTAATACATTCTACTTACCTTTTGCGTAATAATTTAAGACAACGTGATTCCCCTTTCATTTATGTTGTTTTCTGTGTAAACCCATTTTTAAAAAACTGGCGCATTTGATTCATCGTGCTATATCTCTCCTCCGAGGCGCAGCTTATGTTGCAGGCCGGTAGACTTATTTTAACCAGCTGGTGATATTAAAAGTGGATCAAAGTCTCGATACACGGGCGTTTTCGATTTCCATCTACTTCAGAAAAACGGTCGTGGGGAAGGGAGATTGAGGCCACTTCCGGTCAGCAGAAACGGCTTAGCCACTGAGCAGCTCCTGCGATCACACTTGTCAAATATTAACAATTTTCAGGTGTCGGACCTTTTAAAGAAATTACGAAATGCAAAAAGTTTGCACACATCGGGTGAGGGCTTTCGCTGTTGCGCAGTGGAGCACTCCTGCAACCTGATTGCTCCGATAAAGTCGCAGCTCGGGAAGGGCAAAGTCGTTTTTTATCCCCTGCAAGCTGCCGAGAATGACATTTTGTTTGGTCAGCTTGCACTACGCTCGCGCTTACAGCAGCAACAGACCATTGCTACATTCGTGCTCATTCGTTTCCCCTGTTGTGACATAGAGCGTGATAGTGTTCAATTGTATGGAGGGAAAGTGGGCGAGCGGGTACGAAGTTGATGTACGTGAAAGAACAAAAAGGTCTGAATTGCATTGGGTGTGCAATATCAACGGCGGAGGGTCGAACCGTTCCTGCATGAACCGGTAACCGTTATTTCTTTATTCGGTTCAGTTCGGTTCGGGTTCAGCGTGCTCAAAAAATAACGGTTCGGGTTCGCGTTCAGTGACGGCTAAATTACCGGTTCAGTTCCGGTTTTCGCTTCAGTTGCGTTCCGGTTCGACACCCTGATATATATATATATATATATATATATATATATATATATATATATATATATATATATATATATATATATATATATATATATGTATATATATATATATATATAAATCTAGAGAAAGATAAACTCACAAAGCGCGCAGAAATTGTATAAGAGTCGGATACACAGCAAGAACAATAACCAACAAGGTTTACTTACGTAGCGGCAACGGGACTTGCCTTCATCAGAGTAAAGTTACATGATTTTGCTGTCGCAAACATTTCGAACACATTTCTTATATAGGTTTGCAGAAAACTGTGAGAAGGAGCGGAAAATGTTTCGGAAATGGAGATTGTGCATACAGTCGGGCTACGCCTATGTTACAACAACAACAAACGAAAAAAAAAGGGGGGAAAGGGGTCGTGTTAACAGAAACTGGACAATCGCGGTTTGAAAAGAAAGGGAAGAGTATACAGTAAGGTATTCAGTGGCTGGGGAGACTGGTTGGGGCGGAAGCGAAGATGTGTGTGCCCCCCGCGGTGAAGAGAATAGATAGGGGGCACAAAAGAGCACTTCACAGAAGCTAGCAACTCAACAGGAAATAGGTAGGGTCACAAAAGGTTAAACATGAATAGATCAAAAAGAGTTAAACATTCTTAAGTGGTGGTGGGAACGAGGCCTCCTTCCCCAGTACAAATGGCATTGTTGAGCCGCATTAGGCTAATAAAGCTGCTGTATTAGGAGAGTTTCTGCGAATTCTCATGGGAAACTCGAGGGTAGGAATAATGAACATAGTTATAAAAATTATGAAGCCGCTAATTTTAATCGAGGGATAAGCACGTTAGTTTTCCGTAACTTTTATTAATTGCAAGTGTGGCTGACCGAAACTTATAAATGAGATAATATTCCCGAACCTCGCGGTCGTGGTGCGTTTTGAAGGCGGATTCTAAAATCGTTGCTTTAAGAGGTTCAAATGCGTGCCCGGGACTGTTCACATGTCTTGACAGGGGCAAATAAGGGCAGCTTTTTGCATGACAGCGGTGATTATTGAACCGTATTCGGAAGGGCGTTTCAGTTTGGCCGATATATTGTTGCCTACAAACAGTGCACTGTAGAAGATATACGACATTAGCGGAGTCACAGTTAAAGTTACCTTTTATATTTACGTAGTAGTCTGAAGCCGTGCTGGTTAGAACGCTCGAACGCTCCTGTTCTGATGCCTTCTTGATCTGAACCAAAATGACTTCGCTTCTAATTGTGATCAGCTCCGTATTGACCTCGCACGACAAAAATACCCACTACCACTCATTGAAGATTCAATCAGGAAGGCATCAGAACAGGAGCGTTCTAGCCTTATTAGTGGCAATAAAACCTCCACTTCGAGGTCACAAACCAATCTGATTCTGACATATTCGCCATCTGGCCCAAACTTCAATGAAATTTTAAGAAGACACCACAACATCTTGCTCCAGAGTGAAATAATGAAGCACGTCATTCCAGACCCACCACGCGTGGTGTATCGCCAGGCAACAAACATCAGAGACATTGTCACATCATCTCGAACAAGAGAAACTAGTTTCACAGGTTCCACACCATGTGGTAAACCCCAGTGCAAATTGTGTCTAATGATGACACCAACAACAAGCGCTCAGAGCAGGGAATCTGACTTTTCCATGCAGATCAGGGGCAACTTTAATTGTGACACTGCAAATATAGTTTACCTCCTAGAATGTGGTGATTGTGGTGCGCAATATATTGGATAGACTGAAAATTCTTTTAGAACTCGCATCAATAATCACAGATCCGATGCAAAAACAAAACCTTATCTCCCCCTTTCAAAATATATCAACTCTTTGAAACACCTGTTCGACCAATTTAAGGCCACAGTGCTCTAATCAGGATTTAAAGCCCATTTCGACAGGGAAGCCTGCGAATCTTATCTGATCCACAAATATAACACTCTCACAAGAGGTATCAATGAGTCTCAGGGAAGGCTGTCGTGCCTTCAAACCTAGACCTTGTAGCGGCACGTATCGCACGTTACCACTTCTCAAGCGTTGGATGGTTCATCGTTGTCAGCAGGTACTTTTCCGTATGCTTTAATGCTTCTCCTGCACGAAATCTTGCTGTATCCCATCATTACACTTTCAAAGCACTATTCGGTCTAGTGTTGTGAATAACTTCCCAGGCAGCACAGGACTGTTCGGCCTAAAACAGGCCGGTGTACTTTGGCCGGTGATTTTCTGTCCGGCCGTTTTCCGGCAGCCATGCTCGGCCCATGTCCAAATGTGGGCCTTTTGGCCGTATACGGCCGTACTCCCATGGCTGTCCAACGGCCAGTGTCCGTCGGCCAGTCAAGCGGCTTACGGTAATACGGCCAGATTCCAGCCGTAGGGCCCCGGCCATTCCAAAGCCACCCGTGTACGGCCGAAGTACGGCCGTCGGAGGACAGCCGAGGTGTGGTCGTCGGACTCCAGCCGGACTATTGATTAATTGATTGTAGGGTTTAACGCGCCGACGCAACGCAGGCGATGAGGCGCGCCGTAGTGGAGGGCTCCGGATTAATTTTGACCACCTGGGGATCTTTAACGTGCGCCGAAATCTCGTACACACGGGCATTTTTGCTTTTCGCCTCCATCAGAAAACCGGCATCCGCGGCCGGGAATCGAACCCGCGACCTCGTGCTCAGCAGCGCAACGCCTTAGCCACTGAGCCACCGCGGCGGGTTCCAGCCGGACTACAGCTACCGGAAATACGGCCGTGCTACGGGCATTGTAGTTCAGCCACAGTACGTTAACTGTACTGAGGCCGGTCACTGCATATCGCGCAAGCAGATGACTCATTCGCGCAGTGCAGAAGCAGCAGAAACCCAGCATTTTGAGTCCAATGCAGCCACATCAAAGTGAGCTCGCGCGCAACCACCAGCCGTCAAGCTTTCAGCGCAGCCTTGCTTAATTACCAGCCTCCGTTGACAGCAAAATTAATTTATAAAACAGTGCTCACAAATTGTCGTTCCTTTAATTGATGTGCCTCATTTACTGCCGAACACAGAAAATATTAAGTTCTTTGTAGAGCTTGAATAGATATAATAATAATCTTTAATAATAATAATCTTTATTTCACGTTCCAAGTAGTACATGAGGGCGAAAGAAAAAGCTGATCTTGGCAGCTTGACCAGCTCCCGCCCCCTGCTTGCAAGGACTGCATACAGCAACATAGCATGTTTCACGGGTAACACTCGATGAAGGGGTTATAAATGCTACAAGATACCCGGCCGGAAACCCCTCCAAGCAATAACACAAGAGAAATAACCTGAAAATGCGCATTGAATTGCAACAATAAAATTATTATGCCTATTAGCACACATGATCATTAGGCATTTCGAACAATACAATACAGTTGCATACAGTAAAATAAGCGACAAGAGTACACAAACACGAAAAAATCGACAAAACTCTGAATTCCACACACAATATAGAAAATGACAACCATAAAGTTTACAAGAACAATTCATAGATCTCCTTAGCCGTAAGCTTGTAAAAATCTATACCTTTTTTCCTGCAAGTTGTTCAAATTCTTCGGAATTACTGTTCATAACATTTGATCTCCATAATTAGTTCTATTTAAACCCACCTTCCAATACTCTGCACGACGTGTTTCATGGACATGTTTATTTAGGACTAAATTACCCAGACTGAATAGGTGGCAGGAATTCCGCTTTTTTTCCATGTTCAAGGCTCTGCACAAACGGTAGCTGTAGAGATTTTCTATACCAACTAAACGAAAATTGTTCAACAGCGTGTCTACTTAATGATCCGCTGGAACGTTAGCTATTATCCTAATTATTTTATTTTGCATCCTAGTCAACCTTGCAATATTTGTTTGCGGTGTCATGCCCCACACTGAAAAACATTTCTGTACATGAGAAAGAAATAGGGAATGGTATATAATAAGTATGATTGGAACTGGAAGTACATCACGATTACGGTACAGCAAAACCAAGACTCGCGATAATTTGTGTATAACCAGGTCCTGATATCCAGGTTCACGTCCTGATATCCAGGTCCATGTCCTGATATCCTCTGTGGGACGGCTTACCTGTAACAAACGGGGAAAGAGGAGGGGGGGGGCGGAGGGCGCATACTTTAGTGGGTTGAATTTCAGAGAGATAAATTGCGCCGCGTTTAGCCAGTTTCTTTTAGAGCAATATTCCGGAACACTTTCATGCTATGACTACATAAACTATTTTTATAACAGTTGCTTGACCAATTTTGATGTACCGTAATTACCCGATTCTACCGCGCACCTTTTTTTCCGGAAAAATAGGCCGAAAAATCGCATGCGCGTTAGAATCGGATACGAAACCGAAACTGGCGAAACAGCTGAAATTTTGTTCCACCCATCGCCATCGCCATCTCAAGATGGCGCCAAAGCTTTTAGCAACAATTTTTCGGATCTAGGCGCCTAGGCTTTTCTATCGGCGTTCACATAAATTGTCAAATTATTCCACTTGCGCGCTTGATAACAGCAACGGCAGCAGCGGCAATGAAGGTGCGCCGCTTCCACGGCTTACAAGCGGCTCCCACGCATTCACGTGTGGTTGGCTGAAGCGTACGCCTCTGGAGAAGTTTGCGGGATGGGCGTGCGAGGCGTGGGCCACGACCCCCATCGAACATGGTTGAACGTTCGTTCAGAAGTGTGGCATCGCGAGCGCGCTTGACGGCACCGATGACGAGATGTTGCGGTCAGCGGAAGGCGACAAGGAGCTCTCGGAGAGCGACGAGGTGTGAGATGAGTAAGATTACTTCGGGAAATAAATCACCCCTTTCTCTCGCATTCGTTTTTCTTGCTCACAAAGTTCTTTGCGCGTTGCAATCGGAGGTGCAAGTTTTTTCGGTTTCTTGCCTGGAAAATCGGGTGCGCGTTAGAATCGGGGGCGCGTTAGAATCGGGTAATTACGGTATATAAAACCGGCGTGAATACCTTTACGAAGCGTTTTGGTTATCAACAAAACACTCAGGAGCATTCAATATAACTCCTTCACAAAAAAGTATGTCCAGTTTTTGCCTATTTTTCTAGCAAAGACATGTTCTACTCGATCAACTTTTCTGATGATCTTGCGCAGGGCTGATCCTAAGAAGGAGCGAACAGGTACTTTCATTTTCAATCTATTTTAATGTTGTTTCCATGAGTATACGTCCACACCACTTTAATAGTCCAAAAGAGCTTAATTTTCTTCTAATGTCATACTACGTTCAAAAAATTCTAGACTCGTTGCGAATGACGCCCTGCTTCAGGTGGCTGCAGTTGTATTCCTCTGTGTTCACGCAAGGAAACGCGTAAAATTAGAGTTGCATAATTTGTTTCAAACCAATAACATAGCATGATAGCATGCATACAGGAAACCCTGCCTACTGCAACGAATACGGCAATAAATATATAATTGGTCAAGGTTGAATGCGTAGGGTTCTCAACCCGTCGCAGGCAAAGTTGCGCCTTTGGAAGTTTATTTATTTATTTATTTATTTATTTATTTTTATTTGTTTATTTATTCATTGTTTTATTTATTTATTTATTTATTTGATGCCTGCTTGCGTTTGCATGCATTACAGAAGGGAGATAAATATGAGACAAAATAGTTCTACAAAGCGCGCTGAAAATCGTCAATATAACAGTTAATGCAATCATACGTGGCAGATAATTACACTGCAGTATTGATGTAAAATAAAATGAATCGCGCAATGCGTCACCTTTAAAGGAAAGTTAATAATTTGCTTTAAGCTAGCGGTCCCACTTTGCGATATGTAGAATGGCGCTTGGATATACTTCTTCCCTTCTACTCCAGTTTTTGAATGATAGATATTACGACAAAAGTTCAACCTGTTGTTTCGTGTGTGATCTTTCACGTCCTGCCATTTCAGTTTACTTTTACTTTCTCTCATGCTAAGTTGAGCGTGCCAATTACCTAATACGAATCGCACTGACATATTCTGTATGTTTTCGAGCGTATCAAACAGCTCTTTTGGGTAGGGATCCACAAAAACACATGCGTACTCCAGGATTGAGCGCACATGAGTGAAATACGGTTGTTCTTTTCAGTTAGATGGAGGTTCACTGAAATTTCGTCTCAGAAATCAAAGACATATGCAGCCGTAACTTTTATGGTGTGAACCTGCCTATTTAACCTCTAACCACTCCCTAAATAAACTCCTAGGTATTTATATTCCTCGGCCGTTGTCACAGCAGCATAATTTACGGTATACGTATTCAATTGGAATGAAGGTTGTCTTGTAAAGGTGCCGTTAATACACTGTATAACATCCAAAAACTTTTCTGAATCAGCACACCAGGATGTTATTAAATTCGAATAAAGCTGCAGGTATATGGAATCACGTTCATTCGCTATAGTCCGGTAAACTACAGAGTACTTTTGAACAAAGCTATAGGGCCAATAGTAATAACAATGCAAAAACCGATTCATTCAGTTCATAGGATGAAATGTACTACGCAGAAGGTAATATGGAACACCGTCATTTGTTTTTTAGTAGTCCAAGAATATACCGTCAACCACTTTAAGCTTATCTATTGCAAGAGCGAAATCGTGCGTGAACTCAACAATATGCGTTGAGCAAGAAAATCCTGAAAAATTGCATGTTTGCTAGGATGCTGGCGATTATGTTTAACCAAATGAGTCATATCCTAAGAGTAGCTAAGCTCACCTTCAAACATCGCAACTAAAAAACAGCTAGGCTTCGTCAGTGACAAGGCTCTGTTGTTATTGCAAATTTAAAATATTTTTTTTCTAAATAGGCAGTCGTAAAATCCCATGAAGTAACATAGCGCAGGGCATGAAGTTGATCCTACCAATGCACGAGCGAGTCTCTTCTAAGTTTATCACCAACAACATAGTGCAACATTGCTTGTCGCAGTTTAATTGTAAGCAGAATAACTTGCTCTTTTGCTCGCACTTGCCTTTCTTTGGTGGGGAGTCGTTGACATGGTGGCGGTTTAGCTCCTGCGTGGTGGCCGCTTGCTCGACGCCCTTGAAGGCCAGTTATTTTGGTGAACCATCTCCATCTCGGATCGGACATATCTGCCGCGTCGATGTCTCCAATGCTCTCCATTTCTTGAGGGGGCGAATAGCCTCGAGCTTATACGTCGGCGAAGCCGGCGGCAGAGGCGTGGTAGCGGCGATGACTGGCGAGGCTTAGCTCACCCGTCGGTGTGGCACAGTCTTCTTGTGGCAATAAATGACATTTCGATGGCCTAAAAGGTTCCCTGCTAATGTCCAGTGAGTCCTTGCACCTTGCCCGTTCACCGAGAACACTCATTACTGTTTGACAAACGATGTTCGTTCATTTAAAACGTAGAAACACGGAGCGGATGAAAAACGCGTCCCCGTAGTTCGGCTCCCTAACGGCTTTTTCTCCCCCCAGGAAAAAATCGGTCGGTCTCCTTCCAAACACGTCTGTGCATGACTTCTCGGCGCCCAGGCGCGAGCCGTTGTTCGGCTGTATGCCGTTTGCCGAAAAAATTTACGTATAACCAGATACCTTACGTAGGCCGGTCTCCTCTTGAACACCGGTTGCCAAATATTCTGTGGCCATTCGCTTGCCGTAATTCGGCCGAGGACAGCTAGCCGAATGAAAAACGTATATTCTGGGGCCGTACGTCGGCCGGTATCCTTCATAACACTGGTTGCCCGAAGAAAACGAATATTCTACCGCCGGACGCGCGGTTCACCGTTGAAACAACGAATGCACGGAAGCCGCGCTCCGGCCGGTCTCCTTTCGAACACCAACTGCCGCGAGAATACGCATATTATGTGGCCGGTCGCGTGCCGTGCTTCGGGCGATTATCGCTTCCCGAAGAAAAACGGATGCCCTAAGGCCGTACTTCGGCCGTTCTCTTTCTCAACACCGGCAGCCGTAAGAGAACTGAATATCTGGCAGCCGGTTAGCTGCCGTTGTGCCTCCGGACACGGGCGGACGGAAAAATGCCGAAGCGCTGGTTGCCGAATGTTGGCCGTTCAACGCATGATCAGTGGCCGCCAGAACCTGTATGCTGGCCGGACATGCCAGAAAGCGGCCATAGACGGGCCGGTCTTGGGGCACACTTTCTGTGCCGCCTGGGTTATTTCCTCCGTATGCTTCATTGCTCTTTTGCCCGAAATGTCACTTTGTAAGCTATTTTTGTTCGGAACATTGCTGGCTCTAGGCGGGACAAGGACGACGAATTACACACAACTGGAGCGCACTTGCGCTCCAGTTGTGTGTAATTTGTCGCCCTTGTCCCGCCTAGCGCCAGCAATGTTCCGAGTAAGAAACCAACTAGCCCCATTTCAAGCTCTGGTTAACTATTTTTGTTCACTGCTGTGGTTCGCCGTGTTCTACGATTTGTACGCGTGTATACTTTGTTCTTTCGTTTGTCAGTTTGTTAAAAGAATGCTGTGTGCGAATTCATACTGCCATTGATGACTAGCTACGAAGTGTCATTTTTTCCTGGATCACTGGAGATTTCTTCTTGTATGAGCGTCACATCTTTGTTTTACTTTTTTCATAATGTGCAAGCCCTTGTTACTTGCAAAAATATCAAACGTAAGCTAACAATTTGCTCTATCTATCCATTTGATGTCATGAGCCAGGGGGCTCGTTCAACTGCTTTTTTCTGTGTGCTGTTTCTTTGTTTATTTCCTGCCTTGTGTGTCATTTCTCAAAATCCTCAAAACGACCTGCGCTCTTCTTGGGTGGCTCACGCACACCTCTGTCGGTGTCAGTACCCTTCGAGGGGTCGTCATTGTCCGCCTTGTGCCCGGCACGCGGGCCGCGGATAAGCCATTTGTGGCTATTATCTGGTCTCCTGGCATTTTCCTTTGAGGACGCGGCCCCCTCGCTAGTCCTCCCGCCTGCATTCTTGAACTTCAACGTCGCCTTCTGCCATTTTGCGTTCCCCAGTGTCAGGATGACTAATTGTCGATTCTACGCTTCCGCCTTATGCGGCAGGTTGTTTCCGCTCCTTTGGAGTGAAATGCTCAGTAGCCCTTCCTTATTTGTTTACTTTTCTTAATATTGCTGTGCGTGGGTGGGCACTGGCTGAAGGAAACACGCTTCCTAAGTGCCTCGCTTTTGCTTTTCGCCACGTTGTATATTGAGATGGATTACCTGCGTACACTTTGTAAATAATGTGTCCACGTGCTCACAGCGCTCCCTGCGAGCCTTCATATACCCTGTATTCGACCTATGTACTTCACTTGAAAAGGGCTGGTTCCCAGCCAAAACGTCGTATTAAATATTGTTATGTTTTTCGTGGTGACTGTAATTTAATATATATATATATATATATATATATATATATATATATATATATATATATATATATATATATATAGCGAATCAGAAAATGGGAAATGAGGGCCTCCGTGAAATAAGACAGAAAATAAGGGTTGGAGGTCGTGGTTCTGGAGGTCGTGGGTTCGGATCCCACCCGGCGCGCATTTCTTCATCTCTTTCTATGACCCACCCCAACCAAACCTTATATATATATATATATATATATATATATATATATATATATATATATAAGAGAAGAAAAACTTCGAACAAGGTAAAAGCACGATTGTGGCCTACGTTTCAGCAAAGAGAACTTGCTTTCCAACTTGCTTCCCAGAGAACTTGCTTCCCAAAGGCCTTCGCCTAAAAGTTAGATGTGCCCTTGGTGAGCTCCCTCCTGAACTAGCTGCCAGGTGGCAAGATATTCTGAATAATGCTTCTCTTTCCCTCCTAGAAATTCTTAGAGAACACTGTACTAGCCAACTCAGCCTCTTCAACGACCAGATTGAAGCTCTTCCACTAACCGAGCAGGAGAAACTAGATCTCAATATTTTCATAATTCGTAAGGAAAATGATCTTAGCAATAAGCAAGCGGTTAAGTTTCAGCCTGACCAACTTCTCTCGCAAAATGCAGCATGTACTGTAGGAGATCAGCCTCTCAATAGCCGCGACTATGAAGTACTAGTCATGTAATGTCCTCCCTCGATACAGAGATCGCCTTAATAGAACCTCCTCCCCCAGCCAATAATCCTATAGAAAAAACGAGCTCTCTCGCTACCTCCCCAGCAACGTTATTGACATTTCCAAAACACTAACGGCCGACGAAAAAGGTATCCTAGAACGAGGACTAACTTGCTGTCCCACAAATAACAGTGTGAATGAATACGAGTTACACAAAGATCTCACTGAATTTTCTCGGAGAATGAGACTAAGCGAGTTTTTTTCGGAGAAGCAGGACCAACCTGACATTAACGAACGCACCCTCCACCCTCCTAGCACTTGGACTCCAGATGTAGATCAATCTCCAGAATTGGATCTGTACTTAAAATCAGTATCAAGAGAAATTGTGGCAACAACTAAGCGATCAAACAAGCGCAAGAACCTAACTCCGTAATTGCCTATCAGCCAGAACCGACATAGTCATAAAGCCAGCCGACAAAGGTGGTAGTGTAGTTGTTTTACCTATGGGAAAATACAAAGATGAAGCTTATAGGCAGCTCAATAACCCTTGCCACTACAAGCCCTTAGATAACGATCCGAGCCAGGAATACAGCCTAAAAATCCTTCAGACCCTCACAGATCTACGATCTAGAGAATTAATAACGACTACTGACTTAAATTTCATGAAACCGAATAATAAGCATGCAGGACGTTTTTACCTCCTCCCAAAAGTCCATAAAGTCCCCGTAGAATTATTGTTCACTGCCGACATTCCTGGCAGACCCATAGTTTCGAATAACAATACCCCAACCGAAGCACTATCTCTGTTTCTGAATCATCACCTATCCGACATTCCGGCTCTTCTTCCTTCATTCGTTCAGGACACCCCCACTTCCTCCGCATAATAGAAGAGATAAATATGGGCGGGCGCCTACCCAGCGGAACCCTCCTTGTTACTCTTGACGTTGCTGCATTGTATACAAACATTCCGTTCGCCGAAGGAATTGAAGCGATTTCAAAATCTCTATCAGTGAACCCGCACCAACATGCACCAGAAGTGTACATAACTTTGTTAAAACTAGTTCTAACTCTCAATTATTTTGAATTTGACTCTTCTTACTTTTTGCAAGTTTTTGGAACTAGCATGGGTACTCCATTCGCACCGACCTATGCCAACATTTTCATGGGGCAACTTGAAGCTACCCTATTAAGCTCTTTTCCGCATAAACCTCAGGTTTACCTCCGCTACATAGACGACATCTTCATGATTTGGGAACACGGTCGCGCGACTCTAGAAACGTTTATATCCTATCTCAATTCTTCGCATCCGACTATTAAATTCTCCTGCCAGTATTCTGAAAAAGAAGTGAACTTCCTAGATACTACCGTCATTGTAGACAACGGTAAACTTAAAACCACGCTTTTTAGAAAGCCAACAGACAGGCAGCAGTACCTAGATTATAAAAGCCATCACCCCAGACACTGCAAACAAGGGATCTTTGTAGGACAAGCCACCAGGCTTAGAAGAGTATGCAGTGATGACAGTGACTACGTAGAGCACCTAGACGAACTCAAGGCCACCCTTATGAACAGGAACCACCCCAAAAGCTCGCTCGATCAGGCGTACCAACGTGTGTCTAATCTCAAAAGGGATGACGTTCTCAAGAAACAGCGGCAAAACGAAAGCGCCAGGCCACCTGCTCTAATAACTAAATTTTCAAACGCCCTCCCAAACGTAAACAATATACTGCGGAAGTACTACCCCATTTTAGCCAGTAACGACCGACTTAAAAAGACTTTCCCGGAAGCACCAAGGGTTACCTACCGGAGAAACAGGAATCTAAAAGATATTTTAGTGCATGCTAAAACAGGGCCTTCAAAGCAACCAGTCATAGCCAGCTGCTCCCGCCCCAGATGCAAGACTTGTAGGCACCTGCAAACAGACTGCGTTGTAAAAAGCACAGCCAGTAATTATGTCCAAAAGATTAATTCAAGTTTTACGTGCACTTCGTCGAACATTGTGTATATGTTGGAATGCTCAATGTGCCACAAACAGTATATAGGCGAAACGAGCCAACCTATGAGCCTACGGCTTAATGGTCACCGGGCAGATACTCTTAGCAAATCCTCCATAGCTGTAGCGCAGCATTTCAACCAACCAGGCCACAATTTTGATGACCTTAAGTTATATATACTTCAGTCAAATTTTAAGTCTCCTAGGGACAGGAAATACCGAGAATCCTACTTAATTCACAAATTCAACTCCATGGAACCTGCTGGAAATTATGCGTCTAAGGGCAACTTGGAATCCTTGCGATATTCGCCGGGAATACAGCATTAGGCATTTTCGTGCATATACCTCATCCAAAGACTATGACCGTTCACTCTGCTCTGTACCTGGTCACCTAATTTCTTTTTCTTTTTTTCATTCCATAGCGTCTAGCCTAATACTCGCCCTCATGCCTCCAACCTTGCTTTTGGAATTCAATTTTATTTATTTAATTTCTCCTTTTTTTATTTTATTTTTTTTTTACTCCGCGTGGACTTGTGCCCCGTACGTCACTCTAACTTTATCTTTTCGTTTTTGAGTTTCAGGACAGGCCTGTTCCAGGAATGTTGCCGTGGGTGACACGTGCCATTTCAGTTGCCGGGTCATTGCTTTTTCTTTTGTGTGTGGGTTTATGTGGTTTCCCTCCCTGTTTTTTTTTTCTCCTTTTTTTCTTTTTTCTTGACCTAGTTAGTTTTTTCCCCAGTCTCATTCTTTTCTTTTGCCCTGAGGCTTGCAGATAGTTTCTGATAAGGACCCCACCCTCACCGCCTGGTCTGCTTCCGGCGGTTCTGAGATCCTTTCCCTATACCCCGCGGCGGGTCAATAAGCACCCTCTCATCCTTTCTGTCCAAAAATTCCACGAATATCAGCCACCAGCTGACTTCCGTGTGACCTACTTCGCGGCTTAAACTAGACAACCTTCTTGGCCCCTCAATCTCTCCCCCGACACACTCCGAAACCAATCAGCTTGCTCAATTTCCCTTCCATCTTTCCCTCTCCTTTCACCTGGGGTCCTACCCCTATATAAACCCTGCCTGCCAGGCGAGAGATTGCCCTGAGGAAAGCAAGTTCTCTTTGCTGAAACGTAGGCCACAATCGTGCTTTTACTTTGTTCGAAGTTTTTCTTCTCTTGTGTTCTCTACCATCTTCAAAGTTCTGAGATCCAAAGTTCTGAATACTCCATATATATATATATATATATATATATATATATATATATATATATATATATATAACCTTCAGAGATCCTTCAAAGTTCTGAATACTCCATATATATATATATATATATATATATATATATATATATATATATATATATATATATACATGGACGTCTTGGTGCCATAGGGAGCGTAATAGGGTTCACCGCTGGTCGACCACGATCGATATGTCGTATAGCCTGGTGGGACCCGACTAACAACCTGCGGCGTATAGTAGTGTAGTAGAAGAAAACGTGTACTTAAGCCCATTTTACCCAGGAAATTACAATAAAAAAGTTTTATTGATGTAAAATGTGGCATTATAATGTGCAATATATTGCACTGATCATGGCATGTGCAATATATTGCACACCGGGATTCAGTGCACGAAAAAAAAATCACACATTGCGTGTAATAAAAGAAAAGACCATTCTCCAGCTGGAAATTCTCGCTATGAAACTGCTTGAAGCAGTTTCTTGAGGAAGATAAACAAAAAAATGCGTCGCAGCGAGTGCACCGAAACTTTGAGCGTTGTGAGCATTCGGGGTTACGGCACCTTGATGGTGACTTGGCTCAGAAAGCTCAGGCATGTGTCTGGCGCCCGCTGTCCTGAAAGAGACAGGAGGCAATGGTGCTATCGTGGTCGAAGAGGAAGCATCTGGGAGGGGTGTTTGTTGTTGTTGTTGTTCCTTACTATATTGGCGCATACCCAATCTGGGGATCGGCCAAACAGCAGTCGTGTAACCGAAAGAGATAACTGCCTAGGTGGATGATTCGAGGAAAATTAGAAACATTTCGAAGCTTTTTTCTTCTTGTGTTTGAGGAATCGAGTTTAGAAATTAGTCAAAAATAAAATACACATCAAAAAGGGAATGAAATAAATAAAGAAAGAAGAAGAAGAAGAAGAAGAAGGAGGAGGAGCAGAAGGAGTAGAAGGAGGAGGAGGAGCAGGAGGAGTAGGGGAAGAGGCGAGAGAAGAATAGTAAAAAATATTCAGTAGAACACTGGTGTCCTCTTCGTCTTCTGACAATTCGAGATCCGATGTGTCCTGAGAAGCAATGGCTTCCAAAATCCCCACGGCAGTTTTCAGCCGCAGCCCTAGCACAGTCCACAAAATCCGAAATTGATAACGTTGTATTATGAACCAAAAAAAGATTATTTGGTAGAGATAAATATGAAATTACTGCCCGGTCATCGTAACAGTACATACAGCGCACATACTCGAAAATACCTAATACAATGTACCTCGACCCCAGTGTCCAATAAATTGTACACAAAAGAATTCAGCTCGACAACAAACAAAATACACATTTACGCGAAATAAAATTGAGTTCTAAATGATCCCTACACATTCAAGAATCCATTCAAAAGAAATTTCAAACCATTTCGTAAACCGGTACGAAAATTAGAGCATCTTACTTGGCCGGGCAGAGTAGAACGACTCCACGGGAACGGAGGCCATCGTCAAAATGCCGCGCAAAGAGAACCGCGCCGTCGACTTCTCCCACTCTGCGCTAGATGGCAGCACATGTCTGTGCAATTCTTTGTACGAGCGGTATTAGCTTCTCCAGTTTGAACGTCACGAGATACATGCACACAGGCCCGCGGCACTTTCTTTGTATTTCGCGTTCATTGACGGCGCTACCAAGAGCCGTTTGTAATTATATGCTCTTTAAGCATTAAAGGGCTTAAGTTTTTATTTTACATCTTTGTGTAGCGGGCGCATCAGATCTCCTTACGTCTGATTCCTGGTCAATCTATCACATGGGTATATTGTGTTAGAAGGAAAATCGGGAGATGCATGCTCACGTGTCCGCGCCATTTTCTTGGTACTTTCTCTGCTCTCTGATGGTGCAACAAAGAGCTTAAACAGCACTCCAGTTAAAAATCCAGAATCGGCATTGGTCGCCGCCCATTAATTCGTCGTTGGCGAAAACCGGCGTTTACTGGCAGTATAGGGCCGTGCGCTAGGAGCGTTCAGCCATTGAGAATATTTTTATCACAAAAGTACGCCCCTCGGCATAACATAAATGTAGTCACGTATCCCGTCTCCTCAATGAAATCCAGGAGGGGCCGTTAATGGGGATCATGCGTGCAGCGCCGAAGGTAAGGTGGTTATCCTGGATGGCACCAGACGGCCCTCATGTGGCGAACTCGTGCTGCCTGAACACCCGGCCATGTCCCCAGCAGGTGGTCCAGGGTCGCTTAAGTGGCAGATCCTTTCCAGGGCCCGGAAACCTTTCCCAGAAGACGAAATATCTAATTAAGAAACGGCCAATCATGACAAATTTCTCCCCAGCTAACAGAATAGAACTAGAAGAGCTTTCGAAGTTAATCAATAAGCGTAAGACAGCTGACATACGGGAGTATATTATAGAGAGAATCTAGCGCGCTGTAAAGAATGGAGGTAGCCTGAAAGCAATGAAAAAGCGTCTAGGCATAGGGAAAAATAAGATGTATTCAATTAAAGACAACCAAGGTAATATCATCACAAATAGGGATAAAATAGTCACAGTAGCCGAGGAGTTCTATAGGGATCTGTACAGTAGCCGCGACATCCAGGATAATGCCGAACGAGAAAGTAGTTCAGAGGAGATAGACATCCCACCAGTAACGACCGAAGATGTAAGGAAGGCTTTGAAAGAAATGAAAGGGGGCAAAGCACCTGGTGAGGATGAGATAACAGCAGGCCTCTTGAAGGATGGCACGCAAATTCTACTACAAAAACTGGCAAACCTTTACACGCGATGCCTTATGACCGCGAGTATACCCGAATCTTGAAAGAACGGGAACATCATCCCCAATCCATAATAAAGATGACATGAAGGGCTTGAAAAATTACTGGCCGATTATGTTACTGTCAGTCGTCTGCAAGGTACTTACCAAGGTGATCGTGAACAAAATGTCGGCCACCTTAGATTTCAGTCAACCTAAACAATACGCAGGGTTTCGTAAAGGCTATTCAACAATAGACAATATTCCCACGATCAATCAGGTTATAGAGAAGTGCACGGAGTATTCGCAACCCCTATATACATCATTCATAGATTATGAGAAAGCATTTGACTCCGCCGAAACCTCAGCAGTCATTCAGGCATTACGAAACGAGGGTGTAGGCAAGCATTATGTAAGAATACTAGAGGATATCTACAATGGGTCCACAGCTACCATCGTCCTCCATAAGGAGAGCAGTAAAGAACCCATAACGTAGGGCATCAGACCTGGAGACAAAATCTCTCCAATGTTGTTTCCAGCATTGTTAGATGTATCCAGAGCATTCGATTGGGAATAGGTGGGAGTAACTACTAAGTAAGAATAACTCAGTAACCTCAGATTTGCTGATGACGTTGCCGGCAGCCTTGCCGGCCTCGGGAGAGCACAGCGGACGTTGCCGGCCTCGGGAGAGCACTCGGGAGAGCACAGCGATGCAGTGGAAATGGTAAGCGAATATATCTACTTAAGCCGAATTGTGGCCCATCCCAACCATGAGGTAGAGATAATTAGAAGGATAACAATCGGGTGGAGTGCATTCAACAGACATTCTCAGATAATGAATGGCACCCTACCATTGTCCCTGAAGAAGAAAGTTTAAGGCAGCTGCATCTTAGCGGACTCCCCTACAAGGCAGAAACTTGGAGCCTAACAGGGTTGCACTTAAACTGAGGACGACTCAAGGACCGTGCTATGGAAGATGATAGATGTACAATCCCCCTCTTTCATTGCGCTGTGGCGGCCTCTGGTGGCACCGCCGAGAAGCGATATGGCAGGGGTGCAAGCGGGCCGCAACCGCAGTGGAAGGGGAATCAGGCCTGCATAGCTGGTGTTTATTTGTTTTACGAGAATCGTATAGCCAGCCTAAAGCTACAAAAGGACTAACTATGCTGGGAGACGTACGTTTTTAACGTGGAAAACATCTGAACAAGCGTGCGACGCTCGTTACTTTTTGCAGTGGTTCCGCAAGTGTCAGTACGGAGGGTGGCTATCTGAGGCTGTGGAAGCGATGGTCTCACACCGTTTGTTTCTCTCTTCTTTCTGGCTCTAAAAAGGGAAAGGAAGGGGACATCAGCATCTGTCAGACAGCAGCATAAACCCACGCAACTAAGGGGGTCTTTATAAAAATCATTGTTTGATGCTGGTATGAGGATTTCAGCGAAGAAAAACTATACGTGGCTGCATATTAGCTCAATACCGCTGTTCTTTGTTTTATGCTCTGTTTCTTATCATAACGAGAATAACTGCATGTGCAGATTACTTGTGTGAGCGTTTTGACCGATAGAAATGCACCAAAAAAAGCAATGCTCTGAGATGCGTTGGGACTTCCAACGTATGAGCGGTGCGCTCTAAACCACTGACCATGAGCTCACGCTCTAAGCCACTCGACCACGGTGCAGCAAGTGAAACAACCTGAATGCCGCGGACATGAAGCTGAAGCTTAGCTTATATTGCTTTGAACCTCTCTGAAAACGTTTTTTTAAATGCTGAGCATTTCTTTAACTCATGATATCATCCCGGCGTTGTCGGCGTTGGCGTGCCTCGGCGTACGCAACAGCCGTTCCAGGTGCGCCTTCTCCCCCACTCCTCCTCTCCCGCATCACGCTACCCTCCTCGCTCTCAACAACAGGTCCGAACCCCTCCGCCTACACTATATAAAAAAAATAATACTTACCCGCGCCTGGTTTCGATCCCACGACCCTGTGGGCGGAACGCAAGGTACATGGTGCTCTACCCACTCCGCCACCAAGCCGACACAGAATGGAACGCTACGAAAGTGCCTTATATCCTTGACTCATTCAAACTACGTCAAGAAGATGCTGATACAACGCATTCACTACCTGTGAACGGAACGCGAGGTACATGGTGCTCTCCCCACTGCGCCACAAAACCGACACAGAATGAAATGCTACGAACGCGCCTTATATCCTTGACTCATTCAAACTACGTCAAGAAGCTGCTGATACAACGCATTCACTACCACCAACTCCCCAAACACTAAACGTTAACGCAATACACCCACCCCCAAGCGACGCATTTACTCGAGTCCCCCTCCCGGGGAGATGGGCCCTTTTTATAGTATTTCTGGCACAGAAACTGATCATTATTTGAATAGCGCTTCCCCACTAAAAGACTCTTGAACCCCCACGAATACTTAATACACAGAGACTGCGGGCGTTACTTATTAAGCCAGGAAATACCATCGCAAATTTTAGCTCACAAGCAGATCGCGAGTCCACCCGTCGAAAAAAACTGCGCTCTTCGTACATTTGTTTTGCGCTTTACGATGAAAACATTCGTTGATTTTGATTCTTCGTTTCCTAGATTAAGTTAAGTAACTCTTCATGTGGACTTAACATGCCTGACATTTTCTACAAGCGTACCAGCCGTGCACGCATATGAAGCTTCAGTTAAGCGAAGTCAGAGAAGCGTTGCTCGCCACGAAATACGAAACGCATACCTAGTATTAAGGTACTTTCGCTTCGTTGACCTTACGAAGGTTATTATGCTCTACGAACTAACAAAGTAGAGGCACATTCATCGCGGCCCGAACCTTGTCGGGGCCGACTGGCTGCCTTGGTCAACGAACCTTTCACAACTCTCGCTCCGTCTGTGCGTTTGTATCGTCTTCGGAGTAATATGACAAGACGATCTCGGGATGTGGCGTGCCAGCGATTTCTCGTCCCCGGTGGTGTGAATGCCGGGTGTGACGGCGACGGGACGCAGAAAGGGTCGTTTCTGGATGGTGCCGTGGCGGACAGCTCCTGATTTGTTCACTCCTGTTTCTAGGTTGGCGTGTGCCGGTAGAAACAAAACTTTCACCCTGCATGTTATGCTTTCTTCGACAGTTGCATTTGTAAAGCGTACTGTACTTCGCTTTCTCTCTGGGGGCAAACCCCGGTCGCATGCTTTAGCTACACGGGGTCATGAGTTGCAGCAGCAGACAGCAGCGGGGTCACCGAGGAGCAGACCGACCGGCCCCTGCCAGACTGTTTACAGCGTCCTCCGCCAGGGACATGCGCATGCGCAGTAGCGTTGTGAAAGAGGCGGATTAAGGGAAAAGAAGAGAGCGGAGTGGGTTAGGGAACCAACGGGGGTTAAGAACATATTAGTAGAAATTAAGAAGAAGAAATGGACATGCGCAGAGCATGTAATGCGAAGGCAATATAAGCGTTGGTTATTAAGGGTAACAGAGTGGATCCCTAGAGAAGGCAAGCGGGGCACGGGGCGGCAGAAGGTTAGATGAGCAGAGGAGATCAAGAAGTTTGAGGAATTAATTGGTCGAAGTTAGCACAGGACCTCAAAAATTGGAGATTAATGGCAGATGGCTTTGCCCTGCAGTGGGCGTAGATAGGCTGCTGATGATGTTTCTGGGGGAGCTTGCGCCCACCATGAGGCCTTCTTCGCCGGGGTCAAAGCTGTGCCTACGTGATTCTCCGGAGCTCCACCTGCTCGCGGCGCGTTAAACCGCCAGGTAAGTCCAACCCACGCGGAGAAAGAAGGCCACGCGTGGTGCGCCGGAGAGGCTCCGTGTGAATGATGAGGGTGCCATTCTGCGACAACTGCAGCATGGGTAGTGGCCTAGCACCCTCTGGGAATGGCAGACGGTGTCTGCGTCGACGTGGGCAGGTGTCGAACGTCTATTCCGCAGAACTCGCACGGGGCACGAAATGAGTTCACAATGAGATGCACATGGCCGGTCAGGTGGAGCGACTCGGCAACGCGTCGGTGTTCCCCAACTGCCTGTGCAGAGTCTGTGTACAGCTGAAGGCACGATGGCGCGTTTATGCGTAGGCGAGGCTATAACAACGGGAACCCATCCCGGATGGCCTTAAAATCTGCCATGGTTGAAGAAGAGGTGACGCGGTGAGCTATGATCAGGTATGCTGTACTTCCGAATGAGTAAGGCATGCAAGGCTGCTGTGTATGATATTTTGGCCACTCCTGAGTCGACGTACACTTGCATTGCATCGGCCGTGCCATCCGATACCGAAGGAAAAGGGTTGGGCTGCAGTGCCTGGTTATAAAAACGCGTATCTGGGTCAGTGGCTGGTTGTCTGTGGGTTGGCATCGGCTCCAAGGGGGAAGTTCAGGTGATTTTTGTAATATAACAGGTGGCTTAGAAACGAAGGAGCAAGCCGATGCGGGATGAGCGAGAACTGTTTGAATTTTTAGGTGACGTGCACTCCTCCCCTGTTCAACAAGCTTGTCCAGGGTGTTCAGCTGGACTTTCGCTTGTAGTGTCGGAATCGGGGTCAGTCGAGGCAGGCCTGTAATTACCCGCATAGCCTCTTGGTTTACAGTTTCAAGTAGACCCCAGTCCCTTCGAGTGAGGTGGTGCAACTGGGTTTGGTATATGAGCCGGTGTTGCAAGACAGATCGAACTACGATGTGTGCGATGTGACTACAGGCAGCACCGGTTTTCTGGGAGATCCGTCGGAAGAGATGCAGCGTCTTGGAAACTTAACCGCGCACGGAACAAATCCACAGAGCCGCGGACCCAGATGTGTCCAGTTCAACTCCAAGCACTCGCATCGACGGCGCGGGATTGAGGTCATGGCCGTTTAGGTCAAGGTGAAGGGCGTCTTCGAAAGACGACATCGGCATCACCTATTTGTGATCGACATGAATGTCGTCTTCGCAGCCGAAAGTGTGAAGCTGACGTTGGCACAACAAGGCTCCGTTTTGTCTAAAGCCGCCTGCAGGCCTGCCTCCTGGCTGTTCAAATCTGCATGTACCGACCAGAATGTAATATTGTCGGCGTAGGTGAGAAAGAAAATATCCGGTATAGTAGTTAACTGCCACGGAAGGAGAAAGAGCGCCGCCACATTAAACATTACTGGTGCCAACACGGAGCCCTGAAGGGCTCCCCGCTCAGAGGTGAAATACTGTACCCGTTTTTGGCCGATTCGTATAAAAACTCACGACTGTCGAGAAAGACAGCACCAAGTTGAAGACCATTACTGGGAGCTGGGAGCTTCCTGATGCCCAGATGGCGTTCTGTGAGTCCAGCATCCACCGAAGAGATGGACAATCAGCGTTCTTGAAAAATTCATAGGTGATCCCATCTGGTCCAGGAGCTGCGCTCAACTTTGCCTGATCAATGATGGCCACAAAATTTCGCCTTCGTAAAGGGCCCTTGTATTCCGTCAATGTCCACCTGAGCTGGCAATGGACCTGCTTCAGGAGGGAGCTAAAGATGGCCGAAGAATGGTGGTGGAGCCTGGTTGAACGCCGAGAAAGGTGTTTTGGCTAGCTCTGGCGCAAAACGCTTTGGCCTTTTTCTGGAGGCAAGGCACGCACTAGTGGCAAGGTCCGGTGGTCGCGCAACAGGTGCCATGCTGCGGAATGTTCGCCAGATAAAAGATATCGTTGAGGACGGTCCTATGGACGCAGACTAATCTAACCATCTTCCCCTAAAAAGGCGCTTTCTGTGGCGGCGGGAAGCGGTTGTGCCACGATTTAAAGAAGCTCGCAATGCTGGCGATTCTCGATCCCGGTCACAGCTCGTTCAGCCCGATGACGAGCTGCCCATTACCGAAGGAGATGCAGGTCACGAACTGACCTAGACTCATCCATCCAAGTTGTTCCCTTTGCATCCTTAAGAGCGCCGCATAAAACAGGCACTGCATCGCATAGGGTCTCAAGTAGAGAGCTATCTAACACCCTCCTAAACGAGTCCCGGTCAGTCACACTACAACGCCGACGTAGGTATCCTTGGGACACTGGAGTCAAACCAAGATGTACGGGGTAGTGATCACTGCCCCAGCAGTCCTGCTCATTGTTCCATGAGAGCGGAGTGACGCCCGTCGACCAGAAGAGGTCGGGGGCATAAGGGGGCGTGCGAGGATGATCCCAGTGACGAGAGTATGTGTGGAGAGCGTTGAGTAGCACAAACTGCTGAGTTGTAAATATATTTAACACTGCAACGCCACGCGCAATGGACGAAGGGTAACCCCGTGCCTGATGAGGCGCATTAACGTCCCCACCGACCAGCTCTGGGAATCCTTGGTACGTACGGCTACGGTGAGCAAGCCACCCCATTCTCAGTCGGGGTGCACTGTCACTATACAGACGCACGCATCACGACACCAGGATCACGACTGTGTGAGATAGGTGATCCAACACGGTAACCACTTCCTGCCACGCACAGCCCCAAGACACCAACAGCACCTGCGTCTGGGGGTAACAGGTGGCTACGTACACCCCACTTTACCAGGTGGACCACATGCATTGCTGCAACGGCGGTCGAGAAGAGTAGGTGAAGAGTACGCAGTGAATCCCGTACTGCGTGACATTGAGGTGGTCTCCTGCAAGAGCAGAGCCCACGCTTGAAGTGTACCTATGTGTAGGCGAGACTGACGCCATCTACCGTGGTAGCAAGACCCCTGCAGTTCCATTGAAGTACACGCTTGTGTCGTATTGGGCTTGGGGAACCATTCACACCTTGAGGGGCCACTGAAGGCATCATGGATGAAAGTGTGCCACGAGTACCATCGCCAGATGTTATAGCTGTTTTGAAAGAACAGTGAGAACTTCACTTGTCGTAAGGTGGGAATAATCAGGATGCAATCGCTGAAGTGGCGCTGAACTGGCAGGTGGAGGAGCAGGTGCATTCTGGTGTTGTGCCCGTTGCGCAAACGTCGCGCGACTTGCACTGATGTGG
>CM023452.1:138930059-139371565 GCA_013339765.2 Haemaphysalis longicornis
ACAGGGACGATATAAAAAAAAGAAATGGGGGGGGGGGCGGTATGCACACATATATAAAATGTATATGTTCCGAGGGTTCGCAGGACTCTTCTAGCCCTGTTTCCGCAAGAAAAGTAAGCAGAGTTTTTGTTCCCAGCACTGCCTCGTCATGATTTCTCCAGTTTCAAGGAAGTGTGAGAGTTCTAGAGCCCCGCCATGTTGGAGTCGCACAAGTCCCTTCGATGCTGTTGCCCGTTGACCAGCATATCGCGGGCAGGGGCTTAAAATGTGCCTAATGATGTCAGTAGTAGAGCACACTGCACACAATGGTGACTCTACCCCGACCAGCTTAAAACAAGAAGCTTGAGCGGTATGTAACGTTTCGTCGCAGCCGCTGTAGCATGCCTTCAGAGCGCTGGGCAGAACCCTCGGATGCTGGCATATCGCACGAGGTCAATCACATGGAGAGCCGCATACCTTCTCAAAGGATCCTGCCAAGCGGGCAGCTGGAGTTTCCATTCTGGTCAAATGCAGCCATAGGCACAGATTGCGGGTAAGAATGGGGCTCGGGTGCCCGAGCCCCACGGTTTTTTCCGCGGGGGGAGGGGGGCGTGTCTGCTTCTCCGGATGACGATGGTCCCTCACCCTCCGCCTACCCTCCAAATGCCCTTACTAATAAAATAACCAGTTCACACATTTCTTTACAGTTGCCTTTACCTTTTCACTAAAATTTTTTGGGGACTGAAAGCTTACTGTATCATTGAATAGGCACAGACATGGACGGCTTCGAACCTTTCCCTTTGTTTCTCAGAATCCTCAAACATACGAGCGCACTAGAAGCATATATGTATGTATGTATGGATATATATATATTCAAATATATATATTCACATAATATATATAGATATATATATATATATATAATATATATATATATAATATATATATCTCTATATATATATATATAATATATTTATACATAGACTTTGAAGATAGTAGAGAACACAAGAGAAGAAAAAACTTCAAGCACGATTGTGGCCTACGTTTCAGCAAAGAGGAAAGCAAGTTCTCTTTGCTGAAACGTTGGCAACAATCGTGCTTTTACCTTGTTCAAGTTTTTCTCTCTTATATATATATATATATATATATATCTAATATATATATATATATATAATCCATATATATATATAAATAGAATATATATATATATATAATCTATATATATACATATATAAATATCTCTCTATATCTATCTATCTGATCTCTACTCTATCTCTATATAATCTATATCTATCTCTCGTTTCGAGGAATTAAAGGGCATTAAATGGGATGTAATAGGGCTTAGCGAGGTTAGGAGGGCAGCGAAGCCTTTACGGTGCTGAAAAATGGACACGTCTATGTTACCGTGGTCTAGAGGACAGAAGAGCAATGGGAGTGGGATTTCTAGTCATAAAAGCATAGCTGGCAACATAGACGAATACTATAGCATTAACGAAAGGGCAGCAGGTCTTGTAATTAGGCTAAATAAGAGGTACAAGCTCAAGGTGGTGCAGGGCTACGCGCCCACATCCAGCCACGACGACCAAGTAGTGGAACGCTTCTATGAAGATGTGGAATGGCAATGGCTAAAGTAAAAACACAGTATCCGTAGTTATGGGGACTTCAATGCTAAGTAGGCAAGAATCAGGCTGGAGACAAGGCAGTTGGGAACTATGGTCTGGGCTGTAGAAATACAGGGGGGACCTACTAGTTTGATTGCAGAACGGAATAACCTACGCATAATGAATACCTTCTTCTGTAAACGGGAGAGTCGGAAGTGGACCTGGAGGAGCCCGAATGGGGAGCACAAAATGAAATAGACTTCATATTATGCGATAACCCTGGCGTCGTGCAGGATGTGGAAGTGCTCGGAAGGGTAAGGTGTAGTGACCACCGTATGGTAAGATCCCGAATTAAGCTAGATTTGAGGAGGGACCGCAACAAGCTAGTACGAAAGAAGCCGATAATGAGCTAACAGTAAGACGTAAGTAGAAGAATTCAGGATCGCGCTGCAGAACCGATATTCCGCCTCTTAACGAGGACGGCCGAGTTTACGACACAGGAAGCCAGCGACAACCTTACACGCATTATCACGGAGTGTGCAGTAGAAGTCGGGGGCACTATGGCTAGACAGGATACTGGTAAACTCTCCCAGGAGACGAAAGATCTAATCAGGAAACGGCAACCATGAGAATCTCCACGCAGCTGACAGAATAGAACTAGCGGAGCTCTCCAAGCTAATCAATAAGCGTAAGACAGCTGACATACGGAAGTATAATATGGAGAGATCGAATACGCTTTAAAGAACGGAGGTAGTCTGAAAGCAGTAAAGAGACGTCTTGGCGTGGGAAAAAATCACATGTATGCACTTAAGGATAAGCAAGGCAATGTCATCACAAATAGGGATAAAATAGTCACAGTGGCCGAGGAGTTCTATAGGGATCTGTACAGTTTGGACATACAGGATAATGCCGAACGAGACAGTAGTTCACAGGAGATAGACATCCCACCAGTAACGACCGAAGAAGTAGGAAGGCTTTGAAGAAATGAAAGGGGGCAAAGCACCTGGTGAGGATCAGATAACTGCAGACCTCTTGAAGGATGGCGGAGAAATTGTCCTTGAAAAACTGGCAAATCTGTATACGCAATGCCTAATGACCGCAATGGTACCGGAATCTTGGAAGAACGCGAACATCATCCTAATTCATAAGAAAGGCGACATGAAGGACTTGAAAATTACCGGCCGATCAGCTTACTGTCAGTCGTCTACATGTATTTACCAAGGTAATCGCTAACCGAATTTCTGCAACCTTAGATTTCAGTCAACCTAAAGAACAAGCAGGGTTCCGTAAAGGTTATTCAACAATGGACCATATTCACACGATCAATCAGGTGATAGAGAAGTGCGCTGAGTATACTGAACCCCTATATATAGCCTTCATAGATTATGAGGAAGCATTTGACTCGGTCGAAACCCTAGCAGTCATTCAGGCATTACGGAACCAGGGGGTAGATGAGCATTATGTAACAATACTAGAGGATATCTACAATGGGTCTACAGCTACGATCATCCTCCACAGGGAGAGCAGTAAAATACCTATAAGAAAGGGTGTCAGACAAGGAGACACAATCTCTCCAATGCTATTCACAGCATGTTTACAAGAAGTATTCAGAACGTTGGATTGGGAACAGGTGGGTGTGGGTTAATGGAGAATACCTCAGTAACCTCAGATTTGCTGATGAGGTTGCCTTGCTAAGTAACTCGGGGGACGAATTGCAAAGCATGCTTTCCGCACTGGGCGAACAGAGTAGAACCGTGGGCCTGAAAATTAATATGCAGTAAACTAAAGTAATGATCAATAACCTCGGGACAGCACAGCAGTTGAGATAGATGCGAGGCAGTGGAAGTGGTAAGCGAATATATCTACTTAGGCCAAGTTGTGACCCCGATCCCAACCATGAGGCAGAGATAATTGGAAGGATCAGAATGGGTGGGGTGCATATGGCAGACATTATCAGATAATGAATAGCAGCCTACCATTGTCGTTGAAGAAGAAAGTGTATGACAGCTGCATCTTACGGTTCTCACCTACGGGGCAGAAACTTGGAGGCTCACTAAGAGGGTTCAACTTAAATTGAGAACGACTCAGCGGGCAATGGAGCGGAAAATGATAGGTGTACGTTAAGGGACAGAAGAGAGCGGAGTGGGTCAGTAGCAAACTGGGTGTTAAGACATATTAGTAGAAATAAGAGAAGAAATGGACTTGGGCAGGGAATCAATGCGAAGGCAAGATAACCGCTGGTCATTAGGGTAACAGAGTGGATCCCTAGAGAAGGCAAGCGCTGCAGGGGGCGGCAGAAAAGTTAGATGGCAGATGAGATCAAGAAGTTTGCGGGATAATTGGTCACAGTTGCCGGACCGGGGTACAAGAAATTGGAGAATAATGGGAGAGGCCTTTGCCCTGCAGTGGGCGTAGACAGGCTGGTGATGATGACATATCCCGTCTCCTCAATGAAGTCCAGGAGGGGCCGGTAATGGGGACCATGCGTGCAGGGCCGAAGGTAAGGTGGTTATCCTGGATGGTACCCAGACGCCCTCATGTGACGAACTCGTGGCTGCTGGGAGACCCTACCATGTCCCAGGAGGTGGTCCAGGGTCGCTTAAGTGGCAGATCCTTTACAGGGCCCGGTAACTTTCCCAGGAGACGAAAGATCTAATTATGAAACAGCAAACCATGACAAATCTCCACCCAGCTGACAGAATAGAACTAGCGGAGCTTCGAAGTTAATCAATAGGCGTAAGACAGCTGACATACGGAAGTATAATATAGAGAGGATCTAGCGCGCTGTAAAAATGGAGGTAGCCTGAAGCAATGAAGAAGCGTCTAGGCATAGGAAAAATAAGATGTATGCACTTAAAGACAACCAAGGCACTGTCATCACAAATAGGGATATAATGGTCACAGTAGCCGAAGAGTTCTATAGAGATCTGTACAGTAGACGCGACATCCAGGATAATGCCTAACGAGAAAGTAGTTCAAAGGAGATAGACATCCCACCAGTAACGACCGATGAAGTAAGAAATACTTTGAAAGAAAGGAAAGAGGGCAAAGCAGCTGGTGAAGATCAGATAACAGCAGACCTCTTGAAGGATGGCACGCAAATTCTGCTAGGAAAACTGGCAAACCTTTACACGCGATGCCTAATGACCGCGAGAATACCAGAATGTTGGAAGAACGTGACCATCTTCCCCAATCCATAAGAAAGGTGACATGAAGGTTCTGAAAAATTACCGGTCGATCATCTTACTGTCAGTCGTCTGCAAGTTACTTACCAAGGTAATCGCTAACAGAATGTCGGCCACCTTAGATTTCAGTCAACCTAAAGAATAAGCAGGGTTTCGTAAAGACTATTCAACAATAGACCATATTCACACGATCAATCGAGTTATAGAGAAGTGCACGGATTATTCTCAACCCCTATATACAGCCTTCATAGATTATGAGAAAGCATTTCGCTCCGCCGAAACCTCAGCAGTCATTCAGGCATTACGGAACCAGGGTGTAGGCGAGCATTATGTAAGAATACTAGAGAATATCTACAATGGGTCCACAGCTACTATCGTCCTCCACAAGGAGAGCAGTAAAGTACCCATAACGAAGGGCATCAGACCTGGAGACACAAGGTCTCCCATGTTATTCACAGCATGGTTAGAAGAAGTATTAAGAGCATTCGATCGGGAATATGTGGGAGTAAGTGTTAAGTGCGAATAACTCAGTAACCTCAGATTTGCTGATGACGTTGCCTGCTGCCTTGCTAAGTAACTCGGGGGACGAATTGCAAAGCACGGTTTCCGTACTGGACAAACAAAACATAACCGTCAGCCTTAAAAATAATATGCAGAAAACGAAAGAAATAGTAATGATCAATAACCTCGGGAGAGCACAGCGGTTTAGATAGGTGGCGAGGCAGTTGAAATGGTAAGCGAATATATCTACTTAGGCCAAATTGTGGCCCCGGACCCCAACCATGAGGGAGAGATAATTAGAAGGATAACAGTCGGGTGGAGTGCATTCAGCAGGCATTCTAAGATAATGAATGGCACCCTACCATTGCCCCTGAAGAAGAAAGTGTATGGCAGCTGTATCTCACCGGTACTCCACTACGGGGCAGACACTTGGAGCCTTACTAACAGGGTAGCACTTAAACTGAGGACGACGACTCAAGGACCGTGCTATGGAAGATGATAGATGTACAATCGGCTTATTTCATTGCGCTGTGGCGGCCTCTGGTGCACCGCCGAGAAGCGATATGGCAGGGTGCAAGTGGGCCGCCACCGCAGCGGAAGGGGAATCAGGAAGCGTAGCTGGTGTTTATTTGTTTTACGTGAATTGTATAGCCAGCCTAAAGCTGCAAAAGGACTAACTATGCTGGAAGACGTACGTTTTCAACGTGGGAAACATCTGAACAAGCGTGCGACGCTCGTTTCTTTTTGCAGCGGTTCCGCAAGTGTCAGTACGGAGGGTGGCTATCTGAGGCTGTGGAAGCGATGGCCTCACGCCATTTGTTTCTCTCTTCTTTCTGGCCCTTCAAAGGGAAAGGAGGGTGACATCAGCATCTGTCAGACAGCAGCATAAACGCACGCAACTAAGGTGGTCTTTATAAAAATCATTGTTTGATGCTGGTATGAGGATTTCAGCGAAGAAAAACTATACGTGGCTGCATATTTGCTCAATACCGCTGTTCTTTTTTTCTGCTCTTTTTCTTATCACAACGAGCATAAATGCATGTGCAGATTACTTTTGTGAGCGTTTTGACCGACAGAAATGCACGACAGAAAAGCAATTCTCCGAGAACGTTGGGACTTCCAGTCCCAACGTATCTCAGAAAATTGCTTTTTGTGGTTCATTTATATTCGTAACAGTAGTTGTTCATACTAGTCGCCCGATTACACTTCCTTCTTTAGAACTGTCAGTTTGGAAAGTTGGTATTGGTGCATTCCTTTTAAACAGTGGCAACAGTGGCAATCACGGGCGAAAAAAAACAATGGTGCTCAGGAACTACTTTTCTTCTCCTCGTCAGTTGGATCAATACATTTCCCAGCATCGAAATGCTGTATGCAGATTGCAACAAAAAACAACACATCACTTTCCGCGAGCATGACAGGACAGAAATAAAAAAAAGCACCCAGCAGGATTCGAACCGCCACGTATGCGCGGTGCGCAGTGTCGGACGCTCTAAACCACTCGGCCACGGTGCAGCAACTGAAACAACCTGAAGGCCGCGGACATGAAGCTGAAGCTTTGCTTATATTTTGAACCTCTCTGAAATAGGTTTTTATAGTATTACTGGCGCAGACACTGATCAATATTTGAATAGCGCTTGCCCACTAAACGACTCTTGAACCCCCACGAATAATTAATACACAGACACTGCGGGCATTACTTATTAAGCCAGGAAACACGATCGCAAATTTTAGCTCGCAAGCAGATCGCGAGTCCACCTGTCGAAAAAATTGTGCTCTTCGTACATTTGTTTTGCGCTTTACGATGAAAACATTGGTTGATTTTGATTCTTCGTTTCCTAGATTAAGTTAAGTAACTCTTCGTGTATACTTAACAGGCCTTACATTTTCTACAAGCGTGCCAGCCGTGCACGCATATGAAGCTTCAGTTAAGCGAAGTCAGAGAAGAGTTGCTAGCCACAAAATACGGAACGCATACCTAGTATTAAGGTACTTTCGCTTCGTTGACCTTACGAAGGTTATTATGCTCTACAAACTAGCAAAGTAGAGGCACATTCATTGCGGCCCGAACCTTGTAGGGGCCGACTAGCCACCTTGGTCAACGGCCCTTTCACAACTTTCTCTCCGTCGGTGCGTTTGTATCGTCGTCGGAGTAATATGACAAGGCGATCTCGGGATGTGGCGTGCCAGCAGTTTCTCGTCCCCGGTTGGTGTGAATGCCTGGTATGACTGCGACGGGACGCAGAACGGGGTGTTTCTGCATGGTGCCGTTGCGGACAGCTCCTGATTTGTTCACTCCTGTTTCGGGGTTGGCGTCTGCCGATAGAAACAAACATTTCACCCTGCATGTTATGGTTTGCTCGACAGTTGCATTTGTAAAACGTACTGTACTTCGTTTTCTCCGTTAGGCCAAAACCCGGTCGCATGCTTTCACTACACGGGCTCGTGAGTTAGAGCAGCAGACAGCAGCGGGGTCACTGCAGAGCAGACCGACCGGCCCCTGCCAGACTGTTTCCAGCTTCCTCCGCCAGGGACATGCGCATGCGCAGTAGGGTTGTGAAAGCGGACATGGAGAGCGCAGAGTGGGTTAGGGAACAAACGGGGGTTAAGGATATTTTACTAGAAATTAAGAAGCAGAAGTGACGTGGGTGATATAAGCGTTCGTCATTAAGGCTAACAGAGTGGATCCCTAGAGAAGGTAAGTGTGGCACGGGGCGGCAGAAGGTTAGATGAACAGATGGGATCAAGAAGTTTGCGGAAATAATTGGTAGAAAATAGCACAGGACCTCGAAAATTGGAAATTAATGGGAGAGGGCTTTGCCCTGCAGTGGGCGTAAATAGGCTGGTGATGATGTTCTGGGGGAGCTTGCGCCACCTATGAGGCCTTCTTCGGCGGGGTCAAAGCTGTGCCTACGTAATTCTCCGCAGCTCCACCTGCTCGCGGCGGGTTAAACTGCCAGGAAAGTCCAACCCCGCGGAGGAAGAAGGGAACGCGGGGTGCGCCGGAGAGACTCCTTGTGAATGATGAGTGTGCCATTCTGCGACAACTGGAGCAGGCGTAGTGGCCTAGTCACCCTCTGGGAATGGCAGACGGTGTCAGCGTCGGTGTGGGCAGGTGTCAACGTCTATTCCGTAGAACTCACACGGGGCACAAAATGAGTTCACAATGCGACGCACATCGCCGATCAAGTGGAGCGAATCGGCAACGCGTAGGTGTTCCCCCACTGCCTGTGCGGTGTCTGTGTACAGGTGAAGGCACGATGGCGGGTTTATGCGTAGGCAAGGCTCTAACAACGGTAACCCATCCCGGATGGCCTTATGATCTGCCATGGTTGAAGAAGGGGTGACTCGTTGAGCTATGATCAGGTATGCTGTACTTCCGGATGAGTAAGGCATGCAAGGCTGCTATGTATGACATTTTGGGCCACTCCTTAGTCGACGTACACTTGCATTGCATGAGCCGTGCCATCCGATACCGAAGGAAAAGGGGTGGGCTGCAGTGCCTGGTTATAAAAACGCGTATCCGGGTCAGTGGCCGGTTGTCTGTGGATTGGCATCGGCTCCAAGGGGGAAGTTGAGGTGATTTTTATAATGTAACAGGTGACCTAGAATCGAAGGAGGGAGCCGATGCGGGAGCAGCGGGAACCGTTTGAATTTTTACGTAACGTCCACTCCTCCGCTGTTCAACAAGCTTGTCTAGGGTGTTCAGCTGGACTTTCGCTTGTAGTGTTGGAATCGGGGTCAGTCGAGGCAGGCCTCTAATGACCCACATAGCCTCTCCGTTTAGAGTGTCAAGTGGATCACAGTCCCTTCGAGTGAGGTGGTGCAACTGGGTTTGGTATATGAGCCGGGGTTGCAAGACAGATCGAACTACGATGCGTGCGATGTGACTACAGGCAGCACCGGTTTTCTGGGAAATCCGTGGGAAGAGATGCAGCGTCTTGGAAGCTTTACCACGCACGGAACAAATCTACAGAGTCGCGGAGCCAGAGGTGTCTAGTTCAACTCCAAGCCCTCGCATTGACGACGCGGGATTGAGGTCATGGCCGTTTAGGTCAAGGTGAAGGGCGACTTCGAAAGACGACATCGGCCTCAGCTATTTGTGATGGACATGAAGGTCGTCTTTGCAGCCGAAAGTGTCAAGCCGACATTGGCGCAACAAGGCTCTGTTTTGTCTAAAGCCGCCGGGAGGCCTGCCTCCTGGCTGTTCAAACCTGCATGTACCGAGCAGAATGTAATGTTGTCGGCGTAGGTGAGAAAGAAATGCCCGGTATAGTAGTTAACTACGCGGAAGGAGAAGGAGCGCCGCCACATTAAACATCCCTGGTGCCAACACGGAGCCCTGAGGTGCTCCCTGCTCAGAGGTGAAATACTGTACCCGCTTTCCGCCGATTCGTATAAAAACGTACGTTGTCGAGGAAAAACTGCACCAAGTTGCAGACCATGACTGGGAGCTGGGAGCTTCCTGATGCCCAGATGGCGTTCAGTGAGTCCAGCATCCACTGAAGAGCTGGGCCATCCGCGTTCTTAAAAACTTCATAGGTGATCTCATCTCGTCCAGGAGCTGCGCTCAACTTTGCCTGATCAATGATGGCCACATATTCCGCCTTTGTAAAGGGCCCTTGTATGCCATCAATCTCCACCTGAGCTGGCAATGCACCTGCTTCAGGAGGGAGCTAAAGTTGGCCGAAGAATGGGGGTGCAGCCTGGTTGAACGCCAAGAAAGTTGTTTTGGCTAGCTCTTGTTCAAAGCGTTTTGGCGTTTTTCCGGAGGCAAGGCACGCACTAGTGGCTGGGCCCGGTGGTCGCGCACCAGCTGCCATGCTGCGGAATGTTCTCCAGATAGAAGATGTCGTTGCGGACGGTCCTATGGACGCACACTAATCTAACCATCTTCGTCTAAACAGGAGCTTCCTGTGGCAGCGGGCTCCGGCTGTGCCACAATTTAAAGAATCTCGTAATTCTGGCGATTCTCGATCCCGGTCACAGCCCGTTCAGCACGACGACGGGCTGCCAAAAACCGAAGGAGATGCAGGTCACGAAGTGACCTAGACTCGTCCATCCATGTTGTTCCCGTTGCATCCTTCAGAGCGGCGCGCAAAACAGGCACTGCATCGCATAGGGTCTCAAGTAGAGGGCTATCTAACACCCTCCTAAATTCCCGGTCAGTCACACTACAACGCTGACGTAGGTATCGTTGGGACACTGGAGCCAAACCAAGCGTACAGGCTGGTGATCACTGCTCCAGCAGTCTTGCTCACGGTCCCATGAGAGCGGAGTTACGCCCGTCGACCAGGAGAGGTCTGGGCGGAACGGGGCGTGCGAGGATGATCCCAGCGACGGGTCTATGTGTGGAGAGGATTGAGTAGCATAAACTGCTGACTTGTAAATATATTTAACACTGCAACGCCACGCGTACCGGACGAAGGGTAACCCCGTGCCGGATGAGGCGCATTAAAGCCCCACCGACCAGCACTGGGCATCCTTGGTACGTACGGCGACGGTGAGCAAGCCACCCCATTCTCAGTCGGGGTGCACTTTCACTATACAAACGCACGCATCACGACGCCAGGATCACGACTGTGCGAGATAGGTGAGCCAACACGGCAACCACTTCCTGCCGCGCACAGCCCCAAGACACCAACGGCACTTGCATCTGGGGGTAACAGGTAGCTACGTACACCCCAACTTTACCAGGTGGACCACATGCATTGCTGCAACGGCGGTCCAGAATGGTAGGTGAAGAGTACGCAGTGAATCCCGTACTGCGTGGCATTGAGTTGGTCTCCTGCAAGAGCAGAGCCCACGCTTGAAGTGTACCTATGCGTTGGCGAAACTGATGTCATCTACCGTGGTAGCAAGACCTTTGCAGTTGCATTGAAGTACACACTTGCGGCGTAGTGGGCTTGGGGAAGCATTCAAACCTTGAGGGGCCATTTGAAGGCATCATGGACGAAGGTGTGCCACCAGTACCGTCACCAGATGTTGTAGGCTTACTGCCACAACAGTGAGAAGTTCCCTTGTCGTAAAGTGGGAAGAATCACGATGCTGTGAAGAATCACGATGCCATCGCCCAAGTGGCTCTGAACTCGCAGGTGGAGGAGCAGGTGCATCCTGGTGTTGCGCCTGTTGCCCAAACATCGCGTGACGTTGCACTGATGTGGTAGGTGTTGAAACAAGAGTTTCCTGGTGCTTCGCCCGGTGCACTAAGGTTGCACGACGTTGCCGGATACGCTTTATTTCTGCCTCTAACTCTGCCAAATGCTGGTCCAGAGCAGCCACACTATTTGAGAAATCTTGTTCTAGGCGGTGGTTTCTTGCGGGAATCATAGCGCTTTACAATAACCTACGCAGCCCTGCGCAAATATTTAGCGAGTGCTATTACTTTGTCTCCTTCGCACTGCGCATGAGCGTACGCTAAGCCGGTTCCGCGATTAGCGGACGCTATTTGAGTGACATCGCGTGCGTACGTGAGGTCGCTTGCGTTTCCAACATGGCAGCAAGTAGCGCGACAACCATCCACGGTTCCGCTCTTCTGTGGACAGTAATTTGCTTACGATGGACCCAGTTCTTTTGCTCCTATGTTTTTATACAAGTCGCGTGGTTAGCACGCCACCCTCGCGCAGCTCTGTATCGTCGTGACATCGCTGACGGTCCGAAGGAAGCTTAGTAGCCGGCCAGCAACCGTATCTGTGTGTGTGTGTTGTGGACGCGTTCGCTTCGCGATCAAATTCGACATACGCTAGACAAACAACAAACGGAAATTGCTGAAATGAAACAAGTGATCGAACTATTATTGGAAGAAAACCTGAAACTACGGCAACAGATTGCCTCTTTCACCAAAACTAACCATACGTCGGAGGCTGAAATAATGGACATTAGTATAGAGCAAACACACAAACGTGATGAGCGAGGCGACATACCCACAAACACATCCCCAGCGGGAGATAGACAGGAAATTGACAGCGACACAGATACCTCTCCAACGAAACGCCGACGGTGGAGCTGCACCCGCACACTCATTGATGAAAGAGCACAGATACTTCAAACTAAACTGGAGCAATCAGTAGATACCAAGCTTGAGCAACTAGAAATAAAACTTCACGGCCAATTTAGGACTGATTTCGCAGCCGTGAAAACCATGATTAAATAGTTTACAGACTTTATTACCAAACAATTTGAGAAGTATGAACATCGCCTGAGCGAACTGGAGACCAATCAACGACTCTCCGCTTCATCCTCAGGGGGAGGGCCACTGAAACACAAGCCCTACACTCGTCCGGCAGAGGAATCAACAAGCAACATTCGTAATGAAAATGTGATGACGGCAATCACTCATACCAACTTGCAATGGCCAACAAAACCAGGACACCCTCGGAGCTTTCCGAATCTGGCAATGGAATTGTCGCAGTTGCTCTAATAAACGGCATTTTTTGCATAAGCACATACTCAATCCTATTTAAAACCAACGACCGGACGTCCTATTCCTTCAGGAAACCGACGGAATTGATAAACTTCCTGGTTAAAGCGCGTACACCCCGCAAACCATTGAGATCCCGCAGCTGACTGTTCAGGTCCGCGGCAACACGCCAACGGAAGTACATGATACTGGCATTACTGGTCCAGAACACCAGCTATTAGAAATTATTCTATCGAGGGGTAAGTGGTGATGCAGTGTATTTGATCTCAATCTATATAGCAGCCCTCGGGAGAACCACTCTTTCTGCAGTCTCCTCAAAGTTGCCCCAACAAAAGCGGGTAAACAGAGCCCGTTAGTGGTGGTGGGGGATTTTAACGCTCGACACACCGCCTGGGGTTACCGTAAAGACTCGGCGAAAGGCCAACGGCTTTGGGTGGCGGTGCAGCAAGAAACGTTTTCCCTACTTACCAACCCTACACAGCCTACTCGTCTAGGGACTGGTAAATGCAGAGACACGACACCCGATCTCACTTTTCTCAAGAATATCCAAAAGCGCACGCATCGCTGGGCCAATTTGCAAGTGAATATAAACAGGGACCGCTACACACTTCAGACGGAACTCAATGTGATGCCGGGAACTTGTGCGGGTGGCCGGGAGCATCGCATTACGAATTGGTACGCCTTCCGGCAGGCCCGCGAGGCATCACCGCGATCATTGATTGACTTAGATACATGGGTGCGTGAACAACACCAAGACGTGCGGCAGCGCACCACACGGGTTCCAGAGGAATCCAATATACCGGAGGCGGAAGCCCACCTGGCTGGCCTCTCGGACGCACTCCGGAGTCTTCGTACCCGATTAAAGTCGCATCCTCGTAATCGTTCGCTTCGTCCAAAGATTGCGCAAGTGCAACGAACTCTTGAGGAGCACGCGGCGCGACTCTCACACCAGCTGTGGTATTCCTTCTGCCAAGAGCTAGGCAATCAGCTCACTACTCGCAAGGCGTGGAACATCCATCGACAGCTCCACAACGAAAACACCACCAAGACGGCGCAGCGCAATCAAATTGCGAAGCTTATTCACAAAAGCAAGACAATTCCGCGAGATCTCCTTCGAGCTTTGGCTGAACGATACCTCAATACGTCGCCGCCAATTGATCCGCCTGCATACTAGGGAGCCCCAACTCTCGGCTCGATGAGCTCTTTATGGCGGCAGAGACTCGGCGGGCCTTAATGACCCTTAAAACCAGCACGACACCCGGCCCCGACGGCACAACCAACAAACTCTTGCGCAATCTCGACGACCTCTCTATCCAGCTTTTCAACTCAGCTTTTCAACTATCACAGGACACTGGGATGCTCCCACAGGAATGCAAAACGGCTCAGACTGCTCTCATTCCTAAACCTGGTAAACCTATTGATCAAGAGAATCTCCACCCTATCTCAATTACTTCTTGTCCGGGGGGGAACTTTTTGAACATATAGTACTTCATAAACTTACAACCTACCTGGGCGACAACCTTCTAAGACCACAAACCATGTATGGATTTAGGAAGGGCAAATCAACTCAGGATGTCCTGTTCCAACTCCATCATGACATAGTCAAAAGCACTGGAGTGTCACCCGAGACACAAGAGCTATACTCAGCCTCTACCTTAAAGGGGTGTTTGACAATGTTCACCGCGCCACCATCTACCAAGGACTCATTGATATCAATGTCGGCCTCCGCACATTCAATTATGTTCAAGCATTTCTCACTGGTCGCACAGCGTGCATAATCTTGGGAGATCTTAGGTCTGACGTTATGCCACTGGGTACTAGGGCAACACCGCAAGGATCTGTGCTATCCCCTTTCTTATTTAACCTAGCTCTGCAAGACATACCTACAGCACTCCAGCCTATCCCGCAGCTCCAGCACAGCCTCTACGCTGACGATATCACTCTATATATGGGGGAAGGGGGGTCGGATGGTAGTATCCAGGAGGTGCTTAAGAAGGGCATGCTCGCAATTGAAACTCTGGTAACAGCTAAAGGACTTACCTGCTCGCCACAGAAATCGCATTGCTTACCATACATCCTGGACGACGTCAACCTTCGGGATCGCAACTCATCCAAGTATATACAACCCGAGGGCATGCCATTCCCAGAGTGACTACAATCCGTATACTTGGTGTGACCATCCACGCCGATGGGCGTAACACCACTACCATTGAGACCCTCTCACACTTTTCCCAGCAGGTCGGGAGAATGCTTGCCCGGGTGGCCAACCGGCGCCAGGGAATGCCTGAGTCGACACTTCTCCTACTGGTTCCCTACATTTATAGTTGCGAAATTTGCGTACGCGCTACCCTACCTTGAACTCTGAAAGCTGGATACACAGAAAGTGGATGCCCTGCTCCGCAAAGCTTATAAGCAGGCCCTTGGACTCCTTCCAACCACATCCACGGCGTTATTCTCAGCTCTTGGAGCTCACAATACGATTGCTGAAATTACAGAAGCAGTGCGTACAGCGAACATTCAACGTCTAGCGAAATCTCCTGGAGGTCGCACGCTTCTCACGCGTTTGGGGATCACCATACCCCTACGAACCCCTGCCATTCGCTCCTTACCTACGACTGCTCAAACAGCCATACACGCGACCCCGCTACCTCGCAACATGAACCCGGATCTACATCCAGAGAAAAGGCAAGCACGGGTTCGGCAGCTAACAAAAAGACTCCGCCAGCAGTTCAACGTAGGGTACACTGACGCTATGCCGTCTGCCCAACGACCCAGCTGCTGCGCGGTCGCCCGCAACTATCCAGAGACCAGCTTCACGGCCTGCACCATTCCAACGCCGAACAGAGCGGCTGCTGAGGAATGCGCCATTGCCCTGGCCATAGTGCGGATAATGGCCTCCGGAACCCCAGGAACCATCGTCACGGACAGCCAGGACGCCTATCGCACTATACCGAACGGCCTGGGAAGCCCTCACACGCTAGCAGTTTTACAGACGATCCCTGATATGCACCCACTTCCGCAAATCAACCTCATATAGGCACCGGCACACGCTGGGCTGGAGGTCAATGAGGCGGCACACGATTGGGCTTGTGAATGCACGAACCAGGACCTATTCGATCGACCCGTCTCTCCCGACTTGCACTGGCACCCGTTGCTCACATACAGTGGCATTCTTCACTACTACCGCGAAACTCGTCGACAATATCCTAAACCCTCCCGCCAGTTCACCCGACAACAGACCACCACACTCAGACTCATACAAACGAATACGTACCCTCACCCCAAACTGTTCAGCCGCATATACCCAGAGACTTATACCGACCAATGTCGAAGATGCAAGAATGATAAAGCCACACTCCCACACATAATCTTGGTTGCCCGAAGGCACCACCGACTTTCATCAAGAGTCATCACGACTGGGCGACAGCTCTATGCAGCAACTACCCGGAGATCAAACTACGGCTGGTCCGCCTGGCTCTGGACGCGCCGGCACCAGTGGCCCGCCCTCACGAGGGCACCGGGGTGTCGGGGCGTGCAAGACCGGGTGGACTTGGCCGTTCTCAGATGGGTCGCTGAGGTGAGGGAGCTTGGCCAAATAGGCACCGGCTGAGGCCCGCCACTGAGACTCCAACACCTTGGCTGCTGGGCCTCCCGCAAGGGGCTCAACAGAATAAAAGGTTTTTTAGATGCAAAGCACCTCTTAGTCGACCCTCCGTCGACCCGCGTCCGCACCTCTCGTCTTTGTCCTCCTCTCCACGCCAGCTGTGATAACGCCGCTCTCCTCCTCGCCGCTCGGGTCGTCTCGTGCCGGCTCAGAAAGACACCGGCAACACTGTCGCTCCAGGAGCCCTAACCAGCTGCGATAACACCGCTCTCCTCCTTGTCGCTCCTCCTCGCCGCTCGGCTCGTCTCGTGCCTCCGAAGACAAGGCTGCACAGGGGAGACCTGGCGCCGCTGAGCGTAAAGTGCAGCGTCGAGCAGCGGATTCCTCCCTTCGAGAACGAGAAGCCGCTTTGAAACGCCAGCGGCGAGTAGCTGATCCAAATGGCGTTCGGCAACGTGACAACGCTTCGAAACGCCAGGGTCGAACAGCGGATTCCTCGCTTCGAGAACGAGAAGCCGCAAAACGTTCTCCACTACTCCATAAAAAAAGAAGACATTTATTACGCTACTACACTTGTCTTTACTCTAACAACCAATTAATACGCTACAACTCCACGGCTTTGCATCCCGTCAGGGTTCCCATGTGGGAAGATTGTGTAATTTTCTCTCTCTCTATCGAGCGACGTACGACTCAACCTTGCATCGGGTATGTTCAGTCTGCGTGGCTGCAAGCCTTCTCGCCCGTCGCGCCAGAGCTAAGTGACTTGCGGTTCGTTCCCGCAAACCGCAGACGCCAGTTGCGCGTTTACGACGGGCAGGAGGAGACAACCGATTAGTTGTCAATCGCGGTTCAGACTTGCAACCCATTGTGTGACGTTGTGTTCGTTCGAAACGCATCTTCGGATTGTTTTGATGTTTAATAAAATGTATGCGTCAAAAACGGGCAGTCGGTTCAGGGCGTTCTGAGCGATTGAAATAAAGCACTGCCACAGGGCTTCAACGTTCTTTGCATGGAACGTACTCAGATAAGAGAATGTTCATATTGTAACGAAGGTTACAAATGAGGACTGGAAAAGGTTTATTTACAAGGCGAACTTGTGCCCAGAAAATGATGTGCTGCTCGTAGACTCAGAGATGGAACGTCGTCTTCCTCCTCTTCTTTACCCCTAGTGCCACTCGTCTTATTCTTCGTTGCCTTTACTTGTTCGCTGATGCGTGACGTCAGTTTCCAGTCAAAGCGTAATATTCAAACATGTATCAATATGTTATGGACGTGTTGCGTTCTGCACTAACGGGAAAACGTTTGTGGTCACCCGTTTGGATAGCCGTAAATTGTCCGAGCACACCGGCACTCCGCCTTCAGATCAGCCGGCGAGTCATTTCGCAATACATCCGACAGACGGCGTTAAAAGCATTAGCGTTCCGCTACATAAAACTGATGAGACGCAGTCTAAAACTACCTTCGCGGTGTTTACGTAGCGTGACGCAAACGTTTAGCGTTTAGCGCACGCAAAGGCACCAAACGCTGTACTAAAACAGCCTAATGACTGGCGGTCGACGTCGCCGCTTCGCCACACTAGCGTAAGTGTGATCGCCGCATAGGTGACTCTCATTTGGCTCTGTCTATTCGTCACATTCCTGGTCTTCCGCTAACACTTGAAACCTGTTCGAAAGTGCTGGCGTAGTGCCAGTGTCTGTGATGGCTTTGTTTTGGCGCGTTTGTCGAAGGTTTTCCCGCAGTTTTTCTGTTGGGCGGCACTTTGTTGGGCAATTCGCAGACGTTATGTCATGATCGTTGGTGCGACACAATGAGCAGCGATATTCCGGCGATATCGGGGCCTCCATGTCTGCGTTCTTTAGAGGAGTCGGACAAGAGACATTCATGTATCCAGGACGCAAAAACACTGGCAGCAGAATATCGCGCACGGCCGGTACGGGTGAACCCGAAAGACACACCCAAACTAATAGAAGCAAAAGGTGGTCTTGATGGTCCACGTAAGGTGACGAGGCGTGTACGGCTGCGTCCAAGGTATCGCGCCGACACCACCTTATGGGTAAGACAGGTGAGGTCCGCACTTAGAGTCGCTTGATCCTGCCCGACATCTACTCCACTCACCACGCGCCTGTAGCGGTCGGTTCCATAGGTGAGGTAGGCTTCGACTGGGAGGGTAAAGGATTCTGTGAGCGGTATTGATTGGAGGGTTTGAAATTTCGCGGTGGCTTCAAGGTAGGCACCCACAAAGGTCGCGTTGATAAGCGTTGGTAAGTGTAGCCGCTAAACGCTGTAGTGGCGAGACAAGCATCAAGAGTGCGCCTTGTGGCCTGACTGGAGAATTTCGACATATCGTAGCCGCAGCGTGCCTGGACAACCACCTTGTACGACGCTGCAGGTGTCAGGAGACCAGGAAGATCGTCAGGCGCTGGTGCTTGGCCCGCAATTTTGGGAGGTCAGATCGGATGTTGATACCGGCGGGCGTTGCATCGCTCCCTCACGAGGCGGCGTAGTTGTAGGAAACGTCTGGGTACCTCGGAGCTGGTTGGAATTCAACGCGAAACATTCCAATTCTGTCAATGCCCCGAAGGAGCGGGATAGAGGGGGGAAGCCCGGCATCGATGAGGCATGGCCCATGGCGAGCCGTGTTCCCCGTAAAGGAGTCAACAAAGGCTGCATGAGCCACGCGCGCCCGCCGGCATGCCAGAGTAGCTAGCTCAAGGAGTAGAAATGGTAGCACGTGCAGCAGCCGCAGACATTTGCCGGCTTCCGCGGATCTTAAAGCTGCGAGTAAGGCCTAATTGATGTGTGCCGGACAAGGCATTCGTTGCAGAAGGCGGTGGGCGCCAAAGCGCCCCCCGAAGTACCGGTTTCGATGACAGGAGCAGTCAGAGCGTTAATAATGGCTTTAACCGATGCGCAAACAAACGAGGACGAAGAAGGAACCAACACGACAAGCGCACTCTAGCAACTGAAATTTTATTGAAGAAAACGAAAGACCTATATCACCCACAAACCTGCGCACCATGGTAAAGCCATGGATAGTTCCAACTAGGGCCCCGACTCACGGTGTTACTTTCGGTTAATAATGTCCGTTCTTATACACAACGACTCCTATGGGCGCAAAAATGTCGATGTGAATGGGAGCAGCACAGAGACACGTCCACAAGCTCACAGCGCTCACCCGCCATCCGAAGCAGAATCGGCCGGCTGGCGTGAGCGCTCTAGCTTGAAAGTGTTGCTACCATGTACATATGGCCTCAGCAAAATGTTCTTCTCGTGCGGATATTTGTAATTACAGGGTTCAATAAATTAGTAGTTGCCTGTTCATAACACATTTAATGGTCACAGTTTATTGCTGCCTGCTTCCATCCCCACTTTCAACCCTTCGCACACGATTTCATCGGCCAATAGAAGCTGGCTAGCTATGCCAGAAGTCCCGCGTCATCGTAGGTCGAATATTTTGAGTCGCAACCTACAGATTGCAGACGAAAGAGACGACGGCTCTAATAACCAAACAGTTCAAAGAATGCGCATATTGACGCTACTTTTTGACCCCACATTCTGTAAAAGCAACTAATTTAGTTGAATGAAAATTGAGAAAATTTGAATTGTAGAATTCTAATTTACAAAAGCTACCAAATTAATCCGACTTTATCAAATTTCACCGCGCCTGTTGGAAGAGTGCTGCTGGTGCTATTGTTCGCTTACGCATGCACGGCGGCCCCTCCTCGCCCGCCGCTCCGTTGGTGGAAGGAGCACCATGGGTTTCTCACAAAACAACCAGATGGCACGCTCGTCTCCGGGAATATCTTTTCCCAACCTTCCAGAAAAAACTGCTGAAAGCCATGTTCACAGCGTCCCTGAGATCCACTACTGCAAGCAGTGCATGCTGAACGGGACCTTCGCAAACGGCGAAACGTGGCGTAGAGAGTAATTGTATGCTGGATACTCTGGCTCAAAGACGTGAGTCAAGGTGGCAACTCCTGGCGACAATGAAGGACAACGACGTCGTGGGAACTACGCAGACAGAAGACGGGCGAAGATAAATGCCACGAGCAGTTCCTCTCAGTCCAAGTTTGTTATAACGGGCACACAAGAATTTCAAATGGTGCTATTTGAACTCCATTCTGCAGTTAAGAACGCTGACACAAATGGCAATACGAACATCATTCGAAACTTCCTTTACGTCGATTCGAACATGTGTGGGATATCCGCCGTTGTTACTTTTCCACAACACCCTCCAAAAAACTAAAATAGGGAAAGCCTTCCGACTGAACGCCTCACAAGCTTGAACGCCAACTAATATCGCACATGGGGTTTATTCGTTTATTTCAAGTCCTGCATGTAACCCCACCACTCACTTTTTTGTATGCCAGTTAATGCTCTGTTTGAATTCCTATAAGTTTTGAAATCCAAAAGGATCCGGTAAAAGGTCTTATAACACGATTTTGTAAAATTTTCTTTACTGTATTCACGCAATTAAAAACCTTTAAGTTGCAAGACATTCTGCCACTGATGTAATTTTAAACTTTTTCACGCTACGACTGTTGTTCCGCGCTAACAAAGCAAGCCGTCTAACTACAATGTTTTAATCAGAACAGATAACAAGGCGCTGCAATGTGTGCCTGAATAGAAAGCACGAACGAACGGTGTTATGCGGCTTCATATCTGTGCGTACGGCAGCGGGAAACCTACACTACACACTGCATTACCAGGACGTAGGCCTAACTATTTTTAAGTGCCACGCTAGCGTAACTGCCGAATATTGCTTACATTGCATGATCACATGCAGCAGTGGAACTGTTGGGGCCCAAGCCCGTTAGGGGCACGGGCTGTCGGCGTCTCGTGCCGTCGTCGTCATTTCAAGTAGTCGTCGTACTAAAATTCCAGGCCACTCTTTCACTAGTGCCCGGCGCTAGAACGAACAAAATGTGGCCATTACAGCGCGATGACAGCCTGTCCTGATATCTGATTATAATTTTGACACACGTGCAGGACGCGTGACATATACCCTGAACAGCAAAATTCTAGAAGAGGTGAATGAATTCACCTGCTTTATCGAAGTACCCAGTGCTTGTCCAAAATACCAGAGGGAACTAGGAGCGCAGTTACCACAACGGATGATGTGGGGCATATGCGTTCTACTTACTAACGACCCCGAAAAAAATCTTAGGTCCCTTAATGGACCAAAAAACAATAATACGTATCCCGCTTATATAAAAACGAGCGTTTTAGTTTGGTGTGAAATGAGATGTGGAAAACATCCTTCTCTATGCTATAAAGAAGTGCAATTATGTTGGGCACGTCATGAGGGAAACTCAGAACCGGTGTACCACTGTGGTAATTACCGGAGAGTTGGGACCTGAACTAGGGTACTATAAATGGCAGTGGCTATTTTGCCGGCAGCCGGCAGATTAGCCTGGGGGAAAAGTTGCCGGCAGTTCCTTCCCATTGGCTGGCCCAGACCACATGATTTTTTGGCCATAGCAGCCGGGCACATTTTTTGGCGGGTCCTATTTTGCCGGCAGCCGGCAGATTAGCCCGGAAGAAAAGTTGCCGGCAGTTCCCCGGCAATGCCGCCGCTGGGCGCCAGTGCTGCCGCAGCCGGAGATGTCACTTTAACGTTGGGGACAAGTTTTCGAGCTTTGGCGAGCTTGAGGAGAATGTTGATTAGTACTGTTCAGGGAATTATTACGTCAAGTCTACAGAAAAAACCAGTGGGCAGGATTGTGGCGGCCATGTGGAACTTTGACACTTTGATTACCGACAGTGGCTAGTGGGTGAGGGTGCTGCAAAAGCCGCAATTCAAGGCAAGCAGCTCGATGAAAGTAATGTTTGATACACATGACCGAGTCATGTGTGTCAAGATCATTTTTACACTCTTACTGCTGCAATTGTTGTTTATATGTGACGACACTCTTCACTGCCAACCAAGCATCTTCGGTAAAATAACTTCGCACAGCATTCACATCAACGTTTGTTTCCAAAATGCCACAGTGCACATGCCCAGGCCTCTGTTCAACATAACTTTTATCGAGCTGCTTGCCTTGAATTGCAGCTTTTGCAGCACCCTCACCCACTAGCCACTGTCTGTAATCAAAGTGTCAAAGTTCGCGGCAGGCTGTGTTAAACTTCGACATGCCCGCCGCAATCTTGCCGACTCGTTTTTTCTATAACTTGGTGTAATTCACTGAACAGTGCTAATCAACCTTCTCCTCAAGCTCAGCAAAGCTCGAAAACTTGTCCCCAACGTTAAAGTTGACATCTCCGGCTGCGGCAGCATTGGCGCCCAGGGGCGTCATTGCCGGGGAAGTGCCGGCAACTTTTCTTCCGGGCTAATCTGCCGGCTGCCGGCAAATAGGACCCGCGAAAATGTGCCGGCTGCCGGCAAAATAGCAACTGTGAAAATGTGCCGGCAGAACAATCACGTGGTCTGGGCCAACGTTACCAGAAACGTTGGTCTGGGCCAGCCAATGAGAAGGAACTGCCGGCAACTTTTCTCCCAGGCTAATCTGCCGGCTGCCGGCAAAATAGCCACTGCCATTATAAATAGGTTGACTGAGGGAGAAATGGGCAAATTTGGTGTCAAGGAACGCATGCGACAGGGTCCCGATAGGAGAAATTCGAAGACAACGGGAGAGAGAGCTTTTCTGCTTAGCCCTGCAGTGCAAGCCACAGAATCGGTAATTCCTCTTCATACTTTCGCTAATAAAGAACCATTAAAGGCACATTCCCCAGTTGCGGCTTGGCACATCGCACTACGGGTCGCACGAGGTCGTAAGCGACGAGAAGGCCGCCGCTTTTCAACGCTTTGCGGCAGCGGAGCTGATTGCTCTCGGACCGAATTCCCTGGTCGCGCAACGGAATCGCGAAACTGATACCCCAATCGCGGCAGCGGAGTCGGCTGGCCTAGCCGGAAACGAAATGTTTGTTTACATTCAGTATTGCAAAAGGCGGTGAACCGCCGCTGAGCCAGCCGGGTCCGTCAAGCCGAGAAGAAACTTCCTTCCCTGCCCCTTCAGTTTTTTCGTCAGTGGCTTCAGCCTACACAAGTACGAATAAACGAGCAGTGTGGGACTTATGAGTGCCAAGAAACTTGTTGAACTCGTAAAAGCAATTAATATTCGTATTAACCTAGATGGATAGCGGGACGGTAGATGAGGTGCAGGTTTTTCGTACCTCTATCAGTGACTGGTAGCACTGCGGAGTTCAGAGGCGCCAGAAACTTTTCTATTTGTGAAAAGAAGCCACCTTTCTGGCCGGGGGTGCGCGGTGGGAGCGTGAAAGCAAATTGTGTTATTTCTTCGTGCACCAAAAATGTTCAAAATGCTCTGCTTGAGTTTTTTATTTCGGCTCCTCCCTCTACGCTTAATGTTTCCGCGGTGTTCTAGGTTAGTAACCACGGTTTTAGAGCGATTTTTACCTGTTTCTTGTCGCGCTTAGTGCAACATATTTCTTGTTTGAGTGCAACTGATGGAAGCGCCAAGGACGTTGTACAGGTCGGGGAACAGCTCAACTAAACGCCGTCGCATAATCTGCTCGTCAAAAGTGTGAACAGCGCCTCAACGCGTGATTCGCGTCGCGTGCCGTCGCGCGTCGCGAACCGAGTCGCAGGATGGAATGTGCCTTAAGACAGCACCCAAAATAGGAAGATAAACGCGTAATTACACTAATCACGACGTCAAAAACTTTTCCTAAAGGTGAACACCTGTAGTGGCAACCATACCGCAAGCTCCAGCAAAGCCACCAACCAAATTACAGTCTATGCAAAGGAGAGTCTCGCTAGAAAAACAGAAAACAACTGAAGAAAACACTCGGGGCTTCCTCCAGACATCTTTGCTATGGATTATCACACCCATAACCTAATACGACGGAACGAACATGGTGAATTATGCCGCAACAACCCAGTAATAAGGAAGTTAGTCAAACACGCTGCTAGTTTACCGTTCAGCGCATGCCCAAACATGTTATTTAGCATGAGCATACGCAACACAGAGGAAGGAGTAATTAAAGAACACGTATCGAAGTGGAAAGGCCAGGCTAAATTAAATTGCCAACAGGCAGCAATAATTCCGGAATACGCTGGCGGCTCCCGAATACGAGCGCTATCACGAGCGCAGGTTCCATATCCCTAACACCAGTAAATTCATACTCGCCAAAATGGCCAGAACCATCAAACCCTCCGACCACAAGACTGGCAAGCGCAGAACAGCGGCAAGCGCACCGACCACTTTCAAAAGACTTGAGTGCACACACCAGGATTATCTTAGCGTCTTCCGTGTTCAAAGAAGAAACAAGGAGGATTCATGACGTCAACAAAGAACAGCCTTGTAGGAAGCACGACAGGCCCGAACCCGTGCATTAGTTGAGAGGGAGGGTTGCAATCCCGATGGCCCTCGTAAAGACCCCACTAGACCACTTCAACGACTCTTATAACACTCACCGGAGTTACTAGTCGGACTGAGTGTTCTTTATCGCCTCCGACTGCTCGAAAAGAACTCACCAACTTGAATTATCAAATTTATGTGAATGCTCACCGTTCTTTTATATAGGACGACATATAGGAATAGCAACAGACGTGCGAATACCACCCCAGGCTTCGGCTAGAGAAGCACAGTAGTGCTCTCTCCTCGTGTAGAAGGAGAAATACCGACGATCATTGGTTATGAAGACAGACACTCCTTGATAATTCAACGCGGTTCAATGAAACTCTTCCTGGCCGTGAACAAGAACAGTCCATACGACGAGCATCCAGAAGTACGGTCCCTAATTTAAGTTTTGTCAACAGCAATGGATCCTTCAACCACTTAGAAGGAAATAAGAGACATGATGAAAAATAAAGGCTTGTTTTGTTTGAAAGATCTCTTGTTTTATAGTGCCCGAAGTATCCGTCCGGCTTTGAACGATTCTTTATTTACTGACATATTAACTAATTTCAGTCAAATTCTTAATTTCTTGGCAACATTATGTGTTTCGTGACGCCGGCTATGATGTATCCAAGGCAGGAGAATGGCATAAAAGTTATTATGTTGTCTCAGGCTGCAGCCAATAGCAAAAACAGCCTCCTTGTTATCCTAGGTTCTGTCTCTCTTCATAGAAGGCGTATGAATACCCCTCATGGACTACTGTCCACACACTGCTTTGTGTTCTTACCACTCTTGTACCTGGCTTATTGTTACGATTGATAATAATCGGGTCTGACGACATTGGCTGCAAAACTTTTTTCGGAGCGGCAGCACTGGAACAATACCATGTCCCGTAAATATGCTTGGTTATTTTACAGATATTGCCGGTAATTCGGAGTTACATCACGCCAACCAATGGAACAACTGAATTCTTGCAGGAACCGCCCACTGACTTTCAAATGAAAAACGCTACCCCGTGGCATTTCCTAACCGCAGGCTCGTCACCTGTGTCCAGCGACCCTTAATGCCTGTCCTGCAATCCCGTTCTTACGTGGGAGCGGCAGCACTGGAACAACCATGTGACGTGAATATGCCTGTTATTTTACAGATATTGCCGGTAATCACGAGTTACATAACATCAGCAACAGAACAGCTGCCTTGTGCTGGAAATGCCGATTGACTTTCAAATGAAGAGCGCTACCCGGTGGCATCTTCCAACGCGGGGCACGTCACCAGCGGCCACTGACATCGGATGCCTGTCCTCAACCATCAGCCCTCAGTGGGAGAGAAAATGCTGCATCGACCATGTCGCCTGAATATGCCTGGTATATCTTACAGATATGGCCGGTAATTACGGGTTACATGACCCCATGCACCGGAACAGCTGCCTTCTCGCTGGACACGGCGACTGTCTTCAAATGAAGAGCGCTGCCTTGTTGGAACTTAGTTGTTGTAGGAAAAAGAAGTGACATTGAATGGTGGCGCTGGGCCTGAACTGCATGCTTGCGGTATGGGCCCGGCACGTGCACTTCGTCTTCGCTTCTTCATGTTCCGTCATGGACGCGGATTGAGGGTGGTCTGCGAGACGCTGCGACCAGCATGGAGAATCCTTCTCAACACTCCTGCTCAGCAAGTCTCGGATCGCTCCTATCAAGAAGATAAGCCTGCCGAAATTGGAGTTGCTCGCTTGTCTCGTGGCAGCACGACACTATAGGTTATAAAGACTCAACTCGCTGACTTACTCCATGGTTGCGCTTCACTGGATAAAGGGAGATGTAAACCCATAGGAAATAATTCGTGCGAAACCGAGTCACCGAAATCCACGCCAAGACCAAAACAGACTGGTGAGAACATTGCCCAGGAAAGGAGAACCGGCCAATATGGTGACGAGAGGCATCACGTCGCAACAGCTAATTTCATCGGACTTATGGTGGCATGACCCCAGTGGTTAAAAGGTACCGAAGAGTGGCCGCCACAACCAATGTGCGATAGAGACTTCACGGCCGAAGCGGAAAGGGAAGTGGTTTTCAACGATGCACTACAAGTACTCGTGCCTACATCTCAGACACACCCGCCGGTCAGCACGTTATATCTTCATCGTTCGTTTAATCCAAATGACGGCATGGACTCTCCGCTTTCTCGACAAGCTACGTCACAAAAGCTTGCTGAAAGGACCCCTTACTGCAAATGAGATCAATAACGCGGAGAAGTTCTAGCTCCGAATCGTTCGAGCAAAAGCTTTCTATGACGACATGATAGCGGTACATAAAGAAGAATTGCCACCTCTAGCTTCTCCTCTTCGAAACACTACCATATTTATCGACGACGAGGCTCTTCTGCGCGTATCTGGAAGAATACACCACAGTCAGCGGTTGTATTCTGAGCGCCATCCCATTATTTTGCCGAGACAACACTTCTACTCTAAGCTTCTTGTGCAGAAACATCACCGTAAGCTTCTGCACGCCGGTGTGAGAGACACGCTCGTTGACCTTCGACAGAGGTACTGGATTCTTCAGGGACGACAGCTCGTGAAGAAAGTTATTTCTGAATGTACTGTTTGTCGACGGCACCATGCAAAACCCATGGAGGAAGTGGTTCCTCCTTTGTCAAAGGACAGAGTCCCACAAACCAACCCGTTCACTGTTGTCGGAATCGACTTCACGGGACCGTTGTTCCTACGCATGGCACAAAAGTTACAAAGTGTACCTGGTGCTGTTTACTTGCGCTGTAATCAGGGCTATACATCTCGAACTCATAGACGACCAGACAGCGTGATCCTTCTTGAATGCGTTTCGTCGCTTTGTTTCACGCAGAGGTTTTCACTCTGTGGTGTACACCAATAACGCCCTCACCTTCAAACGCAGCAAAAAGGTAGTCACACAACTTTGGGAGACAATTCGCGATCCACAAGTGAAATACACCTTTACCAACCACAAGATTGAATGGAAATTCATCTTGCAGCGGGCGCCATGGTGGGGAGTATTTTACGAGCGTCTCATCCGTTCGGTGAAGCTAGCACTGAAAAATACTGTGGGACAACAATGTGTGACCAGAGATGAACTTGTTACCGTCCTTACGGAAGTGGAGGCCGTTATAAACTCCAGGCCACTCACTTACGTTTTCAACGATAGCCAGGAACCCGAGCCACAACTTCTAGCCCACTTTATAACAGAAACCGGCTGACCCTGTTCCTTGCCCAACATCATCAGAACTCTGTCGTTTCCAACATCCGCATCTTCATAACCTCTGGGCAAAAAGGCAAGATCTCCTGGAAACCTTCTGGCGAAGATGGGCAACCGAGTACCTGCTAGAGCTATCGTCTCGCCCCATCAAGTCAACAGCAGCTGTCAGAGCAGGAGACATCGTATTAATCGAGGATCTTCTCAGGCCCCGCCAAACCTGGAGCCTGGCGCGCATCACAGATATTCACGTTGGACGCGACGTAAAGATTAGAGCCTTCTCCGCCAAACTCCCTGATGGATCGCAGAGACAGCGTTCCATTCGGATGCTGTACCCCTTAGAAGTGCGGTCTGAGGAAAACTCAAAATACCCGCCCTGTCAATTTCGTAGGGGGGGAGGTTGTTTGGAACTTCGTTGTTGAAGGAAAAAGAAGTGACATTGAATGGCGGCGCTGGGCCTGCACTGCATGCTTGGGGTATGGGCCAGGGTGCACTTCGTCTTCGCTTCTTCATGTTCGGTCATGGACGCGGATTGAGGGTGGTCTGCGAGACGCTCAATAAAGCCGCCTGTTGTCCTTGAAGGGCGCCGTCTTCTTGTCACTACCCTGTGGAATCTACAACCGCACGCACGTCACTAGCGGTCAGAAACCATAAAACGACTCGCCTGCAATGCAACCCACAGCTTTCACGGAGAGGGGAAGTGCTGGAGGAGGAGGAGGAAACAACTTTATTGAGACCTGCAGATGAGACGTGGCCTAAACGTCGCGTCGGTCTGCCGCACGTCGCCTGCTACCTCTTCATGCTGAACCTCCGAAGGAGGTAGCACTTTCGGGTCGCTGGCGTTCGAGGGCAGCCAACACCTGCTGGACGGCCAGAATTGGATGTTGTAGTCCTTGCTTCTCGCCGCGTCCATAAATTGCGGCGGGATCACTGTGGCTGCGTTGGCCTTGCTTGGATTCACTTCGCAGTTCCATAGGATATGAGCCGCAGTGGAGACGGAGCCACTGATCACATAAGGGGAAGTGCTTGAGCGATCACGTAAGCTAAATATGCCTGGATTACTTTACAAATATTGCCAGTAATTACGAATTACATCACACGAAGCAACGGAACAACTGTTTTATTGCAGGAACCGCCGACTGACTTTCAAATAATAATAATAATAATAATCTTTATATCAAAGCACTGAATACATATTCGGGCCAGCCCAAGCGAAAAAAGGCTTGTGGGGCCGTGCCCGGCCGTTTCTGCCCATTACGTACACCGCAATACAAATATTGTTGTCTTAAAAAAAAGTAAAAGGAAATAAAGAAGAGAAAAAGTAAAAAGCAGGTACAAAAAGAAAAAAAAGAGTCTGGGAATAAAACAAGCACCATAAAATACATTCCACAGCTTCCACTATTCAACATTCAACCACGTAACACAAAAACGGCGTCTCTAACTTGAGCACGAGAAGTAAAAGGAAACATTTCGGAGGGAAGGGAGTTGAGGATAGAAGGGACATAGAAAGTACGCAGCCGCTCACCATATTTAGGGCGAACCCTCGGCACGACAAAGCGATCTTGTAAGCGGAGGTCACGTACAGTGTTCGTGGGACCAAATATATTTTAACACCACATTGTTTAGGCAACACAAAAAAATCGGGCATCCTTGACAATTGAAAAACGTCTGCATATGAATCAAGCGATGCACCGTACATTACAGACCAAAGAACGGAATCAAAAACGCTACCCCGGATAGAAAAACGCGACCCCGTGGCATCTCCAAATCGCAGGCTCGTCACCAGCGCCCAACGACCCTATAAGACTTTTCCTGCAATCTCGTTCTTGAGTGGGAGCGGCAGCGTTAGAACGACCATGTGGCCTGAGTAGGCTCAGTAGTTTTACAGATATTGCTGGAAATTTCGAGCTACATAATACCAGCAACGGAAGAACTGCCTTCTGGCCTGAAACGCCGACTGACTTTCAACTGAAGGGCGCTACCCCGTGGCATCTTCCAACCCGGGGCACGTCACCAGCGGCCAGTGACGATACAATGAATGTCCTGCCACCTAGAGCCTTCAAGGGGAGCGGAAGCCCTGGAGTGACCATGTGGCCTAAATATTCATGGGTTTGGGGAAGAGGTTGGAACAAAACCGCAGAAGTTTTGAGGACACTGCCGGAAGAGAAAGTCGGGATTCTGTGCCGGCAGCATTAAAAGGACAGCGTATCTCCACCACGTGAGTGAAGCTTCATATCTGCACACCCGCTTACCTACACATCTTAACTATACACCTATCCCTTTTATTTCCAAGCCCCCGCTCGCTTCGTGCACAGAAAAACGTAATGTCTCAAGCCGTTGAATCCAGAACTTCGCTCTCGAGTGCACATTCCAAGAAGTATAAGCGCAATCGACTACGTTCTTGTATATGATACGCCGTGTTCTGAGCCATCCCTTGTTATTGAAGCCTTTACCGCTACTTCTGCTCTGTCTCTACTCAAAAGGATGACAGCAGTGCGAACTAACACTCAGGCAAAAGCCTTTCCGGCAATGGCATTTCTGCCACTAAAGAAGGCATAATTGTTGCTTTGTTAAACTGGGCGACAAAAGGTCATTGGGCAGGGACAAAATTCTGAAATGTTAGTCCGAGGTGTTTTTGGAAACTTTATCCTGAGTAGGTAGGATAGTGTCTATTTTTGTCATTTTTATTTCCTTTTACTTCAGCCACGACGATTCATCATCATCGTCAAAGACAGTTTCCTGCATGGCCTATCGTCGTACAACGGCATCAGTGAGGTTACTAAAACTTTCATTTTAAAAATTGCGAAAATGCAGCAAATGGAAATCTGCATTTCCAGAAAAATGCAGATTTCGCGGAAGTTGCGTCCTTTATCGCTATAATAGCCTAATGGAGATAAGTGGTCAAATAGAATTTTGGAGAACCTATAAATAATAAAAATATAAAACAAAGCGAAAAATGCGAACCGCGCAAGCCCTTGCATTTTTTATAAAAATTCAAATTTCGCGGATGTTCAACCTTTCTTTTTTTTTTTTTTGAACAATACCCTAACGTAAATGGACATAGTATTTGGCCGAACAAAATTTTGAAAGTACAAAAATAAGAAAATATAATGAAAACTGGAAATGGCGAACCGTGTAACGAAATGCATTTGCACAAAAGTGCAGGTTTCCCGGAAGTTCCACCTTTAATCGTTATAATAACACAAATGATGAGTATTGGTAGAACAGAATTTTGAGAAACCAAAAAATAAGCAAAATATGATAAATTAGCGAGAATGGCGCACTCTCAGTAAGCTAGAATGGCGCTTCAGTTGTGTGTAATTCGTCGTCCTTGTCCTGCCTAGCGCCAGCAATGTTCCGACTTCAACAAGAATGCAGATTTTGCGAAAATTCTACATTTAAGCGTAAAATAGCATACATCACTGTAAATGAACGAACGAAATTTGGTTTAAATTAAGAAATAAGAAAAATACGCAAAAATACCGAAGATGGTAACCGTACGTGTAACGCCATTCATTTGCACAAAAATGCAGATTCGGCGGAGGTTACACCTCCATTCTCCCAATGGCGTATGTTGTGATAATCGGTAGAGAAGACTTTATAAAAAAAAAATGAGTGATGAACTCACACTCTAGACAAGGCACAATAGCATGGTACGTATTAGTAGACAATTCCCTGAATTTCTGCAGATTTCTTAATATATAATATAATACAGTCTTGCATGTAGATAGCCCTTTTAAAGCGCACTTTTTCGAACGATTATATAACATACTGCCCAGAAAAACAACAGATGACCAAAATTACTCTATAAATCCTAGAAAGTAATTCACAATCGCTGATCCTAGAGGAACATGAAAATAATTTTTAGAAGACCCCGTGCATGACTGTCTCGAATGACAAAATGCCACTGACTTTTAAAGGGACACTGAAATGATTTGTAAACATTGCGGGATTACGAGCGCAAATTGTAGTCCAGAGTCCCTAAGCCCTGTTTGGACCACTCTGAGCGCGTTTACGCGAATCTATTTACTAGAAAAATCAATTCGAAAAGGCTGTCCTCTCTGCACCCTCGCCCATTTTCTGTGGCGTTTTCGTGTGACGTCAGGAGAAGATGAGCTGGCAATTGGCTGCGCTACTGCACGGCTCGCCGACCTTCCGACAGAGTCACTCAGCCCAGCGTTTCGTCCGCCGGCCACCGACTGGTCGTCGCAATTCGTTCGCTCAGTTGAAACGAAGCCAGGACACGTTTGTGAATTGAAGAATGTGCCTTTCTTCCCTTTGTTAGTTTGTCCTCTGTATCTAGCTCCAAGTCAAGGTCGCTTCACACAAGCGCTGCACAAGCGCACATGCGACGCTTCGCTGACTGGTACGCCAGTAGGAAAATTTAAGGCCACTCGAAGGCGGGAGAAGTCAGCGAAGTAAATATGGGTACTAAGGAAATAAAACCAACGGATAATTTACCGTACAGCGTAAAACTAGGGTGCAGGAAGCACTTTTTTGCGCTGGGTGAAGTAGCACTGCGGTCAGCTGCACGACTATGCATCTGCAAACGCATTTCCGTCTATGAAATGTAATTGCTAGACATGAGATATTGTGAAAAATTGGGGGACGCTTACAGCATGAGCGCAATACAACAAATAGTCATCTAATCTGCTTGAAATGCTAAAACTAAATAAAAGTAGAAACTGGTTATACGTAATATACCTTATATACCTTATTTGAAAGTGTGCAGCGCTCGCCCATGCCCGATCGGTCTGGAGCGCTAGGTATGAATTTGTAAGTTTTTTGCAAGTAAGGAGTTCGAATCCTCGAGGATACGTTCTTTTTTTATAAGTTGGCTTCTTAGTTTTCGGCCGATGTTTTTTGTACTGAGTTCACGTTTTTTTTGGGCAGTAACGTTCACTGCTCCAAGAACTAGTTCACAGAACGCGCGCAGGCTAACACTGGCGCACTAGCGAGTTTAAGTTGGCGTACTATTGCCACAAGCACCGACTGCTTGCGGGCAGTGGGCACAGGCCAGAATCAGCACACCTTGGCCTGGTGCGAACACGCTTTTTACGATACAGGCATGAGTGAGGCAAGCTCCAATATGGGGGAAAGGCGCATGGCATTTGAGCGTCTGCGGGGACGCGGAGGGCGTTCATCCACTCCGTAGGCCTCGGCTAGTAATTACCACGATTCCAAGCCGTCCTGGGAGGCTTATCTTATTATTTTATATCCGACAATATGCTAGAAGCGTGGTACGACGATTACTGAGCTATCGAAAATGCCCATCCAAAGATGCTGTCGGATGTTAAGCATGTTGTTTTACAGAACCAAAACCGAAACTTGCTTGAATGCTAACCTTCGACATCGTTCAATCACGGTGCGTCTCCTCCCGTCGTCACAGCCTTTAGTTGGTACGGCCGCCGGAAACCGCGCATGGCAGTTTTTCTTCTTTCACGCTTTGTAAAATAATTACGACTTGTCAACCGGATAAACGATGAAAAGTGTGCTAATTTGAGCCAGTCTACGCAGTGCAAGCAAAAACGGGAGCTTGACAAATTAACTACAGTGTCCCTTTGCTTTCTTTGTAGTTAAAAAGCAAGCAGCTCTCATGACAAAGCTGAAGTATCTTGGCCTCACTGATTCAAATCACCTTAGTTGAAGGATCATGGAAATAACGTATGGGGTTCTGCTCAACGAAACTGTATTTTGGAAAGGAAATTGGCGCATGCAACACCAGTTTTCAAACTTCAGGCGGGCACAGCCGTTGTGCCTCCTTCTTTGGAACATGTTAGTCTTATAATGGATCCTAATCGGCAATATCAGATCAACCAACTTGAACGCCTTGAGACATTTGCAGACGGGTTATATTTTCAGGGTATCGCAAAACACAGTCAGTAATCACTTTGCTGGCTAGGGCACATTTTCTGGCGCTGGCAACACGGGGGAAAACTCGCCGACTATATTTGTGTATCACCTCACGACTAATTCATTCAACTTAGTTAGGTCGTGGTATTATTTCCGTCCTGGCTGTGTATCTCTTTGTGTAAATCTTCTGTATGTTTCTTTGCCATACAATGCCAGAATTGATGTTCCTAACTATTGTCCCCTTTCTAAGACAATGGAAGAAAGGAATACCCTTGATGCACAAATTCTTGCGGACTCAATAAGTGTCCTATCGGGTGAACAGAACCTGGAAATGCACTTTTGCTGATTTGTTTGTTTGTTTAATTCCTTGATGTGTTGACGAAATGTGCGAATCTCCCACTCTCTACCAGCCTGAGAAGGGCAAGCCGCATTAAAAAAACAAGTAAATAAATATCTGTGATCTTTTAGCCTTTCACTAATACATAGGTCTGATTGACCTATGCAACACTCACCATGAGGCAGCAACGAAGCTCGTGCTTCGGTAGAAGGTCTTTGGAATGAGGAGTGTATCCACCACTATCGTCCCATCTCGGCGTGAATACGCCCCTCGGCGTTAGGTATACATCGTCTCGGTTACTCCGACCACGTACTTGAAGAGAAACCTTCGTCGCGTTCACCAAAGACCGCCTAGGCAGCAAAACCTCACTCGTTCCTACAACTTAGTTTTAAATTATTAAATTCTCTTAGAAATATTCAAAGAAATTCTAACTTAAAATAAGTCTAATTATTTCAAACGAACCTGATGCTTTACCACGAACTCACAAATATTTCCCAATTTTCAAGCAAGTTTTTAATCAGCAGCTCAATGGTTTGGAATTGTTCGGGCATGGTAAACACCGCGAACGCAGCGAAGACAATACGACGGAAAATTCTTAGACGTAACTAATGCCGTCTTCGTCGTATCTCTGCCATCGCATGTCTTTCCGATCGCCCTGTACATCTTCCGCCTGCGCCTCTTTAACTACCGTTGTACCCCTTGTCCCCGCCGATGCCTCTTTCACAAGTCGCCCAGTCGGCTTATATAGGCACTAGCGCCCTTATAAGTAGTTGCCCTTTCAACGCGCTTTGTGATATACACGCGTCCACCTCTCGGAGAAAGAAATGCCGGAACTGTAGGAGCGTCGGCGCGTCCAGTAACGTGAATGGGCGCTAAACAACAGAAAGGCGCCGAAGTCGCTGCCTCAAGTCCATTTCGCCGAATAGGTTGGAATCACTCTCGGAGGAAGAGAAACTTGCCCGCTGGAGACGCCGCTATAAGCCGATGATGAAAGTACATAAATTTACAATATAGTTAAACTGTGATGTAACGAATCTCAGTGTAGCGAATTCCTCGGTTTTACGAAGTTTTTCAGTTTCCCATTGCTACCCTCGTGAAGCCGATGTGTTTGCAACCACTACGTAGCGTAACTTCGCGGCAGTTAACCTTGATGTAACAAAGTCGGCGAGCTGATCAGTCATTGTTTTTTGCACTTTCACTCAACGATTGTCCAGACAAATTAACTAATTTAGCGATTACTGACACTACCGTAAGGAGCCAGAAGCTATGAAAATGTCTCGAATCGCCTAATCATGAACTTCCTCATGATTATAATCGCAGTGGTGAATCCCGTGGCTAACGTAGAAGTCACTTCTTGTTCTGCCTGTGTAGCGTGGCACCACACCAGCTAGCAGCCGTAACTACCTTTCATGTTTTTCTTCGCCCGCACGGCAAGCGACCGTGCGTTTCCATGTGTGAGTGCGGTTTCGATTCGAGAATTGCGTTTAGCAGTGCTAGGCCGTCCTCTCGGCGTGTAGTCGCGCGTCTCCGCTTCTATCTATGGTATCGGTTCGTCGGTGATGAGTGGTGCTGCTAGAAAACGAAAATTGGTGTGTTTTCAAGAAAGCCATGAAATTTAAATGTCGCCCCGTTTCAACCAATATGAGCACCCACAAGGCACCAGGACCGGAGAGCACTGCCGGCAAAGGCTCTCCTGAAAATTATTGAAAAACAGATATGGATAGTTTCATGCTGTACACCGGCGTCAGTTTCTCCAACGGGACAGTTGTCATAACACTTGTCAAAACGGAGTTGGAGCTTGTCACAGCAGCCACAGAAGAGAAACTGCCAAAAGCAGCCGACATTGAATCGAGACCCGAAGCAACAGCCTTTGAAAGTTGCAGATAGAAAGACTGTGCGATAATCTTCAGCTCCTCGCAAGCGGCGTGTCGCAGCTTATTCACAACCAGCTGAACACAACTACAGCAGGACATAATAGAAAAAGCAATACAGAGTATCTCAACTCGATTTAGGCTGCTCTAGGTCCCTGGGCATGAGTGCATCCCTGGAAATGAGCGCGCGTATGCTCTCGTCCGCGAACTCAACACCCGGGCACCAGCGGACAGTCATCCGAGGGCAATGCCTTTCTCAGGCAGCCGCTAATATTGACGCAAGAGACGCTCCTCGGGAGGCACGCCTTTCCAGACAGCTTTTTCCGGCACCTCACCGCACACTAACACGACGGCACTCAGCAGTACTTCGACAAATACAGATCTGGTCGCTTCCCACTCATTATATTATCCACAAATTCCCAAAAGGGAGCATACACCACAATGTCCACACTGTGGTGTATACGTCCACACCCGGACATATATCACACACCTTGCACTTGCACCCAGCATCCCGCTCTCACCGTTCATACCACACGCCATACTCGCCAAGTGGAGGAGTGTTGGGCCGACTCAAGCGCTCAAGGCCTGCGGTTAGCTGACGGAACGGGCAGAGTTGACCCTCGGCTCCATACCCGGACTAGCGGTACCTTCTCTTAATAAATTTAGCCTCTCTCTGCCTCTCCGCTGGCGAGAAAGAAGAATTGGCCGCCTGGTTATAGGTTTCCAGCTAGCACCCTCTTAACAATCTTGAGTGCGGCAAAGAGCATCAAGTTCGCAAAACTACACCCGTTCAGCATACGTTTGACTCTTCTAATGCGTTAAAGGCACCCAAATTTGTCAAAAGGCAAAAGAGATACTTAAGCTACATTTTTTAACACGGGGGGAGATGATATTGCATCTTTGGAGCACCGTGTGGTGCCTAAGCTTGTGCGAAAGCGGGAGGCGCAACCCACGCAGTTTTTCGCTGTGAAGTAAATCCATGAAGGGTGAGTTCACCTTCACTGATTTTTAACATTTTGGTTTCGTTTCAGCTTCATTCCCGCGAGCCTTAACTGGAAACCTGCTTGTAATGAAAACCTGGATGTAACGAAAAATTTCCATCTATTGCCAACTTCGTTTCATCCAGGTTTAACTGTAGCAAAGCATATCATAGCTACACCTTTAATGTTCACTTCCCCAAGGGCTCCTGGAGTGACGTCGTTGTGACCGGTGTTGTTCCCCCTCAGCTCGAAGGGCTCTCGGACTGGCGTTTTGGCCGGTTCCTTTCACGTCTAAGGACGGGCAGAACACCTGTCGCTTCTTCTCGCGTGTAATTGAGTGTGTGTGGGTGGGGAGCATGCACGCGCAGGCAGACTTCACGTCCTCCCCGTTGACATACCCGTCCTGGTCTGGGAGATTCGAACTTAAGTGTCATACAGCGAAAGTCAACCGACTGCTGTTCCTTCGTGGTCGAGTTGTTAGGGTTGGCGTCTTACGCACACAGGAAGGTGCCTACGACGCGGGAGGAGAGCAAACAGTCCCATGTCTATCCCCAAAGGCAAGACTGTAGCTCCTGCAGTTCCATTCAACTAATTAGTACTTGGGAAGTGCGCTGAATCGCAAATTACAAATAAACTTCTTTCATTTCGTGCACTCCTTGCACTGAGCCTAGCTTTTCTGGTATTCCGTCTTTACAGAGGGAAGGGCAACGATTTTTTTTAACCGCGGCGAACTCAATACCACTTCAGTTTAGTAAATTGGTCATTCATTGAACCCTATGATCTCACCGCCGACATTTTCTTACTGTAGGTGTCTCGTTTTCTTGTGCGAAAATTCTTGAACCAGCAAGAAGAAAGTTACTGACCATTCATACACATGCGCACACAAGTGAGGGCGGTTGTGCTCGCAGCGCTCTTTTGTGTTTGTCATTACTATGGGAAAGAATCCGCACACAAGGTTCACCGCGGTCTCATAAATAGTATCAGTGTGGTTCCGAAATGCTAATTGAACCACACTTAACAATCATCAGATAAGGTTGGTTAAGAGGCTAAGCATAATTTACCCGAACACCTATGGGAACTCCCCGTGAGTAAACGTCGGTCCTATTTGCAAAACGCGTCTGTATGATGTCATCGGTAATATATTTTATAGGCCTCAACATACGTCAACGCAACCTTGCACCAAGAAAAACAGCACAAGGTGGAGAACTACGACAGATTCCTGAACGGCAGAACAATAGGGCTTATTCAAAAGATGTGGCGTTGACAATTCCGATCAGCTGCAGGGGTCATGCGGGAAGCGATTGGAAGTGCGAGGCACCTGAGCTTGTCTCTCTGCTCCCCAATTAAACGTCATATTGGGGGAGTTGCCCAGATGTTTTCGAACAAACCACCAGTCATACACAGTTGTCCCAGTCGGTTTACCCAGCAGCGTAAGACAGTCTTTTTACTTTTTTTTTCTGGTATTATTAAGGCTCTTTCTTTTAAAAGCAGTCTAATATGTATTTATAAATACAATAACGCTTCCACGCTTGTTTATATAAAGGTATTATGAAACCTAACAACAGGATCTCTTGTTATGTGCTTGCGTTTTGTTTATATTTGCCCAAACACTTATTTTGCACATGCAAGGTTGACGCGTATAAACATTGCCACTTAGAGTAGTATCTGGTAAGGTTGCTTGAAATATTTCTATTACGTACGAAAGGATTTTTTTCTAACCTCGTGATTCTGGCGAACAGCACGCGGCTCCAAAATTATTCGCGGTTAAAAAAACCGCATCGTTATTCACAACGTATGCTTCGCACATTAATGTTCCTCATATTTGTAAGACACACGGCAAAACATGCAGTCAGCAAACTATTTTTAGCCAACAGTGCCCGCTTTCATTATAAAGGAAATGAAAAACAATAAAAATCATGAGTCCTTTTATTTTCTGAAGGTGGATGACGGGCGAATCTCTTGAGCACACGACCACGGACCAAAGAATAGCTTCGCAGAGGCTCTGAGGTCACGTGTACGGAAGCTGCAAATGCCTTTATAAGATGTCTGCGTTTCTCTTATGTTTTCCGCACAGTCGCCACCACCTCCAACTTTACTAGTTTCCCGTGTGGTCTGCACTGTCTGCGCCTGTCCACTCTTGATACCGGATGTGGCTAGGACGCATTTTTCAGTGGCCTTCTGAGAGCGTGAGAAAGCAGCGTGATTTACACCTGACTTTTCGCAATGCGATGGGCAGTGACGCGCATATAAAAGTCCTCCAGCAAGGCATACAAATAGTGGTCGAAGAAGCCTCCAAAAGCAGCACCGTCATGCTGAATTTCTCAGTCAGAGTTACTTTTACTATCACAACAAACCCGTAAACTAGACAAGCCAAACATTAAAGGGGCCCTGAAAGGCGTTTTGAGCACACTAAATTGACTAGCGCAATCGTTACATTCGGTCTTCAACATCATCTGTGCCAAGTATTACTCTTTTACGCGCAGCGGAAAGCTCACACTTTTGTTGCAAAGTTGGTCGCTTTTTTCTCACCCTTTCCTTCGTGTTTTTGGACGCCGCCATCTTCACATGTCTACATCATCGATTCCCAGATGTTCGTCATGAGCTAGACATCCTGCTATTGAGCGGCTTTTTCACGCACTTCCGGCAAAGAGATGAGTCGTCTGCTCAGCGTCGGCTCGCCGGCTGATCTGCCAGCGGAGTGCCGGAGTGCTTGGACATTTTACGACAAACGAAACAAGTGTAAACAAACGCTTAACCGTTTGTGTTGAATGCAACAGGGCCATAACACGACATGAATATTCTCTTACTTGAGTACGTTCCATAAAGAAAGCGTTGAAGCCCCGTGGCACTTCTTTCTTGCAATCGCAGAGAACGCCCTGAGCCGAATGCCCGGGTTTGACGCATACATTTTATTCAACTTCCAAACAATCCAGAGATGCGTTTCGAACGAACACAACGTCACAACATGCGTTGCAAGTCCGAACCGCGATTGACAGACGATGGGTTGCCTCCTCCTGCCCGTCGTAAATTCGGCACTCACCTCGCGCGCGGTTTGCGGGGACGAACAGCAAGTCACTTAACTCTGGCGCACAAGCCGAGATGGCTTTTAGCCACGCACACTGCACATACGCCATGCGAGGTTGAGTCGTACGCCGCTTGAGAAAGATAATCCAGACCATGGGAAGCACTATCCACCCGCAGAAGCACAACGTCGCATTTCATCGCGAAACAAAGGCGTCCACAACACACACACCATCGCCTCCTGTAATGCCAAACGCATCTCGCACTTCCAAATGGGAGTGAGTAGTATGCCTGCAGTGCCCATATAGGCTCCGGACAGCGCGAGCGCAGCGCCAACCGCGACAGACACGCGCAACTCTGAGTCGGTCCCGCCGCGCCGACCGCCTTCAGCGCCAGTGAACGCAACTTTGCAAAAAACGTGTGTTATAACGCTATTTGCGCGTATATGTACTGCATAGTGCAACAAAGTCATGCAAAATGTTATATAGTCGGGGGAAGCCTTTAAATAAAACGGGGCGCTGATAAAATGCTGTCGCCTCGCTACCGAGCCGTAGGCTAACACAACTGGGAAGCATGTGTTCAGGGCTTTGTAGTCTCCCGCGGATTCTTCTTCGCTGTTTTTTTCACAGTTACCAAGCATGGTTACTGAATCTTGAAAGGCCCACATTAAGCGAGCGGATTACATGCTGCCGTGGTGTACGATCAGCTTGTTAGTAGGCTGGTTAGCAGGCGGTCAATACACATAAGTGCGCTTTAAATTTGGTAACAAAGAGGGCCCCCAAGCACAGTTATAGCATTGTAGTTTTATCACCCAGCGGTTCTACTCTGCTCATCTAATATTCCACGTGCTTATACCGCCGTATTAAATACATATAATTACATATGGGGCGCGGACACTTATAGGCGTTAACGTTCCGAAATGTTTCGCGAGCTTTGGATAGCATAAAATCACCGCCTCTTCTTGCAAAGAAACAATGAAATTGTTGTCTATGCCCCTGAAAAGGAAAGAAAATTAGTGTTAAGACGTGCAGCAATAAAAGTTGGATCAATATATACACAAGAAAAAAAGTTTCGCGTTCGGGAGGATGACAAACCTTATTTATCCCATCCGTTTTGATTGCGGTCACTCTGGACCAGTGAGGAGTGTACTCAGGGAACCAAATTTTTCTCCTGTGACTTTTGTTGCAAAGGTGTTGACGGTAATAAAAGCGCTACTATTCCTTCCTAACGGAAGTCTCCTGCCGAACCCGTGTTGGCGTGGAGACAAAAAAAAAACCCGAATAGAATATTCCGTAATTTATTCCAATACGCCTATTAGATGTTCTGCTTACCCCTCCCCCCATCCCATCCCTGCCCAAAGAAATTTCTTGTGATAGCCTTCTCGTGAAGAGTTTCTTTTTTCGGGGCGTGTTAACATGTATGCAACTAGCGTAATGGGCTACAACTGCATGAAGCCCAAAAGTTTCTCGGTGAAGCGTGCGCTTATTAACGTCCGCACTTTCACTATACGCCTCGAGCGCTGCCTGTAGGGGCGCCACTGAAATCCCCCTAGCGGCCCGTTTCGAAAGCAGTCGCGGGAGTTGCCGGCCCGCTCACCACTGTCGCCGTTGCTTTTGAGGCACGTTCGCGACTGATATTTTCCGTTTGTATGCGTTGGAAATACATATTTATGTGGAGCAGTCACTCTGTTCACAAACGTGGTGCATTTACGGGAGTGTAAATGCTTCTGACGCGATCTTACTGTGGTACATTCGGTCCGCATAAGCGCCAGGTGTGCGTCACAAGCTGGCGTCACGAAATCGGCATATATCATGGATCTGATTGTAATTACACTTCCCTGAAATTTACTAACAGTAACTCCGTAAGCAGCGTTCGTTCAAATGCTCATTCTACGGCTTTACACTGCAATGTAAACCGGTTTCGTGTGGTTTCATAATCTAGCGGAGCACTCATACCTGACAGCCCGCCAGTTACGCTTCATATCTCGGATATTGATCACTACCCTGAACAAGCCAATGTGGCATGAATATCACGGTCATTCCACGCAATAAGTAATATTGATAATGCAAAATTACATGCGGGAGTCAGCACCAAGAATTTACGGCTGGGTCGTCTTGTCGCGAGGTGAGCTTCCCCAAACAGTCATCGGTTACATATATTCTCCGCTTATATCCGCGGCGGTGACTAAACGCTTTTTCGAAACATCATCATATGAAACAGGGAGCCTGCCCAATTTACCACAAAAGTGAAATCAGGGGACCCTACTCAATCCAACGACAGCTTTTATCGCCTGTGAACTTCCTTACTGTACTTCAAAAATTGTGTCCACCGAGTGATCCCCTGCTCGTTAAAGTCGAAAAACAAAATAAAGGTGAACGTGCAGCTTGTGTGTGATTTTCTAAAACGGTCTTTCCTTGATTTCACTCCGCATTTGTACACAACGATAGTTAAGCGTCCCTCCTCCTCCTCCCCCCCCCCCCCTGCCCCGTCTAGGAAAACACAAGTACTTTTCGAATCTAGTTGGTCTAGTGAGCTCAACCTTGCTTGAGGTAAGATGTAGGATTTTCGAAGCTGCACTGTTTTTTTTATTCTCGCAAGAGCTATCACATTGCTTCCAGACTTGGCAGATCATTTATTTTTCCGTGGTTTCATTAACTCCTCTTGGTCCGTTCTATCAGGCGGGAATGGGCACATATTTAACGACCCATAGACTTGGAATATACTTAACATGTTCGCGGGACCTCTATTTTTATAAAACGCACAAATTATTGCCAGGTATATTAGGTAATCACCTCCCCGAATGATATTTTTGGACGACGTATACATTCAAAACAAGGCCGGATTCGTTGTCCGCGCTGCAAAACTAAACCTACCTCTCACTGTGCCAATATCAGGACTAAACGGGTGTCAATAGAATTCACTTAAGCCTGAGATATTCGGAGGTGACAGTGGTGATATGCCGCTGCCGTCGCCGACGCCCGTAAGAGCGTCGAAGAAGCGCGCAGTACCGCGTCCCCGGCTAGCTCTTGTGGGCTTTCGAGCACTCTTACAACTCTAATCAGGACGCAGCTGTTTTTTAAAGTGCCCTAAACGTACTATTTGCTTACAGCTCATCAGAACAACACGATGTTAAGGGCGCGGAAAGGCAAAAAGAAGCGGAAGAGAACCAAAACACTGCATGGGCCGCTATCAGCTGCGCTGCGAACATCCCGTAAGCGCCGCGGAGAACCGGCGGCAGGCGGCGCAGCGATCGCGAAGCTCGAGGCGTATACCCCAACAGACGTGAATTTCATACTGTTACAAGTATGGAGCATCACATTCGGATCAAAGACCTATATGTAACTCCCATGTGGTCCAGTTAGTAGTTCTGTAGTCGCATGCAAGTGCACTCACATGGATGGAATACCCCGCGCGGAAATATCGCGCAACGTCTAATATATTTGCAAACGAAGCCTCCTGTTTTGTGGATTACGTTTTGTTTTGAAGCGAAACATGCTGATCTTGAGAAAGGTTTGCCCAGCAGGCAGGCTGTACAAGCGTTTCTCTTCTGTGCATCACTCCTATGCGGCCTTTATATGCCTTCCTATACGCGAGTTCAACCGAATAAATCCTTCTTCATCACATGCACTATGTGGCAGGATTACTTTACAATCTCTTACTTCGTTTTAAGCCCAAAAGGGCGTCTAATATGCTTCATCCGTGCTGCAAAAAAGGAGAGCGCCCCCGGGCCAGCAGCGTACCGGCTTGCGGGGACCGACCCAGTGTTGCGCATATCTGCCGAAGGGGGCGCTGGGTGTCGCGGGCTCCGTGTCGCCCTCTGGGCGCTGTCCGGTGCCTATGCCGCGAGGTGGGGCCCCAAGCTGAACCGGGATCACGCAACCGTAACTGACTTCTAGAGCGGTTTGTGCCTTGTTTCCAGGGCAACCGATGTTTGATATTGTCAAAGAAATGGTGCTCGCTCCAGCGCTAGAAAGCTCAGAGCCTCGGAGGAGCATGTTTTGCCAACGTTGCCGCTCTCCACCACGCGTCGCCCCAAGCTGAACTGGCGTTTTGTGCACGGGTTCTGTATCGGTTTAAAATGTCTTTTTCACATGCCGCCGCCAGGAATTACCGCCGCCACAAAATAAGACCCGGCACCAGCGGGGCCACATCTGATACGGCGCTTTTTGGATAAACAGTGCGCTGTGCATCCATGGGAGCGAGCGCAGGATCCTCCCCGTGCGGCTGCGAGTTCGCCGCCGATGAAGAGTCGCGTGCCGCCGATAGCAAAGTTCTGCAGCAACGTACACCCCGAAAGGGCAAGGCCAGGCCACCGCACACATGCGGCCAGATTTTTCGTTCGCTTTTCCAGCCTTGAGCGGAGTGCGGAATTCATGGTGTCAACAAAGCTTGCCCGTAGCCTCCATGCCCGTAGCAGACGGCCTGTGTGAGCAGCGCAACAGCGGAAGTACGTCACCGCCGAGAAGCGCAGCATCATGGGAGGGAAGGCTCGCTCGCCGTCAACAGCGGAGAGTAAGTTGAAAGGAGGAGGAAACGCGGCGCGACGATAATACGCGGTTTTTGATTTACGATTTCTCAGCTAATACTCATCGCTTCAACAAAATTTTGCGGGAGGAGATTGCTAATACATTGCTTTATTTGGTTACATGTACATCCACGCATCGGCGGAAGGTAATTTCAGGACCCCTTTAAGTAACACATTCAAGAACACCCTATCCCAGAAGTCTCGCGCACCCTGGTACTAGGTTTACTTCTTCAAAATGACCGAAAAATGAATAATTCCTGAATATAATTTAAAAAAAACCGCTGCCCACACAGCCACCAAATTAATACGCAGAATCAAATCGTCATCAAGGCTTGAAAGAAAATGGTAAAATCCGCTTTCTTCTGGCGTTCGTTTTAAGTGGACTCCTATCCTCTCTCCCACACCTTCGCTTAACCAGGCAAGATATAGAACCGGCGATGTGCTTATTACGCAAACGTATAAACTTGCACTTTGCCTCATCCGCGGCCCACCCACTGCCTGCCTCGAGGGCTTAGGCCTCCACAGTAAAGTCCAAGAACTTATCGAGGCCCACCTTACCAGACAGTACGAAAGACTCGCACGATCAGCCGCAGAAAGGCACATACTCCAGGAGTAATCAATCGGACACCATTCCAACTTCACTCACCTCTACCTTATACCACCACACATCCACGCCAAGCAAAATATCAAACCACAGCCACGCAACATGCACCCGGAACATCACAATCCAGGATGAAAAAAACAGGCTGAAGAGTTCCATAGAATACACAGCGATAACCCAAATACCATCTATGTGGACGCAGCTGCATACAGGCACCATGATGCATTGGCAGTCGCTATAACGAACCTCTCTAAAATACCTATGAACTCAGCGGCAATACTAGCCAGTCGCCCAGAAACGGTGGAAGAGGCTGCCATAGCCTTTTCCATAATACGGAATCCCACCCCCCGGACAATCATTTCGGATTTAAAGACCGCAATTCAAACTTTCGCCACTGGCCGATTCTCGCGAGTGGCACTCAAAATTCTGGAAAAATGTTCACCCATATCCCGAGGCCAGACACTTCACTTGGCCTGGGCACCCGCATACTCCAGCTCAAGGAAAACGAGATGGTCCACCAACACGCCCGGGGGCTAAGGATCCGTGCAGTGCCGAGTCTCTACACCTATCACGGAGCGCCCTTTGCGAGGAATCGCCTGGTCGCCTTTAATGACATCACCGGATGTACCCTCCGGCGGACCAGCAATTAGATAACAGCAAAGCTCACATTTGGCAATTACTATAAACGAACACTTTCCCCAACCCAGCCAATCTCATCCACGTACACCCAAGCCTCTACCCAACCGCAGCCTATCTCATATAACACGTCACCCGATCTCACATAATATGGGCATGCCCCCAGGATCCGTTCCACTAATCACCTCTGAGGAGCACTGGGAGGCCGCGCTCCGCAGCTCCGATCCGCACCTTCAGGTCCGGGTAATTGACAGTGCTGAGGGGGTTGCTGGTGAGCGGATGCCACCGGCTACAAGCGCGACCTGAATGGCATTCATCGAAACAAAGTTTTTGTGTCTGTCTGTCTGTCTGTCTGTCTGTCTGTCTGTCTGTCTGTCTGTCTGTCTGTCTGTCTGTCTGTCTTTCTGTCTGTCTGTCTGTCTGTCTGTCTGTGTTCCTTCGTGCAGATGACACCGCGGTGACACAAATTTTTATCAAAGGTATGAGCTCGTTTATTGTGCACTAACTATGTCAAGTAAATAAAACTATGTGTAATGACACAGCATTCTTACCGGACAATCTGCCTCATAACAATTGTTGGGAAAGTTTTGCCAAAATAAGAGCTGCGGCTGCTTCCTATAAGCTATTGCCGGAGATACCGGTGTATTGGCAGCAGATACGAATTTTGTGACATCGAAAGCTTCAGTATGAAGTAGCTGATAATAGCAAGTAATCAAAATACGGGGTAATGATGGAGTAATCTAAACGCCCAGTTGTGTTATAACTACTTTCGAGAAGTTTCGAAATAAAAAAAGTAACCTGCAACCGCTTACTGCTGAGCATTTGCGATAAAGGGGTCTTTTCCGCAAGGTATCTCGCGCACACACAAAAAAGTACGAAAAGCAAGCAATACACCGTTTTGAGCCTGTCGTCGCATTGGTGTAAGAAACAAGGGTTGCGCAGACCTTTTGAGCTCTTGGAGCCGAAGGGAGAGGCGAATGCGCCCAACAAATTCAGGGCAACCTCAAAATGCTTCTGAACCGAATCCAATCTCTCTCCTACGTAATTAAATTTATGTCTTTTATACATTCCTGTGCGACTGACGTCCCCACTAATGCTCGCAAACGTGTTTACTTTCCACCTATTTTGATACTTGCAGCGCTATGAGGACTGATGAGGAGTCGGGCGTGCAACGCCGCCTACGGGGCGAAATATTTCGAAGTTTGGTCCGAAAACATGCGCCCACAAAGATGGGCAAATGAGCCCGCATGCCTCGCTGTGGCCGCTCGGGACGATGGTTAATTTTGTTGAAGAAACGAGCGCCTTGTTGTTGCGTCCGGGTCGCAGAACGTCTTAACCGAGCAGGTCCCGAAACAGGGTCCATCTTAGTGAAAAGCAGTGGAAGCGGGCGGTGTAGGAAAAGCAGGATACGGGTGTGCGCCCTCTGAAGGACCTTTAGATGAGATGATGGTTAGCATAGCTGTAGTAGTGCGATATCAGCAGCTGGCTAACTTTAATTCGCGTGCGTTGTCCGAAAGGCAAAACTCTGCGCAGTGTACATGCCGGTAGGATTAAGAACACCTATTGAATATGGATATAATGGTGTCACGGTGGTAAGGCTTTTTATGCTACACGCGACGCATCTTTTTCATATTTAATCATCGTGCTATGTCCGGCTTTGCACGCGGTTCCAGGGAGACTGCAGGATGCATGCTGCCGGCTCTGTTGGCGCCCTTTTCGAATTGTTTGGGCAATCTGACGCTTTCAGGGCGTCGGTGATGCGCATTCGACCAGAAAGCCGACGCTGACGACGGAAGCAGTAATGTAGGGATTGTTTCCCATAATTGATTTCATTTTAATGGCTTGGTTATAGAGAACAATATAGGGATATTGTTACGAGCAAATGGAAATAAATGAATTTAATGGGCCAATTCATTGCAAGAGGAAACACCGCATGCCCCGAAGCACAGCTATTGAAAAGAAAAGAATGAACGGTAACTCAGCTCCTCGAGGTGTTCTTCTGGTACTGCTCCGAAAGTAAGACACCGCGGCGCATACCCAAGCCGCGAGATGACCAGGGGTTCAAGTCTCTAAGGCGACGTTCTTCGATTTGGAGCGACTCGGTGTTGGCATAAAAATGCGTGTATTCTTGGGTTGCGGCATCGCTTGGAGGGGTGGGAAACTGCAGAAAACACACGATTACCCGGAGGACCACCTCGGGACGGCCAAAAAACGACCTTCAAAGGGGCGTGCTAAGTGGGCGTCGCTTTTTCGCTTTGTTTTTGGCCTTCTCGAGGTAGTCTTCCGGAGCTACTCGATGTTTTATGCAGTTTTCCGCCTGTCCAAGTTACGCCCCAACCGAAGAATGCACGCCATTTGCATGCAACAACGCGTCGCTTCAAATCGAAGACTGTCGCCTTAGAGAATTCAGCCCCTGGTGGTAGTGTGGCAAATACCTTCAAAGGATAGCAGCATGTGGCAATAATAACTATGTGCAGCACAATGCACCAAGTTCTTCTAGCTTAACATATTGACGAAATGCGCTGTATTTTTGTAAACGGCTATAGTTCGACATGCAGCGCCACTATGTCCAGGTTCAGCAGCAATCAAGGCCTCTCACAGTGGGCACAAACTCAAAAGATGTATGGAAACTCAATTTGCATAACTTTGAGCAGTGGCAGTGTTATTCTTTCACCGCGTTGCGCAAAAAAACGCACTTTCAACGTGTTCAGGTATACTGGTTTAAACAGCATAGCCTATGTACACCTTGGGGTGTATGCCAACACAAAGCAGTGGTCAATTCTTTCCGCTCTCCAGCAGCCCACCACTTCTAGCCTCTTCAGTCCGAAGAATTTACAAATACAAAAATCGTTTGTAACGCACTTTTATTCGGTTCGTTATCCACAGAAATAAACGCAAAAAAAATTACAATAGCTAAAAAGCAAACGAAAGGAATAGATTGATTGTAGGGTTTTACGCGCCGACGCAACGCAGACGAAGAGGCGCGCCGTAGTGGAGGGCTACGGATTAATTTTGACCACCTGGGATCTTTAACGTGCGCCTAAATCTAATACTCACGGGCGTTTTTGCTTTTAGCCACCATCAGAAAAGCGACCACCGCGGCCGGGAATCGAACCGCGACCTCGTGCTCAGCACGAAAGGAATAGAATAAGATGGTACCCATTTGGGTACTCTAGGATTCAGTGCGTGTGGAATGCAAGGACAAATATTTTCAAAAATGCTACAATGCGTCAAAAATGCTACAAAAAAGCTACAACGCACTTTTGTACGGTTCACTAACCATAGAAATAAAGGAAAAAAATTACAATACCAAAAAAGCAAACGAAAGTAATGAAATCTGATGGTACCCATTTGGGTACTTTGGGTTTTGCTTACACTGTGGACGCATTCGAGCGCTCGCACCGTTGAAAGCTATTTTTGCCGCCTACCTCTTCAGAAATGTCTCGACACATCGCGCCACCTTGGGGAGGGGGGGGGGGCGGGCTTAGTGAAAGCAAAGCAACTTTTGACGCGCGAATTTCGAATGGGGGAAAGCATTTGCCTTTCCGGTTATATTACCCATTTAGGTATCCCGGGTCTGAGGAGGCGAGAGAGTCACTAGGTATGTGGCGTGCCAGCAGCTATACCGGTGGTAAACCTAATAAAGAGCCACTTGCGTGCTAACTGCACTGATAAATTTGGCTTTTCGCGATGCAAGGATCATTGCACTACGCATTATACACGCTACCTTCAGCAGGAGAGCATACATTAGCTTTATTGGTAAGCACTACCTATTTTGTTATTGGGGATATTCTCACCAAAGTTCACGACGTGTCTCTGAAGATTTCCTGCATTTCATAGCTGCCACCTCTGCACACACTGCGCATTATACACGCATACATACACTGCGCAGTTCGACAAGCCAAAAAAATAAGGTTGTGTTTTCCTTTTATCTGTGCACTTCTTCACTTGGAATATTGAGAGAGCGTTTTTCTGTAGACAATTTTAATCATAAAACCTGCAGTCCCAAAAAACTCGTATTTGTTGATAAAGCTTTGCTGTCATACTTCCCTTCTCCGAGGCACTGGTCACTGTTAAAAAGTACTCCTGAATGACACGGGCGCAGCATAAACTTCATCGTAAGTTCAATAATTCTTATCTGTTTAGCTCAGTGGGTTGCACCCCTTTATGTATTGTAAATTTAAGGTTGTAGCCTTACTTTACTATTTTGCGCCAAAGAGAAATATTTTGTAAGAAAGAAATACGTTACTTTTAAGAGAAAACTTGACCACGCTTATTAACAACTTCCTTGCTGAATATTGCCTTTGCGTCTCGGGCTTCGCATTGGTTCCTTCACGTTCTTTTACACTGAATAAGCGTCGTTCCTCCACTCTTGTTTGTTCGTCTTACAGCCCTAATTACGTCCGCAAGCATTCTGTCGCAGGCCGCAGCTTCACTGGAATTGTGGTTCTGCGTGGCTGGCATGCGACTCTTGTACTCACGTTCCATGAGTCTCATGTGTCACGCATGCACCACGCACTATTTGACAAAATTTGCGTTTCAAATTTAGAGATTTTTTTTTGTGTGTGAAGCGCGCGCATTGCCTCTCAATCTCCTCAGTTGTGTGATTACAAACCTGCCGCCTAGGCACTCCCTAACTTGTGCGATCGACTAATTTGGGCGAAAAAGTCTTTCTATTCTGTTGAGCAACTATTAAATAGGCCGTCGTTGTTCATTCCAGGGGATATGAGTCGTGGGTATTCAAGGTAACGGTCTGACCCGCCGTGGTGGCTCAGTGGCTAAGGCGTTGTGCTTGCTGAGCACAAGGTCGGGGGGTTCGATTCCCGTCCGCGGCGGCGCTTTTCTCATGGAGGCAAAAAGCAAAAAACGCCCGCGTGTACGAGATTTCAGCGCACGTTAAAGATCGCCAGGTGGTCAAAAATAATCCAGAGCCCTCCACTACGGCGCACCTCATCGCCTGCTTTGCGTCGGCGCGTTAAACCGCTACAATCAATCAAAGGTAACGGTCTGCGCTCGAGACCGAGTGGCTGCAATTTGGTTTGGCTGCAACATGCCCTCTTGTTGTACCCATACGCAATCTTGTCGAAGAAGGGTAGTTTGCTATCTTTCAGGTCGTCTGGCACATCAACGCGCTTACATGTTGTCCGGTTTGTGACGCGAAAAAGAAGCAAACATGGGGTGCGTCATAGGCGGTCAGCCGTGGAAAAACACGCGTTCCATTTTCTGGAATTCCTCAAAGTGGGCGTGTGCCACGAAAAAAGGAACAACAATTACTACGACTTTTTGTTCTATCGTTTACAACGTTTGGACATAGGTCAGTTGCGTATTTGCTAAGATATCTATTTTCATAACCTACCGGATTACACGTGTTTTTTCCTCTTTACAGCCGCGGCCATTTTCGTTACCCGAAAAACTAAGAAACCGACGATAACGCTTGATCGCAAAATGGGCACTTAAGGCTCCCGCCTTAAGTTTGGTTGGATTTAAACAACTAACGTGTACGTGGCGTTATAATAAGCTGCTTCCCTTGATTGCCCCTGTATATCCTGCTTTAAACCTATCCAAATTATCTTTTGCGCTAAGCAACGTTGGCAATTATAAGGCGTGGCTACAGCCCTAATGGTTGAGCAAGTTCTTCAACTATATCTACATTGCGTTCAAACTAACGGGCTTGAATAAAACGTTCTGTGTTACGCACCGCTCCGTATGGGCGGAAATCGGCTTCATACAAAAGGGTACTGATACACCGGAGCCAAGAAAGCCGAAGGGTATGCTATCGATGACACACTAAATGCAGGCGATAGATGCAAATTATCCTCAATAACACAACAGAAATTAAGCAGAAAAGCTTTATTCCATATCATATCTGTTTTCCAAACGTCTTGTGTCCCATGGACAATGTCATGCTTTTCACGAATACAAACCCAAATTACTAAGCTCTCATACACTAACATTAACATACATACATCAACTTTCATACATCAACTACAATTACTCTCCCTCAGGAGACAATACTGTGCTTTCATGATTTACCAGCGCAAATTAAACGGGACGAGAGAGGAGTACACAACACGCTCGTGTTGTGTACTCCTCTCTCGTCCCGTTTAATTTGCGTGGTAAATCATGAATGTATACCAACTAGCCCAGTTCTCGACCTTGTTGCACAATACTGTGCGTGTAGCAGATGCTTCACAACATCGGAGTGCCCGACGCCTGCGAAAAAACGTCAAGATGATATGGCAAAGCGAAATGAAGCGTGTTTCCACCCGGAACTAAGGTGTAGTGGAATGAAAGCCTCTTGACGTCGACACCAAATAAGTACCTCCGACCATACTACCTTGTTCCTCGCAAAAAGGCACCAAATAGACCATACTCAGACAAAAAAAAAACATTCATCCGGACAACAATACCCAGAATATAAAAGCTTTATTCCACAGTACCGCCAAATCATATACACTGCTCATTTCAAAAAAGCATAACATAAATTTAACCTCTCTAAAAGCAGCCACTAAACCAAAAAGTGCAGAACGACTTCGTCAACACACTGAGCTGTCAGGTACAACTCCTAAATCCTTGCGCAAACCACCAATGGTAGACGATCTAGAAAGAAAGTGCCTTCACGAAATTCTGGAAAGTGCGGTCAAACACTACTTAAACCTTCCATTGAAATGCAGAGCCTGGAAGCGTGCGTTTACAAACTACGCCAAAAGAACGCTAAATCTAGTTTAGGTCGCGCTGATCGATAACCTAAATGTTCGACTGGTAGGAACACGGGGCCACCAAGGCTTGCGATTGCGAGCGAGCTAGAGGAACAATTGTCACATGCGGAAAAACTGCTGTCAGCCAATTCGTGCACGATTTCCTTTACATTCTACTAACTTCGCATATTAGCCGGGATTAGTTAATTGACCAGCGTAATTTATTCACATCCACTTTTTCCGGCGTTCAGCTATTTTGCGTCGCTGACGGTGAAAATACAGTGACATTTTCCATTGAAGATGTTTCTACATACTATGCCCTCGCTAGTTAAAAATCGGTACTGTTCATGTCTAAGTTTCCAGTGCACAGGTTTCCGTGAGAAAGAACCATACGTTCTTTTTAACGCCAAAATACTCCCTACAACATTTTGCGGCTGCTATATTTTGCAAATCTTCCGTCAACGCTTTAAGGCCAGCTACCTCTAGTAAAACTACTGCCCGCATTCGAATACTATTTTTAATGAATGGCACCAACGCCCCCTTACTGATAGAAAAACAACCGAGCAGAAACCGCTGTCTGGATTGTTTTCGTGCGGTATAGAGCCGCTTGCCTTCGACGGAACAAAAACCAAGAACACCTTAAGAAAGAGCTATTCAATTAGGGATGCCTCCTTCCCGTACCGCAGCAGGCACAGCAGACGATCGAGTTCTGTTTGCACACCGAGATGGCGCCACTCCAATTCGGCGCATGCGCCGTGGTCGCATCGATGGCTGGCTCGCCCGCTGGCTGCGTTCTCGGAGGTTGGGAAAATTGAGGAGGAAGCTGAACCTGCGGGAAGAAGCAAAATGCACCAAGCCCAAGCGGCGCTACTGGCCTCTCCCACGTGGCCCTGAGTCCCGCTCGCTGTCCCCTTCTCCTCGGGAAGGAGACGGCCATGGCAGCGTCTCCCGCGAGCCGCTGTTTTTGGGCGCTACTCTCCCCCAGCGTCTGCGCTCGCCGCTAGAGGATTGCCGGTGAGCGTCGTCTCGAGTTTAGTTTCGTCGATTTCTCGCTGCTTCAAGCGGCGCGTTGTTTTGGGTGTGCCGCCACGCGTCAACGGCGACTGCCTTGAAAGTATTTCGAGGTTATCGTGCGAAAGGGGAATTTCGCCGACATTGTGACGGCTCGTATTTCCCGGGCTTCTCGTCTTTGCACGCCCACGCTCGACCGTTGACTGACCATCGGCGCTGCGGTGCTCTCTCTTCCTGGGCCGTGGGCGTATTTTGCCGCCGCCAGAAGCGAAGCGACTTGCTTGTGTTTTTTTCTCTCTCTCTGCGTGCTGCCGACGTAGCCGGCGTGGTTGGCGGAGTTCGTTCACCTCCGTGTTTCGCTCTTTGATCCCTTCCGCTTCCGGTTGCTCGTTCAGCGGTGTCTTCCGTTTCAGCGCAGCAGGCCGCAGACAGTGGTTAGGGCTGTGTTTGTGCGGGATATCAGATCACCGTGTTTCTGCGGAACATCACGTGACAACAAGTCTGCTGCCAAGGAATCCCACCGCTCCAGTGCGACGTTTCCGTTCTGTATTGTCAAGTACTCTGTTTTGAGGTTTTCACTTACCTGTGAAAGAAGGCTGCATCGTGCGGCAACCTGCCGTCAACTGACACGAGTGCATTTCTGCGCCTTGTCCTAAAAGCAAGCAGGTCGCCTTTTACGCTGCCTAACAGCGGCGATATTTTCTCGGCTGGTGCACTGCCCGTGCCTGCGGCCAGAATCTTGCCGCAAAAGCACAACAACAAAATCATATCAAACAGCATCAGCCTCTTTGAAAATTTGACATAACTTGGTTTATAACAACCAGTGTTAAACAGCTACTTCAGGGCCGGAGTACATACACGGGCAAGCCAACACTGCTCCGTTCTTGCCTGTGCGTTCTGACGTCATAACGACAGTGACCGTTACGTTCACACAGGCGTCGTTGTGCTTTATCTCTCTGTGAATACAGACTTCAGCAAGACTTGTGACTTACCACTTGGGAGCAGGTAAGCAACTACCCTTTTGTGACGGTCAGATGCAACGATTTAGAGGAAACCATTAGTGAAGTACTAATGAACAAATCAAGAGAGAGAGAGAAAGCTCTTTATTAGAGGAGAAAGCCGAGAGTTTTGCCGGAATCGTACCACCGACATGCTACTCGGCGGGGGAATGGGTAGGGGAGGGTAGAAAAGGCCCTATAGATACAGGGAAGAAGAAAGAGAAGAGAAGAAGAAAAAAAAAGAAACGGGCATCATGTAGTTTGTGTGAACAGTTCGACGAACGTCATGTTCTCAGTAGTTTAAATCAGTTCAGTGACGCCGATCTCGTCCAGGTATTCAAACAACGCCTTTAGTGCTTTTCGTTGTGCTGAAGGAGTGTGCCAGGGGCCAAGGAGCACTTGTAGGCTGATTGGTCCTGGGCGTAGGTGTTCGATCTTCTGCTCCAAACGGCACCTTGCGAGCATGTAAGCGGGGCACTCTAACAGTACGTGTTCCACGGTTTCTGGCGATCCGCAGTTATCGCAGTAAGGATTCGAGGTGGCGCCAAGTCGAAACAGGTAAGTTTTTGTAAGCGCTGCATTGAGTCGTAATCGGTGATACAAAGTTTCTAGTCGGCGCGGAAGTCGCTCTGGCAGCTTAATCCTCAGCTCGGGGTCTATGTATTGCAAGAACGGATAGTGGTGCTCTGGAAGAGACCAGAGACGGTTCCGCTCCATTAAAACAAGTGCCTTCGTCATAGCTGAGGCATCATGCTTGGTGAAGAAGACCTTCCTCATATTATGCATTTGAAGGCCCCTGCGAGCTGCTTCATCTGCCTTTTCATTACCTGGAACACCACAGTGGCCTGGAAGCCACTGAAATGTCACTTGGTGCCCAGTGTCTTTGGCCTGGTGGTGCAAGTAAGTTATTTCACGAGAGGCGTGTTCGTGAATGCTGAAGCAGTCGTTGCGCAGTAGACTTTGGAGGGCTGCCTTGGAATCTGTGAAGATGGTCCATTGCCCCGGCGGTTGGCGGAGAATGTACCGGATGGCTTCCTTGATGGCGTGAAGCTCGGCTGACATAGATGACGTTGCCCGCTCGAGACGATAAGAGAACGTCTGTCCAGTGGACGAGATGAAGATCCCGGAGGAACTGCGGCCAGGCGTACACGACCCGTCTGTAAAAATTTGTTTTGTGCCTGAGTATAGTCGGCAAATGTGGCAGAGTGTCAACTGTAACAAGCCGCTTTGATTCATATTCTTTTTAGAGTCGATTCCCGGGATGTTGCATCTAATATGCAATGGCGATAGGGTCCAGGGCGGGAAATGAGACGGCATTGAATTTGGTGCCTGGGTGGGAATCGAAAGGTGCAACGACTTCAATGTTCGACCAAAACTTGAGTTCCCATTTTCTATCAGTCGGGGTTTTTGTATGGGTTTTGGCGTGCATCCGATGTCGCAGGTGTATCCGCACGGTTTCTTGGAGCCTAATCACGTCCAAGGGCAGACAGCCAGCTTCAGCGACAGTACCCAAGCACGACGACCCTCTGGGAAGTCCGAGGCAGATACGGAGGCAATTGTTTCTTGCCGCGTCTAGCTGTTTCTGCTTGTTGGTGACAGATTTTGGAGGACAGGGAGACTGTAGCGCAGTATGCCGTCGACATAGGCTTTACAGAGTAGTATCATGGAGCGGCAGTCACTGCCCCATCGACTACCGGCAAGATACCCGACGATCTTTGACATCGCAGATATTCTCGTACGGAGCCTTTTAACCTCCGGAGCCCACGAAAGATTACGGTCTATTAAGATTCCGAGGAATCTTTGAGTACGTACATATTGCAGGGTACGGCCTCCGAGGACTAATGGATATTGCTTCATGTTCTTGCGAGTAAAAGCCATCGAAACACTTTTCTCAGAGGATAAATGCAGTCCTATTGGCGAAAGGTATGCTGATATTTTCGCAAGAGCTTTCTGCAGTCTTTGTTGTGTGGTGCGACGTGACCGCGCCGCACTCCAAATGCAGATTTCGTCCGCATAGTGTGTCAAATGCACCTTGAAAGTACATTTGATTTATAATACTTTGCAAGAAAGAGCCATGAATATGTGAGGATAGCCCACAAATCAGGCGGTGTAATATTTGTTACACTGAATAGTGTACGCGTGCGGGTAGCCCTAATAAAACAGCGCTACCAATAACAACGGATGTATTGCAAGGAAGATGAGGAAGCAACAGCATAGAGCGATCTGCATGTCGGTTTGTTTTCAAGCGTGTGCCATTATTTAGAAATGCGTTATTTGTATAGTCTTTATAAAAGCAGCTTTGCTAAAAAAAGGTTCTAAACGTTTATGACGGAAAGGAGTATGTAATTTGGTAAAGCTTTCGGCATTTTGAAACTTTCAAACAAGTGAACCTAGTCTCCACAATTCGCAACACTGCCGAAGAAAGATAAGTGAGAGAATGATAGATCGGCCGTAGAAAGCGCGACCTTCTCGCAGAGCAAGACGAGCTTTACGTGAAGCTCTGGCGTTATTTTAATAACCCTGTAGTGGTGCTAAAAATCGCTCTTGAGTGTTTTCCCATGCATAAAATTGCCGCTTTCACAAAATCTTGTGACAGCAGCCGTTAATACAAAGGGCTGTATTGATCACAAGCGTGCCCGCTTTAAGCCTGGCGAAATGTTGGCTGGGCAACAAGCTTGCATATGTTTTCTACGATTAGCCACCGTCATCATAGGCGTGAAAGCATTTCCGACAGAACGCCGTGTGTCATCAACTCATCACCATGTTCATTAAAACCGTTGCCGAACTGACACAAGGCATTCTAATATCCCTCTTGGATTCTATAGGCGAACAAAACAACCACCACAACGCTCTACTCACAAGGGCAACGCAGCAGCAAATGCCATTGATCGTTTGTAGGGTGGCCTTGGCTATAACACAAAACAGGCTGAAAAGCACGCATGCACAAGGACAAGACCGACAATTGATCACAGCATGCAGTGTATCGAGATGGTTTACAGGTGATCTATGATGTCGGAAGGCATCCTGATTCTGCTATCGCAACTACTTGCTGCTACATTGCGTAGATTGTGTTTCTTGATAAACACGTCTTTGTTCCCCATTAGAGGCGTTGACAAGGGTTGGGGCGATTTCTCTACGATTTAGGTCTCTCATAAATGTAGTCTGGCGGCGTGATTAAACTGGGTTTTCATGTTTGCGACGATCATTATGACATTTAGCGCACCGATGCTTTACAGGTGATGAGGCACGCCGTAGTGGAGGGCTCGGGATTAATTTTGACCACCTGGGGATCTTTAACGTGGGCTGAAATCTCGTACACACGGGCGCTCTTGCTTTTCCCCTTTATCAGGAAAGCGGCCGAAGCAGCGGGAATCGAATCCGCGGGCTCGTGCTCAGCAGCAGAACGCTTTAGCCACTGAGCCGCCGCGGCGGGTGGTATCGTGTATCTGTGCGTCACTAGCTACCCTGTGGAACGAAATGGAGCAGGAGGATAACGAGGGGGAAGGTAAGCAGGGGTAGGAGAAACAACTTCTTTCTCCATCCAAATCCACATGTGGGAAACATTCGGCTTCCAGAAGCGTTAGGATTTAAGGGTAGCGCCGAGGAAGTTAACTTCAAGGCTGTCGAGACGACGAAAAGAGGATTAGAATGCTGCTGGACGAAAAGCAGAGAGGGGAATATTGCCTAGGACAGTTACCCCCTGTAACAGAAAAAAAAGTATTTTGTACCTAATAGGCTTTTTGCACCTGCCCTAAGAAGCGCTAGTATTAAACCAATAGTATAAAACATAAGTATACTAGTCCTTGTTTAGTAGATGACATGTCATCACCCCGCTACAAAGGGGAAACCAATAGCAATCATCATCAATCATCATCATCATCTCCTCCTTGGTAGTAGACATAGGCGGCCTCATGCCCTCAACACTCTCCTAGGGAAGGGGGTCAAAAATGGAATGCACGGCGCACTCTCAACGTCCCTCTGCAGTACCGTACAACCCTTCCGCTGCTTCAGGGGCGAATCCCCTTAGGTGCTCGGGTTGTCGGCGTCTCCTGCCGTTGGCGTCATTTCATGTAGTCATAGTACTAAAACATCACGGCACTTGTTTTCTAATGCCTCGCACTGGCAGGTTTGATCCGTGTGGGTAAAAACGGTTACGGAAAAACACACCATTACACTCGTTTTCCAACGCCTCGCGCTAGAAAAGACTAGTGCTTCAAAGACACTAGACATTTACAGCAACGCTGTATACCTCTTTCCCCGACGGTTTTATCTCCGTGGGCTAAAGGCACCAAGAATACACTCATACACTGCATACTTCGCCCCTCCCCACGTTTCACGCTAGTGGAGATGGCCCGGGATATTTTTTTTTTTTTGTTACGCTTATAAATGTCTAAAACCGACCGGAACAGCGGAAAGGATTACTACAGCTGTCTGTGTGCGCGCGTGCATGACGTTACCACAGTACGACTAAGCGCTACATTGGAGTGAACGAGCCGCCATTTAAGCAATATATGAACTAACGTGGGCTCGGGACGCATGTACTTGTTCACTCTAACAAATTTTCAGGCGATTCTGTAGTCATTCTATCACATTATTAAGCTCCCATATGTACCAAGACATATCGTCGCCTCAAACGCGCGGCGGCAGGATCGTTCTCTTTTTGCGTGATCTTTCGGCGTGGTATGGAAGCATAAAAGCCCCGCTCCATTCCTACCATCAGCTTTTCTAGCCGAGAGAGGAGTGCAGGATTTATAGGAAAATGATAAAAAAAACGGCCCAAACGGAACACATAGCCCGACCGCCCCCCTCTCCCCGCCCCCCTCCCTCCCGTCCCAGAGCAATGCTGCAGCCAGAATATCGCAGTAGCATATGACGGCCGCAACCGGATGTTCTTGAAGACGTTACTGAGAAGCGAGGCATCATGGGCAGTTACTCTCGCGCGGTGCGAGGAGGTGGACGAAACGACGGAGAATCGCGGTTCGGGCGAAAACGCGATGTTTTGATTAGCAATAACTCCACTAATACCCGTCGCTTTAACAAAATCCTTCAAGGAGGTGATTCCTAGGACATTGATTTACCTGAAAACTCGAACACCCGTGCATCGGGAAAACCTCTTTCACGGCCCCTTTAAGGTAGGGGAAAAAACCATCGTTCTTAGTTTCAAGCTTTGGCACCCCAGTTCTAAATTTTTTTTTCGTGCACCCCAAAATAACACTTATTTTTGGAAAATGCTCTTTCACGGGTGCTGAGAAGTACTCTGGTATTAGGCATTAGTATTTTTATTACCCACTCTTTTAACTTGCCAATGCTGCATACCGATATTAGTGTTCAAACGCCGTATTGTGCTTTGTGCTTTGGCCCCCGTCTAAATTTTTTTTTCGTGCCCCCAAAATAAACTTATTTTGGGAAAAATTTTTTACGGGTGCAGGAGTAGCCTAGTTTTAAAGGCATTAGTATTTTTATTCCCCCATCTTTTGATTTGCCAATTCTCATACCGTTCAGTGTCAAACGCCGTATTGTGTTATTGTGCGGTGTTGTTGGACCCAAAAACCCGGGTTCCTTTTTTTGGACTTGCTCCGCGGGTGAACTACGGCGTCAGGAGAGCTCAAAGCTTAAGACGCTTACGTCTCGATATCACTTTTGTTTCACTTTTCTCTTATCTGTTCCCGAGAGCCTTCACGTTGACTCAGGATGCCGTCGTTGAGCCTTACTTTGGCGCAATAACCGCCAAACTATTGCGGTCGATTTCCTACTGGTTGCCGATTAGAGCTCTAAGCAACGTTGCGCTTAACGAACCGGGCAACCCGGTCTCACCTTATTCCCAACTGTTCACAACGCCATACGATCTGATTTCACTGGATGTCCCGTGGAGGTATTGTTTGCGCCAAACAACGACGACGTTGAGGGGCTGCGTACTTTCTTTATGGCCCATAGAGTAAATTCTTTATCAGCTTGAACCCGATTACAACCGGCCCCGCTTCACACAGTTTCCTGACACACGTTTAAGGCCTCCACTAGAGCCCCGGATACATGGACTCGACGAGAAAGGGTTGAGTCGACTGGCGCGTTCAGCTACCTCGACCCCTACCACGGTTATATGAACCCCGTCCAAAGAATCGTGTAAAAGGGAGCGGAGGGCTTCCTGGAAAATAAGCTACCGTAGTTTCATGACTCTAACGCGCACCCTATTGTGCTAAAAGGTAGCCTTTATATTGCTGCATTAATATCGCTGCATTGATACAAGATAAAGCTGTAATTACAATGGTGTATATACGATACTCATTCAGACGGTAGTTACTGCGACCCACGGTGGAAGAGAGCCCCGCGCAATCCAGGAAACGAACGCGCTTCACCGTCAGCGTCCTCTTCCTCTCGCTTCTTGATGATGATCCCGGCTAGCACAGTACATGTATGCCGTCCTCTTTGTGGGGAATTTAATTAATGCCCCGTAACAATATTGGTTTTTTGCGTTATAATCGGGCTCAAAACCGAAATAGGCTTTAAAGCAGCCAGAAGCATTGCCATAAGGACCGGACACGATGCCCCCCCACCCGATATCCATCTCAATCCAATAAAACCAATCCGTCAACACAACATGAGTGAATTTCGGCGCACTACTTCCTCAATAGCATGCCGCATACCTTGGTCAGCTGCAGCACATTTTTTCTGCTACTGCAATTAGCCCATCACACCCAGAATTATGAAGGTGAAAGCACTTGCAACCGAAACAGCTTCAATTTTCCCCGCTATAAATTTATTTCCAGCAGCAGCTGGGTAAGCAATCTTCTGTAAAACAATCATTCCATAGCTACATAGACCAAATAAAATCTCCTTCTTCTTTGGGGGACCCCCGCCTTTCTGGTACGTGTCTTACTGATCTGCGCGGTACAGTCAGTGTCACATTTGTTTTTAGGATTTTCCTACGTGAACTTACCCGCGCGATACAATTCGGGGAGCGTTAGAACCTCGCAAATACGGTAATCAGCTCCTCGCGGCCGTCCGGCTCAGCCCGACGAACGAGTCAACCTACCTCCTGATACCGGGTCGACTGGACTCGACGCGACGGCGATCCGACCCAACCCGTCCGCTTATACACGGGGGGAAACCTGTTTATTTCTACTCAACGCGCGTCGGGTCCATGTAAATGGGGCTTAGGTCCACCTTTCGTCAGCTAGCGGCATGGAGCCATGCTGGCGTTTAGGATGCGTGCTCATATGGCAGCTCGGAGGCACTGGGTTTAATTTCCATCCGGACAGCAAGGCAACCAAATTTCCTTCTCGAACCGCATACTTTAATTTCAATATTCTGCTATTTCATTAGGTAACCCTTAAAGGAGCCATACAGACAAGATGCAAGTTTGGTTCCTTCGATAGAGTGCCTCGGTAGAATAACCCTGACACCACTTTTAACGGAAACATCCCTCAAATGAGCTATAAAACTAGGAAAAAGGAATAGCCATGCTATCCACTAGCTAACTTTCTCCAAGAGAGCGTATGACGTATTACGGGCAGCTGTTCGTTTGGCTGAGGCCGGCAAAACCAAACCCAAGTTATGGAGGGCTTATAAGCTTGAAGAACGAGCTACTTGCACTTCAATTTAAGGCCTATACATTTTATAGCAGTAAATATGGTGTGGTAAACAATGAAAGTTACGAAACTACACATCACCATAAAAGCACCAATGGCTTGCTGCGGTTGGTACTGCGCTCACTGCGCTTGTGATAGCTGCACAGCAGTTCGGAGCTTCGGGGTTGGTTCACACGACACTGGCCGATTGGCGTAAGCGGCATTGTCTTACGGGACCCTGTTTGTCGAGCACACGCAACACTTGATGAAGCGGTCACTGTCAACCGCAACAAAAACAAGCGAGATGCAACTACGGTCTGAAATAAAACGAGAACGGAGAGCGGTATTGTGGCCACATCTAGATGGGTTGACGCTGAACGAGGCGCTACGCAGTTCTCTGCAGGCTAAAGAACGTACTAACATTCGCTTGAACATCTATACAGCATACGTTATCGCAGATGTCACGCAACACACTATTTAGCCGGGGAAGAAAACGTTTGGCATAATTTGTTTGATTTCTCAAGCAATAAAGCATCCTTCGCTTCCGGAGAAGCGCTGAGAACTAAGAAAGGAAATCTTTCGAATAAAAAAACTTGCATTTTGTCTTCGTGGCCCCTTTAACGCCTACAAAGAATTTTTGACCTACTGTGTGATGGTTTGCCTTCGTATTAAAACGCTTCAAACCATGCTGAATAATTGAATTCTGATGACAAATGCAGGCACGCTCGTTATAACGGTAGGCAAATTGTGTCTTCAAAGAAGCAGGTGTATTTTAGAGCTGATGCATGTTCCGCAAAGACCATAAATATTTGCAAAGGCATGATCACAAACAAGAAGAAAGTTTTTAATCGAATCTACGAAGAGATCCTAACTAATACTTCAAGAAAGGTCGTATTTCAGCGGGTACAGTTCCATGCTGTGCAATACCGCATATTGAAGGTACGATTACTTTCGCAGATGCGTCCTTTTCCATCGCAAGCGATCACAAGGCCATTGATTGCTAGCGGTGAGTTTCTGCAGAACAGCGACCCACTGTGTCGGCCAATGTGAAGCCCGTTGCGCGAACAAGGGATATTCCAAGTTCAAATCCGCGAACCAGACCAATCCGCGGGAGTGGTTCCGAAGGAATCAATTGGGGAGGAGATTCCCCGTCGACTCCTCTTTCGCAGGCGCACAGTTTTGCGCAAAAAAAAGCAGAATAGCATGAGGTAAAATTATACATCAGGCACAAATTGCAGTGTCCATGCAGAAAATGAGTACCTTCAATTCAAGGTACAGGGTAATAAGACCAGGAAGCAGCGAGGGGAGGAATACTACAAAAAGTGGGCGTAAAAATGTAAAATTAAGGAAGGGTGAAAGAGTTGGAGACACAGCACGGGTCGCCGAAAACAGCGAAATGAGTCTAGATATGATGCAAACTTCACAAGCAAATACAAACAAAATGTGCAACAGAACTAAAAAAACCTTTTTCCTTCGGGCAAAAAAACGATAAAAGTAGAGTCGAATTTTGCTTCAAGTGTTTATGAAAGATAAAAGGGACAGACATGAGGAGGGTGAGGCTCTTACAAGAACGGGGAACTGCGAAGTGGAGAATGAGGCGAAGCAGCAGAGAAAAGCGCTGACGGAAGCTTTCGCCTCATAAATTCCATCATGCTGAAACACACAAACAAGCAAAATGTTCACGGGTATGCACAAGGGCTGCTCGGAGAGGGGAAGGAAAAAAAGGAGGCACACGAGTGCACGCCGACGGGAATAACAGGTCGAGCGATGGATGCTGACCTTTTCAACGGCAGACGACATCGGCAATGATGACCCTTTTTGTTTGGCCCTGAATAAGAGGCATGCACTCCGCGCGCCTCTCGTCGACGACGACAATGCAAGCTCATGGATAAGAAATGCGTCGGTGGCGTTTTGTGCCCGTGTTCGGGCCTTTCATTCGTTTCCGCCGGCAGAAATAGTTTTCCTTTTCTGTTTTGTCGCTGTGCCGGAACTACTTTTGAAGGCTGTTGTTGTTTTTGTGCGCATATTTGGCTGCTTTTCCTTCACGTTAGAACAAAAAATACAAACACAAAGGGAAATATCCTTGAAGCTCCGCCTTAAGTGCAAAACAAAGAAAAACACCATGGCGCAGCCGAGGGTTTACGTGCAGCCGTGGGCTTTCTTGTGGGGGATCCTGCTCTCCAGTGCTAGGCACCACCCCTGCCATTTCGCAGCTATCATATGTCGACCGATTTCAAGTTTTTCGCGCTTTTGTATTTCCCTTTGAAGCTTGCTTAATTCTGTTTTCCTCCAAAGGCTTCATTTTCGCTTGAATACACTAGGCGTATCTAAACGAAAAATGTTGTTCTCCCGAATTGGTAATCTGAATGTATCCTGGTGATGCACCTGATTGGCTGGTATACGCCCTTGCCTTACCATAAAAACTTTGTTTTTTCCTCTACGCACTACGTCGCTTACATCGTTCACAACTCCTTGCGTTTAGGCGCAACACAACACAACACGCAACAAGGTGCAACCGGCCGTGAATGTACCTCCAAGAGCCGTACGTGGAGACGTTGGAAACCAAGGTGGCGATAGGATTCCATACCTCTGATGAAAGGGGGCGTGTGGAGGTCTTCCTAGTTGAACAATGCGCTTAGAGGCATCAGTGCGCGGCGACGATCATGCGCGAATTGCCGATCTTTGCGGAACCCTCCGAAGCAGACGCGGCAGACATGGTAGCTTCTGCTCGCATTCGACCCCCGTCAAGAGGCAGCCCAAGACCTGCGTGGCATTCCCAGAAGAGTAGGCTTTCTTTGCTTGTTGCTGCCTTCGGAGCCTCTGTCAAGCCGGTCGATCAAGTACGACTGTTAAAGTATAATCAGAACTTGCAAAAAGAACATGGCAAGCACTTGGTCGAGAACTATAGCTGTAGTTTTCGTGAGCAGGGATACGATGAGCCGTTAGACGCGCGCTACGGCAGAAGAAAAGTATGGCGATTTCTAGGCGAGCGTAATTTGAAGTATCATACAAAACGAAACATGAATTACTGTAAGCTGAAGCTTATTTTTGTATGTTTTATGGATGCAGCCTCACGTCCGAAGCAGTCGAGAGAGAAGCGAATGTACAACGTGCGAGGAAACAAAAAATGCAGCAGGTTAGAAACTTATGTGCAGAAGTTTTTTTATTCGATAAAATGCCACGTTATGATATTCTGATTGGACACTCAGAGGTACGTTTCACGACTATGGGATATTGTGACATAAAGACGCATTTTTTAATAGAAATATGAATTTTCATATGCCATCACATGCCATCATTTCATGCCATGAAATGATGGCATGATACTCATGGGCACACATATCACATATATGCTTGTCCGTAAGTCTATAGACAGAGTCTATGAAGCTCTCTATAGACATATTCAGCAGCAGCAGCATGTTCATGACGTTGATCGAATCCCACTACAGAAACGGAAAACGACGCTTGTGACTTGAGCGCTGCTGGTCCGTCCATTAATGCTACCGAAAAGACGTTAATGCGAGTGAGGACCGCAAGAGAATGTCCAAAGTCGGAATTCTGTGCGTTTTTTTTTAGGGTAGCAGTAACAAAATATGGCTTAGAGGACCTATAAAATTTTAGCTCTGAAAAAAAAAAAAAGGAACGTTCGTCGTGCCTACAAGTATGTCTGAACACGATACTTCCATAATTACAAATTACCCATATCTGCAAAAGCGGAAGCGTTTGTTCCTCTTTAAAATACAATCCCGACTCATTTTGCCACGATTTCTTGCGTCACATGAAAGATAACTGTAACCGTTGGTTCTTGCTAACGTTCAACCATAGCTCCGCTCACTGAATCCCAAAAACCATTCCAGATAGGAGATTCGGGACACAATATCAGAAATTTGCTTCGCATTAACGTAGGCTACGGCTCGTTACGCCTGATAATTCGGATGGGCATACATTGCAGGTTTTAAGAATTAAACCTGCTTGTTTAAAGGCGAAAAAGTCGTATCTGTCCCACAAAACTCAAATGATCGCTTAGATACATATCGAAGCTTTTATAGTTACATGTAATAATTTTATGCTTTATTCGATAAATTTTTAATTGTTGTTAATCTTATGTAACTTTTCTCACGCTTCTTTCTTCTCCGGAGTCGCTACATCCGTAATTTTATGGCGCCATGAACGGATTGGAGTAGAAGTGAGGCTTCAAATTCGAAGTCATGCATTTGCTCCTGACATTAAAACTGCCCCAGTCCGACGTGTAAAATGCCTTATGATGCAACTTCCGAAGGAAGGTGAACGTAGTGCCTTAAATTTTGATATAATCTGTGCGTTAGTTTTTACAGCGACCGAGGCGTCATCGTTTCCTCGCATCGGTTCAACAAAACTGTCGAGCGGCGATGCTATGCGCCGTAGCTATAATTGGTTTAAACGTGGAAAGCAGACTGCTCTGCGGTTCTTGTATTTTCTTTTCGCTTCTAATGTTTTCTCACTGGAAATGCTGCAGTAACACAGTGTTGTTTTCGTCCTTCATCGCTTACATAGACGTAATAGTAAAGTTTAAAGTATCATTACCCGAGATGCGGTATTCTAATGTTCTGTTACTAAAAACCGAGAAGAAAGGGCGTCAGGTGTTCATGTCAGTTGAGTAGGTTATTACTCGGCATTCATTTATCAAGATATAAAAAATTGCCGGAATCTATTGCACAAAAAATGTACTCTTTTTCCTAGGACTGAAGTATCTCATTTGTATCGATATTCATTCTATTTTCTTTACGGGCACTTCGAATGCGAGGCTGTTGGCGAAGTCAGTATTTGTCCTAATGGAGTCAAATATCAAATTTTTATTTTCTTTAAAATGGTTTACATTAAAGGTTTAAACTTACGCTAGCTTTATTTTATTGCGAGAGATGGCCCCACGGCATAAAAGGAAGTTTTAAATGCACAACGTTGCATCCGTTTCACGCAAACATCCAAGAAGAGACTGGTGCTGGGGACCCCATATCCAACGCTCGACATCTGGGGGTCTCTCAGGATGAAGCCCTGTGCCTCGGAGGTGTTTCATTCTGGCGTTTCTAGGGCCTGAGCAAGTCCACCACAGGTGCTCAACGTCAGCTGGTTCTGCTTATCCGACATTCGCTTGAGTTTTTTAATGTGTATGCTTTTTTCATTGACGCATTTCTTGCGTCTCTGCTCTATTTTTTTCTTTTTATATTGCGCGGTGCAATAATGAAGAGCTTAGTTGTTATCAAGCGCTCCTGTTTGTGAACTTCTTCCATTGTCCTTGCTTAAGCACTTTTTTTTCGTAATATTATGACCTTCTCTTTTAGATGTACGTGCCCTACTTGCTACACGAATGCAGTGTCCCGAGTGATAATTGTCGGCGCACGCCGCACTTCGTTTCATCCGGTCAGAGAATTTTTGTACCGCTTCTCGAAATCCCCTTCTATCTTTATTTGCAACCTTTAAGCTTGCAATCCTGTGAAAGTAACGTCGAGCAGACTTCATTGCCTTGTTGAGACGAATTGTCGTTTTCAATGTTTTGGTTCATTGATTGATTGCAGGGTTTAGTGAGCCCATGCAACGCAGGCGGGGAGGCTCGCCGTAGTGGAGGGCTCGGGATTGATTTTGACCACCTGGGGATCTGGAACGTGCGCCGAAATCTCGTACACCCGGGCGTTTTTGCTTTTCACATCCATCATAAAACCGCCCGGCAATCGTACCCTTGACCTCGTGCTCAGCAGCGCAACGCCCTAGCCACTGACCCACCGCGGCGGGTTTAGTGTCTGTCGCAGTTATGAGAAATGACCAAAAACTGAATTCTCTTCAGCAAAATTCACCACAACGATACCCAGATTTGCCGCTAGCGTAATTCTTTGCAACCATGAAATTTGGCCACATTTATGCAACAAGGCATGGATTGTAAAATCCCACCTTTCTCATGCTCAACGTATTCACCGCTGCCAGTCTATCCGGTCCTGTGTAAGACGAAACCGTCTCTCATACCCCCCACCTTCTTCCTTCTCCGGTGCTTACCCAAAGAGAGAAGGCAGGGCGCGAACTCCGTTTGAATGCCGCTCCGCAATGTGGCCTTCAGCCGTCCGCAAATGCCCGTCGCTCCTAGGCAAGTTCGGACAAGTTGATGGCTGCCTTTGTATTCTATATGCCACATAGTAAAAAGCCACTATGCACGGCCACTCTTCGTACGAGCAACTCGAGTGATCACGTGTAAGAGAGTCGCAGAAAGGCTGACGAAGCCGCGCGACTAAGACACACAGCTGGAACGTAGGGGCAAAGGCGACCCGTTCTGTAAACGCCTTCGCGGAAATCGTACTTACAAACCCGTTTTGGGGGTCTGTTTTATTATCCCTGCAAATCGTTAATGAGCAAAAATGCTAAATGTGGACAAAACTAAATCTAATGCATTGTTGTCGCATGAACTATACTACTATCCCTCCAATTTTTGCGTGTCTAAGGCACCCGGTTAATGATTACACGAAGTTTTAAGGTTTTTTTCCCGCCAAATGGAAGTGACTGTTCTGTGGAGATGGCGCAGAGCGTAAAAAAAACCAAAAAAAAATGGCCACCTTCACTAGAGAAGCCTGGAGAGGGGCGTAGCATGACGTATATCAGCGTATTCTTGGGACCCTTCGGCGTGTTTCTTCCACGGAGATGAAACCGTTGGAAGGTAGAGGTTTGCTGAAAAGTCACGTGTCTTTAACGCACGTAGCGTTCTAACGCGAGACGTTGCAAAACTACTGTTCCGATGTTTTAGTACCGTGACTCCATTAAACGACGACGCTGACAGAAGACACCGACAGCCCGAGCTCCTAAACATCACCTTCACGTGTTCAAGCTGCGCGAGCCATTAGGAGTCCAGGAACTAGATAATAGGAATGCGCTTGCTGCACTCGAATTTATTTCCGCCCAAAAAACATTTGAAAATAAAACCGTTATCATTCGAAAACCACCAGAACTGATGCAAACGGGAAAATATCCTAGGAGTTCAAGCACACCATCTGCACTATATGAACGCTGGCCGTAGTGTTTTCTACCATTGGACACACGGCTTGACAGTTTTGAGGCCAAAGCAATAAATGCCTTATTAAACGAAAAAGCTGGCATCCGGAGTCAGCGACCGTAACAAAAAAAATATCTCCCCCGTCAAATTGTCAAAAACGAACAACATTTGGGAAGCCCCCCTTTGCTTTCCCCCTCACTTAGCTCCACCCCCACCAAGGAAACAACGAAAGTAGCACCGATTTGTTTACCGCGTTCCATTTAAGGGAAGGTTCCTGAACTGCGACGGCTGTAATGAAAAGGGTCCCCAGGTTTCCACCTAGCGGAAAAACATCGCCACTTAAAAACAAGTGGGGGCGAATATTTCACTTTCCCACCATGACGAAACAACCAAGCCCAAAACCCTTTCTAACCATGCTGGAATGACGCAATGGGTAGGGTTTGGCTTCCCCCCAACTAAACTCCAATTCATTCCGACCCCGGGATGAATTTTAATTTTTCGTTAGTCCAACTGTCGACCATGCGGTCGCCAGAGGGAAAGTTGGCTTTCTTATCCTAAAGGTTCGGATTGAACTGCATTTTAACGACATTTAGTCAGAGGGCCAAAAAAAAGGGTTTCGCTTTTTAAAAAACGGCTCTTTTGAAAGTCTTCCCCACCCCGAAATTCTCCGTAGCGAAAGGTTGCCCTCAGCAGTTGCCAGAGCAAGCCTCGTATGGAAGCGTTTCACAGCAGCAGACGTTCCACACATACATTTTCATACTACTATATACTAGAGGGAAATCTGGCGCCACTGCCTCGGCGAGCCGCGGTTCACCGAGCGTTCCGTCGTGTACTGGGCAGGTACGTTCCACTTGTCCTTTTCGTGGCACGTGAACAGTCTGAAAAGTTGCCTCTGGCTGCAAAAGAGCAACAGTATTACTGTAGAAGGTTAATAAGATTTGTTTTATTATATAAAGTTAAAGCTCCAAAAAGATGTATCTGTCAGGGATTATTCACAAGCTTCATAAAAGATGCACAAAACAAATATGTTACCCTGTTTTGTTGATTTCGGCTTCGGAATAACAAAGAAGCGTTGTAGCTGGCCAAGCCAAGTAGGAGAGGAACGTCGCTATACTCGGATACAAGTCAAGAAAAAAGGAGCGTAGCCCAATCCCCCACTTCCAATACCCCGCTTCCAGCCAATGGTGTCGCTCTACCAGCGTGACGTCGCGGCCGACCGCCTTGCACCTGCAGGCAGCGCTCGGAGCCAAGCTTTTCTGACTGAGTCCGGGCCGAAAAGTAGTTCTTCAGGACGCCTTCATTTTGGGCCGAGATAAGAACCGCAGCTAAAAATTCTTTATTTGCCGATATAATGCAACGCGTGAAAACTTATTCATCAGCCGGAGTAGTGAGTTTCAATATTATTGCTGATGGTAAATTTCTGCTCTGCCGGGTTTTCCCTCAACCCCTTGCTTGTGGTTTTATGCATTGCCTGTTTCCTTTTCCGGTTTGGAGCCCGAAGAAGTGGCGTCCGAGTCTGCGTTATGGTTCTTGTGGTGCGTTCCCATCCATGCTACGCCGGCTACGCCGATGGTACAAGAAAAACAAAAGCTCCGTGTCATCTGCAGCTGCGGGCGGGAGATGATCCGGAACGCGTACGTTCGCTTGCGGCGTATCTACACCCGGAGCGCAGCGTTGAAGAAACAGTCGCGACAATGAGCGATCTTCTTGAAATCTGCGTGAGTTTGGTGATGGACGTGAAGAAGGAGATGAAAAATAACGATGGCAATCTTGCGACGCCCTCCCGAAAGTGCCCGTGAAGCGGTGGAAAGAGACGATGCTCAGAAGTATATGGATCCCGACAGTGAAGGCAATTGCTGCGGATGTCAACGCTAGCGGCGATGTTACTCCTCTCAAGCCATGGACTGTGCGCCGGCTGCTGAATGACATCGGGTTCAGGTATGAGAAGAGGAGCTAGAACTCGCTGCTGATCGACCGGCACGACATTGTCGCGTGGCAGCAGAAGTACCTCTACGACATCGCCAGGTACAGTATTGAAAATCGAAAAATATTCTACTTTGATGAAACCTGAGTGAATGCGGGACACACGATATCGACTGTTTGACGGACACGACGGTTGCTTCCCACCACGACGCCTTCATGCGTGGTCTGACGACAGGTTTGAAGCAGCCGGCAGGGAAAGCATAGCGCCTGATTGTAACGCTCATCGAAAGCGAGGGTGGCTTCGTCGGTGGGCACCTGGACGTCTTTCGAGGAGACGGACGACACCCACTTTGAAAGGTGGTTTGGGCCGTTTTGCCACAACTGCCACTCGGTAGTGTAATTGTCATGGACAATACCTCGTACCACTCGTGGCTGGAAGAAGCAGTGCCTACGACAACTTCGCGCAAAAAATGTTTGTTCAGGACTGGGTGACGTCGCGAAGGACTTGCTTGGGATGAAAAAAACGCTTAAAACGAGCTCCTCAGCCTTGTGGCCTCTTGTTAAGATAGACACGGTAAATCAGGTATCGTATTTGACAGTGCAGCTGAAAGGACAGGATGTATTCGGGAGCCCTGCCATTGTGGAGCTCAGTCCTATTGAGCGCATATGGGCACGATGAGGTGAGGCGTCGCAGGCAAGAATGACATAGCATTTAAGCTGGCAGATGTAGGAGGTGCTCCTGAGGGAAGAGATGGCCAAGGTAACGCTCAGCACTGGGCAAACACCCCTTCCGCATCTGATTAGCATTGAACAAAGTTCAGAGAGACGGGTGAAGCACGATGCGCATGTTTCAACCTAGGTATAATACATCTGGGTGAAGACATGGACTCCGACACTGACCTATCTGCTAGCGAGTCCTTTCAAGATGTGTAAGGCTGCGACCTATTCGCCAGTGCCGCCTTTGCCCCGTTCAGTTAGTGTGGAGTGCGGCGTTTAGCTTAAATACATGTGTTTCCATAGCTGCAGAAGCAAGAAACTCTTTTAGACAGCAGAGAAGACCAGATATGCCGTTTGTGTGCTTTATTAAGACTTATTTCTGCAGCTGACTGAGCAGCCTGTGTGTGGTGCGTAACTTGCTCAGGGTTGATTGCTTTGACATGTAGCTATGAGAATCAGAAGAGACCATTGCAATGTTTGGTTTGTAATCTCATTTGCCATTACTCAGTGTTGTCTGCTGTGTCGTAGACTCAACAGTGATCTTACAGTGTAACAGTGGCGGCGGCAGAAGCTATTTCAACAATCCGGTTATGATCTCATTTGCTGTAGTGAACGAAGTGGTGTGTTGTGAGGTGCTGGCTCATGGTTGATTGCCTTGATATGTAGCTATGAGAATAAGGAAAGGCGGTTGCAGTGCTTGGTTTCTGATCTGATTTGTTATAAGTGTGCGGCAGGAATTAAGCCGAGATAAGTTCAGTCGTTACAGGATACTGCGCGCAGATGTATTCATAAAGGAATCGTATATCTCGAGCTAGAGAAAACCCGCGCTGTTCCAAACTATTTTTTGGAAGTAAAAGCCACGCTTACACTGCACGAGGAGGGTGACTATTCGCATATATAGCATGAGGTATGTGCAAGCCGTAGTCAGCGAGTTCACAAAATTCACTTCAAGCAGAGATCACTTCTGCGGTGTGTGGGTTTGGGGGCTCCTTGTGCGACACTGTAAGATGGGATAAAGGCAAGTTATTCACCTACAGAACAAGACACTAGTTTTGAGTTTTCACTGGCAAGTTTTTTAGCATTGTTTGGACACTTACGCACGTATGGGATGCAGAAACAGTTCAAAATAAAATGCCTACATGAAAGCTTGATAACTGTCTGCTTGGGTGGCTGCTGAGCCAAGTTGTCTATCTGGATAGAGCGTTAAGAACATAATAAAACTGCTTCAGTCTCTTATTGCTCATTTCATTTGCTCTGCATAATTCAGCAGTGTGTCTGTTTAGCTGTCTGAGCGAAATCTGACATGATAACAGCAGTGAGGACCAGAAAAGTTGCTTTGGTGTTTTATTTCTACTTTGATTCTGTTTAGCTTCTATCTGGCTGTCTGTAGTATTACGCAGGAATTAGGATAAATAGGTTTTATCTGTTTCTAAGACACTGGATAAAATGCAGAAGCACAACGTCAATAAAAACAATTCCCAAAGCTTTGGGAAGAGGAAACAATGTTGGCTTCAATCGATCCTCCCATGTATGGGAATAATTTCATGTAGTGCATTTTTGGCAAGATAATAAATTTCTTCCTTAGCATATGATCCGATTGTCGCTCTTGCGTAACAAGAAAAGTACAATATGCATTGACCAGTTTCAGTGGAGCGATATGTGCCATATGTGTGTTTCCATGCGTCCACTCAACCGACATGTCATACATCAACCAGTGCAGATAACGTTTATGGTACAGATCACTAAGTAACCCCGTCAGACATACTTCATTGCCCGTTGTTATGAATTTGGCATCAATTGATGGGCTGTGCCAATTGTGATTTACACTCAGCTATATATGCGTAGACATTGCAACGTGTTGTATTGTGAACAGCGCTGGGGCAGGCAAGTAGCAGTCTTACTGTTCGACTTACCATCCACGATGTTGAGCACTGCTGGAGCAGGTGAGCTTCTTGCTCCAGCACCACTTGTGAGGCGACAGGGAGAATGGGTGAAATGCTCACATGTTTTCCACCCTGATCCTCTTTCTCGAATTTACAGCACATGCATGCAAATTACCATTACAGAGCAGCTTCTTACTTAAGTGATATGAACACAAGGCGAGCAGTGCCTATATAGCTTCAATAATGCACATCTTTGATTCAGAATTTGATGGGTGAAGGATATGCATGCGCATAGTGTAGGAAAAGCTGAAGAGTGGTTTATTTGATTTCAGTGCGGCGTTTCATGTCTCCACATGCACAATTGCAGCTGGTCATACCGGTGAAATCTAGCTCATGACAATTTCACTATCACGAAGCAGAGCTCATTCACGAAGCCTAAGCAAGACAATGAAGTTGAACTTACAGTGGTAATACTCACGCATAATCTTTATTATCATAGACAATGCAAACTCAACGCAGATCCCTATTCGTATTTGATTCACAAAGGTTTTTGTCCAAAACAACAACATAAAGCGCTAAAACATAAAACAGGTGTCGAAAACATGCCAGCAGCCAATAACACATTTAACAATGGAATCTCAGCGTAACCGCGAATCAAAATAAAAAAGGTGGCATATTAAATCACACCACGCAGCTAAGCTACAGCTCGTACGCGTTCACGTTTCAAAAAGACTCGATAATTCAGCTTCTTAGTGATTTGGCGACTTGATCACAATTTGGGCGGCTACGCTTGCGCCCTGCATGGGCTTGGGACACACGGCTCGACATATGGTCTAACGAAATGCAACGCGCGACATCTCGCTGTTCGCGTTTCGCCCCGTGCATAGAGATAAGATAGTGGCCCCGAGCATAACTCTCCATGGGGTTAACGTCGTGCGCTATGCACAACAGTAATATTTACGACTGGCGTAATCAACGAGAAATAAACAAGGAGTTATCGCCCCCTGTCGCAGTCACTGGGGTGATAAGGTGGGTAGCACAGACACAGGAGGGACTAAACGGTACATCGAGAAAGCACTTCACGCTCAAGACAATACGACCCGCACAGGATACGGCGAGCGCTTGTATCACGCAGCGTACACGAGTCCAGTACCGGCAGCGACGGCTGTTTCCCGGCAACGCCGGGTCGCTCACAAAGCAGAAGAAAAAACACCATAGCGGTTGTCGCTACCGAGCATGTAAGAACACTGCACACCGACAGGCAAACAAAGGAATACGACTGAAACGGCACTAAAAACATTCTCAGAGCCGCACGACGCCGATGGATTGACGCGAACAGCCATGAGAACAGCGGAGGGTGCCATTTTGGTAGAAGTCCGTAAGCGCGGACGAACATGCTCTGTGATTTCTTCCGTGAACGCGGCGTAGAGGCGGTCTACCATGACGTCACGTTGATACGGTGACACCATTGGCTGGAGGGGGGTCCTTTGATGAGGAAAAGCCGCATTTTTCTTGAGTTGTATCGGAGTATAGCTGCACTGGCGGAGACTGCGGCGGCCCGCTCCTTGCAGCACTATATTTCCCTCTAGTATATATTAGTATGATCATTCTATGTTTCCGCCACGCCGACCAGAACTCGGGGGGAGCGAAAGGTAGGCATCCATGTAAGTACACCGCATACGAAGGGGGAAGGGGGGGGGGGGGGAGAACGCGGCCGAACCGTCGAGCAAGGAAGCAGCAAAAATTATCACCGTCGTTAGCTCTGCCATTACATGGCGGCAGCAACGGGCAGCAGCGCAACGTGTGGAAGGTAATCAAAGCCAATCGAATGTGTGCAAGTGTATCGCAAGGCGAAGTGCCTCAATAGCAAGATTACAAAGCTCATTGAAAACGCGAGGTGGAAGCAAGACATCTCAGACGTTCAGCAGGACAATCATTATTCCGCATTCACCGCCCATAAGTACTGCTTAGGTGTATTAGGATTTTTCTGAGCGCACTAAATGTGCGCGGGGCATGAGCAAACACTTGTCGAAATAGGTAAACAACCGGGCAATTTCGTGAAACTCGTTGCTCGCTGATGTGAAGTCTATACACTGAACCTATGCGCGTCCCTTTTCCCTATGGCTACATCGGAGGATTCTGTGTTGCGCAGTTCTGCCTTGTGTGCGTTTTCAATAAAACACGTTTGTTTTATTGGGTGTACTTTGTTTTTATATTTCCTGTTAGGAGCTACCTTATTTCTCAATGCGTGCCCGCTGTAGAGCGAGCAACTGGAACACTATTCGGTGAACCGACATTCTTTCAAAAATTTGGGCGTGGTGGAATCACAATTTCACGTGTTCCTCAATTTTCCGCCCAACTCCGCGCTGTTTTGTGGGATAGAAAATTCTTGCTTACTATGTCTTTGCTTTATTTTTACCTGCCAGAATAAGAAAACAGCAGTTTCCATACCGTCCTTTCGACGAAGCGCACCGCCATGGCCAAAGGGAAAAATCGTGTCCTGCGTTCGGTCTCTCCTTTGTGCGCGGAGCGTGCGTCTCCGTCAATATTTCCCTTCATCTTCCAGGTAATTATGATACCGGCCTGAGAGGGCACCCTTACTTCGAGCGGCCTTCCCAGGAAGCGCTGTACATCTAGCTCCTCTTTTATCTCGTTTTCCTGGATTTTTTAGCTTTCAAGGAGCGTAACTAACGCGACCGGACAGCAAACTCGAGTCCGAAGTAAGCCGAGCGTCGCTTTAGTTGGCTTCGTTGGGCCGGACTTCGATTTTCATACCGCTCTAGTGAGGGTTTGTCCTTATTTGCGTACTACTAATTACGTGCTATTTATTAGGACGTGCAGCCGGGTCTCTTACTGCCCATCTTATTATTACAGTCTTAATTAAAATAAAAGACTTGAAATATTCTTAATACGGCCCGTGTATTCTAAACCGACCGGAGTCCGCTGAGATAGGCAGTTCACAAAATATAACATACGCACGCAAAAACGCGCCACTCTTATAGGTTAATATCTGAGGGGAAAAAGCATTTTCCAGTAAGTATTGCCTTTTCGCTACTGAAGTTGTCGCTCAGTGAAATTGATATGCTACGCGCACAATGTAACCTTTTATAGGTAGGCACCCGCATTCAAACAGATGTACTGTAACGTTTAATTTTGCCTTCTCTGCTTAATAATCATCAATTCGAATTGCGCTTACGAATTAGGTCGTTTTTCTTTCGTCCGGAGCACTGATGAATTTTTAAAGTAAACACTTTGGTTGTTCATCCCAAAACCGAGGAAGCGAAACGAGGTAAGAAAAAACGTTATCTGTAGACAGGCAAAAACACAGCTAAAACTTTCCTCGGGAAGAGGCCCACTTATGGTTCAGTGATAAAATATTCCAGACGGGAATAGCTTCCAACGTCGCTGCATTGCACGGAACGTTCCAACCGAACGTTCCCAACCTCGGTAGCAAGAATGATAACACTAGCCCTCCAAAACGAGGGTTCTGAAGACCCGGGAGCAAAACGCCAACCAACCGGAGTACCTCGACGATGATTCTTAGTGCATCTAAAGAGAATGGTTGTCAACCCCAGATTCGTTCGTTTGGTGAATGCACCTCACTATTCTCAGAAAAGCGCCAACTGGGCAATTTTATGCCTTTGAAGTTTCGCGGCGTTCTGAGGCGCAGGAGTAACGGCGCCATCGTTGCGGACGACGGACGTCGATGAGTTCGGTATCGCAGGCTCCCTACCACTCAATTTAGCGTAGGGAGTGGCATTTCGTGCGATGAAAACGTTGGCATGCTCAGGCGCTGTGGGCACTTGTTTCCAGCCGCTCTTCGTTTAACTTTCGGCCGGAAGAGGCTCACAAACATGGCGGCCCCGGTGTCGTGCGGAAGTACCACTTGGCGGCGGCCGTGCCGATAGATTGGGGCCTGAATCGTGCAGAATAGTGAGAAATTTGAAATATTTTAAACAATGACCGCTTATCTGCTCACCTCGCGGCAAATTTCCTCGAAAGGCGATAGTTTCCGCCCCCTCTGATACGTAAATGCCTCTCAACCACGCCCAACTCTCACGCTATCCCCGCGCCTTTCGATCCTCGCACGACAAACACGGAAGAGCTTTGCCAAACTCAATTCAATTTTCCCGCATTCGACTGTTCCCGCCATCAGCTGGAACCTCTCGTTACTTTTGAACTTGGGGAACACTGTCACAAGGTCTGGGCTCGCGCGAGATGTTTTTGTAGCGTGAGCTACACTGTACGGGTTGAGCAGTTTCGCGTGGCTCCTGGAGTGCCGTGCTGCGCATGCGCGAGGAGCAGTGACGTCTCACGGCGCACAGCTGGCGTACCCGAGCCGCCACCAGCCGTGACTGGATCGGATTGGATTGGATTGAATTGGACTGGAATTGATTAGATTGGAAATCATTTTAGCAGCAGTAAGCATGATAATCAGCTAATCCCAGACAACCAGGAAACCTAAGAATAACCAGCTGAACCTTAGCTCACGCTACGTATATCCGGGTATAGCCGAGCTAAACCAGTGTTATTTTTGTATTCTTGTGCCAAAATATTCTCAACGCGTTTTCATCTGTCTGCTGCAAATATCAAGCAAATATTTATTTTTCATTAAAAGAATGGTAGGAATAGCAGCTGTGCAGTGATGCCTCCCCTCAAATGTACCTAAAATGAGCCCAATTGTAGTTATTATACCGGTGCATCTGGCTCCATTTTTTGGCTATTCCTTATTGGACTCTACCATAGTTACGCACAATGGGTCAACAGCAACCATCATCCTCGACAAGGGCAGCACTAAAATACCTATAAGCAAGGGCGTCACGCAAGGAGACTCAATCTCCCCAAAGTTATTCACAGCATGTTTACAAGAAGTATTCAGAACGTTGGATTGGGAACAGGTTGGAGTAGGGGTTAATGGAGAATACCTCAGAAACCTCAGATTCGCTGATGACGTTGCCTTGCTAAATAACTCGGGGGGCGAATTGCAAAGCATTCTTTCCGCACTGGACAAATAGAGTGGAACCGTATGCCTGAAAATTAATATTCAGAAAACGAAAATAATGATCAATAAACTCGGGACAGCACAGCGGTTTGAGAAAGGTGGCAAGGCAGTGGAAGTGGAAAGCGAATATACCTACTTACGCCAAGTTGTGACCACGGATACCAACCATGACGCAGATATAATTAGACGGACAAGAATTGGGTGCAGTGCAATCGGCAGGCATTCCCAGATAATGAATGGCAGCCAACCATTGTCCCTAAACAAGAAAGTTATGACAGCTGCATGTTACCGGTGCTCACCTACGGGGCAGAAACCTCGAGGCTCACTGCAGAAACCTCGAAGAGGGTTGAACTTAAATTGAGGAATACTTAGCGAGAAATGGAACGAAAGATGATAGCTGTAACATTAAGGGACAAGAAAAGAGCGGAGTGGGTCAGGGAACAAACACGTGTTAAAGACATATTAGTTGAGATTAAGAAGAAGAAATGGACGTGGGCAGGGCATGTAATGCGAAGGCAAGATAACCGTTGGTCATTAAGGCTAACAGAGTGGATCCCTGGAGAAGGCAAGCGTAGCAGGGGGCGGCAGAACGTTAGATGGGCAGATGAGATGAATAAGTTTGCAGGGATAAATTGGTCGCAGTTCGCACAGGACCGGGTTAATTGGAGATTATTGGGAGAGGCCTTTGCCATACAGTGGGCGTGTATAGGCCTGTCATGATAATGATGATGATGACAGTTACGCACCTGCGTTTTGTAGTAGTACCAAAAATATTACTTCCAATTGAAAGAACATTGCGAATGCCAGTTCTGCATTGATGCCTGCCTTCAAATATGCCTAATATAAGGCCAGTTGACGGAATACATCTGGCTCTGTTTGATCGCTATTCCCCAGTGATTGGACGCTACCATAGTTCCGCGCCCACGATTCTGTATTTACTACCAAGCAAGATGAAGAGGTTTATTTGTCTATCGAAGCAGATACATAACATGCTTTGATATAACTATGCATCAAGTAACAAATGCACATTACAAAAGGGAAACACACACAAAAATAACAATCCAGAATTGGCTGCCGCTGGCCTACATACAAGTTGTAACATTTTGTACCACGCAGGGTACAACATAGAGAGAAAGTTGAGTTTTCGACAAACGCGAACAGTAGCTTCAGGGTCGAAACATAACGAATATGGGTAGTAGTGCTACAATCCTAGATAGTTACAGATACAAACATGGTAAAGTGAACACTGCAGATAACTATGTATCGCATTTAGTCTGATTACAAGGGCATTATTCTAACCTGTCTTAGTATCGTTACGCAGCTAATACATTGACATTTTGGAGGATTGCATAGACTGGCGAAGGTATTATGGTGAGCACAACGTGCTTAAGTAAGGGGTGATGACGAGTGGGTTACAAAATGCCAGATATTTTAAATAAACCAAGCACATTCGTATAATGTCTAATTTTATTGTTTGTTTCGAGAATAACCAGTTTTGTGCGCCCAATGTTATTAATATAACTTACGACGCCGCAAAAATAATCTAATAATGAAAACTTTATTTCTGTTTCATAAACACAGATATGGATACATAAACACAGGTACAGAAAAAAGGAACCGCGGAAAAAAGCTGTCATAGACAGCTTGACGAGGCCGCAGCCCCCTTTTTTCTCAGACAGCAGCATCGCGACAAAAGAAAACACACAGTTATACAGGCAACCGAAAAAAAGTAACAATAAAAGCTAAAACCCCGTCATTTTCAACAGGTATAAAAAGAACAGTTAAACAAGAAAGCAAATGAGAGACATAGAAAGGTAAAACGCAGTTTAGTACACATGACACGTAATTGACGTTTAGAACATTTATAGATATCAAAATCGGCGCACTGAAATACATTTAAAAGAGAAGGCAGGGTACACTGTATGCGCTCTTTCCCAGTGTTTAAAACGGGATGTAGGGACCGCCCAAGTTTCCTTATTCCTGAAAGGGTAACTGATTTCTTTCTGTTGCAAACCGGGCCAAATTACGCATGTAGTTTATGTTTAGCTTGGTTTCTATTTTGAATCGGTTACTCAAACGATAATTGTACAAGTTGAAGATTTTGATTACACCACTTTTAAGAAAGAGGTCTCTAGGTTGGCTCCCTATAACCTTTGTTATAAACGTGACGAAGAAATTTTTTTGTAGTAAATAAACTTTATGTAAGAGGAATACTTTGCGGTACCCCAGACAGGTTGACAATAATTTAAATTAGAATAAAAAAGAGAATTGTACAGAAGCAATTTCACAGATTTGGGGAGAATGTACCTTAACGACCAACGACACCAGTGATTCGAGCCAACTTATTTATAACATGATCAACATGATTATCCCACGACATGTTTGCGGAAAACACGACACCTAGGCATTGAAGCTATCCACAAACTGTAATTTCGCGAATTTAGTTTAATGGGAGAATGAGAGGGAACCGGTTTGTTTTTAGGACGAAATATAACTGCTTTTGTTTTATTTTCGTTAATTCGCATGTAGTTTGCATCAGACCATTTGTGCAGCGCCTCCATCGTGAGATTGCATGTACAGATAAGTTCATCAATATTATCGCCAGAAAAAAACATACTAGTGTCGTCTGCATAAATAACAAGTGTAGCTGTGTCACTAATATTTACAATGTCGTTCAAATAAAGATTAAACAGCAGAGGCCCCAGTATACTGCCCTGCGGGACACCAGAGACCACAGGGCTAACACTGGAGTAAGCGTCATTTATGTGGACAACCTGTGTTCTATTAGACAGATATGACGTTATCAACAAACCAGCAGTGCCCCTAATACCGTAACACGCTAGTTTCTTGATTAGTAGTTCATGGTTCACTAAGTCAAACGCTTTGGAAAAATCTCAAAATTCCTATGACCAGAGCCTTATTTTCAAATTGTGTAGGATACATTCTTTTTGATGCAGTAGCGCCAGTTCTGTTGATTTGTTTTTGCAGAAACCAAATGATTTTCCGTAAGGATGTTATGTTGATCAATGAAATTAGACAATCTACAATGCAAGATTTTTTCAAACGCTTTAGAAAAAAACAGGAAGAATAGACACAGGTCTGTAATGTTCCAAGGTCATTGCGATCCCCACTTTTGTAAAGAACAGTTACTTTTGCTATCTGCATTTGTTCTGGAAATATAGCTGTAGTTATACAAATATTAAATATATGTGCGAGAACTGGCGCAATTACGTCCACGACATATTTAACGGGCTTCACTTCAAAAGTTTGTAGTTTCCCTAAATATAAAAAAAATCATTTTTATGGTTGGAGTCAATACCTTGCAGCAATTAAAACGCGTTATTTCTGCGCCAGAAATTTATTGAAGTCGATGCGTTTTTTATCATTCATTTATTTTTCCCTCACGACATAAGCGCTGCTAAATTATGTTTATATCGGTGTTCAATGAACACAGCCGCAGGTAAGTGCGATGTGCATATAGAATTTATACCTGAAAATACGGTGGTATAATTTTATACATGCTAGGAGAGGTCCGAAAGGATGCGAACTTCTTCCTCATTTTAATACGTCTGTTGTTGAAGGTTACACTCTATGACACTGTTCTGCGCTGTTCGGCGATTGTTTGCTCGGTTTAGCCGTTGAATACTCCTACGTATCATCCTCGAAGTAGCCTCAGTGGTTCCTGCAAAGGGAAAGAGAAGCCGCTCTGCAAATCGTAAGACGTCTTTAGTGCGCATCCGACCTTACCGCTGCTCGTCACGAAACTGACGTTTTCAATAAAACGAGCCAGTTTGGCGTGACAGAGCTTGGGAAGAGCGGGACCGGCCAAGGTACGCGGGCGGCGCACCAGCGCATGGGCACAACCGGTCTTGTTTGTTAGCACACCCGCAGTTCCACGGGCTGACTACCGGGACCATACCAGGACGCCAGATGGACAAATCTTGCCGGCCGCCAGTGCTGGAAGACTCGGGTTGACACACCTCTATTTGAGACATAAGTGGAGCAGCTGTTAAAGGATTCGCTAGGTCCGGCGATCACGCCATGCGAAGGCGATGCCCGTCACGCGAGGTGAAAATGCCTCGTTGGACCGACAGATGGCGCCACCGTGTCGACCTCCATCCAGGCGAAGGTCCTCCGCTAGGCCGACACATGGTACCACCACCTCGACGGCGGTCCAAGCAAGATGTCGGCACGGTACGCGGCGCATGTCCACCTCCCGCCCCATAAACGCACCGATAAAGTGCCAGACCTCTTTAGGTGAGCTTCGAGTACGTACATACCATGGCGAATGGCATTGTGAGTGACCCCCGCCCAGCGGTAGGTGGCCGCCAGCGAGCCGCAGTCGCCAAATATCAAACGAACTATTTGCGTACACGATCGTGAGGGGTCGTACACCTTCGGCCGTAAGCGCCCACTAGCGGCCAGCCACGTTCGGACCCTCACCGCTTGTCCAGAACTGCTCCCAAGACAATGCCATGGCCGTCGGGCGCACGATATTGGCTCGTGCGCAGGGCATGCGGCGCACTGCCACCCCACGAATACGCACCGATTCACCAACAGACCTGCGTGGGTTTGCTTCGAGTACGTACGTACCATGGCGAATGATGTTGAGAGAGACCTCCACCCGCCTCTGCGTGATGTGGCCGCCACCGTGCTGAAGTCCGTTCCGTTGTGTCAGGAGATTTCACAGGCGTGGAATAGGCTTTAATTTTTTTTCTGTTTTCTCGTGACTCCCCTCATCTTAGTATTAGGGCCTCTTGTGAATCTTCTTCGCGGTTTTATTCCTTCTTCTATATTCTCATAATGGCCATATCTGTGGGGACTCGTGCAAGAGGTTTGTTCTGTAAGATTTTCATTGGCTCGACCTTCCGTCGACTATTTATTTACGGCACCCCTCAAAACATTTTGCAGAGATGTATTATAACGCTATTTACGGCACCCCTACATAGACCTCTTCACCACTGTTACCCGGCCATGACGTGTTTCAGAGAGTTTGTAAAGTGCCTCTTTCTCCGTGCACAAAATAATTCTTTTTCAACCCATATACAGAAACCTTCCCCTTTAGAACATGGCTGCGTAGTATGAAAATTTTTGTGCCTTCTGTTACCGGTAGACTTTGTGATGCTCCAGGAACAAGTAAGCACCGTTTCGTTAAATGCAAAGAGGCCAGATTGTACCGGGGTATGCTTCAACGGATACTCGGAAAGCACTTCGGAAAAACACCCCGTAGTATCTTGCAAGTTGCACTTTAGTAAAATGATAACTATGCTAAAAGGCTACTATGAACAAAATAATTTTACACTAGATCGGTACCCTTTTGTTACAGCGGTGTGTATCATTTCCCCTTGCTAGCTGGAACTGTTCTCAAGGGTTCCCTCACCGCATTCCAGAATACCCGTTTGGCGCTGCATTTTAAGCTCCATGATTTTTAAATAGATCTTGTATATACGTTTTTCTATATTTTGAACTAAACCCCATGAAAGAAAAAAAAAATACTCAGTGGCCTAGGCGGGTAGTCGAGGGTTCTCACGCCATTTTCCTTGCTTAACACCCTGTAATTGTAAATTTATTTTGTTAACACCAACTTGTTTTTTTCCTGCGACATATCTTCTTAGTGAATTATACGCATTCTCAACGAAAATAGGAATAATTTAGCAAATTTTGCGTCGGGTAATTCTACCAGCACGTTAAGTGACCATGGAGATTCTCTTGGCGGCTTGGTTCCTAAAATACGCTACTTGGACCTCTTCTCCACTATGCTTATATCCTTCTTCATTAAGGCGAAAGTCTCTGGTGCCTCATCAAACTTACCGTAGTCGCTGTCGAAGGAGACAATTCAGATGGAAACGAAAGAAACACAGCTGTTAGAAGATGGATTGGGTTCGTGTGGGATTTGAGCCCGGGTTGCTAGTGCAGCAACTAAATGTTTTAACCACATCACTAACCCGGCACCCAGCGTGAATAGAACAAGAAATAGCCCGAGGCCTTGAGAAGTACACGCTGAGGAGCTGTCTCACTGTGGGGATGATGCAGCGTGAATCGCCGCCAGTCGGAGATATGCGCGTCGGACCACAGAGGAAAAAAACAACGCAAACACGATGTCGCCGTAAAGAAGTTGTTGATATTTTCTGGATTTAGCGTTCGAACAACGTAAGTGGCCTTCAGTAAACGAAGGATTTCTGTAGAAATAATATTCCATGCGTTTGCCGTAACGCGAATGGTTCGTAGACCCCAGCCAAAGGTCTTATCCGAAGTGTACGAAATAAACAAGGGCCAGTCGTGGTTTCGGTAGAGGTTAGGCGTTAGTGGCGCAGCCAAGTTGCAGACTCGATATCCACATACATACGGCATGTTTGATCATGTATCCGCGTGGTTCTGATTATCAGTTTAGTTGACCTGGAATAACTGGTCGCGAGGTGGAGAGGTTTCCCTTATTAATGGCAGTCTCTAGAAGCCAAGTTTGAATCTCATAAGCGGTAGCTCTTTGTTCTTTTTAATTTTTGTGCTTGAATAAGAATATTTTTTATCTCATATGTAGTCTATTTATCCCTTTTTTATTATAAATGACATTTCACGCAGTTTGATTCGCTTTAGTTCCCTTTCTGTCACTGTTCTCGCAAGTTGGAATATCTGTGTCCCTTTGTTTTGATTTAAACTACTTTTGCTGAATTTCTTTGCATTACCAGGGTCACTATTCATGTTAAAAGGGTTTGGTTCCATTATATTTCTTTAATTTGGGTGATTTTGTATCCTTTAGGTTTACTTTGTCTGTTCATAAAACTCAGTGATTGGCTTCGCTGCCTGAGTTAGCTGTGGTAAACATATATGTACACGCGGGGTCAAACGTTCACGACCCAATTTTGACTTTCAACATCAGTTTCTCCGCTCTATGGAGGCATAGCACCCGATCTGGATATGTGGGCGCTGCATCAGGCTGTTAAATGTCATTACCATGCGCGTAGGAGGAGCATAGCCCCCAGAGAGAACAAAATTAAAGTTGAAAGTCGAAATTGTGTCGTGTACACTTTGACCCCCCCCCCAATGTGTGCGTTATTTGTTGCTATTGGAGTTCTTCTGTTTGAGGTTTGAAGTAGTCTTAAAACCCAAAAACAGATACATACGCAGTAGACCCAAGGAACCAACAATGTTGTCAAACGCACTTTAAGATTCAATTTTAGTTTTGGTCATTTCAGTTTGGATGGTGTTGTGTGTGTGATTTGGCAGGTTTCTGGTGCGTATAAAACCTCTGTAGGTAGCTAATATAACAGCTGGCTTTTTAGATAAACCTTGTACATACGCTATCAGCAACAGTTCTCCGCGCTTTTGTAATTCTCTACAACACATATGCATATATTGTCATATATGATGCATGTATGCAGCAGCACACGAACAGTTTATAACGCCAGCATAACGCTTTATCCAAATTACACAGGAATCCTGGCTTCTTTTCTAGCACTGTCGCAGTGGCTCAATGGTTAAGCCGTTGTGGTGCTGTGCCCATAGAAGAATGTTCACCGCTAGCCACGGCGGCCTTTTTTTTTTTTTTTTTTGAGGCAGACGAAAAGTGAAAGCACCCGCGTGTGGAGCTTTCGGCGCGCGTTAAATACCTGGAACCACCGCCGCGCCCAATAACCCTAATGTCGCGTCTGTGCGTGCAACGCACAACGCTTCCGCACATTTTGGTTCCTTTCATACCGGTAATATAAAAAACGCGACGGAATACGCTAGACTGGCGTAAAGGCCAAGGTTTAAAGTGGCGCCATATGAACGGCACTCTCTCTGCTCAAAACATTTTCTACTAGCGTATACTAATTGACCTAATTATATGCTACTGCCTTAATGCTTTTCCCTTGCTTGGTTTCTATTCTGACTAATAAGCCTAACTCAAAAGCAGACCGCCTCCCTCGCGAAGAGAGAGAGAGAGAGAGCGGTAGTTTTGAGTGGCGTTGGGTCAACCATGTCAGTTCGCGAAATTAGCGCTCGCAAAACTTCTTACTGGGCACGGGCCCTGTCGTCAGGAGTGTTCCTGAAAGATGGTCGCTAATTACTCTCTTCGCTAATTAGACGTGGGCGGCGCTGTAGACGCTCGCAAACCAGTAATAGCAGTTTCCGGCACCCCGCAGGACTCGATAACAGAGGGAACAACTTCTAAACTGTCCAACTCGTTTTTATTCATTTGTTATAATCTTCCTCACAGCGGTCTCGCACACAAGATGGCAGCGCTTTCGCCTTTGAATAATACGCGCAATTTTAGTACGCGGTGTTTACTCACTGAGGCACCGCTCATAGAAGTTGGTTCCACGGCTGTGTTTTTTTTTTTTACATTTAGAGCCTGTTTTCGGTTTAGCGGATGACATTTTTGGGGTCTTAAGCAAGCGGGAGTGTTTTTTTTTAATAAAACGACGGCGAAGATTGTGATATAACGCGGAACCAAGAACGATTTTGAAGCTCACTAGCGAGTCTCAAAATAAATTCATAAATCTTCGCCAAAAGTGGAACGTTGATGAAACGTTTTTCGGACGATTCTTCGACGACAGGATTTTGCTTCGTACAACTTAAGGCGTGCTGTGTAAGAAGAGCAGTGCCTAAGAGGGCGCATGGTATTCAACCTAGGTTGAGCCCGAAATTAAGCTCAGCTGCGGGTCCCTGATATCTGATTTACATTGCTCACATTATTGGCTCTCCTACCAACGTGCGCGGTGCAGACTTCGCGCATTAAGCTTTAAAAAGCGGCCTGACTGAGTCCAAAAAACGTTTGTAACAAAAACACATATTTTAATAAAGCCTGAAAACACCGCAGGTCACTGGTAACGATTTTCGTACAGCCGGAAGTCAAAGTCTGGATTTGATGTTCAGAACCATTCGGCCTTACTGCGGACTAAGCGTGCGTTGGCTTGAGCCTGAAAATGAAGAGGTGTACAGTTAAGATGTACAGGTCAATAGACGCACAGTTACGGAGGCCCGCACTCATGTGGTGGCAATGCGCTGCCTTTCGAATGCTGGCCGCGTTGAATCCACACTTATGCTTCCTACTGTACCTTTCGATGACAAGACTCGGGCACCCACTCCAGTCAACAGCGACGCATTATTTCTCTTTATTGCGTGCATTTGTATACTTATAACAATAAAAATTTACCAATACTTCCAAAAAAAGTTGAGAAAAACGCGAGAGCTAAGAGGTGTGTCCAATCTTGGCTGAAGTGCGTCCAATCAATCGTCGAACCTTCGAAGAGCCAAATCGCAAACGAAGAACCCAACCTCATGGGACGATATTTAGCGCACTAGGTAAACGCATCTACGTACGATCCAATTGTATACCGATACGTGGTTAATTACATAAATGTATACTAGTCTGCTTCTTCTTCGTGGTCAGTGCGTGTATTATCTTATCTAGAACCATTCCTTTTCGCGATTTTCGACTAACCGTTTTCACACAATGGAAGTCCGGTTTTACGCATGCGCCGTGTCCCAACAGATCTTATCATAGCTTCTCGGTCGACAAACCGGACTATGAGGAAATGCATTAGTTTTTTTTTTTTAGTTTACGCCATCGTTTCCACTAAGCAAGCCTTTGCTTTAAATTCGCACAGTTAGTGTGTTACGCGCTGGTAGCCCCGTTTTTGCAGGGACTGCGAGAAAATATATTCCTGGCAGTCATTTTGAACAAAAGGACGACTAATTTCTCGGGTAGGCAATCATTTTAAGCAGCCGTTTATTCGAGATTGCACTTTCTGAGGGAGGCGAGAAGCGAAAACAGCCGTGTGTTCAAGATCCCGGCACACGTCAAAGAGCCCTAGTTTGTCAAAAACAATCCGGAGCAATGTACTGTCGGCGCGTTAGACCCCAATATCAATCAATTCCAGGTTGCCACAGGATTTTTAATTTTCGTTATGGACGCGTACCCAAGGACGATAAACAGGAACTGAGCGCTTTTATATAAACAATGTCACGAGAAGTAGGCGCCACAAAAGGTGAAGAATCTCACGTGTCAACTGGTCAAAATTGATCATCACCCGCCTCCACGAATGATCGACTGATGAAGAAGATGTAGAAGCTCGGACCGTCTACCGTATACGTGTGACCGCTCGTATCAGTGGCCTCGCTTGACTCTGTGACTGCCCCGCCGAACGACTGCTTTTAATTAAGTTACTTTATGCCTGTTTTCCTAATTTTAATGCCCCTTCTCGGTCGCACCGATAACGACTTCCCCATTATCAAATACACATTCAACAACCATTTTTATAAAACGTTAAGGTGTTTTACGCTTCAAGCTGGACTCCCGTTACAGTGCGTTTGGCATTGAAGGACAGCGGATTACGTTAGACCACACGGAAACCTACACGTCCACCGACACCTCGCCCCTCGGGCATCTGCGTTTACTACCTCCATCAAAAAATAAACACAAAAAGGCGTCACAAAGTACTTTGCGCGTCCTCATTAAATTAGAATAAATAGAAAGAACAACGTCTAAGCCACTAAGCCATACCGGCGGACTTGTATACTCGGTTTTAAGACTCATCTGTCGTGATTTAGTTTTAGTACATGTATGGTATTCTTTTCATCTTCACCAGGTTTTGATTCGCGGCCTCGAACCCTCCCATCACGTTTTTTTTGTCTGTGACCTTCTTTAAGCAGCAACGACAGCAAGGAAGCTTCCCAACATTGAAATTCTCCAAAGCTTCCGGTAATTAAAATGTTGAAGCTAATGAGCCACACCTTCGCCGCGACTCCAGTAAGCACAGCATAATTGCATCCAGTGGCGACGACGTACGAACACTTGTGAAAGGAAAAAAAAAAGGGTGTTGCGAGGCTTCAGAGGTGAACTAGACACATACCTAACTCGTTTAACGCTGTCACCGTGATAAATTATGCCAGACGCGCTGCTAACTTAAACTTCGCAGAAAACCTTTAGACACGACGTTTTTTTCTGAGAAGGCTAAAGGGGAAAATTTGTGCTCCTGAACGCGAGAAACCGCACTTAACTGACAGAAGCAATTACGGCTCACGCAAGCCTCGTTCTGGTCTTTGAGGGGAAGGGCAAAAAAAAATCTAGAAAGGGGAACAAGATGGTGACGATGAAGTTTGAAGGGGGTGAATAATAAATAGGAAGACAGCACCTTTCTGCGATGTAAACAAGCAAAACCTTTACTTTCTATCACAAAAGAGTGGCAAAGGAGTTTTCTTGGTAAGTCCAAATATGTCTGATTGAACCGTAGGACGACAACCACCACCATCTATGCATTTCCACAGCGCATAGTAGTGCAGGGGTGACTACGTTGACAGTCACTAGCGGTTTGTCGGCGTCGGGTTCAACTGCATCCTGTAAATCAGCCTCCTCACATCCTGGAAGCCGCGAAATACGGCAATGATTGACACTTAACTTTCAACGAGGGCTAACCAAACATTTATCATTTTGCGGGCACAGAAAAAGTCAGCTGTATTTTCCTGTTTTTTTTTTCTTATTTAACGCGCCGAAGGTACACATGGGCTATAATTCGTGCCGTAGTGGAGGGCTCCGGATTAATTTCGACATTCTGGGCACATCTAACAAGCGCCGAAATCTTGACACTCGGGCGTTCTTGCTTTTCGTTTCTATCTGAGAAATTGTCACCGCGGACGGGAATCGCACCAGCGTCTTTGGGCTCAGCATCTTTTCCGTTTTAAGATGGAGCAGCAGAACGCAGTTTGACGACGTAAACAAGCCCACTTTTAGGACAGAACAGTCATAGTAAGGTCTCCAGAGGCTCCCTGTATTGTGGCAAGACCTGCCATGGAGTAAACATTGAAGTTGAGGCGTGCCTACCAGTATACTGTACTACGAAGCTGGCTTCTAACAGACAATATTACCACCACCGCGCCTTTCGATGCCATATTTACTAAAAAAAATAGCAGTAGCTTAGCTCGGCTATGCCAGGATATACGTAGCGTGAGCTAAGGTTCAGCTGATTATTCATAGGTTTCCTGGTTCTCTACGATAAGCTGATTATCATGGTTACTGTTGCTAAAACGATTTCCAATTTAATCCAATCGAATTCAATCCAATCCAATATCCAATCCAAGTCGAATCCAGTCGGCGGCGGCGGCGGCGGGCTCCGGCGCCAGCTGGTGCCGCCGTGAGACGTCACGTGCCTCCTCCGCATGCGCAGCACGGCTATACAGGAGCCACGCGAAACTGCTCAATCTCGGCCAGTCTAGCTCACGCTACGAAAGCAAACAATAGTACCTGTCATATATATCGCCGCCATCATTACATAGTTTCCGCTGTATTCGCTTTGCGAGTTGCGCTCGCAGGAAATTTATCGATTTGATTTCCCCGCTCCACACCCGCCTTCCCCCAATTGTAGGCGACCATTGTGTAACTCGATCACGCGGTCCATACGAAGAAGAAACTTTCTGACCTCACCAGGGGCGGTATTCTCGAGTTTTGTCCTTTTTGCGTCCCTTTCAAAAGTGTCCCTTTTGGCGAGCCCTGATTGGCTAAAAGCAAACAACCGGAAGTGACGTAACGCAAGCACAACAAACCTACTGCCAACGCCCACTGCTTAACCGGAAGTATGTCACGATGAAAGGGAATCAAAAGGGATGTTTTCAAAAGGAACAGCTACGAGAATACCACCCGAGGAGAGAAGGGAGGGGAAGGGGGGTGCATGCGAAGAGGCTAAAACGTTTTCCCCTATCGGTCAAAGGGCTACGGGAAGGGGAAATTCAATTTTGGTTGATTGGAAAGACTGCTTTGACTCAATAACAATATTTCAAGTGTTATCGTATATTCCATACCGTTCATATACATGTCAAAAAACCGGTGAAGCAGCCAATTTCTGTCGCAGTCTCTACATCTCATAGCGTGTGTGCGATTTGTGCCGCCGGCCAAATCCACTGCCAAGAACCGTGACTGTGCTATTGAGGGCGGGCGTCTAGTTCCGTTCGATTCTACCACCTGAATTCTAAAGTGCAGTTAGCAACATTGGTTACCATCTTTTCAGTGCTGGGCAATTAGGCCTTATTGCTGTATCTATCTGAATCACTGTAGCGCGACATTTTCGCGCTTTTTGGTATCGCTTAGGCTTTTTGTAATAAAACGACTGTCGTGGCCAGAATATAGCTTAATTGGTTATCAAGGACTCGTTCTTTCAAATTGAACAAGGTTTTATTTTATCGTCATGACCTCTTTAAAATTTACCACAGCAGTCGCCCCGTGTATTTCTAAATTAGCTGGCCAGGGAGCCACCACGGCTGTGTTACAAGGGCCAGCGATGGCGAGGCTTAGAGTGCTAAGTACGGCGGATTAGGGAAGCCGCCCGCCAGCTGCTGCCTTGCGTACACAGCAGGCTGCCTGAGCTTCGTTAGGCCTACAGTGAACGTAGGACGTGTTTTTCCGGCTAAGCGACATTGTTACACTCAATTTCTCCGTAGGTCAATACCACCGATGGCTGCTGTAAAATCGGAACACGCGTTTCGGGACCTTTGCTCCGCTTTGCAGTTGCTAAAAGAGTACGAATTTCTCGCAGAAAGGTATCCCTGCTTTTTTCACCCAGCCAAAGGGCTCAATATTTTCCCCCAATGCGTGCGTGCGGCTAACACAAGTAATTAAAACCCAGAAACGTCTTGTATCGGCCTGTCATGATGCTTTAAGGGAACGAAAGCAAGCAAGAAAGAAAAAGAGAGAAAGAAGGGCAAGGAGCGAGGAATAAAGGAATGAAAGAAGCCAGGAAGGAAGGAAGGAAGGAAGGAAGGAAGGAAGGAAGGAAGGAAGGAAGGAAGGAAGGAAGGAAGGAAGAAGAAAGAAGAAGAATATCTAAGAAAGACAGGAGGAAAAAGAAGAGAGACACAAAAAACAAAGAAAGAAAGCGAGAAAGAAGGAAGAAAAAAAAGGAACAAATTAATGAAAGAAAGAAAAGCATTTTCGCCAAGAACTGAAGACACGAAATGCCAAGAAGCGAAGACACAAACGCACAAAATAACTATTTCGAGCTAAGTAGAAAAGTGAGCCGGTGGTGGATATAGCTTAATGACTGGGTGAACACGAGAGTTATGAACGCGCGGTGACAAAGCAAACAAGGAAGTTAACGGCCACGCAGGCAGTGCACCGACCAACCACCGGAAGTACTCTTCGCACCCGCAACGCCACTACAATTACGCTGAAGATTATGCTGGTCGTTTCCAGAGACGTCTTTTTTTCTAGACTTTTGTACCCTTCTCAACTTTGGAATGTACACCGTAAAAACGTTTTGTTTAAATTACCGCTTTGCCTTCATCACAGTACCCGACTACTTATTCGTCCACTCATTCCACACAGCCTTGAAAATTGTTTGCTTGAAAGAGCACCGAGGCAGCTTTGCCTCCGCTTTCAAGCGCCTTTTCTGGCCTGGTAAAGTGAAAAAATGAAAACAAACATTGCCGCCACAAAGCAATCGCCTGCATGATGAAATATCTCCACCCGCGTTAACGGATTATGAGGCCGCTGTGTGCCTGCGTCTAGTATTTCTCTGTGAGCCCCAAGCGTGGCTTCAACTTTCTAAAGTTCCAGGCATGTAAAATAAAGCGAGCGGCCGCTCGCTTAGCTGAAAGTGGACCCTTACGTAATCCTTCTCCAAATAGGCTGGGAAATGTGGACGGTTCGCGTTACGGGAGGGACAGAAAAGCACACTTGGTGTCCTTTTTTTCCTTTTTCGAGCGTTGAAAAATCTAGCTTACTACGTTCTTTGCACAAGAATGGCTGGCGCCAACCGCTTCAACACTGATTGATGACTTCAGTGTTCTGGAATGAAGGGAGATGTCGCTATTACATTAACGCCTGTTTCTTCACTGAAAGGCTCACGCCGGTGTTGATTTTCTTATGAGTCACGCGTGCAAGTGTATATCACTGGTTGTGCGTGGAAAACGCCGCGGTGTATCACTTTTTTTAATGGCACATCTGGGCCGATAACAACGACCATCAATTATGAGTATCGAGACTCATAAAACGAACGTCCTCGTCAGTTTTGCACCATCAAAGATAAAAAAAATCTGAAAACTGAGCTCACGAAACAAAACGTGGCGGACTTTAATCAATGTATTTTTCAGACTTTGTGATTAATACAACAACAATATTAACGCATCAAGAGGAGAAAAACATCCCGGGCATCACCACTAACGTAAAACCTGGGGAGCGGCGAAGCATGCAGTCTGCAAATGTATTCTTGGCGCCTTGTCGTTTTTACCAACGGAGATGAAACCGTTGGGGTGTAGAGTTATACAGTTTTGCTTTAAAATTCTTGCGTCTTTGAAGCACGACTCGTTCTAGCGTGAGGCGTAATCGAGGGGCCTGGTGCTTTTTTTAGCACGTGTTACGTGCTAGCACGTGGCATAAACGAGTCTCCCGGCGTATTAGTACCGTGAGTACCGTGATTACGACGACGACAGGAGACGCCAACAGACTGAGCCCCTAACTTCGGCCCTAAAAATACGGAAGGTGGATAGTCGGGTGAGTTGGTAATGTCACATTTATCCCGAACAGCGCTGCTTAACAGACAAAAGAAGGAATCAAACAGGACAGGATCAACACTCGTCTTGTTTTACTCCTTTTTTGTGGTTTTCGTCAAGAAGTGCTGTTTCACTATAGTGGGCAAGAAAAGATATCTCGTAATGCAAGGCATTTTTTACCGCACCTGACATTTAGGAAAAAAATAAGAGATTCATTGGTGTATCTTTAAAAATGCTTGAGCATTTACCTCGCGAATTTCCCTCGCAAGCTTAACGCTCATGTCCGCCCGCAATCCTTGCTGAAGCTTGAGAAGCCTGCAACACGGCGCTTCTCGCACGCCGCTCGCACACCATGCCAACCATGCTTTGCGTTCTAACCGCCTTTAGTGGTAACGTGTGCTAGCTTTTACAGTGACACTCGCTGCCTGTCTCCCCTTCGTTGTTCACCTGTATTGGAACTTTGCCACTCACATAACCACTCAATCCTCTTTTGGACCATCTCGGCCCTGCACACTTTTCATGTGCTCTTTTTGTGGTGGGACGCCGGCCAAGATGCAGGAAAAGAAAAGCTTAGCAGAGGCCGTGTCGTCACCTCTACTGAATCCGGAAATGCCATTTTCAGAGGTCGCCATTTTAGATGCGAAGCAGCTTATGGTCGCGCCTGTTCCCTCCGCCGTTGTGCGGCGTCCACACCCCCACTGCGCATGCGCATCCTCCTCCCCTCCTCCCTCTCCTTGTCTCATTCCTCTCCTCCGGCATTCCTCCTCTCCTCTCCGAAGCTCCTCTCCTCTCCGGGATTCTGCAATGAAAGGCAACACATGCAGCTCCACGCACGATAATGCGAAGCAGCTTAGGTTTAGAGGCGCGACGGTAGCCGCTGCATACTCCGCTGGGGGCGCCACTGTTACTCCGCGATATAAATGACGCGCGTTCGCGCTGGCTGCTTCGCATACTACTCAGGGCTCCCCTGCGGGAAAGTGGTGAAATTTCTTTTTCTCGTATTTTGCGTGCGCGTGCCACTTCCTCCGCCTTCGCTCGCTCCCCTGTCGTCTGTTCCGTCTCCGCCTGCCGACCATTGGCTACCGACTAGGCCGCGCAGTTACGTAGGGCCTTGGTGGGCCGGTTATCGCTGTTGCTGCTTGGACGCGCTTTCCAGCGGCATCCGATGAGCGTGAAAAAACACGTCACTTCCTCCACACTTTTCCCAATGAAGGTGGCCGCCACGGCCGCTCCTAAGCTTTGATTCCTCCACGCCGGGCAACCAGTGCGTCCGGTGCGGGGTGCGTTAAGGAGCCGCCGCTTCTCGATTAACCCGACCTACAACTTCGCGAAGGCCGTTGGACTGATTTAGTCCGGCTTCACCTCCTCTGTCTGCACGCCCTCCTTTTTTCTTTCTCCTTCTGTACAACTCTGCCCACGGATCGACAGCGGAAATTTTTGCCGACACGGCCAATGTAGTGCTCACGCAATAAAAATCAGGCTCATTTCCTGCATTGTGGTTTCAACTAGTCCGCCGATGTGACAGCTCCATTGAACGAGCTGCTCCGCAACCTTTTTTTACGAAAGTTGTGTCACCCTCCCGGCCCTGCCAAAGCGCATGTCGAGCGAAGCTGTTGATAATCGCCTCCACAGCCTATTTAGGTACACTATGTTTTATTGTGTTAGTGTGGCAACACTAAAGATCACTTTGTGGCAGTATTGGTACACTATGATTTGTTCGGAGACGACCTCACCTAAATTCTTGGCAACAACAACATCGAAACACGATTTGTGACTTGTGGTTGCTTGATTAGTACAGTTGCGGTTGAGTCCAAAGTGGTTCCCGGTGAAGGATTACAAGCAGTCATGCTTGTTGGGTATAGCACTTAGAAGTAAACGGGGGGGGGGGGGCGGATACGAACAGCGCGCATCCGAAGCCGCGCTGTTTCTCACCGCAAGTTGATGCTGTGAAATCTTGGAGCTAGCCATATCAAACGTTCACGCATGAAACGCGAAACAACGAGTCTGCTTAACGTTCTCCTCCCACCCTCCGCATCCGGCGCGCCTTGTAGGTTGTAAGCCGATCTGGTAGTCATCTCACGGGAATACAGCGCCAACCTGTCGACCCTCTGTCCGTGTGTTGCAACGAAGCCCCGGGACTACAGCAAGTCAAAACCCAGTCAGAAAAAAGAAAATTGTGGGTGAGGAATTTTTGTGCCCGGCACCCGTCATAAGCGTAAGAAGCGAGATTCGGATGTGTTACTGAGCTTTCTACCTCCACGCTCTGGTAGTGGGCAGATGGGATATACTATTACTTTAGTCATTATATAAGACAATGCATCGATTGATTGATTGATTGATTGTGATTGATTGCTTGCTTTCTTGCTTTCTTGCTTGCTTGCTTGCTTGCTTGCTCGATTGATTGATTGATTGATTGATTGATTGATTGATTGATTGATTGATTGATTGATTGATTGATTGATTGATTGATTGATTGATTGATTGATTGATTGATTGATTGATTGTGGGGTTTAACGCGCCGACGCCTCTGGCGTACCGTAGTGGAGGGCTCCGTATTAATTTTGACCACCTGGGGACCTTTGCCGTGCGCCGAAACCTCGAACACACGGGCATTTTCGCCTTCCGTCTCCATCAGAAAAGCCGCCGTCGCCACAGGGAATCGAACCCGCGTCCTCGTGATATGCAGAACAATGCAGAACACACAGCTGCCGAAAGGCGTCTATTTGAAGCAATTGCGGCTCCAACAGCGCCCTCCTTTGCTAGTGTTTAGGCAGCTCTCAGCAGTGCAACACCGTGCTTTGGTTCAATAGGAATGTGCGGCCCTCTCCTCCCGTTGTTCCAAATTTCTCCGTGGTTCCGTTGCTTCGCTTCTGTGCACGTGGCCTTTGCGTCTGGATACAAACGTACCTGATTAGTGAATGACTAGCAGTCATTCAGGCATTACGGAACCAAGGGGTAGATGAGCATTATGTAAGAATACTAGAGGATATCTACAATGGGTCTACAGCTGCCATCATCCTCCATATGGAGAGCAGTAAAATACCTATAAGGAAGGGTGTCAGACAAGGAGACACAATCTCTCCAATGCTATTCACAGCATGTTTACAAGAAGTATTCAGAACGTTGGATTGGGAACAGGTGAGAGTAAGGGTTAATGGAGAATACCTCAGTAACCTCAGATTTGCTGATGACGTTGCCTTGCTAAGTAACTCGGGGGACGAATTGCAAAGCATGCTTTCCGCACTGGGCGAACCGAGTAGAACCGTGGGCCTGAAAATTAATATGCAGAAAACTCAAGTAATGATCAATAACCTCGGGACAGCTCAGCAGTTTGAGATAGGTGGCGAGGCAGTGGAAGTGGTAAGCGAATATATCTACTTAGGCCAAGTTGTGACCCCAGATCCCAACCATGAGGCAGAGATAAGTAGAAGGATCAGAATGGGGTGGAGTGCATTCGGCAGGCTTTCTCAGATAATAATGAATGGCAGCCTACCATTGTCCCTGAACAAGAAAGTTATGACAGCTGCACGTTACCGGTGCTCACCTACGGGGCAGAAACCTGGAGGCTCACTAAGGGGGTTGAACTTAAATTGAGGACGACTCAGCGAGCAATGGAACGAAAGATGATAGGTGTAACATTAAGGGACAAGAAAAGAGCGGAGTGGGTCAGGGAACAAACGCGTGTTAAAGACATATTAGTAGAAATCAAGAAGAAGAAATGGACGTGGGCAGGCCATGTAATGCAAAGGCAAGATAACGGTTGGTCATTAAGGCTAACAAGTGGGTCCCTAGAGAAGGCAAGCGTAGCAGGGGGTGGCAGAAAGTTAGATGGGCAGATGAGATGACGAAGTTTGCAGGGATAAACTGGTCGCAGTTCGCACAGGACCGGAGTAATTGGAGATTATTGGGAGAGGCCTTTGCCCTGCAGTGGGCGTGGATAGGCTGATGATGATGATGATGATGATGATTAGTGAAGCCTTAGTCGTTGGCTTGAAAGTTGGAGCATCGCCACTATTTAGGTAAGAAGGTCTCATTTAAAAATTCCGATCATGTCCTCCTCCTGAATGGTTGTGCGTTCATGGAAACAAACTGCTTACCATACCTTAATATGACAGGGCTCCCGTCACGATATGGTTCAGTCACTTGAAATTAGGGGGTCATAAATAATGTCCTGTATTGAAGGGATTGCTCACGTTTTGCAAACATTTGCAGTTTTCAACCCGTATTATAACGTCCAATTCATGTTGCGTTCCCCGGTAACTTGATATATCATCTCAGTCAGTTTTTACGTTGAGGAATTAAAGGAATGGAATTGAACTCCACGTCTATTCCAGGAGTGGGAATGGGCTAACTTTTATCATTCCGAGGAATTGAAAGGAATGAAATCACAACAATTTTAATTCCTCGGAATGCAATTGGAATGGAATGGGGATGCCCATTCCGCAACACTGGTGTAGAGTTATACAGTTTTGCTTTAAAAGTCTTGGGTCTTTTTGAAGCATGAATCGTTCTAGCGTGAGGTGTAAACGAGTGTCCCGGCTTAATAGTACCGCGAGTACCTTGATTACGACGAAGACAGGATAAGCCAAAAGACCGAGCTCCTAGGGGTACGTCGCCCCTAAAAATACGGAAGGGTAGACAGTCGGGTGAGTTGAAATTCTCACATTTTCCCGCAACAGCGCTGCTTAAGAGACATAAGAAGGAATCGAACAGGACAGGATCAGCGCTCGTCTTGTTTTACTCCTTCTTTCGTGTTTTCGTTAAGCAGCGCTGTTTCACCATAGTGGGCAAGAAAAGATATCCGCAATTTCACGAATATAGCGAAGCCTGGTAATGCAAGGTGTTTACTTTACTCGCACCTGACATTTAGGAAAAGAAATAAGAGATTCATTGGTGTATCTTTAAAAATGCGTGAGCATTTACCTCGCGAAATTTCCCTCGCAAGCTTAACGCTCATATCCGCCCGCTATCCTTGCTGAAGTTTGAGAAGCCTGCAACACGGCGTTTTTCGCACGCCCCTCGCACACCATGCCAATCATGCTTTGCGTTCTAACCGTTTCAGTGGTAACGTGTGCTAGCTTTTACAGTGACACTCGCTGCCTGTCTCCCCTTCGTTGTTCACCTGTATTGGAACTTTGCCACTCACATAACCACTCAATCCTCTTTTGGACCATCTCGGCCCTGCACACTTTTCATGTGCTCTTTTTGTGGTGGGACGCCATCCAAGATGCAGGAAAAGAAAAGCTTAGCAGAGGCCGTGTCGTCACCTCTACTGAAGGCGGAAATGCCATTTTCGGAGGTCTCCATTTTAGATGCGAAGCAGCTTATGGTCGCGCCTGTTCCCTACGCCGTTGTGCGGCGTCCACACCCCACTGCGCACGCGCATCCTCCTACCCTCCTCTCCTCTCCTTGTCTCATTTCCTCTCCTCCGACATTCCTCCTCTCCTCTACTCTCCTCTCCGAAGCTCCTCTCCTCTACGCTATTGCATCAAACGAAAGGCACACCTGCGGCTCCGCGCACGATAATACGAAAGCAAGCTTAGGTTTAGAGGCGCGACGGTAGCCGCTGCATACTCCGCTGGAGGCGCCACTGTTACTCCGCGATGTAAATGACGCGCGCGCGCGCTGGCTGCTTCACATACTACTCAGGGTTCCCCTACGGGAAGATGTTGAAATTTCTTTTGCTCGTCTTTTGTGTGCGCGTGCCACTTCCCCCGCCTTCGCTCACTCCCCTGTCGTCTGTTTCGTCTCCGCCTGCCGTCCATTGGCTACCGACTAGGCCGCGCAGTTACGTAGGGCCTTGGGGGGCGGTTATCGCTGTTGCTGCTTGGACGCGGTTTCCAGTGGCATCCGATGAGCGTGGAAAAAACACGTCACTTCTCCCACTTTGCCCAATGAAGGTGGCCGCCCCGGCCGCTCCTAAGCTTTGTTTCCTCCACGCCGGGCAACCAGTGCGTCCGGTGCGGGAGGCGTTAAGGAGCCGCCGCTTCTCGATCAACCCGACCTACAACTTCGCGAAGGCCGTTGGACTGATTTAGTCCGGCTTCACCTCCTCTGTCTGCACGCCCTCCTTTTTTCTTTCTCCTTCTGTACAACTCTGCCCACGGATCGACAGCGGAAATTTTTGCCGACACGGCCAATGTAGTGCTCACGCAATAAAAATCAGGCTCATTTCCTGCATTGTGGTTTCAACTAGTCCGCCGATGTGACAGCTCCATTGAACGAGCTGCTCCGCAGCCTTTTTTTACGAAAGTTGTGTCACCCTCCCGGCCCTGCCAAAGCGCATGTCGAGCGAAGCTGTTGATAATCGCCTCCACAGCCTATTTAGGTACACTATGTTTTATTGTGTTAGTGTGGCAACACTAAAGATCACTTTGTGGCAGTATTGGTACACTATGATTTGTTCGGAGACGACCTCACCTAAATTCTTGGCAACAACAACATCGAAACACGATTTGTGACTTGTGGTTGCTTGATTAGTACAGTTGCGGTTGAGTCCAAAGTGGTTCCCGGTGAAGGATTACAAGCAGTCATGCTTGTTGGGTTTCCCAATGTCAACGTTAATGTCGCTGGCGATAGCAATTGGCGCGGGCTCATGTAGATTTACCCAAGCAAAGGGCTTTTGAAGAGCAATCTTGCACGTTGTGAGTTCCCAGACTCACACGAAGCGAGTAATCACGCGAGAAGCTGCCGCCCATAGACGTCTTCAGATGTGCATGACTGAGGGAGATTTCCAACTGCCACCAAACGTAGAAACCCGCGGATAAGGATTTTCCAATACGCGTCCGCAGTTACTTGAGAGGCGACATTCTCTTGTGGGTACAAGCCAAGCACTTCCTGTGCACACCGAGCGCCACGTACTGGTTTGTTCGGAAGACTCCTTCGATTCGTTTTAACAACAGCTTAAGAGATTCCTCTGTTCGGACTCGGTAGCCTAGGGGTAGAATTGGAACTTACGTAGCAAACGGCCTGTGTTCAGACCGTGGCTGAATTGACTTTTTTTCCCAAGAAGTCGTCATTTCTTACCTGGAAACTCTGTCTTTAGCTCAATTGTGTACTTTTATTTAGTTGATAAGAATATTTCGGTATCTTGTATGTCGGTTTACAGGTAGAGAGCGCCACATCAACCCGTGTAGTGCCCGGCTTGTACCTATCATGGAACGAAATATCGTTTCTACAAGTATAATCTGAAATTGCAATATACTCAGTTCAAATCGTCCTAGCGCGAGTTCTTTCAGTGGGTCCCCTACTTGTGGAACTGGCGAACCTTTCCGACCTACTCATTCTTGATGTTACCATGAACTTGTCCATTAACTGCATATTCCAAGAACTAGCCCTTTCATTCAATCAACTGATAACTGCTTTGTTCATTTTCTCTTACCCTCCCACCCCGTCAAAATTCCTTTCTTCTGCGTGATCAGTGGTCCTCCTGTTCCAATAGAGGTTCTCTAATTCTACTACGAGCGTTCAGACTCGCAGGAAACAAGAACTTCTCGGTTGTTACGGCGGTCAATTTAGGTCTGTGCGTATACGCTTATTCGCTCATTGTAGCTTAATGGTGGGTAGCCCCAACGTTGAGCATAAACACGGGCGACGCAAAGTCAAACACACCGTCCGTCAAGGAGCGAGTACCTGTAAACATGGTTAGACATCACTACATAACCTTGTGCCAAACGTCGGGATATCATGGTAAAGCGTTGTCACATACACCTCAATGGCTATGCGTTAGTGTCTGGTATGTGTCAGTGTTAAGTCGTCACAAACCTGTACGCCGAGAACAGCCCTACGCAACCAGCGGATAGCTTTTTCTCTGTAAAATAATCCGACTTTCTAAGGCAACCAGTCGTTTAAAATTCTAGGTAGTTGGCGTCATTGTAATGCCGGTCTCTGGATAATTGTGAAGGCAGGAACAACTTGTGGCCCCGGCCAATTGGCCTACAGTACCCGGGCTACGGCAGTCAATGACCAAGCCGGTCGGCGAAATTCAATATGGGCATTTGGAGGGAACACTGGTCGTCGTTAAACAGCATGGTTTCAGCCGCACATATGGGCAGAAACAAGCGCTCCGCATTTCGGAAGGCACCTCTCAAACAAAGCCAACGCAATGCGCTTTCTCAACGGCATATTGACGTAATCCATCCCAGCTTTTTGCTAGAACGACTTCATGGTCTTGTATAGTTTGTAATTTTGAAGGGGGCGGCTTTGTTGTGAAGAGCTCCAAGTTTATTAATAGGGTAAAGTTGGTGTAGTTTCCAGATGTGTGACAAAAATTCAATATATGTTCCGCTTTTTGTGTGTACGATAGAAGCTTTGGCGATACATTAGTTGTATACAAAGCGTGCTTGGTAAATACAAGGACATTCGTTGTTTCACTGTGCCTGATTGAGCGCATTTCATGTTAAGGCCGGTGTCAAAAGGGCGCCAATGTACTTCGCAGCACGCCCGGTGCATATACACACCTTTTAAACCGCATTTCAGTTGCTGATAATTTCGTCCTCATGTAGTTCTGGTGGCTGTTAGGTTCGCATGATTGACATGAATAGGTGCGACACATGTTGTAGTGCGAAGCACTTTGGCGCCGGATACAGTGGTTTGGTGGCGGCGACGGCGACAGCGTTGTAACCGAGCGTGCGCAGGCACAAAGAAAACGGCGAAAGAAAGTTTGGCGAAAGTGTGAAGGGAAAGGCGAAATGGCCGAGCGGAAGCCCACCACGCCGGCTTGCTGTACGTGGTCCTTCGGCGTGCTCCTCGCTGTGTGGCTCATTGGAACCACGTGACATTTGCGCGGAAAGTTCCACGACGGGCTCGGTGGCGGCGACGCGCTGTGAGATAAGAGCAGAGTAGCGCGCGCCACCGTGCGTTCGCTGATGACGTGATCACTTCCTGAGGCGCAGCAGATACGCGTCCTGACGGAGAAGACAGGAGTTCACGCTACGCACGAGTTCGCTTTAGGGAGTGTTGTAATCGTCATGTGATTTTTGTAAAACATTTTTCTGGTGACACACTTAAGATTTCGTCTTTTTGAGTTAAAAATTTTTGGTAGATAATACAGTAGCTGCTTAATAACATCACCGTGGTTGTGAATGTCTAGTTTTGTTGTTAGGTACAAAATTTGCCCAGAAACCGAGGCCTGTTCAACTATCAATTTAACGTGCACGTAGATAATATCGTATTCCTTTGCAAGTACTGGGCGTGAGGTATTATTCACCGTAGTTTGATTCAAATACTTCAGTTAGAATCGATTTTAATATCAAATATGGTGAGTTTAACACAGCAAAACAACAAGTGGACAATCTGAGGCGCGCCGCACCAGAAGGCTCCGGAATAATTCGGACGCCTTGGGTATCTTTAACGCGCTTTTAAATCTTGACCAATGGGAATTTTCACTATTCTTTGTCACGTCAAAAGCATCAACCATGAGCGCGATCGGACCCACGTCCTTGGGTTCAGCAGAAGACAGCCATATTCATCCGGCCACCGAGGCAGGTTACTGGCAATTTGATTATGTTATCCTGCCCTACACAATTGCTTTTTGTAAACATTTGCTGCTATGCATTTCGAGCATTCAATAATAACCGAGATCCGCATTAACTACGTATAAAAAGGCAACTACGGAGACACTCCAATCGCAGTTCCAAGGTCTATCCCTGAACGTATCTTGCATATCAGTTCCCAAACTACAATTCAAAACTATTCGCGATGCTCCTGGGTTTCGCGTTTTGACCATCTCTGCTTCCATCAGCTCTACTCCTCCTGGAAAGCTTCGGTATAGAAACATCGGCATACTTAAAGGTCGGGTTTGCGCCACTTTTGCCTCTCTCCTTATAAAAATAAATCGTTTGAATCTGGATTTGAATTTCCTGCCGACGCGTCGTTCGTTCAACCGTGGTATCAGGGCTCCAGTATTTCGCGTTTCTCAACGCCCGCTCACGTGCCAAACTCCAGATCGCTAGGGATTCGTACGCTTGACAGTAAACGCATTGCCTTTGATGCCTGCTGCCATGAAAAAAAAACACTCCTGTCAGTTCAAAAAAGATCGTTCTATCGACATCCATTTGCCAAAACGTCAATCAAAGCAGCTTTGAGAGAACCTTTGCGGCGGGCGGTCTTCGACCGTAAGGTAAAACAATACAAGGAGTACAAACTACCAAAAGATAACCGACGGTATCGAGGGAAGCGAACCGTGTGTAACACCCCGCCAGTGGGATCCCGACGTCGAAATGGACTTCATATTTACTCGAGAGCCTGCCCCGTCGATTTGCCACACTTCCTGCAGTTTCGATGTGTCACTCGGAATTTTTCGCGGCATCGCCCTTAGCTGGAGCGAAGGAAAAAAGAAAGAAGGATGAGTTTGGGAGGGATGGTGGGTGATATTGCGTTAGACGAAGAGCTGGTGTGGAGTGCACTATACTTATCTCGAGCCAGACTAGGTTGCTTCTCGGGCGCCTTCGAAAGGAAAGCGCAAGGAATAAATAAAAAATAAACCATATACATAACCAAGCCGCACTCTACGGCTTTTGTGTGTTCAGGAGAGTTGGTTGAAGATGGAAGATAACCTAATTGTAGCTTCAGTGCGGAAAGTGCCGCCTTATAAGAAGGTACATTTTTGTACTGAGCCACCATGGACATTTATTTTTATTTTTTTCACTGCGTCGCAAATCAATTTTTGGGTCCTTGGTTCAGTCGAACGATAAAATGAACGTGTTTATGACAGCACTTCTTTTTAAAGCTACCACCCTTGCATGAAAATGCAACAAAATATTGAGCAAAACAACAAACATGACTGACGAATCTTATGGTTGCCTACTGTATAAGCAAGGAAGGTTTGGTTTACGCCGGTATGTTTGAAGTATATGAAAAACAATTTGTGATAAAAAAATTATCCTGTAGCCGTTGTGATGTTTGCAATCTAATAAAAATTGTAAATTTCAACATGTAAATTTTTTTGCAAGTTGCGTCCTCGACAAAATGCTGACCAATGAAGCAACGTGAAAATAAGCCGATAAATTTAAGAAGCTTACTGATACTTTGAATGATCACATCATATGCGGCCTAATGCTAAATATTGAAAGTACATGATAGTAGCACATCTGACGCCACACTGAGCGGCCGCAGTAGAAAGCTGGTACTGGATATATTTTACTTCACGTGTAAGTGTCCTGATTAAACATTCAACTGCAAAACGAGCCTCGTCCTAGGCGTCAGGACACCAGGAAGTTGACTATTTAAAAGTTTTACGACTAGAATTTTAAACAGTAAACTTCCAATGAGTTATGTTTATTAGGCCTAACATAGATGGATCCCAAAATTTGCATCAATAGTCTTGCCACTTTTAAGGCTTGGGCGAGTTGCGGCACGATTACAAAGAGGGCAACAGCGCAACACACACGAAACACAAGAAGAAGAAAGTGGCAACCACGTTATTTTTCGGCATGTCACATGTATATGCTGGCAGTCATAAAATAAAGGAAATGCAGAAAAAACACGAAAGGTGAAGATACTATTCTAGCCACTGTAGTGGAGATAACCCAACCGGTCGTCACGCTGCACTCGACGCCATGTGCCACAAACACGTGCTGAACTAACTTTGGGACAGAAAGTTAATATCTTTTGTCCAGAGGGACAACGAGGGTACGCTCGCACATTTTTCTTTTCTGCGCTCTATTTCTGCGGCTTCAATATTTTTCTAGTTATTTTATCTTTCTGTTTTGCAATGACCTGGGCTTTTTGAAAGATTCGGGCGCAGCCGCGGCGATCCCGACAATCCCGACAGTGGACACCTAAGTGGCCCCAAATCGCCTTATGTACGTTAGTTATGTTCTTTTAATCTTTCATTGAGGCATCGCCCCGTTTGGCCTACGTACGTTTTTCCACAGGACCGCGAACTGAGTAGACGACACCTTTGACGCATTCTACAAAACGGTTATAATGCTTTACAGAGCAAGACTGCATTGTTCTTTTGGTTACAGTTAGTGTAAAACATCTATTTCCTTCGCCTAACAAGCTTTCCTCCATGTGTTCGAAATTCAACAAAACCAAAAGCAATTGAGGGCAAGTCCCAAGTCGCAACAATATCTCTAATACCGGTTTTTGTAAGTTTCCTGGAATGACATCCCCAGTTGTTAAACTTGCAGGCTGACTTGAAAGAAGAAAGGTCTAGGAAAGGACGAACACTTTAACAAAAGGTTTTAACAGGCGTGTTATTTAAAATATTACCCCACATGGGTGATATTTATACGAGGTTATTTTAACGCATACATAAAACCAGTGAAGGTTCGCCAACGTTACAAGCTCCACTGATCACACTCCACGTACAAACTCTACCCAGGGCTCGTCCGGAAAGCACCGGACGGAAGTCGGAGCCCCAAGTGTAGCCCTTAAGTCTAACATTATTACTGGAGATTTTGGGGCCGAGCTGAACACCACACTAAAATTGTCTAAACGATATCTGACTAGACTATTAAAAAGCCTCAGATGTCCGCTTCATGCGTGTGGTGGGTAATTACTTTTAGCATATTCTTTATTTTCATACATTTCATTTTCAGTTTTTTTATGAGTGGGATAAAAGTGAGTTTTCTATCCAGCAGAACACCAAGAAACTTGTGTTCAATTTTCACCGGTATGTCTACTCCCTTTAGCTGAACACTCGACTGCGGATGGATGCCATGGTGCACAGAAAACAGAACGCAAGTGCTCTTTTCAGGATACAGTTTAAATCGATTTTCTTCTGCCCACTTCGAAAATTTGTTCACACTGTCGTAAAATTCGGGGCACGGGGCGACGCGCCAACAGCGGGGCCCATTCACGCCTCGTCCAAACAGACCAAACCGACCGCGACCGGCAGGCCCAAACTTGCACCGCCGCAGTACTTTTGCGTCGTGGCGGCTCGGCCGAAAAATTCATCGCGTGAACTACCGGCAACCGACAGGCCGCTGCTTGCCTGGAGGCGGCTTCGCGGAGACGGCGACGGCGTCGCCCTCCCTTCCCCCATCGTGGCGGCTCGGCTGACGCAACCGCTTCGCCTCCATTTGTCTGATTTCAAACTTCAACCAGCGAGAGTCCTGATTGGAGCGATTCAAACTTCTCGGGGCTACAACGCACTTCAGGTGGTATAAACACCCGCCCGGAAGCACTTATCGTCGGCATTCTTCGGCGGCACTTTTCGAAGACACCGAGTGGAAAGGTACTGTCGCCTTTGTGCGAGCCATGTAACGTTTGCTTACCCTTGTACATACTGTATATAAATGTTGCTTCAACTTTTCGTTGGCTCGAGAACTTCATTGCTCTGCTCTGCGCCGCGTCGATAGGGGACGGAGCAAGGCAACGTCACTTCTTCTCCGGTGACTGCGCTCGGATGGCCCGTCGCAACAGTAGTGACTGCGGCGAGAGTGCTCACTCCCAACAGTGGTGACAGCGTCGGGATGGCTAATTCCCAGCATCGGTGACAAGCTGGGATGCGAGTCGCAACACTGCGGTGGGATGGGTGGGATGCCGAGTCCCGACATTGGAGAGAGTGGTGGGATGCCCAGTCCCAACAACACCTAGTTGTATATGACGTTCGCAAACAGAATTTAGAAGCTTTAGAGCAGATTTGTACATCATATAAGTATACGGAGTAAAAAATTCAAGGTGGCAGTGCCTTACTTACTGAGTTTGTTTTTATAGTAAAGATCACGCAGCTCAGAACTCCACCCTGAGGGACACCATTTTCTTGAATGCATCTTTTTGATATTACTGTACCAACACTTACTTTCGTTCTGATAACTAGGCCTACTAACCTTCTATTGTATTAAGCATGAATCGTGATATGCCACAAGCTTTTAGGTCGAGGGGGATGCAATAACTCCCCCTCGAGATATGCCTTCTCTAAATCAAAACACAAAGACACGCAGTGCTTCGTTTGTATAAAAGCGTCTTTCACATAAGATTCGAAAGCAATCAGCTGATTAGTTGTTGACCTGACCGATCGAAACCCGCCTGTCAACTGTCAAGTATGCCATTGTATTCAAGATGATACGTCAACCTCCAATTAATCATTTTTCAGTGACTTTACTAAGACAACTGGTCAGAGCTATTGGGCGGTATCTACGTGGAATTGAGAGGGAGAGAGAGAGAGAGAGAGAGAGAGAGAGAGAGAGAGAGAGAGAGAGAGAGAAACTTTATTACTTTATTGTACAAGGCAGTTAAGAGGGCGGGGTGGCCGGTGGCATGAGCCTGGCGGCGACAGCGGTGACTCGGTTCCCCAGGGAGATTTGGACCCCCGGATACGAGCTACCCAGCGCCCGTCACATTGAGGAATCTTTACCCTCTTTCCGTATGGCAATTACAAACGCTTCCCTTCAAAGCCTGGGAGAGTATACCTGCTGCTACATTTGGTTATATACGTAAAGCAGCGTTTCGATGGTGTCTGGGTGCAGGGGCTCAAGTAGCATTATCTGCCCCACGAAGAATACTTACATGTGTCCAAAGCAAACCACAGTTCTCGTAGGAAGAATTGAGTTTGACTCATCGGATTGTTTGTTGTCCCGAATCGGTTTTCTCTCTAGATTTTTTGTGTTGTAGGAGGGTGGGCGTGTAGTGGGCAGAGTTGGATATTAGATATTAGACGCATGCAAAGTGTTGGGTTGGTGCGTTCGCTTGGTCCTCAAATGTGTCACCTGTGGTACTGACTAATGGTAGGTTGAAAGTGTTTTCTCCATTTAGTTTCCTAATTCTTTTTCAGGCCTTGCTTGTATCTGTATATGAATTCATTGAATTTACAAAACACCACCAGCTTTCGCTTTTTGCCTGTCGACGAACGCGCCTTCCTTCTGCTTTAGCACGCTTAAAAGTACTGAGGTTTTGTGCGGTTGGGTATCTTCGAAGGACACCACAGACCTTGTTCTGAATGTGTCGCGCTCGTCTACACTCCTCATTCCACAAAGGATTTCTCGTGTTACGTGTTACCAGAGCACTGGGGAATGGAGTATTCAGCAGCATCGAGGATGTGTGCTGTGGTGATGATGCAAGCTTAGTCATTGCCGAAGTGGCACATTGAAGCGTACGTCAGTAGTGACCTCTCCTAATATTTCTTCCAGTCTACCCCGGGTTTCTTTTAATCTTTTTATCGATATGATGCAGTGTGGCATTTATGTATGTCTTTTAGAATACTGGGAAATGTTCACTTCCGTAAGGATTGGTGTCAACCACCCACGCGATCAATGGTAAAAGGATGCCTTAACCAATTGCCAAGTCCATGTGGAATATGTATTGTGAGTAATAAAATATGTTGGCTGTTTTAGGTTAAATGAACAAGATCCAGACGGCACAAGGAAATTTGCAATTAAACAACCGCGAGCATCGGTTCTTTCATAGCCCCAAAGCTTGTTCTGTGCATTGAGGTCGCCAACCAAAATTAATGGTTCAGGAAGCTCATCTATTCGGGATTCGAATTCCGAACTAGATAATGCAGTGGTCCGGTGGAATGTACAAAGAGCATACTGTGATCAGCTTGTTAAAAAATTTCCCCGCATTTCCCCGAGGGAAGAATGTGGAAGTGCGAATGCATGAGTTGAATTTGCGCGGTTCGGTAATGTTCGGCGAAAGAGAGATCACACACATACACAGCAACTACAAAGAAAGAAAGATGCATTTATTCACAGACACCTATTTGTGTTGTCGTTGTACTTGATTGCTAGAGCGGATCTCAGCTTTGAAATTTCGTGTCAGTACTCCTTTAAGCGGGTGCATTAGCCCTTCTCACGCCCGATTCCTGGCCAATCCCCCACGCTGGGTATGTGCCATGCAACAGACACCTATTTGTGTTGTCGTTGTACTTGATTGCTAGAGCGGATCTCAGCTTCGAAATTTCGTGTCAGTACTCCTTTTAAGGCGGGTGCAATTAGCCCTTCTCACGCCCGATTCCTGGCCAATCCCACACGTGGGTATGTGCCATGTCAGCGGCCAGGCAGCGCGCGCCCATCTCCCCCCGTTGCCAGGGAAGACGAGGAGATTCCTGGCCAATCCCCCACGTGGGTATGTGTAATGTCAGCGGCCAGGCAGCGCGCGCCCATCTCCCCCCGTTGCCAAGGAAGACGAGGAGCGCGCGCACCCGCAGCTGTGCTATGTGGACGGACGGCGGTCACCGGAATTCAGGGTCGCTTATAAGTGCATTCGCACTTAAAAGGATTACCCGTACCGCAACCGCTCCCAGACTAGTAACTGAAGGCTCTGGCACGGAATAGATTTTTTGTGTAATGATGGCTACTCCACATGAAGAGTTGACTGAACTATGTCTTGAAACAGTGTATTGTATGAGCAATTTGTAAGTTTGGAATATACATGTCTCTGTTAGAGGCAGACGATGCTTGGTTGGTTTTTCTGCAGAATTTCATATATATCATCTAGATTCTTCATGAGGCCCCTAAATTCCATTGAACTATGTTTTCTATTCTCATTGCAGCTAAAGATTTGCACCCTGGTGCGTATGAGTTAATATGTGCGTCATTTTATGTAACTGGATCGGGTTCGGGAAAAGTAATTCGGTGAAGAAGCTTTTTTCCACGGCCAGCAGGGCGTCGTCGCTCGTTTAGTGTTACAGTGGAATCCATGTCCTCGTCTGACCCCCTGGGGGTCAGGAGAATTGGGGTCTCTTGGCCGCCCACAACGAGGAGAGTTTTGGGCCCCAACGGCGTGCCTAACAGGCGTAGGACGCGGTGCAACAATTGTGCGGCGACAGATGGGACTGCTGGAGGCAGCCCGGAAACGGGCTGATGCGGTAGAGTCCGCTTCGCAGTACTGCATTGCCGCTGACACAAGACGCCGCTCCTCCCCCCGCCGAGCTGCGTCGACATAACTTCCAGACGGAAGCATTGCATATCGTTTCCGCGCTTCTGGGAATGAGATATTTTGAGAAACTTTCATGAATGGTTCTGTTTCATCTTTGAAGATGAGGTCCATCACAATTGCAGCGACCTCACATGTGCACGTGCTCTTACATTTTTCTCGGATGATCATGGTCTGAACATTTTGCGCAAGTCAGTTTTCCATGACAGGACTTGTAACCATGCCCAAACCGTTGACATTTTAAACAACGGCGCGGGTTTGGTATGTAGGGCTTTGTGCGGCAGTGCATGAAACCTGATTTTACAGACTCAGGAAGTATGCTGTGGTCAAACGTCAGAATGACATGCTTAGTTTTAATTTTTTTTGTTATCACGCCTGCTGCTTACACGCTTTACAGCAGTTACTCTTTGCTCACACACACCTTCAAGGAGATGAGATTCAGTTTCATTCAAAAGATCGGTCTCTGATAAGACGCCCTGGCAGCTGTTCAGGGTTCGGTGAGGTGTTTTGGTGATTTAAAGGTCACGTAGGCTTGTTAACAAGGCTTGCCAATTGCTCTTTGTTTTTAACCTCAATCGTTATGTCCATTGATGATAACGTCTTCGCTTCGTTGTTCGTTCCTGCAGCACTCCCAATTACCTTAGATATTAGGAATACGGATTTGCTCGTGACAGGCGTGTCGTTATCAGCTGATTGCAAAACCAAGACGCGAGGAAAGTTGTCCGTGTTTGAGAAAACTGTTAGATAGCGGTTTGAATACAGCTTCTGCTCATTTGGGAGGGAAGATTTGAAGTATACCATACGGCATGGTATGAGACAAGGTCCACTGAGTTCACCCTCATGCTCAGCAAGGTTTCGAAGCCCCCTGCCCGATAAACAGACAAGGAGCCCGTCCGCCGGAGGTTGACCAAGACTCCGACGGCCACAGTTAGCGGATTCTCACCTTTCACCTTTAAGCTTCTCGCCACGGTAGGTAACAGCTTAGTATGGGAGCTCGGGCTACGTGGTGTCGCCACTCACCATCACCAAGATTAGTCCAGGTGCCCCGGTCGGGGAAAATTATGTAGTAATTGTACACATTATTATTCAGTAGGTCATGCGTCCAAAGAGTTGCCCACTCGCGGATGGAATGGGAGCCTAAATCTTAGCGGTGGGAGGTTGCCCTAAAAAAATTCAAAAGAGCGCTCCAAGTTTTCCTATAAAATATTTGGTATATTTTGGTATCCTTGGTGGTTGTTTAGCCTTAAAGCAATTTCGCTGGTCTTGATGGTTGCACATCTTCAACGCCTTGCGCGCTCGGCGACGATTTTGTTGCGGCCTCGTAAGGTGCGCTGAGACGGGTCGCTGGTGTCCTTCCCTTCTCACATTCCTACAGCGCCAGCCCGCAGTTTTTGCTGCACTCCTCGAGTGTGTCGTAGCCCCCTTGCAGGCAGACTTGCAACGCGGTGCAAGTGCCAGCGTCTCCGTCAAACGCGGCGGAGAATTTCTTGAGGTCGTCGCTGCATTCGAAGGTGGGTTCGGTAGCCTTGCATGAATTTCCTGCGGCTGCGTCGTCGCCGGAAGCCTTGCCTTCCTCGTCTACATGTTTAGAGAAGAACGCACACAGTGAAGTGGAATTATTAAGCGCTTCAATTTAGTCTAAATAACGATGATTCATCAAAACTATAAGGATGCAAAATTAACACACAACGAATTTATTTTACTGTTGAAGCATACTTATGCGCACCCTGGAACGCTTTCTAGCATAAATATTTAGTAGCAGCCCCTTATTTTGCGTCGCTGCTCCAGCGTGTGCTTTACGGCACGTGCCTTTCATTCGAGCTGTTTTTAGCTCTCATTTCAACAGAGGAAGACTAGAGTAACAGGCGCTAAAATCGAGAAAACAGTATTCAAAGCTCCTAAAACTGGTGGTGCGGTTCATAAATGCAAACATTTTTCCGGGCCAACGAAGCAATAGACGTATTTCAGGCAAAACGTAATTACAACACTGTGTGCAAAGGACTGGGCAAGTTGGTTCATAGTGTGCATAAAAAGAACCAGCGAAAAAGGACGCAGGACACGAAGAAGGAGCACAAACAAACCGCTCGTGTCCTTCGTCTTTTTTCCCTTATTCTTTTCTAGCGTGAGCTACACTGGCCGTGGTTGAGCAGTTTCACGTAGCCCCTGGAGAGCCGTGCTCCGCATGTGCGACGAGCAGTGACGTCACACGGCGCACAGAACGTTGCTCGCTAGCTGCCCGGCGGCTCTTACACACTCCACGCGCCCAGCGTCTTCGCCGACCTCCGTTCCGCACGTGGTAGCCCGGTCCACTTGATCATGCAAGGGGTGGCCGGGTGTGGAACCGATGCCTCATGCGTCGCGGCAACACCGGCGTGCGCCTGTGGAACCAGCTTAGCTCTGGGGCAATTGGTGATGCTGGGCTGGATCCGCTTGATATATATACATGTGTCACATAATGCGTATACCGTGTGTGTGTCACTGACGCAGCAGTAAGCATCGTAATCAAGCTAATCCTAGACAACCAGGAAAGCTAACAATAACCAGCTGAACCTTAGCTCAAGCTACGCATATCCTGACATAGCCGGGCTAAGCCACTGCTAATTTTTATGCACATAACTGGGTGCACCGGTGTTCTTGGATACAAGTTGCATTTTTTTCCAAACAATTACAAACAAATTGGGGTGCAAGCTGCATCAAAGAGATGGGAATGAAAAGGTAAGGCAAAAATCAAGGATGTCGGCTCCAGTGGTGCAAGCCAACAGATACACAGAATAAACGAGTCAGATCCCGCTGTCGCGATCACGCTGTTATAGATCGCGCTGTGGGCGCGAGCGGCCGCAATAATTAAAATCAGTCAGGTGGTTTAAATCGCACAAATCAGGTTAGGTTCATGTGGTCTGCGATTATTTCAGTAAATAAAACACAGAAAAGGCTGTTTGATGCGGCCACTTCTGTGAACCACATTAGAGACGTTGCCCAGGAAACATGGCCCTATCCCATGCTGGTGCTGCCTACGACTCACCGTTTGGAGGTTTTAGTTGCTGCGGTAGGCACCCTCTTTGACATTATTACACGAACACAAGCGCTTTCCTTTGGTTTGGCCAAGGATACTCCGACGTGTGCTGACGCTCGCGATAATACACTCGCAGTAGGCATGCAGTTTAGATGACAAAGTTATTTTACATAGTAGGCGATGTCCCCCGATATCCTTGTTCGCCTTTTGTCAGGCTCAATTGCCAGCTCACGCTTGTGTTTCTTATTAAATGCGACTGCATCTCATTCACTCGCGTTGTCCATGCAGCGTCGTCGGCGTCGTTGTCGTCCGCCCCTCCCCCATTCTCCTCGCCGCGCGAGCTGCGGTTTCCGCCGCTCACCCACTCTCCTCTCCGATGCCCCTCTCTCGCGAGGGGCACTGGATTGGATTCGAATGGATTGGCTTGGCATGGCTTGGATTGGATTGGATTTGGATTGGATTAAAGTGGATTGTGTTGGATTGTGTTGCGTCATAGCCGCGGCAGACGCACTGGCGCCGGCGCGTCCCCTCACCGTTATGCGCGCTATAAAACGCGGTGCCTGCGCCGCTCCGCTCCATCGTTCAAGCGCCGTTCCTCCGCTGTCCAACGCTGCAACGTGAACCCCCTATGCGTCGCATCTACACAGGGGTTCCCGCGAGGGGAGGTGGGAGTTTTTTTTACTCTTTACTGCAGCGGCCATTTTCTTGACTGGAAAACTAAAATTAAGTGTCGCATCATGGCCGCCATGGGAGCAGTCATAGTTGATTTCACCCAAACGGACCACCCACTTCGGTTCACTGACTAGCCAGAGTCATTGTTATTTATTGATAGTGACGCTGGCTAGTCAGTGAGCGAATGCGGTTTGTCCGGCTGGGTAAAATCAAGACAGGCTGATCGCTTGCAGTTGCGAAACGACAACAGCGAGGTTTGCTGCACTGGATGGGAGCAGTCTGTCTTGATTTTACGCAGCCGGGCAAACCACTTCCGCTCATTGACTAGCCACCATCACTATCAGTAATGAACAGTGACGCTAGTCACTGAGCAGAAGCGACCCGGCGATTGTGTGAAATCAACTCATCACTGCTCCCATGACGGCCATGATGCAACACTATTTAGACCACTACCGGCGACGACAATAATGTTTTTTTTTCCAAAATCTGGAACTTCATGCTTTCACAGTAAAAACACGTGTATTATCCCATAGGATTTGAATCCGGGTGGCCTAAGCGGCAGTCCAATTCGGTATTTCAGAGCTTTCTCCGCATGTGTCCACAGGTTTTAACAAAGTTGCTTCCGTTGCTGCTGTTCTTTTGTTCGTTGCACATAATCACCGGGGGGGAAATGGGCCAGGAGTCAGGAGCTTGGAGGGGCTAATACGCCAGTTTCACAGAACATACAAAACTATGAATGCAAATCTTAGAAGTTGCAGAATAGTGCTTGCTGCCTGGCACCTGAACGTGTTGGCATGTGCGTAGAACAGGAGTGTACCCGCCACGCAGAACCTTGTTTCTAGGGTCGTTGAGCCATGTACCAGTCTGCTTGCTGTCGTAATTCGCGCCCTCAGACGAAGGAACGTAAGTGAAGCAAAGACAGTGCAGCAGAGGGGAACCGGTCTAAGTAATTCGCGCCAAAAGTTAAAGAAACGAAGCGAAGAAAGTGATGTAAATACATTGCAGCAGTAACAAAGTTGAGAATAATAATCTCCAGAATATTATCCTCAAAGCACGTAAGCAGGTATGAGTACCCTGAGGAATTTTTTTCCTTTCTCCTTTCCCCTCGTGGCGGGTCCGTCACCGGATGATGGCCACGTCGAAACATCACCCGTGTCTAAAGTCGTAAGGCTTCTCGAGGTGGTGGTGCTCGTCCACGCAAACGCGTATAAAGCCAATAAGTCAATATATGTGTGTGCCTACCTGTCGTCCAAATGGCCACCGATAAAGTCAATACATGAGTACGTACAGTCTCTGTGAAAAGCTTCAAGGCGACGCCGTAGGTTCACGGGTCACAAGGAATCCACAGTCAAAGCTTAATGTGACCAGAATAAAGTGCGAAATTCCTCCAGCTTCCTGGCATAAAACTTTTCAGCCTCGCCCGAGAGGTATGCCCTTTTGGCACGGCCTAGGAAATTTTGACAAAGACTGTACCTTGTTCACAATTCTGTGCCATCTCAGCCTAGCTTGTGCCACATCTTCACAGGGTGGAAAGATTTAAGATTACTTCTCAGTTTTCTATCTCCGAAACATCATTTTTACTCTTGGCTTCGTGATCGTCCCGTCTTGTAGGTAATAGCACAGACAAAAGGACCTGCCCTTTTTCGGCGGTGTCGGTAATGACCCTCTGCTTTCGTGAAGTGGGCATGTTCCGCGCCCTTAACATCCATTACCCTTTGCCCACAACGATCCGTTCAATGAATCTTTCTCATTTCGTCTCGTACTCGTGCAGCTTGCTCAACTGCGTAACCTTTAAACTTAGGCTTATGTTCGACACCACAACACCGCTGCTCTATAAAAAGTTAAAACTATATTAGAAGTTCGACACCGAGCTTATAGCTATACTTTCTTTCGAATCAATCCATAATAACCTGCGTTTTACTCCTCGAAGTTCTGCTTGCGCTCCCGCACTTGTAGTTCCAACGTGCCTCAATTGAGGGACGCCCACGCAGGAAAGATATTTTTTCGCTTCTCGGTTTCATTTAGGTATTTTTCTTTCGTAAACGCCGCCAGTCTGCGGAGTCGGCACGTTTCTGCCCATTACGGCAATGAACGCGCCAAACTCTTGGGATGGGATTTTCCTCGAAGGGGTGCTTCTACCACCGGGTTCTGCGATGTTTCGTCGGTCTTACTTTGTAGCCCACTACTTGGGACACTCGTTTGTTTTTGGTTTTTTTTTTCTGGCCGCCATTTCGCTAATAGTCGGAGGCGGTGTAGTAGGGCTCCGTCTATTTCTTGGTAACGGTCCGTTTGGTGCAGGTTATTACCAGCGGGAAAAGGCTTAGGGGGGGCTTTAAAGCACATTCACCCGTCTTCGCGCGCAGCGCTCTTACGAAACACCGCCATATACATTCCTTCGCTCTATTTAGACAGTCCTGTACGCAGGCGCGTGGGAGTGTTTGAGAGAGAGGATTATAGTTCCGGCCCATGTAAGCCCTAGAGTGTAAATGTGGGCACATGAACGTACGCGGGATCACTCACACGCCGTGGGTGTGCGTGTGTCAGACACATCGTAGACTTTATTCGCAATCAGTTTTGTTCAGTCATGAGTATTCCAGTATTCAATCTTGGTATACCAGCATGCATGACATCCCAGAAAAGTTTACGCATTTAAGAGTTAGCGTATGCTATTCCCTTGTGTCGTTCGCACAGCGCATGCACCGTAGGCAAAGTTGATTTTGTGTTTAGCAGACCCGAAACGAACATACGTTATTTGGCACGTTAGATTGACAAGTATTGAGCGGAACACCGGAATGCTTACGCTCCTTTGTGGGTAGTAATTTGCATCTCCTAGAACAATGTTTTTGTTCCTGGCTTCTTAAATACGTCGCGTGGGTTTCAGGTTGCTCTCGCGGTGACCGAAACCGACGTGACATCGCTGACTGTCCGAACTAAGCTCTTGCCGGCCTGCGTCAGAAGATGTGTCTGCGTACTGGTAACACGTTCCCTTCACAATGGAATGTGGTGGTGTACTCCTGCGGGTCCACTGAGCGTGCTACGTTAGTTTTCGCTGGCGCCTACTCGACCCTACAGCCGGTATGTAAAAAAAAAGTGTTCCTTCGTTTTAGCAGCCGCCCTTTTGTATAGGGGCGATTTCCCGTGCAAGCCGGGTGAACTTCCCAAGCGCTGTAGTCCCTCACGCAAGATCCAAGCGCTAGGCCGGCGAGTCGCTTGTACCTCTATTACCGGTAGGTGCCCGGCGCCACCAAGGCACACGAATGCACATGGTGCCTTCCACAGCCACGGTGGACGCTCAATTCGCAACCGCCTGTGGCAGAACATGCCGCCAGAATCGTGCACCCCCGGCAATGGCGCAACCCGGCATGATGGCCGGGGGCCCTGCCAGATGGACAAGGGTCAGGGGCCCCTAGCAAGGGTATAGGCAGCTTTCCAGGCGTGGATACTCCTTTCAAGGGCCCGCAGTCGACAAGGGACGCCTGTACCCATTAAAGAAACCGGTGGGTGCCCGGCGATACCAGGATTCGAAACCAGTACCTCCCGTATACGAGGCTAGTGCTGTACCTCTGAGCCATCGCTGTGGTTAAAAGGTACATCATTACACATCATACATTGCTACATTATACAAGGTACAATATTACACATTTTTTAGTAAAAAAATACCCTCAAAAAAATTATTTAGAAATAATCGAGAGCACAATTCGAGGAAGGAAAAAACAGATACAAAGGCATCGTATCGAGTGTGTGGGGTGCGCAGTTATGAAACAAAATGTTAGGAAACAACTACATTGTTGTTCACAGTATCTGTCAAGGTTTGATATAAAAGCGAAAGCGTCAGGTATTCCAATAAGATATGCCACAAGGTAGAGGTGATGCAGTGTTTTTTTCATAGATACGCTTGAAGCTGAATTGAGTGTGTAAACGTAAGGACATGCATGAAAAGGTGTTCAAGGGGGGTAGGGATGGGTTATCACGATGTACGTAGCTGTGAAGCGGCCATGCAAGAGCGACCACGCGACGAATTCGTAAGGGTTGTAACAGAATGTCAAGTTTTGCCTCTGTGACACTTGAATTGGTATTATGTTGCGAGAAAGGAAACGGGAGGCTCTGTTTTCGATGGAATCGAGCAGATTAACTAAGCAACTTTGATGCGGTGACCATATAGATGAGGCGAATCCTATAGCTGCGGGTGGACGGATGTGCAGAAGGACAATTTTCTCAGGGCTATGGGCGTGTTTAGCAGGTTACTGCGGTTGTTGAATATGTTATACATGTTAAATTATGATAAATTACGACAAATGAGGCATTGTTTTTTTTTTCGAATTGAGCATATCCAGAAATCGAAACTCAGTCGGAGAAAACTGCCGTGACAAGAAAAACTCTGCAATTTTCCTCTAAAAAACGGGCGCAAAAAAACTAGTTGAGATAATGCCTGGATTAGTTGAGATAATGCCCTGGAAACGCGTACGCAGATCGTGGTTCATATCTATAATGAGCCACATCTTGCTGTATCACGGATCAAAATGAGCCAATTCCATTTGCCCAATGAGAGTTTGCTCTTGGCTTGACTGTTCAGACTGTTTCCTGTGTGTTTTCGGAACCTACTTTCTTTCTTTTCTGATCTGGCTTATTACGACTTAAGACGGCAGTTAGGAGGTCGGCGTAAGTTTACCCGTCGGCGTTCACCGAGGTGTCAACGAGAGAAGTGAACGAAAGAAGTGAACGAAATGAAACAGAGCTGGGAAGGAATGATTTCGTCTCACTTTACCCTACGAAATAACTCTGGTTATATTTCTTTGTTTGCTCCAATTTTTACCATTTTAGTATTAACTAAATAGCCGCAGCCTCACAAGCCCTGGCAGATCTCCCCCCTCTCCCTCTAAGAGTACGAACCAAATTTTTAAGCTGAAGAAGAAGATATGAACAGCCTTCCCGTGAAGCGTAAATTCATGATAAGGCAATGAAGAGCTTGCTTACTTCGTGAGTGCCTTCAGGCGTGGAAAATGAAATTATCCTGGGAAATAATTCGAACATAGCTGCTCATCGGTGCCAAGAGGACTCACCGGCTGTTTTACTGTTTTTGAAGCCCTGTTGCATATTTCTAAAGCCTATTCCACCAAATCTCGATATCATCGTGTTCAAAAGGTAATCTAAGTACGTTTTTTTTTATAAGAATGCCTCATCACTTGACGTGTTGCATTTCAATATGAGCCAAATCCAAGCTTATCACCCCATGTTTGTCATATTCACGGCAATGTTTAATTACATGTGGTCGTAAACTTCCCCTAGCTGGCATGTAAAAGATATCATATAATAGCTTTGATGCCATTGCATTTAGGTCCCGTTACAAACTTCCGCTTGTTTCTCAAATTCTCGTTAGGTGGATCTGGCTGATTTTGAAAACAAAACAGCGCATATATAGACAAGTTCCCGTAGAGCGGTGAGCAAGAGCACCGGCCGTACTTGTTCTAAGCCTTGCCCCCCCCATACACTTGAAACAAGTTACCGAGTTCACAAAGCGCTCTTCCGCCTCCAAAATTGCGGTGGGTAAGATAATGCACGATATTTTACTCATTTTAGTACTTAATATGTTGCGCAGGTGTGAATACGTCTTAAAAAATTAGCAGTGGCTTAGCTCGGCTATGCCACGATATACGTATCGCGAGCTAAGCTTCAGCTGGTTATTCTTAGGTGCCCTGGTTGTCTAGGATAAGCTTGATTATCATGCTTACTGCTGCTAAAACGATTATCAATCCAATCCAATCCAGTCGTCGTGGTGGCGGCGGCTCCGGCGCGCCAGCTGTGCCCCATGAGATGGCACTTTCCTCGCGCATGCGCAGCACGGCTCTCCAGGAGCCACGCGAAACTGCTCAACCTCGGCCAGTGTAGCTCACGCTAGGAAAATTTCATCTCAGCCGTGCTTAGTAGAATATAGCATCGACATCATGTTTACCATTTAAAAGCTGTACTAGAGATGCCTATGACATTCTCAAAAGAAATAAGTGTATTGTGAAAGTCATATACAAGCTATGTGAAAGTAAGGCACATACTTTTGAGCTATAAAATATTGTGTCACTTGTTTAATGCGAACTTGTCAGATGTCACTTTATAACGGCGGGCGGTAAGCTGGAATGCGTAAACCGCATGCGGTAGGCTCTCGCCCCTTTTTGTGTGGCGCGAATTTTTCTGCAAATTCGCAGCTGCGGCGGCGCTCGTGCGGCAAAGCGTTCTATTTTCCTTGCTGCCGAAGCTACAAAAATATGCTGTTTTCCCGCACGAGCGCCGCCGTAGCTGCGAATTCACAGGAAAATTCGCGCCACGCAGAACGGGCTTAAGACGTGTCGTCTGGTTTTCAACAGTAAACGCAAACTCCGGCTTCCTGTAAAACAGTAAAAGGGAACGTAAACACAGTACCGGCGAAATAGGGGGATTTAACGTATGCTAAAATGCCCTATTTCGCCACGCCACATCGCACACCCGGTCGCTGGAACACCCGTGTATCTTCCCTTTAACTTACCGAGGCACGCCTTTCGGCACTCTTCCAGCGTCTCGAAGCTTGCTCCTCGGCCGTGGTACCGGCACTTTCCGCGCTCGTGCTCTTGGCTGCACGCCGTCCCGTCAAAGTACACCGGGTACCGGAGGTCTTCTTCGCTACACGGACTCACGTCCACCGAGTCGGGGTCGACGCCAACGCACGGCTCCGCCGGTCGCGCGATCGGAACTGCCTCCATCTCCGTCGATGTCGCCTCTTCATAACCCGATGCTGTCGTCGTCTCCGATTCGGGGTTCGACTCCTGTGCGCCTATTTCAGTCACAGGGGCTGCACGAATAAAATTCGTGAGCGAAAATAAAACTGCGCTCGTATAACGGGCACGAAAATTGCGTATAACCGACAGCCTGAAAAGTTTCCTTCTTCCTTCGCGTGCGCCTCAAACAGCTTAATAGTGTCCGATGAAGTTGTCATCGGCACTGGCCCATTCCCATTCATCGCCACTGGCCCATTCACACCAGAAAACCAGTCCCGCAAGAAAAGTACAACGACGACGTCTGGTCGCTTTTGCGTATAAATGCTTCGCTAATCAAGTACAAAGATATTTAAGCAGCCGCCACGACGAGAGGTTTGTTATTTCTTGTACATCGGGTTTTTGAGGAGCGTAGGTTGGGTGAAAAGTGTGCTGCTGCAGTTAGCTAAGGAGTTGTCCCACGACGAACTTCATTTGGAGCACTCACGCCGGCATGTTGAAGGTTGCCATGAATTATAACAAACCCGAAGAATTTAATGACTGTAGTATTCCTTGACAAGTGAATCTCGTCTCCGATTAGCATTCAGTCTTCTACGACTGAACGTCTTTGTTGAACGAAAATGAAATTTCGCGTCACTGGCAGTGCCTTTCTTCCGCTGACAGCTTTCTTCGAGTGCAAGTTGACATCCTGCGATCGCCAGGGAGCTGCGTCGTCAATAGGTACAGTGCCATTATCAACCAGTATGATGATGTCACCTTACGTCCTTTTGCTGTGCGATTTTGCCGTGTTTATTGTCCCAATAACGACGCGGATTCAAGCCAGGCAGTGGCGATAAACCTAATTACTTCAGCTCTACGAATACACTAAGAATAATGGGCGGGGCCGAATATCATTCCACTTTCGACGTGAAGACTTTCATGGTGGTTCAGTATGCGATCGATTACTGACGTCCTCCGAGAAGAAGCAATGCATCTTAACAGAAAATGTTTTAGCTGGCCGCAGTATGGTGCGCGTAACGTGTAACGCGTAAAAAATATCACGAAAATCACGAGCGGTCGAGAGCGCATGCCTCGCGGCGATCACAGAGCATCCCCGGCTCGTTCAGTGGCTTTAGCAAAAAGCAAAAACTAGCGACAGCCGCGAGGAGTGCCTCGCCTTGTCTAACAACCAACAACGCCACAGCTGGCGCAACACCTGTTCCACGTAACCTCGACGCGACTCCAGAAACGCCGCGCATGCGTCGTGCACGTACGCGCCGCCGCTGCGCTTCAGCTGTCGCCAGGCGCTACCGCGCATTTAACGCTCGGAATGAGGAACACGATAATATACATGCATATGTCGACTACTTGCACAGTGCGGAGCGACGACGGAACCAGTAAATAAACAATTCCGAGCTTGCACAAATGCCCGGTGATGCGTCCTTGAGTGCTCACGTACAGAGAAATTCTACAGCTTAAATGCGTGGGGATGCGTCCTTCAGTGCTAACGTACAAAAAAATCATGAAGCTTCGCTATGGTTCAAGCCTTGCGCGACTTAGTACAGGCTTTGCCAGTTTTTATTTTTTCTTTATATTGTTATTCTCACCTGACTTGCTCATGACCAGTGCCAGCAGTAGTTTGGCCATTGTTCGTGCACCTGTCGCTGCACTCCTTGATATCGCGGAAGAAGCTGCGCGCAGCAATGGTTCGCGCGCAGTACGTGTCCGATGAGACCTCGGTGCACTGCTGCTGCGCCGTGTTCCAGGCGAAGGCCTTTGTGCGAGGCGTGCCACTGCCGTTTCCGCCAGCGAGACTCGTGCACAGTCGGGCCTCTACTGGCGCGCAAGCCACGTTGTGCTCCGTAGTAGCTGCGAGTAAGAAAAGGTTGGGAATCAAAGAAAAGCCCCGTCTATTTGGGTAACGTCGTTATGGCCCCCTTGTATTTGAAACAATCGTAAGAAGGTTGACTGGAATAATTTTCAATAAAAATGAACAGCATCCGAATGGAATGCTATGTTCGCGCAGGCGCGGTCTGTCCCCAGTGCGTCCAGAAGAACACACAGGCAGCACCAGGCAGTTTACGCTCGGATGGATGGACCGTGGGTGGTTACGAAAGAGTAGACACGTTTCTCACTCACCTGTTTTATACTACGCAAATAAGATACATTATAGGCGCTAAGCGGGCATGTGGTTGGGTACACGCAGACCGGGCTATTTCGGTTCCACCGCGGTAAAAGGCAGATATAGCTTGAAGACGCTTGAGTACCCGCCGCGGTGGCTCAGTGGCTAAGGCGTTGCGCTGCTGAGCACGAGGTCGCGGGTTCGATTCCCGGCCACGGCGGCCGCTTTTCTGATGGAGGCGAAAAGCAAAAACGCCCGTGTGTACGAGATCTCGGCACACGATAAAGATCCCCAGGTGGTCAAAATTAATCTGGAGCCCTCCACTACGGCGCGCCTCATCGCCTGCGTTGCGTCGGCGCGTTAAACCCCACAATAAATCAATCGGACGCTTGAGTGGGGATATTCCTGGTGCATGTCTCTTTGCGGCTCGCCATGAGCGCAGTGTTCATTTACCGAAGCATGGACTGAAGCAAGCAGCTGATGTATTCGTGGACGTGGAAATAAGGCAACGCAAGGACGTAAACGGGCAAGCCGTTTTAAAGCGTGCAACCTGTGCCTTATTAGTTTTGAGCGCATGTGAATCTTCAAGATTGCAGGAAGAAAAGAAAAAGTACCCCGATGTAGCCAGATCGAAACAATTTTAAATATACTTTACCATATCGAAAGCACTAGTTTCTTCGAAGTACTCTGCAAAGTAATTGTAAGCGCTCCTGGCGATCGCGGGAAGCAAGGTAATGAAACTAGCCGCATAAAAATACAACTATGCCTTTTACAGGACATTCTTAACACCAGGCACTGTAATTATCAATGGACAGCGAGTTCATTCGCGGAAGCAAGTACAGGGAGTCGACCACTGCTGAGTGAAGAACATGACCTTGACGTGCTCGCTAGTTTGTGAACGCTGTGTGAGGACCTGCCTGTGTGCAACATAGTCTCCGTTACATTAGGAGAAAGGGAATATGATGGGGAAACTTTTTATGCCTGTCTGAGACGAGACCGTCACCACAAAGTGTCAGACAAGTTACTACTACTACCGCAACCGTCTCCACATAGCTCAATCAGACCTCGTAACCCATAATGATAAATCAACAGCTACTTAATTGCCTCTCGGTTGGACAAATGTTAGTGGTCATCATCATCATTGCATAGTACGATGCGGAAAGACCAAGAAGAGCACAAGTAGAGGGGCAGCTGTAAATACTCGCTCAAGGGCTAAAAATTGCGTGAGCCCTACCTAGCAAAAAACAGACATAATTATAAAGACTGTAACAGCAAGGACATGTTACCGGTATATTCTTTAAAGGGTCCATTAAGACAAAATACAAGTTTGTTTCATTTGAAAGATTTCGTGTTCTATAGTGCACCCAGCGCTTGTGCGGAAGCAAACGATGCTTTATTCACCGCGAAATTAATCAATTTAGGCTAAAATGTTTATTCTCGCGCCAAAACGTGTCTCTCAACGACGTTTGAAATGACATAAGAGCAGGTCTTTCAGCTAAACTTGGTTTGGAGTGGAGACTTGCTTACTGTTAGTCAACCTAGATGGCACAAACACACCGCGGCAAGCCGTTTACGGCCTATGTTTAATTGTCGCCGTATTTAAACCTGGCTTGTAGTTGTTAATGGAGAAGATAATCCTTTCGTAAACCATGGTCCTCAATCGACAAATATGATCCCGTAAGCCACCGTCGCTTGCGTCAATCGGCCAGTGTCGTCTGCGACAACCCCAAGGCCCCGCAGTGCTGCGCGTCGAAACGATGCATAATGCGCGCAGTACCAACAGCAGTACGCATCGGTACTTCTATGTTTACGTGTGCTTTCGTAACTTCCACTCTTGGTCCCACCATTCCTAGTGATATAACACTCATGTGCTCCAATTTAACCAGAAATAGTTCGTTCGGCAAGTTTATAAGCTCTGCCTAATTTTAGTTTGCTTTTTCAAGCCTCCGCCAATCGCAGAACTGGCTGGTATGACATCATAGGTTCTGTTGGGGAAATGGGCTAGTAGGTCGCACGGCCATTCCTTTTTACTTTCGTTATAGAGCTTATTTCACCGGAGTTTACGTTAAAAGTTATGGCAGCATGATTCTAGAGAGGCAATCTTCTGAATGAACCAAATTTGCATTTTGTCTTCATGAACCCTTTAAAACACGCGTCCAATAAAACAAGACGTGCACTGACGATTCAGCCGATGCGATGAACAGCAGGGCCTCCTCAGGCGGTGTTGGCTTTTTGCCTAATCCACCGGCCGCCAATTTCGCAGCGGAAATAAAAACGCCAACTGATGGCAAAGAATGGACTCAGCGGGAACAACGGCGCTTTTTTTTTTTGCGTTAGCATCACAGAAAGCTGGGCGAGATGAAAAGGATTTATGATCACATTCTAACGGCTCAACAGAATGACGACAAGAAAGAGCACCAATGAGCGTAGTTTGCGCCAATTTCGTCTCCTCATCCTGTTGCGCAGTTCGAATCTATTCATGAATTCTTTTGCATGTTTTCATTTCGCAAAAACGAGTATGAGGCATGCCGTCATATACCACCACTGCAGGGATATGTGAAAGTGGCGCTTTGGCAAGTGAAATAGGGGGCGAAAGCTGCTCCCGCCACGGTGCTGTGACCCGCTGCACGCCAGCCCAGACAGGAAAGGGAGCGAAGACAATGTCCTTTGAGGCGCATCCACGGGACAGATTTCTGTAAAGGTTGTCCCTCCATCTTTGTATTTTCTGACGCCGCCGACGGTGTGGCACCCGGAGGAGCAATCTACTGAGAACAAAAATCAAACTTGGCGAACTTTCTGAAGCTGTACCTTAGCGATCTGAGCCTCCAAAGAGCCAAAATACTGGAAGCCGGAAACGGCTTCCAAATACGGAGCTAACAAACACTTCGTCGTCTGCTTTACGCCGGTACCTGAGAAAGCTTTCACTTGCGTTTTGAACTACACTGCGGGCGTTAACGTCGCTTAACGGACGTTCGAAGCGACTACCATGTGCAGTTATCCGGAACTTACAAAGTGTAGCCAACTTCACCCTGCAACGTTCCAAGTGCAACCCTGTCTTCTGAAGTGAGCTGGCTAAACTTCATCCTTGTGGTTATGTTACGGCTGGTATCTTATCTTAGTAAATCGACACGTCTTACTTACTCTCAATTCTTAGATGTATACGACAGAAAATAAAGATATAGCTTTGTTAATATGTACGCCAACACAAAGAGTGGCATCCTGAACTTCTCAAAATCCCACTCTTTGAAGGCTGGTTTCCGAAGAATGAAGACATCAGCAGCTTTTTCTTGTCTCTTTCCATCGCCCGTCGGCGTATGAACCACCTCAACTGATTTGATCACGGAGACGGTTGTCTTTAGATGCCGACTCGGAATCTGCGCAAGGCTTCACACGGCGCACGTGGGCACAGCGACGCTCTGTGATTCCAAGCCAGCTGTCCACTTTCTGGCGCGCTCCTCTCAAACAGGTATTCTCATCGCCACGTGGTGACAAGTGACCCCAACCCAAATATCACCGGGATTTCGATCGCCATTTGGGGAAAAACAGCTCGAAATAGACGGGAAGACAGCGTGTAAGTAGCGCGAGATTGCCACAGGCTGCGAGGCTTCACTCAACAAATACTATTGAACAAAAGAGAAGCTACAGGGCGTATTCGATGTGACATTTCGGACGTATCAGGCGATCTGTCGTATGGTATTGATTTTACGGACGTTTGTTTCACAGCATTTTCTTATCTAGAAGGTCTTGCTTGCAGCCAGTGCGCCTTGCTATCTTCGAGGACGCGAGGGGACGGTTGGAAGTGTTAGTCAACGACTCGTGGCCGGCGAAATGAGGGAAACCAGTAAGCCAGAAACCGAAGCAATTTTCCTTAAGTGTCTCCGCCAGACATCTATAGCCGGTTGAAGCAGTGCTAAAAACCTTCCGTGTGCTTTCTTTACGGGATAATTAGAAGGTTGACTATTGTGATGATTATGATGATGATGATGATGATGATGATGACGCCTATGATGCCGATGAGAGTGGTGTACGCTGGAGCACGATGGAGAAAACGAGTGTATCAAAGATTGTCTTGGCTTTAGTCGATAGTGGTGGTGGTGATGTTTCTTAACAGATGGATCTAGCCTTGCGTGATATGCCGTAAATGGCTCCCCCGATCAACACCTTTTTGCCGCTATGTGCGGGAAATTACCCGGAATTGAGGCGTGTGTCCCTTAAAAACCCGAGGATCAGGCGCAAAATGTCTCTCCAGGTGATCCAATGGCCTATAGGCAAAATTATATCATCCAAAGAGTCACGCGGAGCGGCTCTCCTTCGAAGTTCCTTAAACAAAGCTAATCTTTCCGTCGCGAGCTCTCGCTGTTCCATAAGAAAATGTTCGATATCACTGTTACGCAGCACGTTGCGCTGAAAGGTGAGGAGATATCAACGGCACGATGTTTATCTTTTTCAGGCGCTCTTTTTCATTTTTTGACCAGCCACTTTAACTCGGCGGGCCGGTAACCACCTAAAAGGCGTTGAGGAATTGAATGCGCCCATAAAGCTCACACAGGAATAGATAGCTTTCCAAAGTTTTATCCTAGGTGTTTTACACGGCGAAGCTATAAATCGCATACGCGGCACACCGTCGTGGAGGCTCCGGATTAATGTTGTCCACCCGACAGGAGCACCGGTGTCCACCCCAAAGTGTGACAAAATGCGCCCCCCGGGAGATTTTCCATATTTTCTTTTTAATCTAAATTTCGCCTGAATCTCGAAAACGGGCGTTTTCGTTTCTGGCCTGATCAAGAAAAACGGCCATTGTGGTTGTCATCGAACCGACGCCCTTCGGCTCAGCAGGGCATTGCCATAGCCACTGAGCCACCACCGTGGGTAAGCTATCCAAATTGGTAAGCTATCCAAATTAGTCGTGACTAATTGTGCACTGACCGGAAAGCGCTCGTAATAAACTGTTGACCACACTTATGTCTTGTTTCTCACGACGTGCCTTCGTGTGTTCTTTATGCGCCTATTTTATGACGGGCATCTTCACTCAAAATAATTCATTTAGTTATGTTCACACGTATTTTCCTTTTAACTCAGCGTAAATTAGTCACATTATCTAAGCGAATACTTTATCGCAACATCAATGCGGCGAAGGTGAACAGAAGATATTCGTCGAGAATAACGGCAATCTCTGAAGAATTGTGTTTTGGTGCGAAGAATGGCAATGGCGCTAATCAATATTAAAATTGCACAGAGAAAGGGCATATGGTTTTGTGCCTTGAGCACATACCTCAAACAGACACAGAGGCAATATTTGAAAACAGTCACCCACGGCAATTTTAAATAGCGTTTTATTGTTCTGCACATAATGCATTCCACGCGTGCCATGCTGTTTCTCAAGAAAACGAACAGAAATGTAAAATGATGGAAGCATAAAGCCGAAATGCTAGACACACCACGCCAACGCTATCCGAAAATAACCCCAGATCAAGCAAGACGTTCGCAGAATATATACGAGACACCGCGGCATTTTCTTTTGACGGGCAAAACCAGCCGGGCGTTTCCCATATTACATCATTTATCATCATTTGCGCGTTCTCGCAAACTTCAGCTGGGACGCGTAGGAAACTAAGCCCGGAAGCTCTGCATAGCAATAACGCGCTCTTCGAAATCATTGTGACTTTATCACAAAACGCACGCAGCGTGCGGCTGGAAAGTGGTAGAAACGTAACCCTTGCTTTAAAGAAGTGGGTAAGAAAAATATATCTTCAAGAAACCGGGAACACTAAAGCAAACAAACATGCGCGTGGACATTTTATTACAAAAGTCCTAAATCTCTGATTAGAGAAATGCGCCAAGCACCAAAGTAAATTCACTCGCTGCACTTAAGTACGCTTACGCGCTCTGAAGACGGAAGTCTGGTAACACCTATGAACTTCTATAAGGCTACATCGTATTTGAACCTTGCCCTTGCTTTCGTTTCTCCGCATTTCGATCGACTTCGACAGGCTTTTTTTCTGCTAAATTGTATTTACCCCTTCCTTCGCTCTTGTTTTGTTTTTCATGTGGTGAAGTACGTACGGAAATAGACCGGCACACGCCAAGGCGGCCCCAGAATTCGGGCTGTGGGCTTCTGTTCTGCACCCGATTTATTCACGTGCCATCACGTTCGGGTGTATCGCGGCGTGCTCTAATTCAAAGTTTTGTGAATTTCCTGATAGTTCGGTGAAGCCGGCGAATTAGCCCCTCAAAGCTGGCGCTTTCTGGCCAATGTCCAGGCGGGTATATGCCACGAAGAAGGGAACAACAGCGGCGACAACTTTAGTTCGATACGCTGCCCACCGGCTGAGATCCCTGGGCGGCTACGGTGCAGACCCGGATTCTAATCTCTAGGGATCATAGAAGTTCTTTTTTCTTTACGCTTTACAGCGATTGACATGTTCTTTACCGCAAACTACTACAACAACGACGGTATTTCGTAAAATGGTCAAGTTAAGGCTTTCCCCTTAATCGCGGTTATGTACACAGATCGCACAGAAAATGAGAGCGCCACGCCAGACACACCGGGCAAGGGAAAAAATTGCGCCAGCATCACACACTTAACGTGGCGAAGACTGGTGAAACCGCAGAACTGTTTGCGTTCCTTCCGCCTACTAAAGGAGTAGTGACACGAAATTTCAAAGCTGAGATAATTATGTAGAATGCTTCCTTTATATCAGGAGATATCTCCCAGCAATTTTCAATAATAGCCTTGCAGTATAACATATTTCAAGTCCATTTTAACCCCTGCCCGCACGAGAAAGCCAAGAGCGGGCCAGCACGACATCATCTGCTACTTGCCCCAAACTGCCGACGTCGATACTCCCGTGGCGTACCCGACGAGTCAGCTGCGGTTGGCGCGCGCTTCTACACCATGCGTATACACGTCATGGTTTTCGGGATGACGTCATAATGAAGACCACGGTCGGTCTGGGCTCGCGCGTGCGCTCGCTCGCGCGCGCCGCCAGACCGGCAGCGGTGCGAGAAGAATGGTTACGTGACGTGATACCTCCTGTCATGGCGGCCACTCGGCGTTCGTTTTGTCGAAACCGAAACTGACACGAATGAACGGCGCCGTGAGTGAGTGTTTACGCTGCGATCGACCGTCAAATGTGCCGTTCTATGATTATTGTGCTAATAGGCACCCATAGCAGCGAAAAAAAAAGGTAACACAAAAATGTCGTGTCAGTACCCCTTTAAGCCCATCTCGACAGTAGACGAGAAACTGACGCCGCTGGTACACACATCGGCTCTCTTCCAGGAGAGCACCTGCACGTCAGAAAGTGCGTTCCAATTTACCCTTTAGACGGATTGGTTGCTGCCTTCGCGGACAGTCCGCCATGTTAAGCCCAGTTCCCATTTGAACGAAGCGGCCAACGAAGACTACAGTCGAAACCGATTATAACGAACCCGGATAGAGCGAATTACGCTACATATCGAAACAAAAACAAATCTGTTATGAAAATGCATGCGAAGCGTATTCCTTATACGAAGTTCACATCGGATATATCGAACTCGGCGCGCCTATGATTGCCACTGAAATGCGTGGTCTCGGAGCGGCGACTGAGGTGCTGATTGGCCATGATTAAGATGTTGAGCCTCGCATAGAGCGACGTGACGCCCGACACTAACCGTTTCCGACGCACGGTATTCCCTACGGAGCCCATCCAGCCAGCGAGTCCGGACCAAGACGGCACTACCGGCGAATTGAGCGACGAGCTCGCCAACGTTCCAGATGCTGTGCCGAAAGGAGTGTCCTCAGAGGATTGCCTGAGAGTTGATGACGATGTTGCCGTAACTGTGAGCCCCTCGAGCGCACACAGCGTCGCCGATATACCGGCAGCTGGTGCTGCTGAAAGCACCGACGAGACTGCGGATGTCACAAAGTTACAGCCGTCCGACGCGTTATGTAGCGCTTTTGCCAGTCGATGATCTCCGCCAATACTGCTTCGATATTGATTGAAGGACAAGGACTTGTGCAAACGATGTCTCGTGTAGAGAATGCGGTGCTAGTTGGTGCCGCCAAAATGAGTGGAAACAAAAATCACCCCTTGCAAAGTACGCAGTTAAGGAGGAAAGTCACTTTATTGCCTGCAATAAATGGATTCTTTTGTGTAAGGTAATGGCATACTTTGTGTGTTCGTTTCATTATGTGGGAATGGCAGGTTGGGGGGGGGGGGGGGGTCCCGCGTATTGCGAAATCGTAACACAAAATTTGTTATAGATGGGTTCGGCTATATCGAATTATTGGATATATCGAACTAATCGCGGCGCATATTACAGCTCGCTATAACCGGGTTTGACTGTACTTCGAGGAGACTGCTTGGATTTTATATCACCTAATGTTTGTAATAACGGTAATATTTACGAAACCTGAGGCTCGCGTTGCTCAACATGTCCGCTACGAGGTTGCCGCTGCGCCGTTCTAATTCTTATTTCTTTAGACGTCTAGTCAGACTGCTCCTTAAGCTGTCTACCAAGCTGTCCGCGAATCGGATCGCAGCCAGAGCTGACGTGAACACCGGGCTCGGCCAATCCTATAACACGCGCCTCCCCGCCGCGGCAGCTGTACCGCACCTCGCGCTTATGCACACCTGTCCCTCTCCCCCACGACGCTCCGGCTACTCCTCATACTTCATTTCTTACGTGCGACTGCCCGACTCTCCACACGCCACGCCGCTATTGTTTCCCTCAGCGTCGCTTAGCCTTCCTCCTCTTCACTTCGCCGGGAGGAGTTTTCTAGAAACGTCTTTTTCTTGATCTTTTCGTACTTCTCCTGTAACAGCACAAGGGGAGGGGCTCTGTTCTACCTCTACCAGCCGATGGCTCCTTCGTGGCGTGCGCGACAAGAAACTCCCAATGCCGCTGGAGAAAGGGGCGGTTTTGACTCACGGAATACAGTGTTGATGGCGCGCCGATAATTACCCAGCGTTCCCCGGGCGCAGGTGCCTGCATCCTCACACAGGCGGGCGCGTCGGTGGGACGGCTTTGTCGTCTGCTTTAGCTACGGTTGTTTTGGGCCTGTTTTGGCGCAGCGTCGCGTCCATTGCATCTTTCCTTCGCACGGCTTGATAAAGTTCTTCGAAAGCACCTCCTTGGTAACCCGGACTCGCCGGAATTAAGTGGTAGTACGGAAAAGATACGTTACCGATTAGTTTGCAGGGCGGGAAAACGAAATGTAGAGACCACATTCAGACATCTAACCGCTAGGGAAACGCTACCTTTTGCGCACTGCTTGCCACGAATGGGAATCCGTTTTCTAAATTGGTGAATACCGATTCATATTACCAATTGCGAAAAGAGCAACTGGTTCTGATAAAAAGCGATTGTAAAAGTTCCTTCAGCTTGCTCGCAATAATCAAACTTACAAAACTAACCACTTTCAATCGGTATAAATTGCAATCACTAAGCTCACTTGCCGAATCGTTTCGGCGTCTGCGCCTGTGTCGCGCGATGGTGTAGCCCCGAGCTAGCATATCAGGATAGCTACGCTCCGCTGTCTCACCCTGCAAAACACGCTCCTCTACGGTTTCTTTGATCAACTTTCTTATCAACTCTACGGTTTCTTTCAGCGGATGATCAACACCAGGTACAACTAGGCCTTCGCACACACAATCTTGGGGAGCTCGAAGCATCCCACGGAAATTTTTGTTTGCATAGCAGTCTTCCCAAATTTATGGATTCATTCATTACCCGTTGCCAGAGGGAACCAATTACATTGGTGTCTGGATGGGTAGCACGCTTTTAGGTCCTCCCCACCAGCGGTGGCTGTATCATCGCGATCTTACAATACTTAAGACACAGAAGCCTTTATTGGTGCTCTTCGTTAATTGATTCACGAGGAATGGTGCTGTTGCTTTGGACCCAGCTCACAACCAGTTTAGAGGAATCAGGAGTAGTGGTCTTACGATGGCCGTGTTGATGAAAGGTAATCTTTGCTTCACCCGGTTGTTTAGGTACTGAAGAATATCAGAAGCGTTATCATTACACCTCTCAAGTCCGCAGCTGTCATGATTCGTCTCGTTTCTCACAAAAGAAGAGTACTGAGAAATCTGTGGACGTTTCGTCCCAGGTTTGGTGGATAAGAAAAAAATGTCTGAGAATTAACACTTGCAACCCTAGTTAAGCAAAGCGAATTGGCTGTTGGGATTAATTTTGCAGAATATGTACACAGCCTTTTGGCTAAGATCAAAGTGCAGTGTTTCAGGGAAGTTAAGTCACACCTTCCACACTTGCGCCCTGGCGGTGGCGCTTCATCAATATCGAGACCAAACGATCAAGCGCCGGGAAAGCTCCCTTTGGACCCTCTCCCAATCACGTGGTAGCGCAGCGGCGAGGTTCTTAACGCCTGCCCTTAAAGGATCATGTGGCGTGACCTCTAACCTGCTACACTTCCCTCCGGCGGCTAGAGGTCATTGCGACACCATGAATCCCTTTTCGAGAAATGGCGTACACTCTTAGGCAAAAAGGACTAAAAGTTCGTCCTTTCGGGGGACTAACGGCCTCTGCCACAATCATTAGTCCCTTTGGGGACTAACTGCGAGGGGACGAACGGTTAGTACCCCACCCGGATGGTCCGTTCCGATACTCCCCAAGGGCGAACTGCGTTAGAGTGCAGAAAAAAGAAAAAAAACTCCGGCAGGGATCGAACCCACTGACGCCCGGGAATGTACTCAAGGAACCCGACGCGCTATTCGCTGGACCACGCCGCCGGGTGCTAACTGCGGTAGATATATTCAAGTGTACAGCGTGTAGTTCTGTGCATAATGCAAACAGATCCATTGCAACTGGTGCCCGAATTTCTGTCTGCAAGCGAACGTGACCGCGTTTTGCGCCTTGCGCTTATCGCCTTGCTAGGTTTAGGGACTATTGCTCAGTTCGATTCGAAGTAGTGCCTCACAACCATAGTTTTTCTCGTAAATAACAATCAACTCGTCGTCGCCTAGTTGAGATAGGTAGCTGGGCGATCGGACGACTCATTTGTTTCCGCACAAATTAGCGCAAGCTAAGTGCTTTCTTAGTGTTCGATACACATGTTAAGTGCTCTATATAACGTATGTGAAAGGTGTCGTCTGTGTGAGTGTCAGAATAAGGAACATAACATATTTTCTGCATCGGCGAAAGCGAATTTGGTGTTGCTTAGCCTGAATTCTTCAAATTCGCGTCGCTAGACGATTGCGACTGGGAAATGCAAGCGTGTTTTACAGCAGTTGCAGCATTGTCATAGCTTTGGCAATTATGTACCGAGTGTAAAAGATAACTTCGAGACACTTACCTGTAGCGAGCATTTTTGTTTTGCAGTTGTCATCAGCAACATGCGTTTTTTCTCGTCTGTTAAACTATACATATTCATTACGCTCGGGAATCCGCTTTTGCTATTGTCACTAATTTTTGCGTTACTATTAAGGCGCTTGAAAGCTTTCATTGGCCGTTATTACCTCGCACGAATCGTATGCAACACAGCGTATCAACATAACCTCGCCGAGAAGCGTATGGCAATCGCGCTTCGCCGCTCCTTGCATTCCCGCCGCTCTACTAACCCTAGGAGGAGATTTTCTTATAACTAACATCAATATTTACTCCCGTGGCACCATCTAAAGCACCAGTGACTGCAATGGCTTGTGTTTTGGAAATATAAAACTGTTCGCAGACATATGCGCGAAAGGGCAACCACGACGCCATTAGGGGATTAACGACGCAGCAAAGAGACTAACTGCATGCGTTTCGTCTTCCCGTTACTCCTTATAGATCGGCGGGGACGAACAGTTAATCCGCATTTATGCACACGGCACGTGCTCTGCCGCAGATACTCCCCTTGAAGATGAACGGTCGCCCGCGAAGACTAACGGCTGTATTTTAGTCCCTATTTTAGTCCTTTTTGCCTAAGAGTGTATGAGTGATTTTATCTACACCCGCCGTGACATCGAGAAAGCAAAGCTTAAGGCTTGGACGCACATCGAATATTCGAAGGTACACGTCTTTCGCGGTTGTTTTAGGCACTTTGCAGGCAGACGCAGCTCTGCTTCCGGAATGGCTGGTTTGTTAAAGAGATGCGGAGAGGAAAGGAAAGAGTTATTAAAGAACGCACGTACTGCGAGATGAGAAGTTTACATCTACGGAGGAACGCCCCTGACTTGTAACTATACATACGATGACTTATAGGTAACCTCCTTTGGTGCATGCGTTGTTTCGCCTGCGCAACCCGCGCGTTTCGCCACAAAGTTTATCTAGTGTGAGGCCAATTTGCAACACGGGGCAGTACAGTTACTTGATTTCTTGGGGCTTCACGCGCCGACGCTACACAGGCGATGAGGCGCGCCGGGGTGGAGGGCTCCGGATTTATTTGGACCACCCAGGGATCTTTAACTTGCGCCGAAATCTCGAGGACACGGGCGTTTTCGATTTTCAGCAGTACAGTTACTGGGCCGCGAAGTATAGATGCCGACTGTTTAGGGATACTGGAATATATCAATAACCGATGGAATTTGTTTGGAATTTCCATCAGATGGCTGTGTGATCGGCAAGCTGCTGGTCTCTGATAAAGCATTAACAGAAACTTCCTTTTTTTCAGGGGGGGGGGGGGGGGGGGACAAATTTGGGGATGTCGCAAGAGGTGTGACAGCGGACGCAATCTCGAAAGCGCACACGCTAAATTATTCTGAGATTTTCTTTCGTCCGCGTCATACCAAACATCTGATGCAAAACGAAACCGGGAAATTGCATTTTTTGCTCTTTTTATAGCGGTCTATTAAAGCAGCGCCGCCGACGGCTATTACGGCAAGTCATAAGGTACTCCGCAACCATCCACATTCCCGGGTTATTATGTGTGCCGAGTACATTATCCTGAATTTTTTTTCTGTTGATGCTTTTCATCTCTTCCGTCTAGCCAGGCGGTATTATTTCCCGGGTTTAATTATTCATTACGGTCTTCATTCCCGATTTCCATAAGCCTCGCCTCAGCCTGGTGCGGAACGCTGTATAATGAAAAGGGGTAAGGCAATAATTTTGGACCCCGGGACCCAGCTGCAGCTTCTAGGATTTTAATAACGCTTCATGAAATTATATTTAAATTAACGCGCTTTAAAAAGTGCAACGTGCCAAAAGAGATCTAAACAAAAGCAAAGAATGCATGCGATGGCTTTGGTTTCGCGAAAATGTCCGCTAGCTTTGGGGGTGGTTTTTAGAGAACAGAAGTACGTTTAAAAAGTTCTATGCATTCACCGTCATCTCAGGCATATTGCGATTAAACATTCCACGTGATGACAGCTTTTGTTCCTCGATATACTGCCTTTTTTTTCCGGCAGTCACGCTATTGTTTCAGAATGTATCCAATTACGCGAAATTCCTCTTGCGCATCAGTTTAGGTCCAAATAGATTTTTTTTTGTCCCGGACGGTGCTCACAGGAATACAAACGCATGTGCAAATGGACAAAGGATGTTCTTGCGTATGTTTTCCCTGTTGCGTGAATGCTCGTGCGTATTAGTGCGTACGCATGCCTGTGTGCGTGTCTGCGTGCGTACATGTGTGCATTCTCTGTGGGTCTTCGTGTGTACGCCTACGCATTCGCGCCTGCGTGCCTTTATCTTGCTGTGCGCTCTTAAAGTGAACCCACCTTTCGCCATTCTGGGTTTTTTGTGTTAAGTGCGTACAGAAGACAATCGCTGCTTTAAATTGGCAATCATGCTCTACGTATTTATTTCGGCCTTTGTTCTACGACAAACAGAGCCTCAACTTTAAATTGGGTAATAAAGAGGGTGTTACTATCTATCTATTATGATTACCAGCTGAATGTGTCCGTAATAGCGCTGATCTAAATATAATAGTAATCTAAATAGATGTCTCCAAAACAATGCACGACACATCGACAAATTGTACGAAGACGACGTGTGGCTGCGAATGGAGTCTACAAAAACAACGTCATCACGGTTGGAGGAGTCCGTGTGTCATGCTCAATTGTTAGGCGTGACGTCAAACATCCTGGTCGTATTGTAGGACTTTTTTTTTAAGTAGGTGTTTGTACATTGTGCAAAAAGAAATAAATTTTAGGCACAGCGATGGCTTCACTCTGCCGGCTACATGTCCACACCTCGTAATCGATCTCTAGTTTAAGAGTATATATGGTGCCCACACGATAGCGTAAAGGATAGAGGGCAGCGCAACGAACCGGACGAAGCGAAGACGAGACAAACACAGGCGCCTACCTCCTCTCGTCTGTTCGTCTCGTCTTCGATTCGTCCCGTTCATTACGCGGCCGTCTACACTCAAAGTTATGTACCAAAAAGCTCAAGCTTCAACCATAGCGATAATTGGACCTTAGTTTTTTTTTTTTTGGGGTGGGGGGGGGGGGCGGGGGGTTCTGCCTAGAGATAACTGCAGGTTTTATTAGCGGGTTCTTGTTTAAAGGTTCTAGTGGCGAAGCTAGAAATAATTTTCAGTGGGTGTTATACGCCACCCGTAAAAAAAAAAAAAAGCCTGCGCCCCTATAAAATTCTAGTCATTTCTCGGCTTAGCAAATTGACACCCTCATTGTTGTTTTTACAATAGTATATCGATTAAGTGTGTAAATACCATAGGCACAAAAGGGCAAAATGAAGGGAGAGGGAGATTACGCCGGTCGGAAAATTTCGGGGTTTGTTCTGTCATCTAACGCACCCTCCCCCCACCCCCCCCCACCCCCCCATTCCCCCTCCCCCACCTTCCTCCCCTGGGTACGCCCCTAAAAGACACCAGTAAATACAAAATATACTGGTTGTTGAACGTTCTATATATATTTTTTGCGATTCTTCGGTCATCACGCTATAAAACTGTATGTCCAATGCATTTTTCTTCTATTAAACATACCACTAACTCGTTAGACGGCAAAATCTTCCCGTCAATACGGATGGCAGATTGCGTAAATCCAGCAAGCTTTTCTTCTAGACTGCCATTTCACCACATAATCTAGTGTCCAAACCAAAAAACAAGTAATAAAGAAAATGCATTTTTAATTTTTGGATTTTTGCTTTGTGTTCTTTCTGTTCGCTATGTGCGTGCTTTATTAGTGCGAAGCAGTATATGTCAAACCCCCCTAAGTTTGCATTCCGGTGAAGCTGATTTACTCGGCGCCGCCCCCGGGCTCCTCCTCGCACACCGCTGCCACGTCTTTCACAAGTATTTTTCCCCTCGCCTCCACCGATTCCTCTTTGACAAATAGCGCAGTCGGCTGCTAAGGGTGGTGCCGTTATCAAATAATTGTGAAAAATAAGCAGAATCACGGACGGGCGTAACACATGCACTGCCCATTACTAAACTCCGTAATGCGATGTTTATGCGTAGCGCGAAATGCACTCTTCTCGGTCACGGCGCAGATCTAGTGCGTACCAGGAATTGATCACGTGATCAGCGAACGCACGGCGGCGGGCGCCACTCTTATGTCGCAGCTCGTGGCTCCCGCCGGGCAGCGTGTCGTTGCAAATGGTGCTTGAACCTCCCACGAAAATGTCACGTGGTTGTGGTTAGCCACCACAGGGGAAAAGCGAGCATGTTGCAAATCACGTTTGAACTTTTCGCACAAATGTCACTTGGTTTGGAATAACGGCGAACGGAACAGCGTCTGGTGAAAGCTTCAGGTGAAGGGCGCTCCAGCGACGCATAAAACAAGTGAGGGGGAGGCAGGGAGAGAAGTGACGCCACAGCCGCGAGTGCTGCCCTTTTCTTCACCATTCGCCAGACGCTGCTCAGTTTTTAGATGCGACGCTCAGAGCATCTCTTGTCGGCGGCCCTGTTCTTCCTGCGTGCGTCCGTTGTTGTCCGCAGCCTTTCCACTCTCACCCTCTCCTCTCCGATAGCGAACACTCTCTCGCCAGGGGGATTGAATTGGATTCGATTGGATTGGCTTGGCTTGGCTTGGCTTGGCTTGGCTTGGCTTGGATTGGATTGGATTGGATTTGATTTGGATTGGATTAAAGTGGAATGTGTTGGATTGTGTTGCGTCATAGCCGCGGCACTCTCTCCGCGGTCTCCTCTCCTTCGGGTGCACTGCGTATATGACCGGTGTGCCGCTCTACGGCGGCCTTTCGGTCGACGGTTGGTCTCCGCTTGCGCTTGAACCCCCCTCAGCATCGCATCACACCAGAATTCCCGCGAGGGGAGGTGGGCGTAATATCTTTCTTCCGCCGCTGTCGCGTTCACGCACTCGGTTACGCTAACAAAGAGACGCCGCGCCGCGTAACCCAGGTACCGGCTGCCAAAGCGCTGCGCCCTAAATTTACCGAAACCCACCGCCCCTGGTAAACATGTAGCTGCCGCCATTTCCGCTCAAATTCGACCTCGCCCAGTTGCTGCGAATCCCTGCCGGTTGAAGAGCAGTTGGAACGCCGGCGTGAGCCCATAACTCTTCTTCAGCTTGGGAAGCCTTCCGAGCGAAGTTTTCGCCGGTGTCGTTCACGCCTAAGTATGCGCCACTTTCGGTTGCCTATTTATGCGTGCACTTTGGTGGTGGCAGTCACGGTCTTCTTACGGCGACGCTGATGGGATACGCGGGTCCACCCGGCGTGGTCGTCGTCTTCCTCCGGCTCGTCGGCGGCGCGCGGACACTCGATGTCGTCGACTACGTGGCCGTCGGTGCCGGTGTTCGCAATTATAGTCCCCGTCGATGCACAGTCTGACACAGTCCGCACTCGCTGGGAAGGGTCCGCAGGTGACACATCCATTTCACAGGATTCGGAGAATAATTCCTCGTCGGAGCGCCGAAGATCCGCCCGCTGGGCAGGTCCGGGCACGCCCGCGGCGGCGGCGGCGACCACGTGGTCCAAGCCCGCGCCCGCAGAAACGACTACGACCGCCAAGCCGACGGAGTGCCCGGCCCCGCCGCTGAAGCAAGTAGCGAAGCGCAGCGCGTCCCCGGCGCGGGAGCAAGAGGTGGAGGACGAGTGCGACGAGGACATCGGCGACGCCGGTTCCAGCATGTCGACTGCCGCCTCGAGCACAATCAGCAAGCCGACGAGTTACGCCAGCCTCAACAACCGCTACCACAAGCTCGAGTCCCAGATGAACCGCTGGGGGAAGGACTTTGACGCCCTCGAGCGACGACTCACCAACAGAATGATACAAGTCATGCAGCAAGCAATTCAGCAGGCAATCCTGCCCGTTCAACAACAACTCAACCAACTGGCAGCATCCGTAAGGGGCGCAGCACAAGAGCACGGCAACCCGATCACCGTCTCTTCTCCGCCATGATGACGACGGCCAGGCAACGCACTTCGCTCCGCATCTGGCACTGGAACGCCAACGGCTTTCGGCGCCGGAAGGCGGTCTTGCAACAACACCTTCAAACGTTGACGCCGGCGGAGCAGCCCGACGTCATCATGATACAGGAAACCCAGGCAGAGAACGCGCCGTCCCTCCCCGGCTACAGGGCGCACGCTAGCCCGCCGAGCGCTCGCACCTGCGGGCGCGGAGCGGCGCAAGGCGTGTGCACCTTCGTCAGGAAGGGCATTACTTTCATCAAGCACGACGCACTCATGGGGAACCGAGGAAGCGCCATCGAGATGTGTGCGACGGAACTCTCGGTGATCACGGGCAAGCACAAGCACAAGAGCACGAGCACGATCGTCATGGCAGTCAACGTGTATAGTAACCCACAGCACAACCAGCAGCGCTTCAAGTCACTACTGCACAGAGCGCGCGGGGCAGTCTCCGCATGCGACGGCGCCATCGTCGTCGCGTGCGGGGACTTCAACGCGCGACACAAGGAGCTCGGGCCCACGCCGCCACGACGGTCAAGGGGCCGAGAGTTGCTGGAGGACGCCGCCGAAGCGGATTACGTACTCCTCACGGACCCAGCACACCCCCCACGCATCGGCACGTCCGTCGTGAAAGACACCACACCAGACCTGGCGTTTCTCCACCTGCCCGACGACCGTACGGCTAGCTGGAGGAACACGGGCATAAATCTCGGCAGCGACCACTACATCGTGGAAGTCGTCATCCCGGTCCGACCCAACAGTAAGACCAGCGCCGACGACGGGCGGATCAAGCACCGGCTGACGAACTGGCACGATTACCGCACCGAAGACCTGGGTGAAAATCACGGACATAGAGCAGTGGACGCGCAAAGTCGTCGCAGCCGTCGAGAAGGCGACTCGTCCGTCACGGAGACGTCCGAGGAGACCACGCGAATAGACCCCCGGCTCGCGCACATGCTGGAGGCTCGAAGCCTCGCTACAGCGAAGGTGGAAGCGGCAGCGCACAACCGCGCCCTCCGCAAGCGGATCGCCACGCTCGGCCGAGAAATCGAGAAGTACAGCCGCCAGCTGTGCGCGCAGCAATGGTTCGAGCTGTGCAACGAAGCCGACGGCCAGCTCCATCGCGGGGGAACGTGGGAAACTCCTCCGTCACCTGATGGACGAAACCCAAAGCAAGGAGTATCAACGCCACCGGCTCGCGCAATCACGTACGCGGGCGACGAAGGAGCTCGGGAACGGGAGGTACACAAGCGGCTCAACGAGCGCTACTTCCCGAGACCGCGATGGAACAACAAGGAGAGTACGCCGGCCCGCCCAACCCTTCGCCTCGACCGCGACATCGAGGGAGTGGGAGGTCCGGCGCGCCACCCAGGCCCTGAACTGCCGATCGGCGGCGGGCCCGGACCGCGTCACGAACAAGGCGCTGCGTAACTTGAGCGACGCGGCCATAACATCGCTTCACAAAGTACTTCAACGAGCACTGGCGAGCCGGCAGCCTCCCGCGACAGTGGAAGACGGCCAAGACAATCCTCATACCGAAGCCCAACAAGCCCGCCGGGCATAGAGAGCCTGCGCCCCATCTCTCTCACGTCGTGCGTGGGGAAGGTGTTGGAGCACGTTCTCAACGGACCGGTGGCAACGGTATCTCGAGTCCACGGCCTGTACCCCGACCCGATGCTGGGGTTCCGCTCGCGGCTGGGGACACAGGATGCAATGCTGCTGCTGCAAAACGCGAGGTGCTGGCTCCGCCGTCGGGGACCGACCTCGGACAACCGCGCCATCCTGGGCCTGGACCTGCAGAGCGCCTTCGACAAGGTGAAGCACTCGGCGATCCCTGGCCCAAGGTGTCCCGGCTCGGCCTGGGACAACGCTCTTACACTACGTTCGAACCTTCCTGACCGGCCGCACGGCCCGACTGGAGGTGGGCGGGACACAACTCGAGGAGCGAGAACTGGGGCAGCTTCGGCACGCCGCAGGGCTCTGTCATCTCGCGCCGCTGCTATTCAACCTCGTAATGATCGGCGTGGCCCGCCGCCTGGACGAGCTACCCGACGTCCACTACACCATCTACGGTTCCGACGACATTACGCTGTGGGTGCCGGGCGGCAGCGACGGCCACATCGAGTCGGCGTTACAAGAGGCGGTGGACGGCATAGAGGAGAGCCTGCGCGGCACGGGTCTCCGATGCGCCCCGCAAAAGTCGCAACTCCTGGTCCTGCCCCCCGACGGGACGTCACTGCAAGAGACCGAAGCGGAGCGCAGCATCGTGGTGCGCGGGAGCGAGGGCACGGCGATCCCCGAAGCGACGAGCATCCGCGTCCTGGGTATGCACATCGACGCGAGCCGACGCTACAAACAACACCACGGTCGAACGGTTGGTAACAAAGATGGGCATCGCCACGCGCCTCGTCAAGCGCCTCGCCACGCGGGCGCGCGGCATGCGAGAAGCGAGCCTGCTGCGCCTGCTGCAGGCGTTCGTGGTCAGCCAGGTGGGCCTACGTGGGAGCCTTCCACGACTGGCGGACCCAAGAGCGCGCAAAGATCGACGCGGCGATACGCAAGTCGTACCGGGCGGCCCGTGGGCCTCCTCAACAGCACGAGCAACGCGGCCCTCGCGTCTCTAGGAGTAGCACAACACGCTCTCGGAGATCAGCGAGGCGCAGCGAACGTCGCAACTGGAGCGCTAGGGTCGACCCGCACGGGCAGAAGGTTACTACAGCGCGTGGGACTAAGCTGGTCCTGCGACGAGGAGGACGAGGTAGTACCCGCTGCCGACGACATCGCAAGCAGCCTGGTGATCCCGCCGCTACCCAAGAACGTGGCGCCGGGGCGAAACTCGGAGCGGAGGATGGCGCGGGCGTGCGCGCTCGCCAAGGGGTACAATGGGAGGAGCGACGCGGTGTACGTGGACGCTTCCAAACGCCGCGACAGGGAAAACACCTACGCCGTGGTGGCGATACGAGCCGCCACGGGAGAAGTACTGAGTGCGGGCAGCGTGCGAGCCAAGACCGCCAGACAGGCGGAGGAGGCGGCCATAGCGCTGGCCCTGCTTCACCCCGACACGCGAACGGTGTTCAGCGACTCGAAGTCGGCCATCGCCAATCTCGCCAGGGGTACGGTCTGCAAGACAACGATGCGAGTCCTCTCCGGCATCGGGGAAGGCGCGCGCAAGAGCGCAACGACGACCGTGCGCTGGTTTCCGGCCCACATGGGTCGGGAGCTGCGAGGCGGCTACAGGTACGTCAACGAGGCAGCCGACGCTGCGGCCCGTGATCTCGCCGCGTGCCGGGCCGCGCCAGCGACGGACGCCGACGTCGACGAGGAGCCAAGCAACGACGAGGACGACAACGGCGCAGAGCCCCTGACCACATACGGTGCTACGCTGTGTTGGTATAGGACAGAGAGGCAGGCCTATCCTCCGCCCCACCCGGGGCTTGCGAGGAGAGAGGCCGTGCTTCTACGACAACTGCAAACCGGGACGGTGCTTACGCCGGCGCTCGCGCACCACGTGTGCCCGGACATGTACGAGGACGAGGTGTGCAGTGTGTGTGCGCGTGTGAACGGAGACTTGGCCCACTTGATGTGGGAATGTGCGGACCACGACTCAAGTGCGGGGAGGCCGATCCTCCCACCGGACATTGCGGACTTAGTGCGCTCTTCGGGGCGAGAAGAGCAGCTAAGGGCCATCCAGCGGCTCGAGGGCTGCACTGGACAGGCAAAGGCGAAAGGGGAACCCGCACTCCCCTCGGCCTCCTCCTGCGGGAGCGAGGGCTAGGGGCGACAGCGGCGGCACTCCAAGTAGCCCGCGCCGACCAGACGCAGACCTTGGGGTCGGCCCGACGCCGCGGTGAGCGGTGAAGACTACGGGACGGTGAAGCCCTGCGTGGCCTGATCCGTCCCCGACTGCCGGTACCTCAATAAAGTCCTTTCTCTCTCTCTCTCTCTTGGTGGTGGCAGGTGGGGGGCGTGCACGCATAGCTAGGTTTCATGCCGCTACCGATGAAGTGTCGGTTGTGCTACTGGGAGATTTAAACGTCGCAACGACATGGCTCAGTGCGCGTTGTCGGCTGTCCTCCTCAATCGGGTGTTTTGGGTCTGTGTTGATGCGTTAAGGCCTGAATACATGGAGCGAATATGCGATGAAAAGTCGACGAATAACGCCCGGCGGCGCCCGCCCGACGCGCGGTGGCGGAAAAAACGTCTGCCACCCATGGAAGAAAGAATTCTGCCACCGATCTGCCGAGGACAGAAAAGTTCGCCCGGCGTCGACGGCAGCGGAAGCGGCAAAAAAACAGCGCACCAAATCTAGCCAATCAGGAGGTATCGCCACTCGCTCCCATTTCCGCATGCTCCGCTTGTCTGCATCGTCTGCTGGGCGTGATGTTCACCGTTCACGCCGGTCGTGGGCTTGGTAAAATGTAGTCGTCGAAAGCAGCCCGGATAGAATTCAACGACAGATTTATTGCAACTGTACAGAATCACACCATCCTGTGGGATAGCGGGATATCAGTTTACAAGGACCAGAGAAAAAAGAACGTGGCCTGGGAAGAAATTGCTGCCGAACTACAGTGTGACCTGCAAGGTATTTGTCCATAGATATTCTCGTATTCGACCACCCAAGTCTGCTGTCGTCAGGGTGCCCCACTCATCAACGGTAAACGACTCGACGTGCACACAATGAAGTGGCGGCGAGCTGTGCTGCTGGGAAGAGGCGACTGTACATAAGCCGCTTTCGGCTACTTCACGGGCACCCAAACAACCACCGCCCGGATGCCTACCTAACGACCGTAACCATTCAGCGGTGGTAGTGACAAAAGCTTCCCGCGTAGTTGGAGCAGACGATCAAGTGCAGACGATTTTCGCCCAGTGTAGCCAGGCAACAATCAGATCGCCGCTTTCTTTCAACTGCGGCGGCACATGCACATCGGCTACCCAACAACAAGATTAGAAACAATTTTTAAACAATAATTTTACGCTTTTTTTGGAGTGTTTCATAATTTTACAAACCGTTGTAGTGGTATCGAGAGCTTTTTGCTTGTGATGCGCTTCGTTTCGCTGCGTTTGCCTCATCTAGCCACACTGAGAGAGACTTAAGAAGCGAGGCAGCGGCTACACCATATAGTTTCGAAACTCTATGGCAGACACCGTGTTTTCGCCCCGTGTAGCGCAGCTCGACGAACACTCGGCGGTGCGCCGCGGTGGATTTTTCGCCGGGCGAACATCGTCGTGAAAGTTCGCTCCATGTATTCAGGCCTTTACACAGACAGTAAGATGACACCGAAGGGGAAGGGAAACGGGAAGCGACATGTTTGTACGCAAGAATAGAGCTCAACGGCTTCCAGGTTTTAAGTAATTATGGGACGGATGCACGCCGTTCGTTTGGAGGCGAAAGAGCTAGCTAGAGTACCGAACGGAAGCGCGAATGGGCGTCACAACAACAGAAAGCTGCTGCCGCTGACATTACCGCCTCAAGTTCCAGCTTGTCGATTAGCGGCGAATCCCTTCCTGGATGAACAGGAACTTACCCGTTCGTAACGCCCGCGTGAGACAAAAATCACTTCTACACATAACGGGCTTTCACAGGGACATTTTCGCCGTGTCTGTCACTTATAAGCACGCTCACATGACCGGCTTCCGGTTTATGCGTGAACAGGTCTGTAATGGAAAATAGTGCAAGGGGGGGGGGGAGGTAAGGAGCGTGCATTCGCAGCTATAAGTTTCATGCCCGTACTGATGCATGACTTGTACGTTGTGGCGGCGCGCAGTTTAAACACGGACGTTAAACGGCCCAATTAGGTCTGGCTAGTGTCCTGGATGGTTGAGCGGATTTGGTTGGTTATTACACAATCAGTAAGATGCTTACGACGAGGGAAGGCACAGGCTTCTCGATGTTTGTCCGCAACAACAAAGCTTGGGAACTTCCATTGTTCACTGAACTAACTGGCAAGGAAGCATGCTCCACCGCAAGTTACGAGCGGGTTTTGTTTCGTGCGCTCTGCGAACTGCTTCCAGCTTCGCAGGTCATCCTTTTTCACACCTTGGAAGGCAGATAATTTTTTTTATGTACAACGTGGAAGCGTGGACTAGTTGATGAAACATGCACGGAGTAAAACAGCCCGAAAGTAGAGGACGAGAGATAAAACACCACAACGTTATGCTGTTTCCTCTCCCATTCTTGTCTTTCACGCCATTTTATCCCATGATGCTTTTTATGGTGCAAGTCGGAATTCCTTCGAATAACCCGAGACCTCTATATTCACGTATATGAAATATCCAGTGCAAGCGTGCCACACACTGATCTGTCTTCGCCCTTGCCTCTCGTAACCTCCGTGTGCCCAATTTCTCATCGGTGCCGATCTTATCGCACAACGAAAAAGCCTTCTTCTATACGAGGTGCGCGCTGTGTGCAAAATAGCCTTTGTCGTGTTTATGTGCTCTGTCGTAGCCGTGGAACTCGTGTTTTTTAAACTGATGCAGCACAGAGAGATACCGCCGCGCAGCGTTTGCTTCCTACGTCTTTCAAGATACTTTGAAATCAACTCTACTTCCGGCAATGATATGTGTGCCTCGCTCTGAGTCCTCCTCAAGCCCGCCTGGACAGTGAGCTAACGTTGTTGCGTGAAGTGCAAAAAAAGGAAGTGAAACGCGTACTTTATTTCGCTCCAGATATAAATGATCTCCTCCACGAAGCAGGTTATATGTCTTGTCAGGGGCGCGCGCCAAGCGAGTGAGCCGAAGGAAACACACTGCTGTAGCGGGCTCGTATATTGGGTTGTACGTCGGGACCGGCTGGTGTGCCCAACACGTGTCTTTATCCGGCTTCCCTACGTGGAAGAAAAATATTCCCAACAGCCCACATTTCCGCCCACCTCTTTTACTTTTATCCGCGAAAGAACGGTGTGACGCGGTGAGTTATAAATCTTGGCGCGCGATGTGCCAAAGAACGCTGCAGAAAGGAAGACGTGTTGGCGCATTTCTCATTTTCCTTCGGCCGAAAAATGAAGGGCATCGTATAAGTCTCTTTTGCTTTGCTACTAACCATCGCTTGAACTTTCACTGGTGGCTTTCCTTTTATTTAGCTGTGGCCAGAGTTTATGGACTTTCACTTGTGGCTGTGATTTTTATTTAGCTCAGGCTAGAAATAAACTCTCGAATGTCGACCGACGTGAGAAGCTTGCATGAAGTTGACTCTCTGGACTACGAATTACGTCTGAGAGAAATTCCGTCTAGCAAGCAAATATGCTGCCGCTGTATGACCCTTTTCCACTACATTTATTCCGCTTACTTTAACGAGCCCGGGATTTGTCCCTCGCGTGCATCATATTCTGCGATTACCAAAACATTAGCTTTGTCTCTCGCTGGGGTCATTTTAGGTCGACGATGTAAGGGTATTTATAACACCATTGTTAAGACCACATAACGTTTGTACGTCCCGTCAGCCAAGCGTTTTGGATGGCGGATTTTAAGAGGCGCCCTGCAATCACAAGGCGATTCCTTCCAATTCCCCTTCAAGGTCACCAAAGGTCACCTGCGCGAAAAGTTCAATTGATTGATTGTAGTGTTTACCACGCCGACGCAACGCAGAAGATGAGGCGCGCCGTAGTGGAGGGCTCCGGGTTAATTTTGACCACCTGGGGATCTCTAAGGTGCGCCGAAATCTTGCACACACGGGCGTTTTTGCTTTCCGCTTCCATCAGAGAAGCGGCCGCCACGCCCGGGAATCGAAGTCACACCTTGTTGCGCGAAACGTTCAATAATTCAAAAGTCTGGTGAGCGACTATGGCCGTGTTGTCACGACAAGCTGAGCACCCATCCTGGACATGACGCCATCAAGTCATTTTTCTTGCGGCTACATTTCGGTTTTGGTGAAGTTATTGCAAATGACGACTGCCGGCACTGTTGAGGAGCAGCAGTGGAAGCAAAACTAAATGTTCTTGGAAAAAAGTTTCTTGCATTTCTCACTTGTTCTTGCATGAAACCCAGTAGAACGTCCTAATATCGTGCTTTCATTAACCAAACATTTTCTTCAGCGTTGTTAGCGATTCCACTATAAATGTTCACCGCTAACTACGGTATTCGACTGATGTTTCCGACATGTGTTGACTCTCGTTGGTGTCCAAACTTCTAGATAACATTCTATTTATTTCTTCTGACTTCTTTCCGAAAACTAGACTATCTTATGCAGGACTGTCTATTGCAGCACAGCCTTGTTGGCTACCCTTCGCCGTTACTCTCACTGTTAACGGCACGAAGGTTCTCCTTTTTACGTATGTCTTGCACTAACAAGCCGTTGTAACTTCTGTATGAAAATCTTGCAAGGAGCCATTTATATCTTCTAGCCTTATCAAATCGTCGCATTCTTCTGATCACTTTAAACATTTCTGAGGTAGTGGAACTAGACCTTTTGTTTCCTTTTGTCTTGATATTAAACCTCGGATTGACAGTAAAGAAATTTTATCTTCTTTATTTTTTGTCATACATCAGCAAAGATGGTTTGTCTTTTTGCGTTATGTCCTGCTCAAGAACACCATCCATTCCTCTCACCAACAGTGTGCAAACTAATTAAGCTCTTAACAGCACCGCTTCTTTGTTCGAGCACTTCACCTACATTAAAAACCACAGCTCTTCTGTGATGGCGAGGCGAAAACGCTGTGTTTCACTAGTGGCGCCAGAAGGAAGGACCGAGCAAGAGCGCGGGGTCCTGTGGTGTGTGACGACCGGTAGACCACGTGAATTGCGTTCGCGTTACGTCTACGTAAATGTGGCATTCGCTGAGTCGTCTGTGGGAAACCGCAGTACTTTCTTTCATGAGGTCGAATGCGCGATTGCCGGTACCGACGTTGCCGTAGGCACGTGCGACTTCACGCCATATGCGTTTATTACCGCAAATGAGCCAATGCAGGTTAACTACATCAACAATTATTCCGCGATGCTCCAAAAGCTTACTGTTCGCGAAAAGTTTATATTTCCACGATTCGTGTTCACAGCAACATTAAACAGCGTGAGTCGGGACTCAAGCTGTGAAGAGCACAACGTGGGCACAACGTGTTCACGACAGTGCTTCAAAGCTGTCGCCGTGCACCGCCAAAGCGCCATTTTGTGGGGTGTCTTTGGATTGTTTTTCAAACTTCGCGCCAAAAGAAAAAAAAAAGTGCGGGCTAATGCGATTCCTGAAATCGCAGCGCGTAACGTACAAACAGCCAGCGACGACTAACTCCCACGAACAATGCGGCTGTCCATTTCCTTCGCGTCGAACAAGGGGGCTCTAACCGCGGCTGCCGGACAGTGCACGAAACGAAGCTGCCATATGCAAAACAGCGCTCCGCGCACTTCTCGCCCAATTTTCGAGTTCCGAATGTTTGGGGGCCTTTCCCCGAAGCACAACAACGGCGCCCATGCAATTCCCCAACCGGCATTCCCCCCTCCCACCCTTTACCGTCTCCTTCCCCGTCCAGTCAACTACGCCATCCCGTCCGCGCAAGCATTCCCAGGGGGCGTATTAGCATAATGTCGGCGCGGTCGCATTAAAGGGAACGGCGGCACATTCCAAACCACCGCCCAAAGCAAGGAAAATAGCTGGAAGAAGGCGGCAGCAGCGCCACCTGGGCATTGTGCTGCACCCGTACGCGAAGTTTGGGGGCGCGTGAAACGGAACCCGCGTGGGCACCCGTTTTCGGCACAGCTGACTACCCAGCCCGCTGTTTATAGCGGTAATGAGAGGAGGCAGAGATGGACCAAACTTCTTCCACGGCTCTCTTCCAAATTCTGTAGGGTTCTTCGCGTCGTAATGTACCATTCTTTGTGCGTGAGAGCGGGTGGGAAGAGAAGGTAGAGTGTATGGTGGTTGGCTGAGTGAAATACTTCCCTCTTGTTGGCCTTTTTTTATTCCTTTTTCTCGTCAGGCAATTTTATTGGGAGTCGGGCCAAATTGCGTAATTTCATTCTGCGCGTTCGCATCGCCCTACTTAATATTCCCGCCGCCGCGGCCTTCTCAAACATGTACGGATCATTCAACGTGCGCGTATCGATTCGTTTTCGGTGCTTCGCCAAACCCCACCACCACTTCACTTTGTTCTACCATCTTTGTCTATTTAAAAAACTTATATCAGCAAGAATACGAATACGACATCTTTTATGAATCTTCGTGAGTAGACGGGAGCAGTCTAAGGACGGCGGTTCTGCGCTTTTGAATGCACGGGTGCTTTACCACCGACATTTCTGCCCGCTCTACAGACTACGGAGAGACGTCAGTTTCTGTTATGCCCCTTTGTTAAAGCTTACATTTTCCTCACAACCGGATACCTGGGATAACGTATTACTCGGCCACTTTGGGATAAGCCGTGCAGGTCCTTCAAACGTAATTTTAACACGAGACGTATGCCTGACGTGGCGCCTTTCCTGCTGCTTCTTCCTTAAATTAAGAGCCCACCGAAATTCGAGAACTTCATCTAATGTAATGAAAGCTGCTGAAAAGATACTCCATAAAGTAATTTTCGGGAGAGGACCAAGAGATCCTTGAGGAACTCTGCGGTCGGCTAGATATACCTTAGGATTAGCACCTTCTAGTACGACTTTGTAAGCGACGCCAGGTGAATACTTAGGTTAATTGCGGTTGTGTTGAGGCAAAGTAAGGCGAAGGCTGTGGTAGTGGTGGAGGATGTCAAGGTAGTGTGATGTAACAGCGGGAGGTGGGCGAGACATTGCAGTGGTTCTTGTCCTAATAGACGTTCGAGGTATATCGGAAAAACTTTACCATGCCTCACTAAAGAAAGTTGAGAGAAGCGTGAATGTCTTGCTACGTCAAGACATGCGTCAAACGTGCGTCCAACCTTCGCGGAAGTGCGTCCAATGGATCGTGAAGCCTTTAGAGACCCAAAACCCAAACGTAGAACGAACCCCTGAAGCGATATTTCGCGCACTAAGTAAACACATCTACGTCGATCTAAATGTATACCGATATGTGGCTTATGAGGTATTCCGTTGTACTCCTTCATGGTCGGTCTTATCTAAAACCACTCTCTGTAATGATGTAACCATTTTGACACAATAGAATCCCGGTTTCTCGCACGTGCAGTGGGTCCTGAGATATTAGCGCTTTCCGGTCGACCAACCGGTCCACGGGGAAAGGCATTAGTTTTTTGACAGCACGCCATCGGTTACCCTAATAAAGCTTTCGCTTTAAAAATATTCTCTACACCATATACCATGGCGTTGCTAATGGCCCAAGAAATTAAAAAAGCTGAACTCGACAGTAGACCATGGAGGTGCAGAAAATTACAGGAATTTTTGGCAGTACGCTGAATTCTTTTACACTAATTGGTTTAATTTATATAGTAGAGTTTCTGGCCTTCTTGTTATGTGCAGTGTGCTCAAACAGTGTGTAGTACAACATGTTTCTTTTTGCTTCCGTCTGGGTTCAGGAGAGCGGGCGAGGAATGGGAGAGGGTGGAGAGAGCGTAGCGCCACCTCTGGACGCTGCATTAGACCACGGAGAGAGGGGGGAGGTGGTGGCTCAGAAGCAGCAGGAACGTGGGAAAGATGGGAAAGGGCACGGCGTGAAAGGAGACACTGCCGCTCCGGCCGTCAGTATTGTGGACATTCCCTCACGGAAAGACGCGGTCGTTTCCTCAAACCTATTGGACCGGGCTCTGGTGAATTTTTTGTTTCGGAACAAGCGCAAACTAATGAACCGCAACAGCTCGATGTGTAATCCGTCACTATATGGAGGCCCCAGTGCACAACAATTTTAATCGATGCAGTTTTTTGTGAAAATTAGCTGCAATTTTGGTATAAAATATGCCGAAATGCAGTAAAAATGAATATATTTTGGTGGCACGGCAGGGGAGCAGGCGGGCCAGCATGTCGCATGCACTCTGCCCCGTCAACGACAATCGAAGCCTATTGCGTATTTAAGCTCCCCTTCGGAGCGTAAAGACGTTGCAACAACCGCGACGCAGATTTCCTACGATATGCGAAGCATTGCGTACGAGGGCTTACGATGTCGCCTACATGATGTCATTTTTTTACGATGTCAGAGTGCCACAACGCAAGTCCCATCCTTCTTGACTGACATTTTGTCACCCATTTCACCATTGCCGTACACTCAGGACTTGGCAAAGTAGCCGTCTTCTGGGGCGGTAGATGGTTGTTGAGGCGCACGACTGTGTTCGACTTCCCGTATTCTTTGGAGTCTCTCCTCTTGTTCCCCAGTGGTCGCCTGTGGGGCCCACCCTCAACTGACATTGCGGGTGTCCCAAGGGCTGGTTTTCAGAGGTTTAGGACGCAATCACTCACGCCATTTCGACTGAGGTCCGACAATTAAAAAAATCAGTTTGCAGATATTGTGTTATGGACTAGGTGCGAATGTTGAGATGCGTATACGGCCGCTCCACCGTCCACACGCAACTGGGCTTGAGCTCCTTGTGCCGAAGCCAATGGTTTACGATCACGGACACTTCGTGCACGAGCGGCGCTATTTAGGGCCGTGCAACGGGAGACCGAGCAAGACAGTGATTGAGTAGGTAGCCAAGCAATTATTTGCAATACAATTTTTTACCGCAACTGCAAGCCATGAACTTTGGCAAAGAATTTACTAAGCGGTTGCAGGTTGCAGGCAGGTGCTTCCAGTTTCACCCAGAGAAGGCAACCATTTTATTTTGTCGCTAATATTCCCCAAGTTACATGCCCGAATCCTTTTACGCCCACGCCTCACTTCGTGTATTTGTTCTATCTCTTACTATCCTTCTCTGTTCGCCTTTTATTATGTCTTCACAACGGGCTGCCCTCCTTTATAAAGACCGTATAAAAGTCTTCGCCGCCCATCCTCTTTAAATTTCCCGCTTCGTTGGTTAACGCGTTTGCTTCAGGGCCACAGTTTTTTTTTTCGCTCTCTTTTTACCGTCGTCGCCCACACCGAAGAAATACATCGATTGGCACTTCCGTTTTCTCTTATCCCATTTCGTTCCTGGCGCGCTGATAAAAAAGTCAAAAAGCTGTGAAGTGGATGTTAAAGTAAGCTAAAAGGGGGCAGAAAGAAGCCGCAGGACTTATTAGAATTTCGCCGGAAGCGCTGAACCGGAAGTGGCTGTGCGCCCGTCGCGCCCACGCTCTCCCTACGTACGCGAAGGAAGAAAATGGTATGGAAAGGAAACGCGGCCTAATAAAGTGAACTGCGCAGCCAACTCCACGCTCCAACAAGGATAAGAGAAAGCCAAATAGGATTGAGTGCATCTTCCACCTTTTCGTGTCTGCGCGCGCCTTTTCTTGCCCACGTTCTCGACACTTTCCTTCTCGGTGTACTACGCGTTTCCTGAGGATGTCCTCCCATCGAGGTACGGCGACATTTTTCACCCTGCCGGTCGTCCGAATTTGTTCGCTCCTCCCGGCGACAGCGTAAAAGAACGAAGAGAAAAGCGAGAGTGGCTCGAATTTATTTCCCTTACGAGCCGGTTCTACGCTCTTGCTCGTTTACACCGGCGCACCTGCGCCGCCCATAGTGCGCTATGCTGTCAAACTTGTTATTCGGGTGACAGGGGAAAAAAAGCACGCTTTTCTTTGTCACCGTGTTTACTTTCCGACCAGACCAGTACTAGTTGCTTTTTATTTAGACCAGCTATGAGAAAGAGGGAGCCGGCAATAGGATCACAAAGAAGCGCAAAAACTTGTGCTAGTTTGTTTCATTCTAAAATGTTGATTCGTGGTTCACTTTTTTCCCCACACCGAAAGGAATAACGAGGTTTCTTTTTGCAGCCGGAGCCTATTAAAGCAATGGCCTTTCATCGCCCGTTTTGTGCAATCGGCGCCGTCGGGAAAAACTACGATAGCTCCAAAAGGATATCCACCAGATTTTCACCCCATTAGCGGCGAACGAGGGCATGCGTGCCATGACATTTCAACTGCCTGAACGAGCGTAAGCTGCAGCATGACACTGCCTATGACTGTGACGCGTCATGTTGTTGTAACCTACCGTCACTAAATAAGTTACGCTTAAAAGTTCCGCCCCTTCGTGCACCCGAAAGAGTCTGGGGGCCATTCTGTTTTCTGGCTGGCAGTGTTCGCCATCCTCTTCTCCCAACGAAACCGCCGGGCCGGTTGGGGTGACGGGCAGAGTGTCGACCGGCCGGTCTAGCGTCCGCACAGCAGAGAGAGAGAGATTGAGAAGAGAGAGAGCGAGAGAGAGAGAGAAGGCGCCCAGAGACAAAATGGCTGCGCCCAATATGTAAACAAATAATCACGTGGGTGCCGACGCGACCCAATAAAAATTCTGTCCGAACATAGCAATGAGAGAAAAGAGTGCCGATACTCTAAAAGTCTTAATTTTGTGACGCTAAGCAGGACCATAAAGAAGCGCAAAACTTGCGCTTTATTGTTTTATTCTAAGATGTTTCGTGGTTCACTCCCCCCCCCTCCCCGCCCACGTAAAGGAATACGAGGGTTCTTTCGCAGCCAGAGCCTATTTAGGAAATAGCCTTTTATCACCCGTTCTGTGCAGTCGGCGCCATCGGTAAAAACTACGATAGCTGCAAAAAGGATATCCACCATATATTCACCCCATTAGCGACGAACGTGGGCATGCGTGCATGACATTTCAATTGGCTGAACGAGCGTAAGCTGCATCCTGACACTGCCTATGACTGTGACGCGTCATATTGGTTCAACCGCGGGTACAGGGCGGTCTGACGTCGTCATTGTGCACAGGATGGGTGGCCAACGTTAAGCCTACCGTTACGCTTTGACGTCTAACGTCGCCAATCTGATATAACCGGTGATCATAATTTATTTCAGAACGATTGCATTCTCTCCGTCAATAATGAATTTGAGCTAAAAACGCTCCAGTGGAAACAGCGTCATAATTTAAGTTAGACGCACACGTCTAGCATCGACATGGGATTTTCAAAAGACCGGAAATTTTTCTCTCCACAAAAGTTGATGCCTCGTGCTCCCATAGCGGTGTGCCGAAATACTTGTGCGAAAGGGTAGCTCTACTTGCTCAATTAAGCGGACCCTTCAGCTCCCCGTCAAGGCAACAGCCATGAACGCAAACTTGGCCGCCACTAATGGAGTTACAAGGCGTCTTTGCTTCCTCATCAAGCGCTTTATAGTTCTATCAAGGGGATTCACATTCGGCGCCACAGTGCGTGATAATGTGCAAGATAACGCAGGAATAAATGTATCTTTAAAGCATTTAAGCAGTAGTAGCTAGATGTTTTCACCCAGTGTAGGTCGTCAAATAAGTGCGGACAATTGTAATATGATAGACTCGCCTATGGAAAGCCGCCGTCGTGTTCATTTGCCCCTATGTTCTCCACCCTAGACTTTTGTACATAAAAAACGCAAAGGCACCGCCTTCTCCATTCGCCAGTAAGCTAAAACAAGGAGCAGTCCCGTCTCACCCCCCCCCCTAACCGCCCACACCCTTCTTTTAAGGAACCTAAGACACTAGCTGAGATTATGAAAATTTCTCGAATTAAATTACTTAGGGATACTATGGGACGAAAAATAAATCTGGCCACTAACGACGGGCAGGACACTGCCTTATTCACTAGCGTCTTTGCAAAAGTATACAACGCTACCAATTATCAGGATTGGCAGATTTGCAGAGTTTTTTTTTTTTTTTTTTTTTGTGGGGGCGAGGGGCCACGCAGGCGCAATCGTTTTCATAAAAAATATAGCCTGGTAAAGCGAGTAAAGCGTACAGCCGTTCCTTTCAAAGCCGAGTGAGTGAGTGAGTGAGTGAGTGAGTGCAGTGAGGAGTGAGTGAGTGAGTGAGTGAGTGAGTGAGTGAGTGAGTGAGTGAGGTGAAGTACGAGTGCGTATTGGTGGAATGAGGGAGTCCTTGAGTGCCGAGCGAGTCAGTGAAGAGTGAGTGAGAGTCAGTGAGTGATTGAGTGGAAGAGTGAGTATTGCGTGGGAGAAGTGAGTTAGTGGGAGAGAGAGTGAGCCGCAGAGAGAGTGAGAGTGAGTAAGCGAGTTAGTGAGCGAGCGAGCGAGTGAAAGAGTGAGTGAGCGAGCGAATGCACGAGTGTTTGAGCGTTCACCTATCTTTGTTGGGCGTGTTTTGTATGAAACGACCGCGGCCGAGAGTCGTTAAGTTTCGCTAAATATACATCAGCGAGAAGCGAACACGTCATCAAAGCGTCATCACTCAAGTTGTCCTTTTCAGGTCGTTCTGTTGTAATAACCAGCATGATCGCGATGAGTTGGAGCTATTAGACTGCATTTGCTCATATGCATTTACAAGGCCTGACGAACCCGTGATTCAAACAACACGGGCTACCACTTACAGTCCTAAACGCTTTGCTTGGGAAGAATCTACTTATATCTCGAATAGAGAATCTAGATATACAAAGTCATGCTAGAAGGGAACAGTGCTTGAAAATAGCACCCTTACGTCCTCGTTATCGCTATGGCTCCAACATATTTACGCAATGAAGTGCGGTCCGGCCGCTATCATACCACTATTAAGGCACCCCTAAAGAGCGCTTCTTTCGCAACTCTGCTGTGGGACCGGTTTCTACCATTCGCACGTACCCTTTATCTGCCGCGGGCCAATGAAAGGGTAGGCGAGAAAGACCGTAACGACCGTATACCATTCGGAGTGGAGCGATAAGAGTGCGTTAAGGGCGCACGGAGCGCACACTGATCGATCGAGCTGATGAAATATAGGGGCGCTCATCGACCGATGCAGTTGCTCAAGTTTGCTCGATGGAGAGCGGAGAATACAGAGCGGCCGGATAGCGCGGCGTTCACCGTCGTCTGATACTATGGTCCATGCAACTGTATGTAGCCGTTGTGCTCCAAGCGCGTGGTAATGTTCGGGTAAAGTAGAATACGTCTTTATAAAGTTAGCCGCTCTCATAAAGTTCGCTAACATTATTAGTCTCACGCAAATCGTCAGTGTAACCTGTCATGGGCACGTCGATGAGTATTCTTAGTGCTGTATGGGAACTTAAACGAGTAATTCGGTGCAAGACGTTTGCACTGTAAAGAACAACAAAAGGGCGCCATTAGTTTATTCGACTTTTTTTTGCCCTGATGAACGAAAAAGGGCGACTTGAAAGACTGCGCTATATGCATAGTGCTTTGTATACGGAAGGAGATCAGTTTCTTTGTCACAATGAAAATGAGCTTCACGTTTTCTTGAAGGCCAAGATTGCTGTGTGAAGATAAGCACTTTGTCTCGTTTACCACACTGTTCCAGTAGTATTAACGCCTAGGGGCCACGCTCACGAGCATTTGCATTCGCTAGTACAAGCGCATCCCTTAGACATACATACAGGTCACACAGTTACTACGACATGGGGCTATTTTTTTGGGGAGGGGGGATGCAGTAAGCATCTAGGAATAATTGGCTCAAAAAAGAAAACATACATTCGTAGCGTAACGCATTTCACTCCATTGAACAGATGGGTCATTCTGGAGGAATGTAATAAAATTCGTTAAGGCCTTGCTATTTGGACGCCACTGCTTATATTGCCACAAGAAAAGTATCGTTTTAAGCCCCATGCATTTCTGTACGGTATAAACACCAAATTTAGAGGGATTAAGGGAATCTGGCTGCTGCGATAGTTGGTTCAATTGTATTCGCAAAATATCTTCACGCCAACCAAAACAAAACAAAACAGGAAATACGAACGGAACATGCGCTACTGCAAGTTATTTTATTTTGGTGCCGTGTGTTTAGCCTATATAACCTATCCCAGCATGCGGAGCATGCTTCGTAACACAGTTCACACATGCACACACACGCGCAAACACGTGCACACGTTCTAAATCGTTCTTAAAATTCAATCTCTAACGTGAAGAGCGCCACCAATATATTACTGATACAAGTTGCGTCACGCTTTTCTTGATGTAATAATATCGCCCACGTAATTCGCGTGCCTTCGCTCACGGCTTCCACCCAAATTTGCAATCCTAACTTACATTACGAAATGGAGGAGATGGAGGCGCACTGCGGTTTTTGCAATAGTGTCGACCAGTTAAGGGTGATTAACCCCGGTGTTCCGAATTCCTCCTCCCCTCGAGTCTTCAGCTGAGAAGAACCTCGATAGAGATTTTCGCACGTAAAAGCTCTGCGGCATCCTGCCGCTCAGCCGAGTAGAGAAAACACATACATGGTGTGGTGGACAGACAAAAATCCCAAGGCGAGAGAACTGTTGGAAGCACATCGCCTAAGGTTAAAGGCACGCTATTGTGTTAATAAAACTACGGTGATATCGTTAAACGTTGAGGTGCAGGTTTCTGGATAAATTACTTCGCTGACGCAAGTTGGCACGCATATTGCTTAGGTCTGAATGTTGGTATAAATGTACACTGCTAGACTTTGCTAATAAACATGAGTGTAGCGCATGTCCGTGCCCTCTTTTTGTGTGTGCGCGCGGCGCGGTGTGTGTGTTGTGTGTGTGTGTGGTGTGTGTGTGTGTGTGTGTGTGCGTGCGTGTGCGTGCGTGTGTGTGTGCGTGCGTGTGCGTGTGCGTGTGCGTGTGCGTGTGTACGTGCATGCACGCGCGCGCGCTACTGCTACGCAGTATTACAGTATAAACGTTTCAGCAGAAACCATGACTCAAACATTCCACTAAATTTTGGGCATATATACATGAAGACACGGGCCGGAGGCCGCATTTGTAATACGTCGGTAGCAACCTTCAGTACCGAGTTCCAATTTTTGTTCAGGAAGACTTTCGTGTGTGTGTGTGCGTGTGTGTACATGTTTGCTTGGTTGTTTATTTGGCTCAACATCCTTAGAAAACATGGAGTTTGATGGAGGCCTCTCTTAAAGGCCCGAGGGCTTTTATATATCGATATAAGACTGCTTATATTGCTTGTGTGATGACCTTCGCTGCATTGCATTTGTGTTCATAAGTAAACCCATGGTGGAGAGGTGACTAAACGGCGCTATTGTGGCGCGGCACGGTAATGCTCCGAGTTCTCGGGCACGTTCACAGATGGCGCTACAGCCCGCCCCTCCGCAGCAGCCATGTCAAGACGGATGGCTCTGCGGCTTGCTACGCCGCGAGTAAAAACCGCGGTGAAACCATGATAAAAACAATTGAGGGTTTTCATTATGGCCGTTCGCTTCTCCCTACATCGCTAACAGCAACGGCTTGCTGCCCTGCTACATCGCCAGCTCTCCCTAACTGCTGGCGCTCGCAGAGGCCGTCGGCACAGTCACTATAAAGGGCAGTTCGCGGCACCTTGCGCATTTTATGTGACTTCTGCGCTCGAAATAATTATGGGGACGCATTATAACACTGCTAAAACTTACTATTCTGTTAAAAATACATATGCTACCACTAGCAGGTTCCAGGGAGGACGCTTGTTGTTTTCCGAACGTAATTTTACGACGACTGCTAAGCTACATGTACTCCCTCAATGTTAGCAAGTATCGTGAATCGGTTCTCAGACGATAGTATCGCTTGGAGTTCGATCTCTTGGTAATGCAAATTAAAAAAAAAGAATGATAGGCTTTAAGGTTAGATAATAAGGCAGATTTTCTCGAGTGTAATTGGCTGTTTAATGTGTACTTCGAAGACAAAAGTAAAAAGTAAAATCGCTGTAAAGCACCGAGCAACTCAGACAAGCTTGGACAGCTTTCTGATTTCTTGGCTTTTCTTTGCCACCTTTTGTTTCTGCCGCTTGCAGTGCTGCCGCATCTTCGCGCAAATGTAGTAGCGCAGCCCCTTTCGCATTATGTCTGCTTTGTGCAGAGAGCGTGAGTAGAAAGAAAGGATTATGTTAGCAGCACATGGTCGAGTGTCTTACTGTAGGCAACGGTTTGTCACTCGGCTGTTTTGTGAACGCCTTTTCTATCGCTTTCAGGAAGTAGTAGACGTTCAAGTTTGGATGAACGAGCTTCCCACGTGTTTTGCAATTCACGAGATCCGCTTATGCAATGTCACAGAATCTATTTCGTTTAACGAGTTCATCCCCGCAGGTTGCACGTACGGTCTTGTTACCAGTCTTTCTGCAAAGATAACTTTCACATGGTAGATTATACAATCTAGAGTATCAGCCATCCTATCGTCATGCTCCAGGATATCTTCACATTCCCAAATTTCTTCCTCTATCAGTCGGCCGAGCCTTTCTCTCAGTCTACCAAGCCTGTCCGTTCTCTGCCCTCCTTGTTGAAAAGCCAATGTTATCTCTACTAAGAATGATGCCCGGTCTCTTATCTTATCTGGAGGTCTTATGTCACTAAGAGTGATGCACGGTCCCTTCTCTTCGTCACTCATGGTGCAGTTCCCCAATTTCGGTGCTTTGAGGAGGGTGTATATGGAAAGCATGCGATAAAGCTGCAAAAATGTAGGGAAGGTTGGGTGGTCATTTTGACCTCCAGTTTGCAGAATCGTTTCAAAAAACATTCAAGGCGGGGTTTATTCGTTTTTGCAGTTAATTCGTAGTCAAAGGCCACACTCAGTCAGGAGATAGTTCGACAGTTCAACAACAGACTAAGTCACCCTGATGCGTTCTGCAGTAGATGGGGGTCAAACGATGTCCTTGTGAATTTTTCCACTGACTTCTTCTTCCCATAAGTCAAGCCACTGCATTGTATCTTGGAAGCATTGCATCTTGGCATTGGACTTGGAAGTCATTTCCCCCAAGTCGCACACCGTCAACCGAAGACCGACGATTTAAGGCGTCCAACTGATTGTTTAAAGCGAAAGTAAACTGCGCCGTAATTCCACATCGTACAAGGGGGGCGCACCCCGCTTAGCGTAGAACTGAAGCCCCTTGCCAACAGCTTTTGCCAAATATCTGCGTTGCCGGCTTCACCCTTATCTTCAAAATGATATATGGATTGACGTTACTGTATGTTATCTTCGGGAATACCATTTCATCACCTGCGTTCTTCGTATCTGCTAGATATAAAGCGTCATAGCGCGACCATCGTGCACACTTTCCATTGATGTGGAAAACCTTCATGCTGTAGAGACGGTTTCTAATGCATTTAAACGAATGCGGTGCATCGGAGAGCATGTAAACCGGTCTTGAACTGTCAGATGGGTGCTCTAAGGAGTTAGTGACACGTTCCAAAACAACACTAACTCCTAAGTCTCTCCGCATGTTTTCATTGGTTGTTGCACCATCGCAAACAACTTCATCGATGTGCATTTTGTGTGTGGGAGTTTTAGAATGCATTGAAGGAGCAGCTCTGAAAGCCAGTTCTTTTTTTTTGGTCCTTTTGGCGCATAAACTGCTATATGCTGGAGATAGCGGTCAGCAAATGGAGCAAATGCAAATAGAAGTCCATGGTGGGCAAGCTCCTTACAGTCTCAATCGTCGTGCGCATAGTCAACCAACCCCGAGTTCATCTTAGACTTCGAATGCACGGCCAGTTCTTGCATGGATTGAACTTCATCAAGGAGCAGCATTTCTCTTTGTTCCAAAGGACTCTTGGTTGCTGTCTTGGTTACGAGGACCGTCAGAAACAGCTTATCAAGTCCACACGGCAGTCCCCTCATTCTGATGTATTTCCTCATGGTGGTGATGGAGGGCAGCGGGAGAATTTCATCGTTTCTCAAGAACGACCATGTAGAGGACGTGCAAATGTGAAGAAGGCACAGCAGCAGCCAGTCGTAGGTGCATCTTCGGTTCCTGTGTGCTGTGCACTCCGCTGCTGTAACATATTCTGAAATGAGAAGTAGCTGTGCTGATTGGATGTCCTGCTTCTGCAGGCGGTGCTGGAGGTCTTCATTTTGAAGTGACTTCATCTTTTCCTTCGACTGCTTCAGTTCCTTCATCAGCACCTTGTTTCTTGCCAAAAGAGGAACTGTTGATCTTCTTAGTGACGTCTTAGTGCTGCGGAGTGTTTCAAGCATTTCCACTTGCTTAGACTGTACTGGTATCCTAGCACGCTGAAACACCGTGTGTCCCTTCTTTCTTGTCACCTGAGAAGACGTATTGATCCGCAGGGTGTCATGAAGAGAGCTACAAATCTGGCGGACACTTCCTTTAACCAGCTTTGTTGTGCACCTACAACGCCACCATTTTCCTTGAGGAACTCCATAAGCACGCTCAGGCTCCGGTTTGCGTTATCCCTTATTGCTTGGTCCTCCTGAGGAACACGTATTGCTTCTACGCAGTTTTACTACTGCCTCCACATCAGAGAGTAGAGTCACGCTAGCACTGACCGCAACGAAGGCAGGTTTCCGAAACTTCCTCAGCAGAACAATGTTCACCACACTCATTTCGTTTTGATGTGCACCACCTTGGATGTGTAGAGAGTCGATGTCCCAGAGACATGCTTCACAGCAATTTTGGAGTACGCAGTATTTCTAATGCTCTACATATCGACGCGACGTACAGCTCAAGAGGATTCGGGAAAGCGCGCGGACTGGGCACTTTCAAACAGTACGTCAAAAGCAGTTTCGTTTGTGTTCTCTGTCGATAAGTCAGGCGTGTTGTCATCACCGTGCGATTGACATTGTTATGGGCTTCTATAGCACTGCGCTTTGAGCGGTTTCTCCATTCCCGGTAGAGAGCAAGCGCGACTTCGCCGCTGGGCGCACTGGTGTTGGCTTTCCGCTTCCTTAGTTTCATCGAAGGCTTCACTTTCTCTTGAGGTACGCGCGGCATCTATCAAAAATTGAAGAAACCGCGTCCTTCGCTAACGTGGCTCCACAGTCACCTTGAACGAGGACACTTCTGCTTGCATGACTTTGTAGCCACTGTAGCAACTCGGAACAAAGCCCTTCCCCAAGTCACCGGTGCCTCATGAAGCCATAAAACACGGATGCGAGGTTTGACCAAGAAAACAGGGGAAACAGATTAATGAAGTCGACGCTGTTGTCAACGCTCAACAAGCGGCCGTTCGCGGGCAGCGAGGGCTTCAGCACGGCTCACCACCCGGCGGAGAGGCGGCCAACTGCAAGCTCCACGGAGTACGGTCGTTGTGGCCGCGCGCCGCTGTCGTTCAGTCACCTCTCCTTCTTACACCGTGAGTAAACCCAACCGTGAAACAGATTCGATGCATAGCAGTAAAAAATGGAAGACCATTTCTTGAGAAAAAGATGGTTAAAAATGGAAGCTTTTTCTCATGCACCCTGAGTAAAAGCTGAAGTCCAAGCTGCTTCGATGGAGTCGGAATGTGGCAATCGGATAGACGTCGGCATCATAAAACGAAGGACCCACGTTGAATTCCGACCACGGGACGCGTTGGTTTTAGGGGCAAAGCCCCTTCGGGGCTCGTCGGCGTATCCTGTCGTCGTCGTTTCATGTAGTCACGGTTCTAAAACACCGGAACACTCGTTGTCCAACGCCTCGCGCTAGAATGTAAACGGTACTTAAAGAACACACCCGGACACTCGTTTTCCAACGCCTCGCTGCTGGAACGTGTCATCGCCGCGGCAAAAACACGCACTAAAAGAACACACCGGACACTCGTTTTCAAACGCATCCAGGTAGAACGCTTCGTGCTTCAAAGACACGAGACTTTTACAGCAAAGCTGTATGCCTCAACCCCCTAACGGTTTCATCTGTGAGAAAAAACGCCAAGGCGCCAAGACTTTACACTGCATGCTTTCCCCTCCCCAGGTTTCACGTTAGAGGAGATAGCCTGGGATTTTGCTTGGAGCGCTTGCATGGGTCTTAAAGCGAAATGTAATGTTTGCTTTCTAGTGTGTTTTGCTCCACCAATGAAGCCACCAGTAAGGCATAGACAGCATCGCTTTAAAAAGGTGCTGCAAAAATACTTGGTGTTTGTAACGCTGGCTTTGCACAATGTTTTTGAGCGTTGCAGTGAATGAGACACGCAAGAAATCCTAGGAGGCCTCTGCAAAATTGCGACGGATGCTGCAACAATGATTACGAACTATCAAAGAATTATCCTTCAGGTTTCTAAAGATATTTTTGTATACTTTCAACATCAAGTTTGGAGACTTCTACAAATGCCCGTCATATTGCGGCCGCACATCATCTTGGAATTAAGTAGACCAAAATAGGAAGGCGTACAAAAAAACATATCTTAGGACTATGGCAACAAATACCAATGAAAGCACAGCGTTTGCAAATTATTATACCACACCTTTTTTAAAATACTACCTAATGTACCGAGGTTGTGTTCAGCCCATCGGAACTCCTTTGCAGGTCTTTCGATATCTTAAAGCTATCTAGCCTAGTATAACTGCCTGAATCAGTCGGGCTTCCGTCTTCTATTCACTTAGTGTAGGATGCTCATAACAGCTTCCATTCTTTTAATTAAGATCTGATCCTGTACTTGGATTTTTGGTCGAACTGTCTGGAATCGCTGCCAAGGGGACTGTGAGTACAATACTCATAACAGCCTCCATTCTTTCAAATCGGACGTTGTCATGAACTGTGATTTTTGTTCAAAATGTCTGCAATCGCCGTTTAGACGCCCACACCAACAAGTTCTATCAAAGTTATTGGGTTTTTATTACAGCTGTCTATTGCAAGTCTCAGGCAGTGATATCTTGCCCTCTGTATTTATGTAATTTTGAAATCAAACGACGCAACAAACGCCAAAAACGCATCTCAGAGGCGCGCCCAGATGTGGCCCAGCAGTCGCCAGCAACGCCACGACACAAAAGGATGTTTTCAAAGCGACTGTGGGGGCGAGGCATTCTCCACTAGATGGACAATAAACAGGGGAGTTCGTTCGGTGGGAGATTGAAGTCGACGAAGCGTAGTGGAGACCTCCCAACAATGTTCAATCCAAAGGTCAATTTCATTTTACGCCGCCTTTCATGCCCGTCAGATCTCAGCTGGCGGAGTTCTTCAAACGAATTCTTTGTCTGGCCCACAAGATTCTTCTTTCTTCCTCTTCGCGGCCCTGGCTTGTGTTCGAGATCGTGTGAGATAAAATGCTGAAGGCCGATCACACGCCTTTGGCATGGGATCCCTGTTCAGAGTGACTGTTCAAGATATTCTGAAGTACAAGACTGACGCGTAGTTATACTGATGGTACTTGGTAATTGTTCGGCAAGAAAAACAATCGCGCAAAACTGAATCATTCGTTTGGACAGGGCCGAAGTGAGAGGGGTGTAAAAATAGATTCTTGTTTGGTAATTTCGCGAAGACAATCTCAAAGCTTTTTAGCAATCTCAAAGTCATTTTTTACTTCAAAACGTTCAAGGTCAGTATAAACGTCATGCTGGTTACAACGCAAACATAAAACCAAATTGAGGTACGCAATGGAAAAACACATCAAAATGTGGAAACTCTCAAGCGACCTCCTTCGACTGCCCCAGTGGCAGAGACCTAGTTGTGAGGGGCTGCGGCCCACAAATCTATCGGCTAAGAAGCACGATTGCCTCTCGTTGTGTCCGACCAAACCTCTATAATCCTAGAAGCGCAAATCGCTGTTCGTCCTAGCATTTGGTACCACTCTAATGACGTCTCTTCTGTCGTTGCACAGCGGGAAATATTGACGCACATTTATTGTTCTTTTTTTTTGCCGAGAGGCAGAGAGAAGACAACGTATTCCGGGGTTTCCAAGTAATCAATTGCTTGATTTTGAAATGACTCAGCGATTAACGTAACCTCCGTGGTTGGTTTCTTCACCCTTCTTTCCAGTTTTCTTCAGTTCATCGGAGACTGGTAGTGGCGAAGTATTGGGGTCGCAACTTCTAAATGAATTGGCCTTCCTTAGCACCCGCAATGTTTCCCTAATTAAAAATATTATAAGACACGTATGCCCAAATGGTCGAAGAATGTGAATCATATTTAGGTATGGCTGCTGTACAGAAATCGCATGCACTTGACCCCATAGGACGTGTTTGGAATGCTAAAAAGGACAACTTGTGGGGCAGCAAAAGGAACTGCGGCTGTGACGAAAAAGCGGACACCGAGAGCTGCGCAGAGGGCTCCTTATGTCTTGTACTGGTTATTGCACTTTCTAAGTCCCCGCCGAACCGCCTTTGCAGTGGTTCGGCGGGGAGCCGTCGTAAGCGAAGTGTTTCACGCTTTGGTGATTCCTATAAATTCCTATAAATTTACGAGACCGTGTTCCAACTACTTTTGACAGCACCTTTACAAAAGCTTTTAATCTTACCTCTTCCACCAGCCAAAGTAGAAGATTTGCTAGCGCTTGTGATTTTAAGTGATGAAAAACATTATGCCAATTCTAAGACAGCGTGATTTCTTCAGACAGCAAAGCATATAACGAATGTATTCTGTCAACAAAAACTTATCCGGCAGTCTTCAAAACAACGCAACTCACTTAACCGCCGAAACTGGTTAAATAGGGTATGCTAAAATTAGCTAAATGTCAGACACATTGTAACAATTATTTCGAAGTACCTGTCGTTAGATTTTCCGTCTCAGAGGCCAGGGTGGTTGAGAGCTCGTCCGGGTCCCCACTGCCACCGCCAAGGGTTCCTGCGGGGAGAAAGTGTTTTTATGAGGTTCAATAAAGCCTCTGTTAGGGCGAACATTACGAAACCAGTTAATAATTTAGAGCAAAATCAATTCGCTCAATAATAAGAAACGACAAAAATCATGGCATATTCCTTTTGAATAAAATTTCTAAAACAAAAACTATGGTGGTGATGGCTAAGCACTTCTGGTTCGGCTCTTTCGCCACCCTGTCACCGCCGCCCAAGTGAAGATGGCTGTTGTCACCACAATTGTTGAGAGTTTTAGCGGTCCGTCTGTTAGGTCGTGTACGTAGTTACCGTGATTACCGGGACCCGTCTGCGTCTGCGCGCGCGCATCGAAGGGCGAGGAGGAAGGGCGAGGAGGCGCGCCCCACCATGACGAATCCGAAGACATGGCGAATGGCGGCCCGTGGAACGAATCCCCCTACCGTGATGAATGCACAAGTGCCCAGACGGGTCCCGGTCAACGTAGCTACGTACACGACGGAACAGACGGACTGCTAAAACTCTCTAATAACTTTCAATTTCTACAAACACCGGGAACCGGGTTTCGCTCGGCGAAGAAACCTGCCCCAGGGAGAGCGGGACATGGTACCAGCAGAGATGGTCGTCAGCACCAGCACTCAAATAGCTCCGCTGTTAAAAGTAAAATGTAGGCGGCCCGAAGTGTTTGTTGAGAAATAGCCTCTTAGTATTTTGAGCTGAGATAATGTGTGAACAAGGTCTGGACATCAGAACGAATGGCGCCGTAAGCTCAACCATCTGCCCCCTCGTATTCCACGTCAGCCTGTAGCACGAAGTGTTCACAAAACCCCATTAAATGTACTGACCATTTTCCGTCTCCGTGTGGGTGGCGTTGAGGTTTTCTGCAAGTCACAAAGGAATTGAAATGGCCGTGTCGGCCGAGTTAAATTTCTGATACTCGCCACTGAGGAGATGATAAAAGAAATAAACACTCCTAAACGATGATTACATGTATCGAACCCAAACCCACTCTCAGTATGCTTACAGTGTTCGTGAATAACAGGGAGAAAAAGCGCTGATTTCTTCATAGGCCACGTATCATTAAATTAGGTAATAGGGCATGTATACTTCATAATATATTTAATGTATATTTTTAATAGGGCACGTATAATTAAACCGTTTAAACAGGCCATCATGCCATTGTGCCATTCTACGCTTGTTAGTTTGTGCGTGTGTGTGCATACGCCTGCGTGCGTTTGTGTGTGCGTATGTGTGAACGCTATGTGTAATTCCCTCAGTAGCGGTTCTTAAAAGTTTATGTACAGGTGCCGCCATAAAAAATTGGAACACGGATTTGTGATTATCACAAAATGCGTATCTTACTGGCCTAATGAAAGCAATTACCGGTTTACAGGAAGCTTTTTTCTGTTAGGGAGGACCCCTTTAAACACACGCCCAATGCAGCTGCAGGAAGTTACCGCAAGAAGAAATTCCTGTAAATTTACGAGACCGTGTTCCAATTACGTTTGACAGCACCGGTACAAAAGCTTTCAATCCCACTTCTTCCACAATCGAAAGTAGAAACGATTTAGTAGCGTTTGTGATATTAGTGGTGAGGAATATTATGGCAGTTGTAAGAGAGCTGGAGGATTTCTGGAGACAGCAAAGCATATAACGAACGTTTTCTGCAAAACCCTTGTCAGGCAGTCTTCAAAGCAGCGCAGCTCACTCAACCACCGAAACTAGTTAAAAAAGGTATGCTAGATTTATCCAAATGTCTGACCCATTGTTTATACCTGCACTATTTCAAACAATTTTTACCAAGTACCTGTCGTTAGAATTTCGGTCTCAGAGGCCAGGGTGGTTGAGAGCGCGTCCGGGTCCCCGCCGCCACCGCCAAGAGTTCCTGCGGGGAGAAAGTGTCTTTGTGAGATTGAGCAAAGCCTCTTCTAGGAAGTATATTACACAACCAGCCAATGAGTTAAAGCAAACTAAATTGGCTGCATAAAAAAACGACAAAAACCATGGTATATTCTTTTTAATAAAATGCGAAAACAAGAATTTATAATTAAATTATGTTCAACCTACGAGGAAATGCTTTGATATGTGGGTGAGGTGAGTGTCTTTACTAACAGCGAAGCTGTTTAGCAAATCGCAATTTTTTGTATCCGCAGTTAAGAATACTAAGAAATTGCAGAGCACACGCACGTGAGCGCAAGCCTCGCGGTGACCGCTCGGCAGTAAACAAAACCGAGAAAATGCCAAGCGCTCCTGTGTGCGTACCTCTCGACGACCACCGAGCGTCCCCGGCGTATGTTTGTCAAGCCAAGCCTGCCCACTCAGGGAGATTGGTCAAGATTTGCAAGCCACGCAAGCAGATTTGCAAGCCACGCATGCCAACTTACGGAGATTACGCAAGATTCCCCCCCACCCCCCGCCAAAAAAAGAACGCCAGCGTTCGCCGTAATCGTGGTACCACTTGCTACGCCCCTCCAAGGTGATGTCCAATGATTATCACTTCCCAAGAAATGAACGTAGCTCACACTTAAAGCAACAATCATGGAGTAAAGGCCTTTGCGGCAGCGGAGAAGAAGCAAATATTCTGCTTCGTGATGGTTCTGAAGGCTGCGTACAGCTTCGCTACCTTCCAGTCTTGCGCGTTAGTGTGAGCTTCCTTCATTTTCTTTTTTTCTTGCCATTTCTCTCTGAGCGTCAGCTTGAGTTTTGACACACCATGAGCACGTTTCTATGGTGCGCGCAATTTTGCAAGTAAAAAATTTTCTCAATTAAGCGTGAAAATGCTCCCTCCGAACAGTCTTCTCAACTTGCACACACTAGCAATGAATAAACGGGTAAAGCTCGTTGCTAACTTTTTTAATGGTCCAAAGATGAAACATGGTGTCAACTGATTTAACCTCAACCGCGCAATTACACCCACCTGCTTACACCCCTAGACGGAAAATGCTTATTAACCAAGTCCCGATTACGAGATTCACCGGAAAGCTGTCCAGCACCCATGGAGAAGTTCCACCACGTACGCACACCTGGCTACCCTAGTGCGGAACGAAACGAAACAGCCAATCACGCCAGCTCCCAGTTCGGAACACGCCATGACTGGTCGTCTATTCGGAAATGCAAAGCCAGGATATTTCATCTAGCACTATGACTTAAGGAGAACGCCCTGCATGGATTGTTTACCCTAGCGTCACTAAATGAGCTACGCGTAAGAGTACCGCCACTTCGCGTACCAGGAAGCATCCAGGAAGCGTCTGGGGGCCATTTTGTTTCTGGCTAGCAGTGTTGCCATTTCTTTCACCGAAACCACCGGCGGTTGTGACGGGCAGAGTGTGACCAGTCGCTCTAGCGTCCGCACAGCAGAGAAAAAGGGGAGACGTCCACAAACAAAATGGCTGTGCCCAATGTAAACAAATATCATGGGGTGCCGGCCAACCAATGAAAATCCTTGCGGCACATAACAATGAGAGAAAAGAGTGCCGAACTTTAAAAGCCTTTATTTATTGACGCTAGTTTACCCCACTCTAAGAACAATGACGATGGCAAGCAATTCTCGTCCTTATGAAAATCCCGGAGGAATTCTCTTGCATCTCACCGCACATGCCACCCCATCTACAAACGAACCGACCGCCTACTTCCCTAAAGGGTAGAGAACACTTAACCACGTTCTTTATCCACGTATTTCATTGCCGGTAAAGTGGTCAAGCTTTAGACGCACTGCGACGAGAGAATCGCTGCGTATTGGCAACATGCAACATGGCTGCATCCAAACACGCGTACTTTTCAACGAGTCTGTACAGGCATTTGATTAGTGTGAATAGCTCGAGCCTCATACTCCTGGTCCACGCCTTTGTGCGACGTTTGTCGAGGCGCTCGGCGCATATATTTGTGAACGCGCTTTGTATTCAACGCACGAATCTGGCGCCGTCTGGTTAGTGTAAATTGAAACAGCCCACAGCGAGCGTTCGTGTGCATGCTTGCACGTGTGCAGTGCCGATGTAGCTGCCATGCGAGACGAATGTACTTCGCGCACCACAAGGACCACTTGTTTAAACAGCTCTGAATTTATCCTGGCAGGGATAATATCGCTGAACTTAAAGGGACCCTGCAACACTTTCGATAAACGCTTTCACTGTTTCCTTCGCGCCTGGAACCACTGCGAAAGCTATAGTTATCGTAAGCACGGAGCGGCACTGAGCGATTTGTTCGTCGCACCAGATACGCCTCCAATTTCTGCTTTCTTTTTGTGGCTTTTTTAAAAGTCGCCATGGAGAAGCATTCATTGCTGCAACTGAAGAAAAACCGGCCAACAGCCGCTACATGGCCTTAGTGACGTAATTCGAGCCGAGGAAGAGCGCCAAGTCTGAGAAAGAAGGAAAAAAATTTTGAGCGAGTTTCCAAGTTGGGTATAGAGCCGTAATTTCTGGCTGAGGTACCTTACGACTACCTAATCAAAGTACTGGGTTTGTTGGGTGACTACGTTCTGCGAGCATTCAAGATTTCTAAAAAAGTTGAAAAAAGTGTTGCATAGTCTTTTTAATTTGAACAAAGTTTTGTTTTCAGTAGGCACGCATAATTTTCTTTTCAAATTGGTAGAAATCAGAAAGCATTTTGTAAAGAAGAAACGTTGCTTTAACGGGACGGCTCACACTTCAAAGGTGATTACATAAATCTGGCGAATTACAACACATGGGACCTGGTTTTCACATTTCTTTAAATAAGGTTTACTTGGCCCACTGCGGTATTCAGCTGTATAAAGAAAAAGTGCTCATAATTGCAGCTAGCACTTCTGGAAATATTAATCACAAAGGATTCCCAAGAAATTATATCATACAGCTGAAAAATTCCACTCCATGCCCCTGTCCTATCAAAAGGAGAGATGATCTACTCAACAGAACTGGCAGGGATGAAAAACAAACTTCTTACGTACATTGGGCTCAATGTTAGCGAAGCGACCCCTGGTTAACGATCGGCTAGTTATTGCAAAAGGAAAAATTCTATGTCGGCCGTTATCGTTTCGTATTCTTGCACTACCGAAAGAAATGGTTCAGAAATACTTGAAACACACTAGGAGTTACCTAAAATATAAAGATTTGCACAGATCGGTGAAATGTACTTGTTGCTCGCTCGCAATGTCTTCGAAATAGTACAAGTGCGTCAACGGCCACTTAGCTGATGTTGCACATTAATAAAAGGAGTCAGCTTTAGCTATACCAATTTACCACAAATCGCCTAAACTTTTTTCGCCTATCTTCGCAGAAAATATGAATCTCGAATTCAAAGTACGTTAAGTTGCACTACATTTGAATAGTGAAAACAAATTGACCTCTCACCGCAAAGTACCGTTGGGGCATAAGCTGATTCCTATATACATATTCTCGGACTATTAGAACAAGGAGGTAGTCTACGAGCACCAAATATTATGATACGTGTTGCGCCGGGCATCGTAATCCCTGCATTCACCCTTAAGCAATGTGGCATATACGCTTATATCTGTAAAGGGCCCACTTACCGTTGACGGCACCGCTAGTATGGTTCAAACCGTCGATTTCCAAGGCAGGCGTGGTGCTGAATGTATGTCCTCCTGAAAGAAAAATCCATTGCTGGACTTAGTTTTTTGTCTTCTTTCACCAGATGGCGTTTTTTTTCATTGCTTTACTCTTTTCCACTACAGGACGTAACACGCGGAATGTTTGAGAGTTTTAACCTTGATATGTTTTCCAGTGGTGCTTTTGCACAAGCTTGGCAACAAGCTAAAATGTAGTTTCTGCTCCTGCCACTAAGATAAAACCTGTTCTTCCTTGTCATACATTCTGAACAAACGCACGAATAGACACATCCGTATTTATTTATTTATTTATTTATTTATTTATTTATTTATTTATTTATTTATTATTATTTATATTTATTTTATTTATATATTTATTTATTTATTATTATTTATTTATTTATATAATACCTGGCAAGGTCCTTCTTAGGGCATTGAGTAAGGGGGTAACAGGTGTTGCAGATGATGAAGCATAAATTCGCGAGTTACAAAACCCGGTAAAACAACTAATGATGAGGAGTAACATCACAACTTTAAGTCGGAAGGGAAAAAAAGAAGTCATTATCATAGCGCACACGCGAAATCCACGCACAGGAATTACAAATATACCCAACACAATCGGGGTAGCTGGTAGAAGAGACAATGACTAAAGATAGACAAATATGCGGGCCCGACCCGCACCTATCATTTAGCTATAGTTCGGAGTGCGCACAAGGGAGAAAGCACAAAGAAAATGCCAAACTTATTCGTGCGCGGTAAGAACATTTTCAGTATAAAACATCCATAATCGGGCGCAAAGTGCAACACTGAAAAAAAAGACAGACACGCGAAATCACGTGCTGTGGTACAGAAACGTCAGCTGTTTTGGTATTCAATCAGAAAACCTTCAGGAGTACATAGGATTGATTGATTGTCAGGTTTAACGCGCCGACGCAACGCAGGTGATCAGGCGCCCCTTAGTGGAGGGCTAAGGATTAATTTGGACCGTCTGGGGTTCTTTAACGTGCGCAGAAATCTCGTGCACACGGGCGGTTTTTCGCTTTTCCCCTCCATCAGAAAAGCGGCCGCCGCGGCCGGGAATCGAACGCGCGACCTTGTGCTCAGCAGCGCAACGCCTTAGCCACTGAGCCACCGCCGCGGGTTAGGAGTACATAAGAGAAATACAGGACATGGCAGAAGAAAAAAAATATTAAAAACAGTGTAAGACCTCATGCGAAAGGAGAGTGCGCAGTAATTGACGGGAAGTGACAGTTGCCTGATACGGATGCGATATTGTCTGGAAGACCATTCCCAAAACTTATGGCGCGAGTGAAGCAGATGAGATGAACGCATCAGTTGACCCATATTAACCGCTTGAACTGAAGTGATTATGCAACCTACGTGAAGTAATGGAAGGAACCTCAGGTGAAGTGGGGAAGGTCTGTTGCTTGTACACGTTTTGTGAAGAGGCAAGAAGAGAAATGTCGCGGCCAAGCACTCAGGGGTTTAGTGAAAGGCTGTGCTTAATTTGGCTTATGCGGCTCGCTCTGAAGTCATGATTGCGTGAAATTAAACGGGTCGCCCATTCTGAATCGCTTCAAGCCTACTAATTAAGCAGCTCCGGTAAGGGGACCAGATAAGAGGCGCGAATTTCAGGTGTGGGCGCCCGAAGGTTTTATAGGCTATTGACGGACGTGTGACGGTGACGTAAATTACGGCGTAGGTATCCTGACGATTCGGAAGCTTTCGCGCTGATGGCGACAATGTAGTGAGGCATGGAGAGATTGGGTGTGAAATAGATAGATACAAAGGTACTTATAGCAAGATGCGTGTGGCAGTGGGTGATTACTGATAGTGTAGCGATAGTTATAAACGTTTTGCTTGAGCGTGAAGCAGATTATTTTGATTTTTTGCGTGTTTGAGTGAAATTAGCCGTTTGTTACACACCAGTAATAAATGCGATGAAGGTCTTTTACAGCGTGAAGTGGACACCGGGGAAGGATATAGGGAGATATAGTATGCAATCTTCCGCGAAAATTTGCGTGTCGGATGAAATATTTGGCAAATCTTTTCTATAGATTAAGAACAATAGGGGGGTGAGGACGCACACTTGTGGTACGCCAGAAATTACGTGGGTAAGGGTAGATTGAGCATTACTAATTACAGTAAACTTCTGACGAATTAAAAGAAAGTTAGGAAGCCAAGTTACAAAGCCAAGATCCACAAACCCGTACAGACACCAATAAAACTTTAAAACTATTGGGAACAAACAAGAAAAATAGCATTTTTGACCAAGGTAGCTGCCTAAGTGCGTTGCCAACGTTTCGCCAACGGGACCTGCGCCGCGACTTTTAGGCATAAAATCACAAAACCCTGAATGCTGTACGCATACAATTTGCGTTTTATGTCTCGAACAGCGGTGAGGCATTGGTTCGTGTGAATCACGGTTTAGAAAAATGTATAGTGCGCATGCACCGCCCCGAATGTCATAGTTCAATCGCTTACACAGTCGTAGTGGTTATTTGGGTCCTTGTGAAAATAAAAAAATTCCATCCACGCTAGAGACAATTCTTTCTGCTCCTTGGGCTGAACATTCCATGTGTGTAGAAGGGTTGGAGCACGCAGAATAGGTTTCGGAAGTGGCAGACACCTCTTCTCAACCCGCCATTAAAAGTAGAGGAGGAACGTTTAAAATCAGCAAAGAATTAGAACCTCCAAACAAATCAACAAGACGTTTATTTCCGAGTTCGAAAAAAGAATCTCGCCTGATGTATTGGGTGTACTTTACTTAAGGTTCTCATTGTGTTGTAAACGATAGTTTTTATTTAGACGTACAACAAGAGGGATCACAGCTGTGTTAAGAGCGAAATGTCAAATTCGCTAAATTTTATGGGGCCTCACTTGCGAAATAAAAACAATTATCAATAGTCATTAAAACTCCATTTTAACTGGATCCTGCGAATTTTTAAGTGGAAGCGGCTCTTTTGGCCCCCACTCGCACACACCACTGCATATAGCTCAACTGTTTGCGTATTTGCTGTGGAATGAAGTCGGGATGTTCACTTTTTGCTCCTTTTACACTTGATGTTTTCTCAAGGTAACACGTTTTACTGACAGGCTCAGTATGGTACACCCTCATTGTGAATTATTGAATCATTCATTCATTGTTTCAGTAATTTTTCCCGCAATGAATTTTACTCTTGGATCAATGTCATTAGAAATAGAAATATTGAAAAGTCTCAATGCTGCAGGAGGTACTGCATGGATTCGCCTCTAACTGCTTTTGTGCGTTTCAGGTCCGTTCCGTGGAGGAGACCAAAGCCCGGTGACAAGATCTAGTGTCTACCTTGGTGAGCATAAAACACTACTTCAGACTTAAACACGCCACATTGGGGGAACAAAGAAGACGTTTCGGCTAAGTGGTGCGTTTGAGCTCGGCGATTTATAAGGGTTAACGCTGGAGCAGAAATGCTGGTCCTCAGTTCAAAACATTAAGCATACATATCAACACAAGCACGAAATCGTACGACATGTCCAACTTCATTAGGCCTAAGAGCTGGCATAGCAAGTGATAGACGTAAGCTGTACCTGTGCACTAATTCCTTTGTTGCGTTCTAGGCTGAACGGCAGTCGCTGCTGCCTTCGCATTGACTGGTCTGACGGTCAACACTCACAAAATTGCGTTTGTGCAAAGACTTGAAGTGATTCACGCGCCGTGTGATGCACTCTGTTTACTTACCCCCTGTGGAATTTTCGCTGTCCGTGTTGTTGCCCCAGTAACCTGGAAAAGGAATTTTAGTAAATGAAAAGAACCTACAGTTACAAGTCGTCTCCACAAACGTACAGACTTGCAGGCGACGGAAACGAGTTCTCCCTTCAGTTCATGCCGACTGCTATTGTTTAGGCACGTTACGAACACGTTCGTACAAGGGTGCGACACACAGCAGGGGCAGACGAAGTCATTACAAGACAAAATCAGGTCAGGAGGACAGTTTCTGCCTGGGTGGCTTCTGGTGGGGTTGGTGAAATTCTACGACCTCGTTGATCTTGTGCCTTACAAGTGTTGCGTAGTGCCGCTAAGACGCAAATAAAATACATTACTTTCCTAAACACCAAAATACATTACTAAGAATACTGATACTGGAACACACTACTAAAATACAAAAAGTGAAACAAGAGAGTGCGGATAGTAAACCCATTCTGCGTATAATCCAGCCCGTGGGAGATTCAGTCACCTGAACTTCCGCGTTACGTTGCACTCAGTTTCAGTTCGGCGTATTGCATAAAATCCACATACTTCGACAGGACGAAGCATTTTTAAGTCAATGAAGCTGCTCCTAGTACATTTCTTTGCGTGCGTAGGGGCTTGTCGTGATTCACCTATCAAGAATCGTCAGTTTTTTTCCCTCGCAAGGTTAGAGAAATATGCTCAAGTGACCAAACAAAACGTCAATTGTTAAACCCTTGACCGACTTAGTGACTATAGTTGAAATATAGGGGCATACTCGCGTAGAAATAAAAAAGGGCAAAAGTTTTTTCAAAGAAATTTTCACAGGTTAATTGCAGGTCCAGTGTTTGAATCACGTTAGTTTTGATTTAGCTGCAGTAGACTCTCGATAGACGGAACTTCAAAGGACCGGAATAATTCGTTCCGTTTAAACAGGAGTTCCGTTTACTGAGAGAGATGTTCTAACGGTGCAAATTTATGTGCGTACACACTTCTAAGGGCATTTCATGGAACTCTAACCACTAGAAAGTGACTGTAGCTGATAGTTTTCAGAAAGCAACAAAACTACAAGAAGCGTAGGCACAGCATTCACAAAGTTGATTTGGCAACAATGAGTCGCTGTGCACTTACAATATGCGTCAATTATGTTTGTTTGAGTCCTTGCAACTGCATCTTCACGAGGCTAGAGGCCTCAACTTCGCGAGTGCTTACGAGCCACCTAATTTAGAAGACGGCATCGTGGTAATGAAGACGGATAGCACAACGATGGCACGAACGAGGCGACAGGAGGTGAGCCCTGTAGCCTCGGCGTATAGAATCGAGACCGAACGACTGGAACAAGAACTGCGATGTTGCATTCGTTGCGCTAACACGGCTAAGCACTTACTAGACGAGGCTTACGAGGCCAACAAGGCTAAAAAAGCATGGAGGAAGAAAAGAAACAAGAACGAAACAGCCGGAACCGTAAAAAGCTGATTCTCATGCCAGTGCATTTTACAAGCAGTTCCATTTCCGGTTCCGTTTAAACGGCGATGCGGAAATTTTAGTTCCGATTATCGAGAGTTTTTTTCGTTACTCTGAATACAAAACCAACCAAATTCCAGGCAACTGTTCGTTTAAGGGGCAATTCCGTTTAAGCGATTCCGTTTATCGAGGTTCCACTGTACTTGGTCATCGCACTGGGGGTGTCCGTGGCAGCGCAAAAGGGGAGGTGACTGTGTTGGTGGTGTTTGTGTCTTTGAATGGAGGGTTCACAAACCTACACAGATGCAAGTGAACTTTTCAAACATACATCTGCGATACGTAACCTGCGCAGCTTTAAACGTTTGAACCCTTATCGTGATTATAGAAAATTGTTTCAGCAATGGAGTACACCTTCGCAAGTTGCAGCTTGCTGCGTCCCGTTTCCACGATGTGACCTAAAGAGTTTTAACGAAGTTATTGGCTGACGATAGTTAGACAAACTAGCTTGTTATTTCGTACAAGGATTCTTACTGTTGTTTGGTGTTGCCAAGATGATCCATATGGTCTTGGAATCGGTTAGTATTCCTTAGAAAAAATGTAAATAAGGAGCACTTACGTAATTTCCTAGGCTATCGCTAACACAACCACTCCTGATGTTTACCGTGCAGGAATAGCGTAAAAGGCCCCAAACTTCCTATCGGGGAATCCTCATTTTCAGCATAGCCTACATTGTTTTTAAATACCGAGCATTTATATGTGGACTCAGCGAGAAATCCTGTCGGTCCTGTAGTGGTTGATATGTCACACCCTCGCCGCCAAAGGCATGCTACGAAAAACGATTCCTGGGATTGACATTAGAAATGGGGTCTCTCGGTGTTCTAAAAAAAGGGTCTACTGTGTTCCGCAATGAAAAAAACCCTTTCACCGGCTGCCGAACACACATATGCGCCAGTCTTAGCCCGCCGTCTCGAACGTATCTCAAGAGGTTAGTTCTTACTCAGCTTCTGCATGCTAAGAGCCGAATTAACAGTGCCAACGCTCACTGCGTTTTGAACGTTTCATACGTGATGCATCTTTTCTACATCAAACCATAGCTTTGAAAGAAAAAATAAATTCCTCTCATTTGCCCTGGAAAACATCGACAGGTGGACTGATTTCAATTTTTCTCCTTTCTCGTATTGCCTATGCTTCCACACGCCAGCATGGACCACCAGCCCTATAGCTCTCGAGGGGCGCTAAAAAATTTGCTCCAATCCACGCTGTGAAGGTGGTTGGAAAGCAAAGCCGTATACGACACCCACAAACAATTGCCTATGCGACGTCACTTGAATTCACGCACGTGGCTCTACAAAGAGTAGGAAACTTCCGCTAGGGGGCTGCAGTGTGAAAGCGCTCTTCACACCGGCCTCCGTATTTTCGCTTCGATTTCTGCAAAATGTGCCCATGGACTCACAAAGTTTTGTCCCTCCAGAGGTCGTTAACGTCCTTCGGATCATCATGTGTGCTTGATGTGCAAAGAAAATTGTTACACTTTGCTTCACAAACTCTGTAAGTCACGCGTACCTGCAACTCGCTGTGCTAAGCCTAGTTAGGCCAAGGTCGACCTGGGAGCCCGCCGAACGTCACCGCCACCGCGCCAACGTGCAGTTAAGCCTACCAACAAGGTGAGCGCCCGCTATGCACTACCGTAATCTCTCGAAGCCTTCAGAGATGGAAAGCATGGTGGAAGGCAGAGATACCGACCCGGCGGAATTGGAACAGCCCGGCTGTCTCACCACCCGGCCCAAAATGCAAAATAAAGTGTCCAGAGATCTCGTCGTAGTTCCCGACAAAGGCTCACCCGCAACGACCACCGGTACCAGAGGCACGTCGGAGCGAAGGCACCGCAATCAAAAACAAGTAATCCTCCCATTATTCCGCTACCAGAGACGGATATCAAGATCGTTTTCAGCCCTACAGGTGGACTGGCTCTTACATCGGTACCCGTTGCCACGTTGGAAGACCTCATAATGAAGGCCGCTGCTTAACGCCCAACGACACAGACCAATCTGGATACAACCGAAAACGAACTTCCTCATCGTCAGTACTCCCGATGAAGAACGTGCCAAGAAATACACCAGGGTCCCTAGCATCGAACTCAACGAGCAGCAGTATCCGGTCGCAGCGCACGTTTCAGCCCCGACGAACACTGCTCGGTGTCATCTTCAATATCCCCTGCACAGACACGGCTGAGCAAATTCTCCATAGCCTTATGCGCTTACAACCCCGACATAAGGATTCTGGAAGCAAGAAGGCTCAATACCTCGAACATCGTCCAAATCCTCTTCGAAGAATGAAGGTGCCGTTCTTGGTTCGGTACCGCGCAGCTACGTACCGATGCAAGCCATTCAAACGAAAGACGGAAGCCTGTACAACAGGATGGCGTACTGGCTACCGCTGAGAATCAGCCACAGCCACGCTGCTCACTGTGTGGGCTGACCAATCCTATAGACAACCACGCGTGCATTCCGAAGTGTATAGTGGGTGAAGGAGTCCACCCCACAGGCTCTGCGGACTGCCCCCGCCGTTTCCAACCGCGGAGGCAATCACCCACGTACGTGCAAGTGGCCGCCAGCACTCTGCTTTTCACAGCGGGCACCCAACGGGGACGAAAACAGGTCCCGAAGACCTCTTCCGCAGGAAGCTCAACAACACATGCCCTGAAGAGCAACTCCAAGCAGGCGTCTCGCTCTCTCAACTCAATAGCAAAGGTGAACACCCATCGACTCCCTCTTGCTGGCTCGCTGCAATCTGCCCTCCCTCCCCCGCCAATTCCAGAAACGTTCCTAAACGAGCTGAGAACGATTCGCAGAGAACTGATTCAGCTTCGCATGCCGAATGAAAGGCTCATGGGGGAAAACGAGGCTCTTAAGCGCGCTGCCAAATTGCCAGCCGAGCAGGTCAATCAAGCCCCCCTTGCCTCTTCTCAACAATCATCTTCAACACCTCCGCCCCTAAGAGACGTGCAACACAGGGGTCAGAGCAGTCTGGCGAGAGTATCCCATTCTCCGAAGACAGACTCGTAACTGTCGAGCGTACCTGCTAACGCGCCCTCGAGGAGCAAAAAGCTGAATATACCCATTTCCATCAAACACTCCTGAATAACAAAGCCTCTATGCAAGCAATGGTAGAGGCCTACATTATCCAGTCAGACATCCTTTCCGTGAAACAATACACAGCTCCGATCAGACACACCCACATCACAGACTGGGACAAATTTTGCAGAATCAGAGATCAGCAAACATCCAAAGACCCTTCAGAGCATATGGATTTAGAGAGCTAGACACAACAGATAATTAAGAATGGTAAAGCAGCCAGTAGTAAAATTGATCCCGGAGTACTGTCAGAAAGAGTGGACTCTCGCCTGCAGCATCTATGGATGGCCTACCGCAGAATGCAAAAGAGATGGCGGCGCCACAAACGCAACAGAGCCCTCCGCTCAAAGATCGCTGAATTGGAAATTACAATACAAAATTACACCAAACAGTGTGCCAGAGAGCAATGGCACCACATCTGGGACCAGCTCAAGGGCGCGCTAAGTATGAGGAAAACCTGGACTTTCCTGCGACACCTCCTCAACCCCAAAATAAAAAGCAGATCAGACCCATAACATCCAAAAACTCGTCCATCAAACCCCCGGCACAATCTCTCAACTCATGGATCGCCTTAGGTCAATCTACATCCCAGATGGTGCACGAGTGGTTCTCCCGGACTACAAGGGATATGAAAACGAAGCCCTAGATGCGGACAAAACCGAAGCGGAAGTCAGAGGCGCCCTACGAAATGTCAACAGGCTCGGCCCCGGTCCAGATTCTGTCACTAATAAAATGCTGAGGAACCTAGACGATAAATCCGTCGCCAAATTAACTGAGAATTACAACACTATTGGCGAATGGGCACCCTACCTAAGCAGTGGCGCACAGCCAAAATATCCTTCATTCCCACGCCGGGTAAGCCCATGGCTCTAGAACAGCTCAGACCAATATCCCTTACGTCCTGCGTTGGACAAAGTCCTCGAACATATTATTCTAGCTCGGCTTACCCAGCACATCAGCCAGAGGAGTGCACTAGCAAGTGAAATGGTAGGTTTTTGCCCTAAGTTGTCGACGCAAGACCTGTTGCTGCAATTCTCGAATGAAGTCATACAGGCAACCAGTCAAGTTGATAACACAGCACTACTTGCACTAGATTTACAAAAGGCCTTTGATACGGTAGACCACGCGGCCATTATGATCGATCTAACCTCCATCAACCGGGTAGCACGGGTCTACAATTATGTAAGGGCGTTTCTGACCGACCGCACCGCTACTATCCGAATGGGCCAAAACGAGGGTGGACCATACGACTTGGCTAGTAGGGGCACTCCTCAAGGGGCGGTCATTTCCCCTTTCACTTCAACTTGGCCCTCCTGCTGGTCGCCCATGCACTAAGGTGGATCCCGCATCTCCGTTTTGGTATATACGCGGACGATATCACCCTATGGGGGCTGGGGGAAGCGATAGACACATTGAGAGCACCCTCTAAGCAGGAGCAGATGTGGTATCACAACAGGCAGCCTTGGCTGGCCTTAAGTGCTCACCTACCAAATCCGAGTTACTGGTGCTTCCACCAAAGAAAACAACTGCTACGACACCCCAAATCGCCATCCAGTGCAGGGCCACACGGTCCCGCAGGTCCCTAAAAATAAAATCTTGGGCCTTACCATGCAGCAGAACAGGTCTAACTCGGAGCTCATCAAGCAGCTGAGCTCCCACATGGACCAGCTCATTGCTCTCCTCAAAAGGATCACAAATCGAAATCGTGGGATGGACGAAAGTGACCGACTTCGGCTTATCCAAGCCTTCTTTATTAGCCGACTTCTCTAACACTTTACCTTACATTAGAGACAGTAAAAGTGAACTGGATAAAATTAATGGCCTCATTAGGAAAGCATACAGGGCTGCCCTTCAACTTCCCCTAACGCGTCCACCGACAAGCTTAACAAACTCGGAGTGTATAATACCGCTGAAGAGCTCATTGAAGCTCACCTGTGCTCTCAGAGAACACGCTTAGAGCTCACTCGAACGGGACAGCAGATTCTCTCGCGGCAAAACATTGCATTCTCGCAGCAGACTCAGGAGTCATTACCTATACCTGCTGATATAATTCAGCAAATAATCGTAAACCCTCTACCTAGGCACATGCATCTATTCATAATTCGGCACGATGCAAAGCAAGAGCCCGGTCTTCGCCAGGCAGCTCAGAAATATTTCGGAAGTAGTGTACTCTGACGCAGCCGAGTACAGGCATCACGGGGCATACGCTATTGGCGATGAGATGTTTGAGTGGCGCCCCCTGGATCTGACGTCAGCTTAGGGACCCGCTCCGCTGTCGTCTGCTACATTCGCCCCGCTGCTACACCCGCGCCGCGGTCGCCCGGTTCTGACTGGCTGCAGTGCCTTTGCTAGAAATCGCCCACTTTGATGCTTTGGTGCCTTAAAAAGTGTGTTTTCAATCAGATTCTGACGGCTCTGAATAATTTCAAGCTTTGTCCCGCACAATTTTACAACACACGAGGAGAGAGAGAACGACGTTCAGAGAGCATCGCTCAGACAATCGTGTGTAACTCGCCCTCGTCCTATCTAGCGTATTTGCGAGTTTCAGCGCTCAGAGCTCCTCGATAAGTATTCAAAATGCGTAGGCTTCCCTTAACCATTTCTGAGATGCTCTTATGAAGACTCAACAGTCTAATGCTACGCATCAAGCAGCGGGTCGCACAGCAGGAAATAAAACGGGTGTTTTCTCTTTCTTTCGTTGTTGTTAGATGAACGTTTTTTTTCTGTGCCCAACGCATTCGTTTTTCTGCACCGTCCTAAACGTCCTAGGAGGTTTGGGGATGTTTGCGAGGCTCACAAAGTTCGTGTGAATATTCAATGCAATAAGATCTGTGCTACGGCGCAGATAACGTTGTCCACAGTACTCGAAGGCGGCTTTTGTGCACCTAATTTCTATCGAACCATCGATATCGTAACGAACTCAATCTCAACCCGAAAGTTATGACATGATTACGGTGTTGAAAACTTGATATACTTGCTAAGTAACGCAATAAATAGTATACATGCCAATTTTCAGTATAACACAATTCAAAAACAATGAATATGTCCAGACAGCTCTTTATTGCTTTCCGACCCCTTCAGTCGCAAAGAACAAATCCTGGCCTACTCGGGATGAAGTTCGGTGAATTGAAGAATGAATCTTACTCTCTAGCCTTGGACTGAGGAGCCTGCCCACTAACCAGCTCGATTTTACCGTTAATTTTTTCTCCTCCTCCTGGTCCTCCCCCTCTTGAGTGCAGTTTTACTATAACGCCTATCTGAATATTGGGATGATATGGCTGTGGCAAATGTACCGAAATATCCCTCTAGTCTGAACAAACATAGTCTTACTGTATGTTTGCCTTACAGGTTACTCGTTTTGCTCAATAAGCCTGCATACTGGTTAGAAGCACACAGCAGGTTATTTGGAAATCAACCTACATTATTTGTGCCCCATAGTGCATGTCGGCACACTTTCATGCCGTGACAACGTAAAGTGACTTGATACAATAGTTTCGAGTGTTAAGCACGGTTGCCAAATCTGTTTTACCTTACATACGATTAGCTGGAATCGTAATGCCGTCTGCCAAAGCCGACAGCCCCGATGGCCTGGAATTTGTTTTGGTCTTCCATTTTCGCTGTTGTCGGTTGTCAGCCTGCGGCTGTTACCTTTCTTCGAAAGACTGCTGAACACACAGGCTGACGCCTAGGTCCGACTCTTCGCGCTCCGCACAGGACCAGCTTCGCAGCAATGCATGGGCGACGCCGGCAATGTTTTTTTCCGGAGCGGTATCAAAAGCTATACTTAAAATCACGCCTTGAGCTAGTTTACGCTATTTTAAGTCTTTTGTTACGAAAAAAAATTTGCGCATTCGCGAGATCTGCTGTGGACAAGCACAAAATCTCAACCGCGCGCAAAGAAACAGCATAGAGAGCGAGCCCGAGTGAAGCAGACGACAAATGCGAGAATCCCTAAGCCGACGTCACGGAGGCGCGCTCCGCAGCGCCGCCCGTGGTCGCGCTCACCGCCAATAGCAATCACCCGTCAAAAAAGCACTGCTCCACTCAACACCCTCACAGTCATAACCACCTCCCCTACTGTGGCGGAAGAGGCGGCAGTTGTCTTAGCCCTCACACATAGGCCACATCCGGTAATTATAATCACAGATTCAAAAACGGCCCTTCAAAATTTTGCCCGGGGACATATCTCTCCCACGGCGCTCAAAATTCTCAAGCAAAATCCACCACAGGACTCAGTGGAGCTTATATGGACCCCAGCCCACACTGCCATGGAGGGGAATGAAACCGCACACGCTATGGCTCGCGAACTCACACACCGAGCCGGCGTGAGTATCGTTCCTCACCACGGGGCGCGCTCCGCCAGAGACCGACTGATCACATTTAATGACGTAACAGAGCACTACTGCCTCTCGCGTTGACAATTTGCCCCGCCTCATCCATCCCTTACTGTAAGCCAGGCACGTATTTGACGGCTCTTGCAAACGGAAACCTTCCCAAACAGAGCTCGCCTTCACCGCATCCATCCGACAGAATTGCCTTCGTCATCATGCCCCCTTTGTGGGGAGCACGCCTCACAATGTCATTCCATATGGCAGTGCCCCCAAGACCCCTTCCCTCTAATCATCAGCAGCGAGCAGTGGAGGGATGCGTTGGGTAGCTTCGACCGGACTACACAAGAAGCTCTTTTCAAAGAGCCACCGTAGTCGCTACCAGCCTTAGGCCGATGGGCACTGTGCTCCTCTGAACACTTGCAGGAATAAAGTTTCTCCTCCTCTACAAAGAGTAAAAACCAGAGCTTCTTCCAGCCGCTACATTAGATTCCCGAGGGCGGCGTCCCGAACGCAGCAGCGTCGGCCTCGGCTTGGCTAGAGGGGTGGACGCCGCCGCTCTAGCCCGGCAGTGCGTTGGCGGAAAGAAAACGGAGAGGAGTGTCTTTCGAAGGGTGAAGAGGAGGGACGGCCCGCACGGCAAACTGCGTCCCGTCCCCCTCTCACTCTTGTTTCGTGTGTCGCCTCCAAAGTGCCTCCCCACTCCTCTTCCTCTGAATCGAAACCAGCATCTGTCTCCTAATCTCCACGTGTGGGCGTAGCGAAGTCGCTAAGACGACGGGCTCTGGCTCCGCTTCTTTTCAGGCTGAGGTTCCATCCCTCGCGTTGTCGGTAGTTTTATTTAGCCTGGTTGGAAGTTTCTTCTGGCGTACGCCATGACGAAACCGCTGGCTGGTAAAGGTAGAAATATTGTTTAAAAATTTGATGAAGCTCGTGTCCCAGCTGACGCCAGCGAATAGGCCTGGTGTGGTCGGCCAGAAAAGGTGACTATATCCCAAACTCTTGGACCACTTCACCACACTGTCGGTTTTCATACTTAAAAGCCTTAGCATTCTGTACGGCACTAATGACATCTTCCTTCTCTTTACCCAGTACCCTTTCATTCCCTGCATGTCCGTCCTCAGCATTAGTCAGCTTAAAACCTCAGGCTCATTCATTTCCCATTATTTTCAAGCTCTACCTGTATAAAGGAAGAAAGGAGGGGACTGAAGGGGCAGCTCTGAGGTACCGAACTCTCCCCACAATGGGGGCCCCCAGAAGATAATGAACCAAGAACCCAGCGAAGTAACTCTGGTTGAATAGAGCTTTGCCCTCCCTCATAACTGAACCTACGTTTAGAGAAGGCTCTAAAACAACAAACGAAATTTTGTGGTTTTGAAGAATTGTGATACCGACATGCGCGGTATCACAACACTGAAACACGCACCTGGCTTTGCGCGTCTTTGTAAATATTTTCCGGCCCTTTATTCAACGTGTCTGATGTGATCCTAATAATCCCATTCCCGTTTCTGCTCTCTGCGCAAGCACGTTCACAAAATTTTATAGACTACGATATTTAAACATGGAGAAATATGATGGGACATTGTAGAGTTTTTTGCGTTGCCCATTTTTGTATTAATACCGTGTGTGCTTCGCTGTTTCTGTCTGATATTTTCTGCGTTTACCTCGGCTTTCTTCGACGGCGTATTTACCCCTGAAAGGCTGTTTTCCTTTTTGTTTCTTTTCGTTAATCGTGTGTAGGCATTTAATTTGCCAGACCCGCGTAACTGTTAATAAATGTTCAGATTACGATTTTTGTAAATGCGTCAGTATATGTTTCAGCGCTACAGATTTCCTGCTTTCGTGTTTCTATTTGATTTTATTGATTTTGATGTTTATCTCTGTGTTTATATTTTTGTTGATCTCGATATTTATTTATTTTTTATATTTAGTCTGTCTGTCTGTCTGTCTGTCTGTCTGTCTGTCTGTCTGTCTGTCTGTGTGCGTGCGTGCGTGCGTGCGTGTGTGCGCGTAGAATTTTTTATCGTTAACTGGTACTTGGACGCAATTCCCGCAAGCCCAGACGGACCACAAACAAGTGCTAAGTAGCACTTTAAGAATATTGCGCTATTTTGGCAGTAGTAGGGGCCCTATTATCAACGCGCGTTGTGCCACGTGCTTAGCCCAACTTTGTGTCACTCAACAAAGTTTCAACGAAGGGTGACGTGACCGTATAGCAGTCCACACGAGTCCACCCCGGAGAATATGCGAGTTTGGTCTTGCTCACTGTACGTTATCAAGATTCTGGAAAGCCTTATAGACACCGATTAATTAAGTTACCTTTGGGGATTGCACATTCCTCCCCACTGGGTATAATTAGAGACTTCGCTCGCCAAAAATGATCAAAAGCTACGTCCTGGCAATAAAACCCTACCCGTTATTACCGTAAATACCGGCGTTATGGGTGGAATTCTCATGCCTCTTCTGTTTCGTGTTTACCGGTCAACAATTTTTACCCCATTTAAGACAATAAGCACTACGCCCCTACGACAGATAATCGAACAAAGATTGACTGAGAGATGGGACTTCATGACGTGGGCATGTGCGCAGGCATGCGTAAACGGGCGTTTCACTGAACATTTTCTGTGACAACAAACGCAAGGCGAATTGATATGGGAGGGCTACTCTTTCGAAAACGTCAAGCCAGAACTCGGAAGGTTGGCGCGGTTTTCATGCTAATATAAACACATTTAAAAATTATGTCAGCGACAGATTCGCAAGCATTGAGTTTCTTTTGAAGGGTTCGGGTGGTAACGTCTATTTTTCCTCCTCTGAAGGACAGAACTCAATGTAAATTTTTCGTCCTCTTCAGTTACACCATTCAAAGTATTACATTAAATGCAAATTCGCCAAACACAACACTGACTCTCAAGCGTCGCTGCCGGAAGTTCATTTCACAGTTCTTTACGCAAAGCCGAACAACGCGAAAATAAATATATTATCGGGCAAATTTTCTTAGTGGTATTTTGGCCTGCAATAATTACCCACTTTGCCGTTTTTAGTTTATTCCGTTCTCATCCCAGTGATCTTTCTAGTGTACAGCGTGTCGCGCGATCACTTGCCTACTGCTAGCCTTATAAAGGGGCGCAGACCGTCGTCAAGCCAATCAATTTGATTTCTGTCTGCGCCCACCCTAAAGTCTTTTTGGTACTGAAAATAAACTTTATTGAATTCTTCAATTCTTGAACTAGTGTGTGCTCTATCGAGGCCCTGTACACAATCTTTGTGATGCACTAGGCGCTACTGGCGTGATCACGTCGGGGAACGTGGTAGCAAAATTGATCTGCACCCAACACAAAGCCTTTAGTAAAATTGTTCCCGAAGCAAATTTCGCACACATCTGCTCAAGTCATGTTGCTATAAGCCACGCAATAGTCCCTCGCCGACGACTGGGGTATCGCTCTGTGTGGCTAAGGTCTGAAGTTGGATAAAGTGTAATATAATTAGCCGCGACTTTTACACTTGGTTACACATTTAACACGAAAGTTTTGTATGCCGGGATCCACCAAGATCTGACTGACGTCATATCCGTCACGGAAATGACATCGCGCCAAGATTCGAGCGGGGTGCTCAGCCACCGCACCGGGAGGTGCCAGGCGCTTTACCGACTCCGCTACGACCTGAAGCGCAGACTGCCGTGTGAACGCGCCATATATGTTTCCTATAACCGCCTCTGTGGTACTGCCGTCTAAGAGGTGAAGCGAAGTAGTGCATCACGATGCTAATTAGCGCCGACAGTTGGCGCCAGCTGAGCTCGTCGCAACGCAACCGTCTGCCGTACCATCCACGGAGGAAGGGATGCCATGGTCGACCATTTGCGAAAGCGACGCGCCAGCAGGTTGTCGCTCGCCAAGCACACCACAAGACAGCCCCGCAAATCATGATATTTCGCTGCTCCGGTCCGTGAGTTCGCGAAAAAATTGGCTGGCAACCCGCTCGGTTTCGTTCGCATGGTTTGCGAGAGCGTGTGATTTCATTCGGGTTCACGCAGTGCTTGGCGCGTGAAATTCAGTGTCTAATGTTGATAAGTCTGACGGTGCCATACCGACAAAATATAAATAGCGATGTGCAAATTCATATCGATGCAGAATAAGCACTCAGCTCAACCTGCGAAGACACATCTCACTTTCGTGTTTTACGGATTTCTATGAAAGAGGGATCAACAACATTTTTTTAATACGTCTTGAGCACAGCCCTGTAAAGCAAGTGATGGACAGATCTGATTATAAAAGAGCCTTACTTGTTGATAGCGTTTCACCTGAAATGAAAAAGGACAGAACGATGGTCGATTAGTATACATTCATTGTAGCCCAAATGACTCAGAGGCCTGTTAGCAGCCTGAACGATTTAACAAAACTTGTCGCTGAGTTAGTTGGTACGTACTTTAAGAGAAACGTGGCGCAAACTAGAAGAGGACAAAGAAGATAGGAGGGATACACGCGCCAAATGTTTATCAAATTTTCTGTCGTATGTTCTCTTCTTTGTCGTCGTCTAGTTTGCGCGAATTTTCCGTGTTATTCAGCCGGAACGGCTGATGTCTGTACCTATGTCACCAACAAATGTATAGCATGACGTGATAATTTGGCGTATAATTATCTTCAAGTCTTTGCGATAAGACGTATTTGTGTCTTATCTTCACGTCTTTGCGATCTTCACGTCTTAGCACCATGCTAAAAATTGGGGTGTAGCAGCGTGCAAAGAGCAAATTGCCAGTCACATATTCGGTGTAGGAGCTACGTCCGAGAAACGTCCCCTTTCGGACTTTTCAAACCACCGGAGCAAAGCGTGCTCATCAGGCCGCGCCTAACGTTTGCAAAGGAGAAGGAAAGGATGCTCACGCATCCTTAAAGTTCCACCAATGGATGTTCAACTATTTTTAATCGCTCGCGCTCAGATACGAGGATGTAAATTGGCCTTGTTGCCAGGAGTAACAAAAGAAAACCTCTGTTCTGAATACAGAGGTGCAGGCTTCAAGTTGTGCACTCCCGGTTCAATTGTTGGTGCTGGAGAATTAAAGTCTCCCTACAATCATTTCTAAATCTGCTAATCTATTTTTTTGCATTACACTGTTTAAACGACTCGATGCAAAGCTGCACCTCTCCGTGGCAAACTGGTACAACGGTACTTGTTTGTACTAAGCCATGTACGTGCGACCAGTTTTGTCATATATTTACGCCTTGGACTGCGTCGAACGAAGAAAAAAAACGTAGGCATTTAGACCTTTGGGAGGACATCTGTTAGGACATAAGACTAGATGTTAGGACATAAGACTAAACGTTGCGAGATATACGTTAGGACATATATGGGAGGACATATGCTTTGACATGTGTTAGGAGCGTCCAAAAAGGACGTAGCAGATGCCCATGGGTGTCCCTGGAGGATCGCCTAGTACGACTTACTGCGATGATAAATGGAACGGTGATGGCAATCAACAGGAAATATTGGAAGTTGGATGACACATGAGAAAGACGGCTGCCCTTCAGAAAAAAAACGACACACAAACCGTAAAAACGGCTGAAGAATCGACAGTGCCCAATTATGGGATAATCTGTTTTACGCCTGCGCATGGACATAACTTACACTTCTCTTCAGAGAATATGGTGCTGCGACAGCAGCCCTAGTAATTCAACATAGGGGGCCATGGAGCCCACCAACACTTCTAACAATTTGTGTAGACCAGTACAATGGACGCGAAACTGAAGCACCACACACGGTTATCTAAGTCGAAAAGGGGCTAAACTTTGAGGATACGCGAATTACGGCGTCAGCTTAAACTGTGTCACAGAAGAGGGTGCATGAATCAGCTTCACAAGGTGGTGATTCGGTGAGTCAGCATGTAGTCTTTACGTGTGAAATTTTCAGGTCTGAAACGCGTTGTTCTTTGAGGCTTTTCCGCCATTCCCTTTAGCGGGCTGGTATCCCAGTCGCTGGCGCAATCTGATAATCACGTGACTCAACCTCTTAACCAATCACTGTAAGTTACCGCTACAGCAGCACTGCTAGTGAATTTCGGTTTGCGTTGCGGCCAGCCGTGCATTGGACTCAACTAAACCATGGCAGTCTAACTGAGATTCGAGATTCACTGGAGAGTGAGCAAGACACCGGCGTGGGAACTTCCACTCTGCTACAACATCCCCCTGTTCAAAGGTCGAACTTTCTTTCGGCATAGAACAACCACGGTGCGAACCTGTTTATGTTAGAACAAGGACGGAAAACGGTGAACGCCGAAATGGGAAGAATTGAAGGCAGAGAAATTATTTTTGTGCACCGTTGCATTGCAATAGATTATGCAGAACATGTTTTAATACTAGCACCGGGATTAACCAGAATGCCACCCTCCCCCCGAATTGCCGGAGTAGCGCTGGATACACCCTCATCCCCTGAGTGCGTAGTACGCCACTAATTTGTCGTAAATACCCCAGAAAATAGACGTGCATACAGCCGGCCTGGTAGATGGCGTGTTAGAGCATGGGACGCGTCATTCGAAGGTTGCGGGTTCGCCTTAGCCGGGGTGTGTTATTCGCCTTCGTTACCTCTTATCATCTGGCAATTCCTATTTTCCCGATAATTGAGCAAGCTAGTTCTCTTAACCACTCTTTGAGAATCTTTCAGGCTGCCTTTGTGTATGTACAAGCGTCAGGACTCCACTGAGAGCTCCAGATGGCAGTCATTCTGGTGCAGTTATTACTATGAATTCAGCTCAATTCTGCTCTCCCGAAAACATTAAACGAAAACTGAAGCGCATGCACATTCCTCCCGAGCGTTCATTAGCGAGTTAATCCACCATCTTTTCATTTTTATAGCTTGTTAGAGTTTGGGTTTGGGCTAGTTGGTAACGGAAATCCATGACTTCATTGTTTCTTTTGATAATTTTCCGTCCCAGTGTTTTAAATTCCCGCATTTTTCAATAAACTCTCTTGGAAGTTAGCGCTTGTCCCGTCGCCTCCGTGTCCCGTCGTGTTTTTTTGGGGGGGGGGCGTACACGAAATCATGGATTCCTTTTTATAATTACGACACCAAAAGAAAATACTGCATGACGTCCAACCGTCAGTCTAAGGCAAATGCACCACTTAGCACTGTTCCAAACTTCAAGTCGGATAACCCCTCAGTGACAAGGAAACAAAAGTTAGTTGTAAACCCCTTTTTTCCGCATTGTCGCTAGCTATGTCACGTAAGCTACTGGGGTGTTAACATTTACCACCCCAAAGATATAAAACATTAAGGCCGTTCCACTCAATGTGAAAGCTGTCAGAAGTGCAGAGCGGTGATTCGCCATAATAGGTGGTGGCGCAGTTATCCGCTCACTGCTCTCACCCATCAAGCACTTCGCCGCCCTGTCTCACTCCTGCCGTGATGAATGTGCCAATTCAAATTTCCTGCATTCACAGTGCTCGCGCGGCCCGTGCCTGAAACTGTGCCAGCGGGAGTTCGGTTCGTTTTGTGCTTGCTTTAATTTCGTATGCTTGAGCTGTTTTGCGTCATTTCGAACGCCCATTTTTTTCTTGCGCCGCTGGAGTTTTCTTACGTCATTTCCAACGCACCATTATTTTCTTGCGTGAAGCCGATGTTTTCGCTTACTATCGTAAAAACCAACCCAACGAGCGTTTCCAACTAAATGAACGCGGGGGCTTCCGGTTACATACACAGATTTTGCCTGAAATGTACCTGCAGTTTTCTTTGCGCTATACAACGGAGAGATGTACGACAAGCGCCAGCGGTTGAGGAGGTTCGAACGGTTACGACTATTTAAACCACGTCGTTTTCGAAGCCTCAGTGTGACGACGGTGCACTAGGCTGTACTTACGTCCGCTATCTCGCTGCGCCGCCTCATTCCAGCTGTCGCTTCACATCGACCGTTAGCGAGCTACGACGACAAGGCGAGCACATAAAGTGCTCTGCACTTAAAAAGTGCGGCAAATAATCTGGAAATACTGTGTTGTGCGTGAAGCAAAAGCCTACAGTGACGGCACTGCGTGCCGGTCGACGTTTTGAGAAAGTTCTCCCCAACGCTCTTCGGGTCACTTGCTTTTCCTCTAACAAGCTGCACCTTGGCGAGGCCATAGGTGTGCGGAATTTGGCGGCCAAAATTTAGGGCACGGCGTTCAGGGCATACCCAAGCAATGGCCACCTCCGCACAATCAAGTGGGGAATCTGTGACCATGTCCCATTTGGGCTGTGCGGTGGTTGAGATAAGACAATTGCGGGCTCACGACGTGTGTTCGCCAACCAGTGCCCTGTAAATATTTAGGCCACAGTGTTTTCGGGGCTTCCACTGCAGGAAATGCTGAACAAGTAGCTCAACTATGTTGCACGGTTAGAGTGCGTACAGAATGAATGAATATGCTTTAATATTAAGGAGGCACGAAACCCTTTGGGAAAAGAGGTAAGTAGGTAGGGAATGAAGGGGATACCACTAAGGTTCATTTTTGGATCATAGGTCCTTTCGTGGCGTCTTCGTTCTTGTCTGCCGCCTAAAAAACATGACCAGGCGCACTCTATATTACTTTATAGAGACAACTCTCCAAAGCGTATTGGCCTATTCATCCGAGTAAGGATGCGTTACTCCGGAGTAGCTGTAAGTGCGCGTGAGCGTCAGATTGCAGTGGCCATTTATCAAGCATGGCGGCTCTGCCCTTGTCAAATGTCGGACGGTGCCAGATTAAATGCTACATGTTAGGCGTGGTACCCTGCCCACAAAAGGTACACGTGGGTGCGGATGTGAGGGAAGTGCCACCGTTATATTTGCGGGTTACGTCTGGTGTATACGGCGCGTTTGCGTAGGCCTTGTTAATAAAATTTCCTCTTGCCGCCTGAGGTGGATTCTACCAGGCAGGAAGCCCTGAGGGACAATGTCTTGGAGTCGCTTACGGCTTTCTTGTGGCAAGCGTTGGCGCTGCAAATGCCATATACACTGGAGTAGGCGCAGGCGGAGGGTTGCAAATCAGGGGAGAGAGGTGTTAGGAGGCACTGCTTTGCAGCGTCGTGGGCTTGCTAATTTCCATCTGGTCCAACCGTGTGACCAGGTGCCCACGCAAGTCGAACAATCGTGCCTTGTTGCTGGAGGGCCTGTATTAGTGCTATGATGTTATTGGCAGTTGCAGTGTGAGCGTATGGCCTCGCTGAGCTCGTGTAACGCTGTATGAGAGTCCGTAATTATTCAGAACTTTGTGACGTCAGTTGGTGCAGAGTGTTGCAGTTGTTGCAGCACTGGGACTATTCTAAGGAGTTCAGCTTCTTTGGCGAGGCCATAGGTGTTCGCAATTTGGCGGCCGAAATTGAGGGTAGGGTGTTGAGGGCACACCCAAGCAATGGCCGTTTGCGCGCAATCAAGTGGGGAGTCTGTGAAGATATCCCATTCATCAGGACCTTTATCATGCCTACGTTGACGTATATATCGTTCCAATGCAGCCGTATTTCGTCTTGCGATTGGTTTCCAGCGCGCGATACCGGTTATTCGGTGATCTAGGGTGGGATTGAAGGTTAGATTAACCTGGGGTTGAATTCGCTGTTCGGCAGAATCTCATCGTCTGAGTGCTTTGGCCTTGCTGTGTGAGGCCAAGGCGTTGCTGCTGCCTAAGTTGCGTGTCGTCCACTATGTTAGTGAGTGGCGGCAGTTGAGCGGCCTGTTCGAGGATATCAATGCGGGTATGTTTAGGGAGCCCAGTGATTCTCCGGATTGTTGCACGGCACAGGACATTCAGGTCCCCGTATATGTTTCGGTGGCAAAATGTATGCTGGTACTCCGTGAGTGATTATGCCGCCCGGATCCGCCTCGATAGCGCAGTAGTGCATACAGAATAACTTTTTTTTTTAATTTGCCTTTCACTTGTAAAGCAGCCATACGGCTAATGTCCGCCCAAGATTACGTAGGACTTTTCTTTGACGAAACTTTTATGCGAAGGTTGAGCAACTAACCCTTCTTGTTGTCCGGCTGCAATTCACGTGTCCGTAAATACCCTTTTGCCAATAAGTACTCTACGCTGAGGGGTTGCACTAAACTTGTGTCAATATCCTTTTTTTTTGTCCAAATAAAACCCGAATGATACGCATTTAAATGCTCGTTCGCGCCACACAAGGGACCTACTTCGCATGTTTTGAATTCCTCAACTCGCACGAATTTCAGGTTTCGCTCCGCAATACTACAATTTATTGAAGACATGTCTAAGAAGCAATCCACCAAGGTCCTATGAAATAAACGTAATGCTGGGAAAGCGTTAGTAGTAACTCAAGCCACTCAAATTTATGGGAAAGCGCGTGGGTTGACTCCGTACGCCCAGAGAAAACATGTTAGACGCGTTTTCAGTGACAAACTGCTGTGGTGCAGTTTGTCACTGCAGAGAGTGGTGCAAGCCCTAGTAAAACGACAGTTCATCTAGTATTAACTTCGCTTACCGCAGCGACAACCCCAAATCCCATAAGAACTTCCGTATAGGTTCGGATATCTCGTGAATTCCGTTTATGAAATATTAATGGGCAGACAGTCGTTGCAGCGGCGCTATGTGTACGCCAACAGCATTTCACCGAAACCACGCCGTTGTATATTTTATGTACGCCGCGTCCACTCTGGTTGAGCGTGAGGCCCCTAGGGCTCCTGTTAGGCCCAGCCTCTTAGCGAGCACTTTCTCTTCGGGTTCCGTTGCTCCCGAAAAGAGACAACATCTTTCTGCTGCAAATGCGGCGTTTGCAGACGACGGCATCTGCAGCATACGACAATCGCAGAAGACAAAACAAATGTGCCGCCTGCAATGCTTAGACTTAACGTGAACCGCGGGTTGGGACCCGGCTAACTCCCGCTTTATACGTCTAGTTTTAGTTGAACGAGTGGCGCTGCCTGGCGAAGACGCGGACCTCACTTCCGCATACTTAAACAGAGACGCCGCATCAAGTAGGCTTTTTTAAGTCGGTGTCGCTGAATTTATTTTGCCGCCTACATTTTATTTCGCTGATTTATGGAACATTTAGGCGCCACCATTCTGCATCGAGTTACCCAACTTCGAGTGGCATCGCAGCAAATCGTTTCCGCGCAGATGGCCGTGAATCCACCATTCAAAAAATTACTTTGCCATTCTTGCTGGTGTTCTTTCATCTTCGGGGGCCACAGTTCATGGCGAATTCACTTCTCGGTACGAGAATTCTGGTCGTTCGAGTCTAAATTAGCAAAATTTTGATTCACTGGTGTTCTAAATTTGCACTGGCTGAACTCTCGACGAAATAAACTGGTCTGTATCTGACAGTCTAAATGTTCTGCAACGTCGCCACTTTGCCTTCAGCTTGCGTCCGTAACAGATGACGCCAGAACCGGACGCCAGCGACGGCAGTACTGGTTTTCGCTTGCAAGCGCAGGGAATATTTCTTGGTTGCGCTGTTGAAACGCTTCAAGTTATAGGGGTGCGTGAGGAAGACGGTAAATATAAGCACGTTGTTCGAACAGTTTCAAGCTTAAAGCGAGGTCACAGCTCGCCGGCTCTGTTTTCACGTCACGGTTTCCTTTCATTCTAGGTATAAAAGAACAAGCTCTACCTCTGTCTTTATGAGGCTTGCTTTCCTTCGAAGATACATGCCAGGATGTAAAAACAATACCATTCTAAAAAATGCAGACCATAGCAATACTTTGGAGGCAACGAAACTCGCCTAGCGACAGCTCAAATTGCCGTTCGGTGAAGGCAATTAATACTATTAATTAATACCCGTAGCGAAGTTTTCATAGGAAAACATGAAGACAATGCAACTTCATCTCCTATTCATCAGCGCCGGAGAAGTAGCCAAAAAGTTACAAACAACCACCGATTTGGTGTCACTTCTATTGTCAGCTGTTAGGTTCCGCGAGACTTCTTAAAATGCTGTAGTCAGCCATCCCGTATTCCGGATCTCTTGGGGCGTAGTCGTCACGTCGCTAGACTTTCAGTACAGCACAAGCGCGTTGACGAGGCACGTTTACGGGTGCTTCGATCAACGGTCAAGTTGCAATCACATGAACGTCGTGGGGCCAGCTTTTTAAGTAGGATTCCTTGGCTACTATGTACATCTTTCCGATCATGGTCCGGCTACCCTTTAACCCTTCTGATTCGTTGTGGCGCGACGAAAAACAGCCGTTCTGCGCGTTCACGGAGAAGCGGCAATACGCGCTCCTTCAGATTCGCGCCAGGGCAATGCAGCTGCCGTTTAAAAATACGAGGCCACGTCAGCCCTTCATATGAGTCGTGAATGCGAAAGCATTGGCGTCCTATTCGACGCCGCCGAGTGCTCCGTCAATTTTCGTGCGGGCGGTAACACTGACTGTTGCGCCGTTGTGCCAGGTCAGCGGAACGCCCGTTAGGATAAGCCACCGAACGTCACAGTACCAGCCACAACTGCAACTCTCCGGTTTCCACGTGGTTTGGTGCTGCCCAGCAGTGTGGTGCCTTATTTTTTGTGCTTTTATTCTATACCGCATCTGTCGCTATGCAACTCGAAACGCCGCAAGCTTTTCAGCGCTCATCAAACTCGTTTTTGTACATGTGTACTCCTTTTTCGTAAGTGGAACCTAGTTAATGAAACGTAGGCAATAATTTAAATATGTACCTTCCCCTAAATTTCCGCGTGTCGGCTTTGCAGCGACGGCATGAAAAATATCGAATGTTGCTCGGACAGCGAGAACCTTACATCGTTAGAACGAACCTCGCTGGGTTTTTGTTGCAGGCTGAAGCCCTGCAGACGTAGTTTCGTCCAGCTGTCACAAATGTTATAACTTGCGCCTGAACAGGAAAGCTGTACTTACGAGGAGTTTAACCGGAACACGGCACAGCGGATTTTGACTATGCAAAAGAGCGTGCATTTCGGCCCTTACGACCGGAGAGAAATTCGTAAACGGCCTCCACACGCCTCAAAAACCTACTACCACCTACACAAGAGACACGACTGGGACCCTGTGTCTCCCGCGTCCACCGCTAACAAAGCACCTTCCTACATCGAAAATTATACCGAGGAAATCGAGTCGCTAATGGTTTCTTCCGCAGGAATCGTCTTTTGAATGCCTGTTTCAATAGACTGCGCTGAAAATGCATATCACACAATTATTAATGTTGTATTGGTACGTTTTGTTTACATCGGGAATATCCTGCGTTGCTTCGCCAACAATTAAATGGCGCATTTCCAGCGGGTGGCTGTCAGCTGGTCGCTCTCACAATGTCCTTGCTAGAACAGCCCTGCCTTTGAGGTGCGAACAAGAGCTATTAGCTGCGTCGGCCTGCTCGAGCGGTGCACGCATGTTTGTCACAATGCCGAGAATGCGAAGAGAGTTCAGACGCGCAAAACGGAATTAGAACAAATAATTCAGCTGTAAACTTTGCGCACTGCGGATTGCATAGAGCATTAAAGACGAAATTACCCAAGAATTTACCTCTGACGTGGAATTTATTGTCTTTAAGTTGAACCAATCTTGGCTTTGAGGTAGCTACTCGGTGTTGCGTCACAGACATACGCAGTTCACCAAGCGTGGGTGTTTACAGAAAAGGAATCCTGCAGTGCGACTTGAACCAATAGGCGGAGTAGTGCAAGAGCTGATGAAATTACTTCGCAAAAAAGTCCCCCGCATTTCCCCGAGGGGGAGAATGTGAAAGTGCGAATGCACGGTTGTCGGCCCGCTTGCGGCGCTTGCGCTCGGCACCCGCACCCCACCGCCTCGCCGCCTTCTCTTCCATCTCTTCCATGGGGTTTGTAGTATCACGTGTACACCACGCAGTTATCAAGCCGATATAACGCCACTGAGTCGCCAACGCAACGCCGCTGACGACGTAGTTTGAATGCGTTAAAGATATAAGGAGCGTTCCTAACTCTGAAATCAGCGTGGCTTCCGTGGCTATCATGTACATGCTATCATGTACATGTACATGCCAACTAAAAGTTTGGTTAACGTTCTTGTTGTTCTCAACCTGAAAGGTTGATTTTGTAATTAGTGTGGTGAATTTATGTATTAAAGAAAAAAAAAAGTGGCTTCCGTGGCTTAGTCGGTAGAGCGTCGCGCTGCGGCCGCAAAGTCCTCGGGTCGAAACCGGGCGCCGGATGCTGTTATTTTTTTATATAGTGTAGTGGCCTGGCTGGCGCGCCTAGAGAGGGTGTTGCGAGCTGGAGAGTAGGCGAGGGGGGAGAGGACGCACTACGCGAGCGCCCTCACGCGTCGGAAATCCGGCGCCGTTGCTAGGCACGCTAGCTAGCTCCGTTGCTAGGCTGCGGACGGACGGACGGCGGTGGATGCGTGATTCAGGGTCGCTTAAGAAGTGCATTCGCACTTAAAACACTTAAGGTGGCTTCCCCGCCATAACACTCGTTGTGCTGTGGGGTACCCTTTGAAGGTAAGCCGGCGATACATGGCTATGCGCAAGAAGTAGGAAGGCCAGCCAAATACGGCTATAAGAGGGAAGTAACTGAAAAATGCCTGAAAATAAAACGTTGCTAGCAACACTCACAGCAGACTAGCGATAGGAACGAAAGCGCGCGCCATTTCAGCGTGGTAAAATGTCAACTAAAACAATAACATTATGAATAAAAACACAATTAACATCGCGTTTTCCCCCTGTACGACCCTCTTAGACGCAGAAGCAGGAAACAGGAAAGCTAAATGATCCAAGTCACCAAAATACCTGAAGTATACGTGCGCTCATAAACCAGTATACCAAATAAAGTAAATTTCGTCCAAATTAGAGGCGATGCAAAGTGAACGGCTGTCTATGGGATTCGGGCAGTAGCTGACGGCTTTGGCGCGTTTCCACACTATCAGTTGTAGAAGAACGTCTGTCCTGAAGGGTCTCCGATGGCAGTTTTACTTAGATCGTAGCTGGCATGGCGCCTGCCCCGTCAGGCGTCTCACTATGTTAAGAACGATTGATGGATTGATTGATTGATTGATTGATTGATTGATTGATTGATTGATTGATTGATTGATTGATTGATTGATTGATTTTGATTGATTGATTGATTGATTGTAGGGTTTAACACACCGACGCAACGCAGGCTATGAGGGGAGCCGCCGTGGAGGGCTCCACATTAATTTTGACCACTTGGGGATCGTGAAAGTGCGCCAAAATCTCGTACACACGGGCGTTTTTGGTTTTCGCCTCATCAGAAAAGCGGCCGCCGCGGCCGGGAATCAAGCCCACATTCTCGTGCTCATCATCTCTAAGAACGATATACGGGCCACTAGCGCTGTATTACTCTCCCCTTCTCTTTGGGAAGCCTGCTTGAGCGAATGTGTTAGGTCGAAGTTCGGATAATACAAAAAAGGCAAGTGGTACCCCTAAGAAACAGGACTGGACGGTTCTGGCGTTCAATCATATTGTCGCGAAACCAAAGACAACGGAGTTATGTTCAAGGAAAGCAAGTTTATTGGAGAGAACTTGTGCTCCTCTAACAACTCAAATAATACAGGCGGCGAAGCAGCAGTCAACAAAGTGACGTGCGAAGGCGAGCGTCGACGATTCGAATGCCGCGGCATCTGCTCTGCGGGAATTTATCACTCGGCGCGAGGGTTTCTCGAATAGTCGAATTGTATCCAGAACACTGTAGATCAACGAAGATTATTCTAGGCTGTTCACGATAGTTCGGAACGCTCTCCCTATCAGAAGAGATACATAGCACATGCGGCACAGAAAGAAAGAACGGAACACGCGCCTCCCTTGGCACACAGATAACACCGATAACACAGACCGGCGCAGCCGGGTTGCAAAAGCAAAACACAAATAAACAAACCCGTTGCATGGTTCGCGGCAATATCGCTTGTATTTTAACGCGCAGTTAACAGTTAACATTCTGATGACCATGTATTAGTGCTAGCTGATACGCGAGTCCTTCTCGCAATATCGCACTGTGGCGAGAAATCAGAATGTTGCGGGCTTTTCCGTTTGCAAATGACGTCTTTTGAGGCCGGAAAGGAGCTGGATGAGTTAAAAAGCTTGTTCTCGTAAATTAAACAAAGGTTGCGTTTTTCTCTTTGTGGCACCTTTAAGGGGGGACTCACCTGTTAACGTTCCTGTAGGACTCACTAATTCGCTGCCCACGGGCTTAATACCATCTTGCACGTATACGAAACGTTTTACAGATAAATAAAGGTGTTACTCATGACTTAGTTTGCTTATTTTAGAAATACGTCGCTTCTGTACCAAAATAAACAAAGAAAGCTCTTGCTTGCTAGACAGCTAGCGCCACCTAGTGAAGACTAGATAAACTAAATTGTGTTAGTTGTTTATTTTTTATTTCAGTGAAGAACTGACATATTTCTGAAGGAAGGAAACGACGCCGGTCGAGGCATTTATGTGGACTTTTTTTTCCAATTTTTCGGATTGGTGGACGAGTATTTTTAAGCCCGTGGGTTTAATTGTAGTAACTTTCATAGTAAAGTTATCAGGTGAGTCACCCCGCAGAAGAGCCTGCAGCAGTGATCGGGAACAGGAGATAAGAAGATCAATTTGAAAATACGTTTAATTTGAAAATTTATCGGCTCTATCGTCGACTTAGAACACTTCTTAGTTCATTTCTCTTTTTGGTTGGTAGTGGTTACAAATTTCGGAGAGCGCTGGAGAAGCTCGGCTGAAAATCACTGCGGATAAGGACCACAGCAGCTGCAGATGTCCAGTGCCCGAAAAACCACTCAATAAGCCAAAGAAATGCCGTCGTTTTAAAAAAACACGAACGGTCAGCGTAATCTTTAGCGTTTGCCGCAGCCTTTGCGACCAGATACGTTGATTTTCATACAAAGGAGGAATGAATATTCGGGCTACCGTGCTTCTTTTTGGTAAACTGCGCCATCTGTTTCCAGCTCTTAGGGGTCATATCAAGCTTCTACTTGGAGTGGACAGTTCGAATTCCGCACGCCGTGCATCCGGGTACCAACTGGGTAAAAAAAGTTATACACGCGCAGATTCAAGAGGAATGCTGTCGGCTTAGTAAGCCATAGAGTGGGATACGAAAAACTAAATAGTAAAATAAATCTCAGGATGAATCGGATGAAAGCAAAATGTCTGTGATTCCGTATTATAGATACGACGTCCGCCAATGTTTCGCCAAGCGATACCTCTGCGGACAGGAAAAGCAAGCACGTATGCCTCAGCCGAAGCAAAAATGTTGGAGGTCGCTTATCGATAGCCTATTTCGCGGCGTACAGTTACAAAGTACGCAGTAGCATACGGAACGGTTATGCATTCATCAACCCGATAGATTTCGGTTGCGGTGGGAAAGCGAGTGACAAATTCTCTCTTTTTTTGTTCGCGCGACAGTAGCAAAGAATTACGCCTGTTTTGGTTGACATGAAATAACTGAAGAATGGAAGCAGTCTTCTCAAATTTATCCAGAGAACTGCGCCAGAATCCGGAACACATTTGCAGAACTTTAACACAACAACATTTGAAAGGAAATAAAATATAACCCCGTAAAACGCATATTTGACGTCCTTCTAAAGGAGAACATACTTTATCGGCACACAAATCGGCGTCGAGCAGTTCCGAGAAAGACCGAGTACAGTGTACGCTCTTGCCATTAGAGTAAAATCATGGTCTTGAACAACAACCTGAACAAACACGAAAAAGTGCTACAGTAGTTTAAACGAAGACCGCAAATGTGTACTGAAGGCCTGTAAGAAAACTCATCTCCAAATCTTCCGGTAGGTCAGACGCTACAGACTCATCCAATCCTGCTCGCCCGGTTCGATGCTCCTCCAGATGTGAGCGTTATAAATAGCAGCCTCTGCCGTCAGCCGACGAGATCAACCGTAATCTCCGCTGGAGCAAACACACCAACGCGTATGTCCGATCCTTCTTTTTTTCGTATTTGCTTTTCTTCCGGGAAACGACCAAACGTGCTCCGCAAGCGTGCCGTAGCGCTCAATCAAACGGTCCTCCGAGCGGTTTTCTGACGTGGATGCCGCCAAGACGTTCTTGCGTGTTTGCCGTTGGCTCGGTGCGGCAGTGACTTATACATTTTGTCTTTGCCGAAACTAAACGGGCAAATCTTGCTGCAAACAGAAGGATTTGGCCACAAATACTGACTGACGTTTGGTATTTTATATGTCGAACGTAAAGCAGGGATACTGAGACGTATCTCGTGATCACCGGGTTTGGTGCGCTTCGTTTCTGAGGTATTCGTTGCCGGTTTGTCGAAACGACAAATCCCCACATTAGTTATTTTTACCTGAAAGATGCATTTACATTTTACGATGACGCGGAGGGGAGCTTTTAGAGGGTTCTGTTACGTATGTACGACGTTTCCCCGCGTGTACTCAGGTGATTAATTATGACTTGTCGTAACAGGAATGATGAGATGCCTGGCGCAATAAATATGCAGGGTTGTTCGTTTTCAGGTAAACTTCAAGATACTATACTCGGTTACAACTCAAGAACGGCACCACCTCATGTAGTGTATCACTCCGCCAAAGCGCCGGACCCGTGACGTCAGTGCGCGCGCGTTTTGAAAGGGGTTTGCTATGAATGCGTGATATCGTCTGCCTTGTCTTACGCAGTTTGTTTGTCGTCACTGGAGTCGTTTATAAGCATATTAAGTCCAAAAAATAACGGGAACGGCTCACGCCATGTTCAAACTATTCCCAGTAACGCCCTACTTGCGCCACGCGGAGAAATATCCGGCTATGGTGATAAGGCACAGCGGCAACTTGCGGTGCCGTTCTTAAGTTGTCACCGAGTATACCGATATTAGCCCTTCACCACGTCCAAAAAACAAAAATTTATGATTCTCCCCGAAACGCCGGTATTCAGCAACCAATGTATGATCACACATCGCGGCTGTTGTCTGGACTAAAATTATTCTGTCAAAATGTAATTGCTCTCAACAGATGGAACTTATCCGCAGCTCTTAATCAAGGCCAAGAAATATTGTATGCTTTCCGGCCGTTAGAACTCCTTCCTGCTTATATCACACACTGCCAGTGCTTGCTGCAAAGTTACTTTCGGCTGCGCACGTTTGAAGAGAACTGTGCGACCGCGAGTATTGAATTCGGAGGAAATTAAGACACGGCGTCAGATCGAATAGCCGTCAGAGCGCGCGCTTTCGAAGCCAAGGTAGACGACAAAACGCCTTACAGCGTTTTCCAACCATTTAAAACTCTTCTCAGATATTAACTAATGTATAAGCCCGGCGTGTTGGTATGGTATTCTCGGAACAGCGCAAAGTGACGAGGACGAGTTGTAGACGGGACACAGCGCTGGCTAACAACAGATGTTTACCCCGCAAAATTCCCAGATGTCATTATTGAGTGCAAGTTATACCCTATATACGAAGACATGCATCCAAAACCATGTCTTGCAACGTTCACAACTCGCTGTGCACAAATTTGTGCACAACGTCCACAAAGAGGCAGACATCGTCGCGAGTACAAATGCCATAACATGCCAGTACAATGAGCCCAATAGTGTTTGCAACGAAGATATCACCCGTTGTAGCATTTACGAAACAAAGTTTCATTAGGAAGGTCTTCCCGGGTGATGTAAGTATATCGGCAAAACTAAGAGACAACAATCATGAGTTTTCTGCCCTGTCTAAGTAATGCCTAAACAAAAGATAGTCCCGAGCAAATAATTCTTGTGTATGTCGCTTTTCCGCTGCATTTGTGTATCCAGTTCTTATGAGAAATATTTGAAAAATACTGGTAACTCATATCGAAATTTATCCTAGAATTTAAACTGTTTTGTGTTTGTCACCTTCGTTTCCTTACCAACAAAGCCTCTGTGGACGATGAGTTCTGCTGTGTGTTTTTGCTATTGTTGGGAATTCTGATAAGTAGATGGCGAAGAAGTTAGTCCACCGATTCAGGGGAAGCCCTTAAAGCCGATAGCCGCATTTTGTGAGGATGTCATATCAGCCTTCGTGGATTTGGTACACCCCTTTTTACACCGTCAACGAAGCAGTTTTGTACACCCAATATTTACCCTCACCAACCAGCAATTCCATCTTCATTTAAACCACGACCACACAGTATGCCATAAATGCCACGAGAATACGCTTGTCAGGCATGATCACGGGTTCTTCCGACGCCCCGTTGACCCACGTCCCTCCATCCGGGTTACCCTGGAGGGAATCCACGGACATCAAGGAAAACACGGCAGCTACGTCGTCAATAATGTCTTCCGCCTTCCGTGTTCATGGTAGTCCTCCTCAGAGAACAAGAAACCCCTCGCACAACCGAAGCATTATTCATCATCAGGAAAAACCACACCAACGGAGCCACTGTATTTACTTCTGATCTCTCCTTTCACGAGAGGAGGATATCGCTACTGCATGTACGCCAAAAAAAATTGACGTTCAAAGCATCTAAACCTAATAATCAGGAGCCAAAGCAAAAGCTATACACACAGTACTTCGTGAAAGTCTGCCTTTGCTAGAAATTTCCCAGCCTGCCGTCGAGCTGCATCTGTTGGATGATTGCATTTATCTTTCCGCTTCCGCAGAGGGGGTAGAAACTCGCGAACCAAACGTAGGCAAAACGCCTGGGAAGCAGCACTTTCGTCTGCGGGCGTCCTCCGTTGTTCTAGTTCTAATTCCTGTAAAGTCAGCAAGCGCAGTATCAATCGTTACAACACCCCAAGTGAAGCGATTCTCCTTCGCTGAACCGTACGCCCAGTTGGCCCAACCACCTCTGGATGATAAGGCGTGGCCGAAGCAGCTGCGTTACCCTCGCGTAGTCACGTGGTACTGAAGCAGGGGAAGTTACGAGCAATCAAAGCGATAAGAAACAAACGCGCAGCTCGCGCGCTGGCGGCTGAACGTCAATGAGGCGCAATGAATGACCCTGAACGATGTAGCGTAGTACAGCTTTCGCTCTAAAACAAAGACTTCAGCCAGCCGTGGTCTTTGGAAAGATTCTACCCATAGATGCTTGGTGTTTCTTTGCGCTATTACGGAATGAACATAAAACGCGAGGGTAGTTTCCCGCAGCATAAAAAAACGGTGTTGAAAATCTGGGTCAAAACTGAGAACAGCTGGCAACTATGAAAATAATGCTTGGACCGAAAATAAGCAGAGTGCCCGTTTTTCGAACTAATGCTGATTCCTCACCCAAGTCCCACCTGCCTGTCCCCACTTTCCGACTAACCAGTTTTCGAAGTTATGGAATTGACGGCGCCCCTTTTAAGTGCGATGCACTTTATAAGCGACCCTGAATCCGCCGTCATCCGTGCTCCTCCTCCTCTCCCCTAGCAACGGCGCGAGGAGCGGAGAGGAGCGTCTGTAGCAACGGCGCAGCGACGTCACATCCCACGTGACCCGCGCGCGCTCCGCCTCCCGCGCCGTGGCTGCGCGCGCCCGCGCCGGCTCCCGCACCGCTCCTCGCGCCGTGACGTCACACTCCCACGTGACCGCGCGCTGGCGCCTTTGCGTCTGCTCCCCCTCTCCTCGCGCCGTGACGTCACATGCTCTGCAGCTGGCGCGCCTCTCCCCCCGTTAGGTTTGCACTCACCCTCGGCGCGCGCCTCTCCCCTCGCCTGACAGCTCCCCCTCGCCGGTACTGCGCCTCTCAAGGCGATGGCAGAATTACTACGCCGTGTACTCTCGGCGCAAGAAATGCATTCGCACTTCGTCACGATTCCCTTCTGGGAGGTGGGGGCATTTTTTGCTCGTGGCACCCGCATCGGCTGCGCCACCCGGCTACCATGGCAACATTCGTAAATAACGCGCGTATTCATTGCCGAAATGTTGATTATTGACTAAGAAGCTTAATTGCCATTGCCATGTCCGCGTACGCGACGCCGGTAAAGAAGCTAACAGTTTCATTTCATTTCATTTCATTTATTATACACTTAAGGGCCCGGAGGCATTACATAAGGTGGGGGGATAACAGGGTTTGCAGGAGTACTATTGAACGAAACAGAAAAAAAGTCGGTGAACATGAAAGCCGGAAAATACAAAAAGAATACCTTCAATAAAAATTACACATAAACTGTACAAAGGTAACAGTGAAGTCAACCGAACGGAATTCTAAAATACAGAAAAGCAGTTGAAGCACCAATAGTACCATCAAGGTCACAACAGTTGAATTCCATCGTTAATACACCATGTGAGCGTGTTTTCAAGCTTATCTCTAAATTGTTTGTTATTGGTGCATGTGGCGATATCGGCGGGTAAAGCATTCAATAGAATAATAGCGTTAGGAAGAATTGACGAAACAAATGCTGACATTCCGGCGGGGTTTGGAGCTGATGGGCAAGTGTGATTTTAACGGGGTGATATTCTGTGAGGTGGCCTGATTAACGTGTGTCTTGATTCTGGCCGATAAGGGAAATTATGGAGGAAGCATAGGCGAGCAATGACGCTGCGTGATTCAAGGGTCGGGAAGGAGAGAGATAGTTTAAGGGCAGTGACGGTGACATGATTTGAATATTGCGCGGTGATAAAGCGTGCCGCGCCGTTTTGAATGGATTCAAGTTGTACAGTTAGGTGTGCTTGTGATTGATGCCAGATGGCCTCCAGATAGATGCCAGATGGACGAAAAATGGCCAGATGTCTTTGTTAGTGCGGGATCGGCAAAGAGCCTAAGACATGCGTGTAGTTCTTATCTTTGTTGACGAGGGATTTGTAAGTAGGCGTATTATTCGGCTTTAGCTTTGTAAGAGGGTAATTTTTCACCGCCTGTGGGTTGAGATTGGAAAGTGAACAATGGTATTCGTAGAACATTCTGAGTGCGCATGGAAGTTTTCACTTCCCAAAGCTCATTCAATTAGACGGGCTGAATAAGTATTGGTAATTGGCTAAGGGATGCAGAAGATTGTAACTCTGCGCACGAAAAAAAGTTTTCTTCGTTTTTGCAGCTGCATTTTACTCGAGTTACATCGATACACCAAAGTTGGCACCTACTTTGTTGAAGGTGCGGATTTCTCTCCAGGACGAAACAAACTATGCCCCATTGCAGATACCCCAGAGTGCATGGAACGTTCAAGCGCCAGAGGAGGCAATCCTCGTGAGTTCCACAGGATGTCCGCGGGAGTGAAATTGAGCCCAGGAGATAACGGAAACAAATAAATCGACCGCAATGCTGCACTTGTTTAAAGATAAATACGCTGTCTTCCACCTTCGTGCTGGTTCATCCCATTGGTTCCTTTCAATTACATTAAGGGTTTTTTGCAGATGCAGACACACCGGGTGGCATCCATTCCGTTGGCGAAGTGCTCGTGGTTCCTCTGGCTGATCCACCCCAGTGTTCCTTCCCAAGTTCCTCCCTATGGACTCTTCCCCAGCCAGCCACAAGGCTGCGGGAGCTACGCCCAAACTTGTTACCCAGATCACGTATAGCGCATCACGTCACTGCGCTCGTTTCTGGCGGCCTCCCTGGCTGTTTTGTTTTATCCTTGCTTATCGCAAAGACGATCATTGGCAGAGACATTGCACGCCGGTAATGGGCCTCGACGCCGAGCGTTTCCCAGCGTGAACGCGCCCGGTTAGCGCCCGGAGGCATTCCGGGCAGGTATGCGATGTTGTGACACGAAGCAGCAGCAATATAATCATGCACGCGACGAGGAAAGAGTGTGAGCGTCACGTGTGCAACAAAGCGTACTAAACAAGGCGTGTAGCCGGTCCCCAAATACACTGCAGACCGGCTTGATGGCCCCCTGATCAATGTAGATGGAGAAAGTGGTAAATAACACGGGCGAAAAAATGGGGCAGACAACACGGCGCTAACTCGCAACTACGGGATACTTCTGTGCTTTTTTTTTGCTTCTTTTCCAACAAGATGACTCCGTGCCGACTAGCTCAACTATCTGTTCCTATGTTCCACTTGTATTTTTTAGTATATGACTGGCAAACCTTTGCTGATCTAAGATACCTATTTTGCAAACTCTCTGACATATTCTTGGTACAGCAACAGTGACAACGGTAGTGAAAGACGTCGTTGATTGCAGAGTTAGCTGCGTCACCGCGTAAACCATTCTTGATAGTGCGGAGAGTGCTGCTACAACTTCTTTCTTTGCCTGCGTAGCTACTGTTACCACTGAGAACAAACAAGGCTCTGCAAAGCACTTCTATAACCAACGGAATGAAACTTTTGAGACATTTTTTGCCTGTCTGCCACAAATGGGGACAAATTGTCGTCCGTGTAATTGTGTAATTACGCCGTCCCAGTTAAAGGAAGAAAAAACAATTGAACACGAAAGCGAATTGTTCGTACTCCCGTTACTTAGGTGTTCGATAATTACTATTGACCCATTGACACGAAATAAGCATATTTTTCCAGCGGAGCTCTTATTAACTAAATTCCCCTTTTTTTCTCGCGTAGCAAAAATATGCCGCTGCCTTTTACTCCCTCGAATCGGCTTTATACCTCCATACAAGACAGCGAGTATTGCCCTTAATTAATGTCTTTTTGGTGCTACATTTGTGGAAATATGTGAAGCCAACTTAAAAAGTTCTGTGCAAGCTTGGCTTTTGTGAGCTCGCTTTCCCCCATTGTGAGTTTGTGAGCAAAATAGCAAAAACGTGAGCAAAATAGGCGGCGATTGGAAGGAACGCGATGGAATGAGACCACCGACGACGATCGGGCCGCAACCGAGAAGTGTAAACGCGATGCCTGCCGGGATTCTGAATACCCCGAGGCGGAAACTTCAACACGCCGGCGTGGCTACAGTACCGCAGAACGATTCATCGGTGCAACTGTCCGTTTTGAGCGGGAGTTTATGGCCAGCCAATAACCCAAAAGCACCTTCTCTTGTCACCCAACTTCACAAAGTATAATATCACTGAATTTTATTTTGATCACGTGACAGAGCCGAAAGTCTGGTTGGCATGTACCTTACGGGAACAACGGCCTGTATGAGCGTCCCGCGGAGACTTTCAGCCCGTGTTAGCGATGGGACGATAGGTTTAGGGCTTTCGTTGTCCAAAAGCTATAGAGTCAACTGCGAAACCTCAACCACGCACCGAATGAATCTGATGTGTTAGCGTTGCACTCGTATGCAGCGCGTCTGTGTAGTTAGATACACAACCTTTAAAGTCAACGCGAACGCTTCTGTCCAAGTTCCTCTAGTCTGTACGGTGAGATACAACGTACAAACGAAAGTGCCGTTAGCAATGCTTGCCTGCTGCGCCCCTCATCGCGCGTGTATACTAAGCGCGCCACACCTGCTATAGTTGACGTAGCGTTCAAGCCTTCGTTAACTACGTTTTGTTCGACCTCCCCGCGTTCGGCTCGGGCGTTGATCGGTTTAGCGATGGCGGGCGAGCGGTATACGGCCGCCGTAAATTGTCTCGACGGCTTCGCCGGCGGCGACCGAGCGCGTGCTCGGAAACTTTGGCGGAGCCCGTTAGCCGCGTTAGCGCTTAGCGTAGCGCTAAACTTGGAAACTCCCGGAGGTCGTCAGCCGTCAGCACGCTATGGGCAGAACGGGTATTAGCGGAGCGCTGACCCGAGGCCACCGGTATTAAAAGCTGTAATGCGCCCATGGCGCCCTTAACCCCCTTTCTCTCCTCTCGCCTACGTCGTATACACTTGCGATGACGAGCTCGTATAGACGTTGCTTGGGATGTGTGGGGCTTTATTTCGCCTGCGGGATACCATTACGGCAGATGAGTTCGTTCACGGCATTAAACGGCCCTCCGATGAACGCACAACTCTATACGTATGCGTGTGTGCAGTCGTAAGGGTATCCGTGTACGCCATCTAAGGCCCTCTTAGGACTATACTATACCCTGTATGAAGCCAAGTGCAGTGAAGTTGTATGTAGTACGTATTGACAACCCTATCTACAGCGTGTGTGGTTCGAGTGTGTAGATGTCAAGTCCATTCGAATAAACGTAGAAACGGAAATCCCTAATGAAATTGAAACTATGCGGTAGCAATTCGATAACTCACGGCGGCGAATCACTGAGAAAAGCAGGACTCGCAATTAGGAAGGTCGTTCAACATTGCAAGCTGTGACTGCTTGGGCATAACTTTTAAGAACATGACGTATTGGGGGAATCGATATTAGCGTAGAAGGGGGTCACATCACGTTGTTATACGCAGCGCCGTTTACTCATTACCGTGGTGCGAGGTTTTTTTTTTACTGACGCTACATTAAACGACGAAAAATTGGTTTCAAAACAAACTAGATGAAAGGGACAGCGCGCCATAAACCGTAGCCCCATTTCACATTCATCCAATAATTACCGTCATTGCAATGGCGTCACTGTGCGCACCGTCGTGTAAGCCCTAACTATGTATTCGGGGGGGTTGTGATCGTATCGCCGAGCCGCGCCTCCGATTTATGCTTAAATGGGCCATGACGGAGAAATACAACTTTGTTTCTTTCGAAAGAACTCGTCCTTGACAACTCACTCAGCTTCATTCCAGCCACAAGATGTTTTTAACCAAACAAAAACGCAAGAAATATTAGAAATCTTTCAAATTTCCCGCTACAGCGACGGAATATGTGCAGAGCTGACGTGATATGAGCCAATACTAAAAACGCAGTCACTGGTGTGGTAATTTAACGACTAACATTCAACGGATACGATCAAACGAAACTAAAGGCCCCCACTAATATCGCCCTAGGTGGTAACTTAGGTTGGCGGCAGCCAACTGCCCAAGCAATATTCTGTGACGTCATAGAGAAACCGCCGGAGAGTGGCTGGGCAGTGGCCATTGCGTCACATGTTGTTTTTAATATCTCTCTTGTTTGTCTGAAGATTGCGATAAGATTGGTACCATTGTTATCCCGACCAAGCAGTCTTTTGAATGAACCAACTTGCATTTTGCCTTTATGGTCTCCTAAAAATGGCGAGCTATATTGCGCCGAGTGGAGGCCGTTCCACTATCTGCACGAAAAAAAAAAAATACGAGGAAGGCGATCGCGTCGCCATGATCAATTGTTGATTCCAATCAGCGGCTTAGGCACCACCGTGAGAAGAGTGTTTGGATGCGAAGCGTTGGCACGGCAGCGTTGGCGACGGGAAGACTCAGAAATTTTCGATCTAGAAACTCGAGTTTCAGTGGTGGTGTTTCAAGCCAGGAACGAAAGGTCGCTTGGAGTGGAAGGCAAGGACTAAAGTACCTTCCATTTGATTGACTGATTGTAGGGATTAACGCGCCGACGCAACGCAGGCGATGAGCTGCGCCGTAGTGGAGGGATCCGCATTAATTTTGACCACCTGGGGATCTTTAGCGTGCGCCGAAATCTCGGACACACGGCCGTTTTTGCTTTTCACCACTATCAGAAAAGCGGCCGCCGCTGCCGGGAATCGAACCAAGGACCTCGTGCTTGACAGCGCAACGCCTTAGCCACTGAGCCACCTTGACGGGTTAAAGTACCTTCCAGCACTCTAAGAAATCGGCGCAGGTGGGCTTGACGACAACGCCCCAGAACGACAATTCAGCGTGCTTAAATGTGCGAATTTGGTGAATAACCAGGACCAGCATGCGGTTAAAGTAAAAACTATTATCTGCGCTGGGACAACTGCGCAAGGCGTGCGTGTGCGCTGTGTTCCCAGCGGAGATCCCATTTTTTACTTTAATCGCATGCTGATCCTCGTCATTCGCCAAATTCGCCCATTTAAGCACGCTGAATTGTCGTTCTGGGGCGTTGTCGCCAAGCCTACCTGCGCCGATTTCTTAGAGTGAGACGTTAAGTGCAGAACAAGGATGTGTGGTCTCTAAATTTTTTATTCTATGTGGATTTCTAAGCGGATATGCCGCATCCTTCCCCATATATTGCATACCAGCTTGGAAACAGTAAACGGCGATTGTTGAATGTCGTACGCATGTCTGACTCATTCATGCACAACAAACATTGCTTCCAGCAGAGTGCTTCAGTTTATACAAAACAGAAGTGGCCAGTAAAATAGAAGCAGAAGAGACTTACCATCACCATAAGTGGAAAATTTTGTAGTGTCGTGGGCTGTCATAAAAATGTTGGAATGGGCGAATCAGTCAAAAGCTTCAAAGCACCCTTGAATTTTGTTGTGACAATGCAAGAAGCGTGCGATAGCGAAAAAGCGTAATGCTGTCAAAGAACAAAGTGCAAGTATACTGGTCGGGGAAAAACGTTCAAGAGGCAGTTCACCACCGAAGTGAGGGGGTAAGAATAAATTTTGTTGCCACGTGGGCGTATACAACATTTTACTTCGTTGCTGCACTCGAGGGCTTCTACTTTTAAATCTAAGTTACTTTCGCCCTCTGCAAAAGACAGTGCGAAAGTATGCAACAAGATTCACATTACCGCAATTTTAGTTTTTTGCCAATTGGGAATTTAAAAGGCGTGTGTCCGTAGGTGCACTTCGTCGTGTTCCTTGGGAGATCAAGGTGGTCGTACAGGAAAAATAATTACGCAACAAAACGAAAGCACCCTTATCAGCGCTTATAAACGCAGCAATATCGCCAACATTTATACAGAGAAGCGTTCATCGCTGACTGTAGTAAACGTGCGTTTTATTCATTCCTACGGCTTCCTTTCAAAGCCATGCACTTACACATCACACACAAAACATTATGGCGAGTTCTTTCACGTTGTAATTTTCAACAAAACGACGGTACCAACTTGCGTCTATGCTCAGCATTTGTCTATCGGGGTTGTAGTAGTAACAACAATTACAAGTATAATTTAAATTCTTAGCCGGCTACAGCCTCACGTGTATGTGTCTGGCGGAAAACAGCATGAAAATCGAGCGGGTCATGTAGAAACTGCGTGACTCTTAACCCATTTTTTGTTCGTTTCGTCCGAACTACTTCAGAGCCTCAGAATACCGATTTTCACTTCTATAGCTCAGCATTCACCGCAATGAAGACTATGCTGACATCGCGAATTTCAACGCTGCAGTAGTTGAAGTTTGCAAAAAGCACTGATATTTTTGATCTACACCTCCCACCAAGACAAATATTCCTGCCACCGTAAACTGAAGGTTGGTGTTCGGGGGGGGGGGGGAGAACAGGACGCCGGTATTTTTATTTTTAGTGTATGTATTTATTTATTTATTATATTTATTTATTTATTTAGTTAATTTATTTATTTTCATTTATTTATTTATTTATTTATTTATTTATTTAATACTGTAGGCCAATTCTTTGGCCCTAGCAGGCGGGGCATCACATAAACGATCGTAAACAGTATTAATCCAACAGAGGATCACAGTGGTCTACGCTAGCACAATGGGCAGACATATGCCACAACAAAAACAGGTAATAGAATCATCGTGGACACTGAGAACATAAGACCGTAAACTTAATAAAATGCAGAACACAAAAAAAAACCACAACCTAATAAGCCAACAAATAAAACGGCAGAAGAAAAACAGCCTAAAAATGTTAGAGACCTTTATAACCACAAAGCAGCAAGCACCAACACTACTGTGGTTTCTACAGATCCCAAAAGAACCGGCGAGCGTTGGCATATTTGAGCAATTTTGTTTCCCTTACTGACTAATCTGTCTTCGCAGACACTGGTAAAAAAAAAAAAAAGTGGCGGAAGCACTAAGCCATTACAAATTCGAGCATGCCGTATCGTGACCGCGAACGGGATTATCGTTGTACCGTTTTTTATCGCGTTTTCTTCTGGGATACACATTAATGACGGAGGATAACAAGGACGGCGTAGAGGGCGCCGACAAAGGTGAAAATAATGAGGAACCCACGGTAAATTAAAACCACGCGACGCATTTACTTTCTGGCGCGTACAAGCTCCGAGTGCGGTACTGAGAGATATAATAGGAGAGAGCAAATATTAAGATAGAAACGAGACACCAATTTTCAGAGTCGGCAACCCGCAACGGAACTCCGTAGGAATACTTGTGTAGCTTTTCTGTTCTGAGTTTCTTGAGAGGTTACATCCCTGAATGTACTCATTTCCCGAAGTATGTTAGCACGGTGGTAAGAGTGCTTTATTGACTCGACGGAACGATGAGTAAATGCGCTTCGGGTGTGACTTGTGACGCTGGCGTAAAAAATGTGGTATCTTTTAACACGAAAGTGTTTTATTTCCGGATACACAAAGACTGAGCTCACGTTATATTCGTCACGGAAGTGACACCAGTACAACGAATCAAGAGGCCTGTAAAGGGTGCGCCCGTGCACACAGGGTCTTCTTGCGGGGAAGCAACCATTCGTACTAAAGAGTACGTTATACTTAGGGCTGTTCGTTTTCGGGTTTTATATTTCAACACGACAGTGTTTTATGCCGCGATACGCCAAGATTTCGCTGACGTCATATCCGTCACTGAAATGACGCCAGTATACCCTTCACCGGAGCGACCCGCAGCAGGACGTCGCTCGCCAAGCACACCCGCAAGACAGCCGCCGACCGGAAATCATGCTCAGTTGCAGATTTCACTGCAAATTTCACTTTCTTGTTTTGCTGATTCCTATGACAGAGGAATAAACCACAGCCTTTTTGCAAAGTTTCTGCATTAACATAAACAACTAGCGAAATCCCCGCACGAACTTTATTTGAAGTAGTGTATTTGTATATTCTTCTCGCACTCATTAAAATATCACTATCCTCAAACACCACGTTTTGTTTTTGGCCCTCAGAAAATTAATTAAGCGCTGGTTCACTAATGATGAGTGGAAAATAACGGAACCCGAAAATAGAAACTCTTAAAATGCGAAACACGTGTCTTTGAGCCCCCACGCGCAGCACTAACGGCTGTGCCCAAAATACCCCGTTATTATTACACAGCGAACATTAAGACTCATCATCCCTGCGTTCTGGAAGTGACGCCCCCGCCGTAATTTTCCCCACAGGCGACTTTTTCTCCGCGAGCGCGCGGGGGCGAGGAACTATGAATACCGAACGTCCCATGTGCAGGTGTGCGCGTCGGTGGTTCTTTAGTATCACCGTGGGCGCTGTCGTTCTGTTTGTTTGCTTTTAATTTCCATTCTGACGCGAAGTGGCTAGCTATGTTTGGCCCTCACAGTGGATGCGACAAAAGGTTCTCTATTCTTTTCACAGCCGAACCGAACCTTGCTGCCCGAAATAGCTTTTGTTAAGCTGCTTACACAAGCCTCAACCAGAAAGAAACAGTAAGAAAAATGCGGAGGCAATCAGTGTCTTGTTTCTAAAACAACCCGTACTGTGATTATCCTTTCACCAAGAGAAAGAGACGAAACTGATCGCTTGGAAGAGGTATATCTTACTAACTATTCCTGAATAATTAACCCAGGCACTGCGCTGTTATCTGTTTCGGATTCCGCCCACTAAATTTCGGTTCGAAAGCCAGAAGTAAAACAAGGGAAAAGTTTTTGGTTTAATGCGTTAACGTCCCAATTATTTCCGTCTATTCTCGAAAAAAAAAAACGAAACTTGTTTCTCTTCAGTTCAGATCTAACACCTCAGCTTTTCCGCGTAATTTTGGATTTTCGTTTTTTAGCTTCGTCTTTTCTTCGCGAATGGAAACACACACGCGCTAAAACATTGTTTAAAATTACAGTTCTCTTCCAGAATGAACTTCCTACGCCGGGAATGTATATTGCTTTCTTCAGGAGGGTACGGTGGCGTGGTTTCAATTTTGCCTGACTAAAGGGCCGAGCATTCCCAGCGGCGAAATGAGAACACTTTTCTTTCGTTCTAATTTAACGAACCACGAGGAGCCCTCTCGGTGTGTCTTAAACAAATTTAGCTTGCTCTCCAAAACTGTCATCCCAGTGCGGAGGCTGCTTCTCTTGCTTTTTTGAACCAAGCTCTGAATACAAAACTTCATTTCCAGTGAATAGAGCTACATGTCTTGAAGGAACCGTAAAAAGAACATACTTCCGGGTTCTATTTCAAAGCAGTAGCCTTCAATTCTTTTCGTTAAAAAATGCCTAACATTGATCAGCTTTCAAATTTTCCGCACTGAAACGTCAACAGTGACGTAGTTGGAAAGGTAGCTTTAAGTGAATGTCATGCTGGTATTAAAACGGTGAGATCAAACTAAAGCAAATGCACCAACGTAGCTGCATAATTATATTTATTCACGGTAGCTTATATAGGAATTCGCTAACCACACAAGCGAACCCTCGTAGCGTCACAGGAGCAGTCTACGGAAGTGGCTGACAGTCACGAGTATTTCATACTTTTCTTATTATCCAGCGTAATTGTTTGAACTTAGCCCTAAAATTCCCTCGTTTGTTCTTCTACGATGGAATATTTAAAATGAGCAAACGTGTTCCTCGTCTTCACAGTTCCTACGTACTGAGCTATAGTACAGGTGCCGTCAAATGTAGCTGGAACACGGTTCGTGGATTTACAGGAATTCCTATTTGTGGGAACTGCCTGGCTGCGTTTGTGTGCGTTTTCGCTCTGGAAGAAGGCGTCCTGTCAAGCTGTAACGGCTGTCCTAAAGCCAGTAAGGCAAATACGGTGTAATATTCACAACTCCTCGTTCCAACTACTTATGATGACACCTGTACGTGCGTACGATAAATATTCTGGAGCCTGTTTTCTAGCTTCCTCAAGGGGTCCATATGAGAACCAATTTCCCGGAGGAAACCAAGTAACTCCATATTTGGAATCACAACTTCGGACCGTTTCTCGGACATTATTTGCTTTAAGATTGCCACTACACGTGAGCTCATGCTGTCTAAAAGGAAGACTATCGTGTTATGACCTGCCCGTTGTTTACGCATAGTGCTGTCACACTGTATGAACCCCGAAGATCCGAAAGTTTAAAGGCGCTCATGCTCAAAGGAAGGCCCGTCAAAGAATTAAGTTAAGACAAGATTAACTTAGGGGTCACTAACTACCAATGATTTTAGAGAATGTGCTTTGCTTCATCAAATACTCAGCGCCAGCAGCTTTTCCCCCGCAATACATGTCTGCTTCTCCAGAAGGTAACACTAAACATGCCCTAAAGCGCACGTGGAACCTCGAGTGAGTACAAGGGGATATTTGTAAAAATTTCTAAAGTCCCTGTCGGCAAATGACCCTAAGTTTGCTCCTCGTCTCGAGAGCCTTGTTCCCTATAGCGTCCCGAGTTTGCACCCCACCTTCTGCGCTATATAATGTGCCGCGTCACTGCTGGTGAAAGTGCTAGTCGGGTGACTGACGACGTGCTTTAAAATCATGAAACACGTCAATATTATGGTTGAGAAGCCAGCCGTAGATGGCCTGAAATCTACAAACCAATCGTTAGAGCAATGTCCTCGCAAAATTCAAACCATCCAATGTCCTCAAGCCAATTCAAATCAATATCCCCACATAGACAGCCGGGATACCATGGCAGCTTCCAATCGTTTTAAATCGTACACCCTTTGTCAAAATTTTCTAGGCCAATTATAGGACCTTTGGACAACAAAGAATTCAAAGAATAGGCTTTACGTTTAAATGTGAAAAAACATTTTTAGCACAGTAAGCATAAAAGTTGTTTTATCTAGCTTTCCGGCATAAAGCGTTTCAGCCTCGCTAGGGACGTAAGCTTGTACATTCATTTTTTTTCGGCCTGCGCGTCTCCGCCTTCGCCTAAAACATTTTAACAAAGACTATATCCTCGCTATTGCTTGACAGCATGCGCTTATTGCTGCCCTGATTAGGTGTCAGTGAACCCACTGTAAACTGCATTTCAATACTGAACCAATTATAAATACCTTGCTTCAGCCGATAGCGGAATCGCTGGCGGCCACGAGGCCCTCGAGACTCGGGGCAAGCTTGTGCGCGCTTGGGTATGTGAACGCCGTTTTCAACCATGCGCAAATCGGTTGACTGAATCGTATAAAAATGCAGCATAAAACGCCCTCGGTGTTTAAAAAGACATGGAATTGTTATTTCCTGATCCAACTGAAGTCTAAAACGGGTATGCCAACTTCGTTTGCTTTCTAGGCCATTTATGTTCACTTGTAACGAGAAAAGTGCATTCGGATGTGCAATTTTCTTCACACCATAACGCTGGCCGTTTTACTGACGTCTTCCATGACGACACAATCAAAAGCACGTGGCGCACAAACGTAGTAACCTAACCGGTTGAACTACACTATGCGTCCGCGTAGAAGACTTCGGCAAATTCAATACAGACTCCCGTTAAATTAAGGACTCGTGTTCATTGTGGGATTTACTGGTAATAATGGCGAGCCTTCCACCTCAAGCTATGTCCTTTCAGCAATTTTTAAAAATTCGCATCGCTGCATTATTATTATTATTATTATTATTATGTCATCAATAGTAGTATTTTTGTACGGATAAAGTTTGTAATAACTATTCATTCACAATACTTCATTGTGTGTGCAATGCATTTATTCGCAACACATACTGCATAAATGGCCTGAATACTCTGTTCGAGCGCAATTACTGCTACAAGGCAGCTTTGTTGAAACTTTATACAGCATAAAGATAACCAGAAATGTTCGCTAACTCCACCATTTTTCCGGCTAGCGCCCAAGCGACCACAATTTGCGTACAACCTACGCAAACTAACGTGAGAAGGGACCGATCAACCCCCGGCTTAGTTGGGACTCCCTTCGCCGCGTGACAGTTTTCCTGCGGTCTCCGGTAAACCTCGACAGACACGGACGCACCACCCACTTGCGTGCAAGCTTCGGTGTCCTTCGTAACAAGCGGTGGTATTTAAAACTTCTCGCTGCGAAATGTCACTTTCCCTCGAAGTGCCGCTGCGACGCGCTTTGATGAGCTCATCATAAATGCCGCGGAAAGTTCCGCGCCCACGCCCCTTATTTATTACGTACACGCATTTTTGAAAGGGCTTCAGATTTATGTTTCGAAACGAACACGCTGTTCACATTTAAAACTTGACCCGCATGCCCGGCTCGGGGACGTACTCGTCTTACGAAGTTTACCAATGCGCTCATGCCAAGCCACTCGAAAAAGCTTGGCGCTCAACTCGGAAGGGCCCTTTCCACGATACAACTTTGTTCGGGGTGTAACTCATGCATTTAAAATTGCAGCGTTTGAGCTCCATTCAGCGACCAGCTGCGAATCGTCAGAGCAATAAAATATTCACGCTCTGTCGAGGTTGTAATTGCGTACGAGGATAGCTTCGAAGTGCTGAGGCTCTCTGGACAAAGTGCTTTCGGTTTCTTTCCCCGTCGATGTCTCGCAACACCCCGTCCCACCTCCTCCACAATAATGAAAAGAACCGCATTAAAACTGTCAACGTGCCACTTTACATCAACAAGACAAACGTTGGTATTAACTGGTGACTAGTGTCTGACTAGAGGAGTACAGTTGAAACGTCGAGCTGGGGGTGAGATTCCCTAAAACGTTTGCCGGAGCCTTTCGCAAGCTTAAGCAGGTGTTATGCAAAAAATTCTGATTACGTATATTATTTATACCTGTCGTTCTGTGCCGTTTGAGGAGAGCCCGCCCTTTTCGACCAAGTTGGCGCTAAATGTTACGTCGACGCTTTGGTTTCAAATGAATATTTGGAAACCAAGCCTGAGTTTGCTATCAGGCGTGAGGGTTCAGCCTTTTATTGCACGTAAGTGAAGAACTAGCCAGAGTTGAAGGTTGGTAATGAAACCACGTGACTTGGCGCTATCTCACGCATGGTTGAATATTGAATTTCGGTACCAACGTACCCTAATTTGTAGCGTTTTCTTCGTTCCCGATAGAAATCACAGATACAGCGTTATTTTACAGCGGTGTGCATATGCGTGCGAATCAGAAAGCGCTGCCATGTAACGGTTTGCAATATATTATTTACACTGACATTACTATCTAATGAATATAGATTTGAGCACTCTTTTTCTGTAGTACCGCAACTTATATAAAACCCACAGAAAATGCCAACCCCCATTTCAATCAAAGGATATAGCCGCTACTACTGGTACAGAGCTAGTTAAACAATTCAACACGCTTGTAGTAATATCTATCAACCAAGCTACTTTTGTGTGCAATTTCCGTCCAAGCTAACAACCTTTCTAATGATTACCCACGACTGAGAGCTCCATTTTTATCATACGCAGCGGAATACGCTCATGTTTAATGGTGTGATGCATTTTACACAAGTCAACTACAACAATAAAGAAGCAATTGTACGTTAGTACCACGTAAACGGCATTAGAGTTAGTACAAGAGCGTCACTACGGTAAAAAATCCCGCATAACGTTTACGCTGATGCCCTTTACAATCCTGGCAAAACTTAGAGGGCTGCAGCGTTCGTAGAGTGAAGCACTAGGACACATTGTTGTGCAGACAAAATGCTATTTTACGCTAGGAATTCCGCCAAGAATACCAACACCCCATTACCAGGGTCGCAAATAGTAATAGTTGCTGGTGCAGTGCCCTCGTGGTACTACAGTGTATTGATAATTGTCTGTTACGTTGATTCTACTGCTACGCATCATTATAAGCTAAAAATCTCTATTGTCAACCACAACAGTACGATGACCTCACGTTAGTACACAGCCTTTTGGCGCTAGAAAAAGCGGGGTACGGAATAGGACAGTAAATGACGGTGGCACTGCAGTGCGTCTCAACTTATATTGTAAAAATCCACTATTCAATGCAATTTCTACTTTTAGCAGTACAAATTGTAATAGTATACACCACAAGAATTCCTTTTAAATACTGCGAACGGCTGTAAAGCGGTCAGACACACCGGTAGCCGCGAAGTAAAAGGCGTATGCATTTCACATTTGTTCTCATTCGCGACAACTGTACCAGGCTCATTCCTTTTTTGACAACAATGATCATTATTGACCTCTTAATCACTCGGCACTGACACAATACGAACATTGGACATTTAGACCAGATCACCTTTAAGCGTGCCAAAAGTACGCCGAGAGTGCCGTGATTTAAAAACAATAACCATTACAGGTACCTACTAAGGCTGCAATCCTATCATAGGGCTAATAATGTTTCTTAGATACTAACAGCGCCATCGCAGTATTGTGCTGGTACATTCTGGGGCCATGCGAGCCAGCTACACTGCATTTTTTAACGGCGACAACGACGACGTTTTGAGGCTGGTACACAGCATCGCAACGTTATTTGCTGAAAGAGTAACATTTGTTTTGTTTTTTTGCAGGCCAAACACACAGAACAACACTAGAGCGATTACTAATCTGAAGGTCTCTTTCAGTTTTGCACAAAAGGTATCTCCTATGAACTACCACATCAACGCTATGTAGTGTAGGGGAAGTGCTGGTCCAGTAACGGACATGCGCCACTTAAAAAAAAACACTGGTAACTTCCAAGTCAGTGCTGGTGTGCTGATGCTGCTGGCCACAAAACGAGCGAAACTGACATTGATGAAACGGGCAAGCGCTTCAATTCACATCAGAAGATACTTAGTGCTGGTACGTTGGCCGATTCAGCAGCCACGTTTAGAGACGTACGTTTAGTGTAACACTGGGGACCGTGCTAGTGTGTTTATGGTTCTAGCACAAGAACAAATACAACCACAAAAAACACTAATTCTTGAACTCGCGTCATAGCATATTTAATGCTGGGACGTTGACCTCTTCATTAGGCATTTTATGATCGCAAAAACGAGCCATAACACTATTGAGTTATGGCAAGCAAATACACTTTCTGCTGTGAGCGCTATAACAACACCGTTTAGTACTAAGCCAGTGATGGCGGTAATACCATAGCAGGCTGATATATAAGTTCTTCGGGCATGACAGCCGACAACCCTGTTGTGAAGCACACACACACAAACGCATAATTTTTTTCATCGTTGTAGAACATCATTTATCGTCATAGTGCTTTGCCTTCTGATGCCAACCACGGGCTCGTGGACAGTCAAAATGGCAAGACGAAACAATCGCCCCTACGATCACTAAATTTGGGGCTGGTATGGCATTTAGATAACGCCCTTAAATGCGGGAGTATAGGTTGTGTCCACATATAAATAAGGGGCACAAAGTTGGCCACCGTAATACCAAATAGACTTTTTGAGTTCTCATATAGGACAATTTGTTGATCGCCTGTTTCTATTGTTATTACAGGATATATAGTTGACAGAACATCATGCAGCACACCCTCACAGGTCAGTGGTGAGTTAGTTGTAATGCTATGCTGTTTTTGCTGGTCCAATAGGCTAACTGATGCTCAATTATGGGTGACAGCACAGCTTCGTTATATTTCCCAATGTAAAAACCAGGAATGCTGTACCGAGCTTACACGCGACATACACGCCACAATGAGTGTCTCTAAATACGAACAGTTTTTACGCATTACTATCATCCCACTAATAAACATCAACTATTAAGGTTGGCGACATGTAGACCACCTGCCACCTCAGTGTTTTGGTCACGACACCATAAATGTCCGTGGACTTGCCCACTACACCATTCTACATTGCTGACGAAGCATTAGAAAAGGTCCATTGCAAACCCGCTTTTTACACAGGTCATAACATTATTATCGGTAACAGAAATCTGTTTTGAATGTTGCGGTAAAAATTCTTTTAGCCCTGGCAATTCGCACCAGTCAGTGGTGGTGCTCAACTATATAGAATAATGACATGCTGATACATTTCCACGGTCAATACGCGAGTCATTTATATTCCGTTTGCTAGTATAACGATGTAAGTGGCACTTTCGCACTGAGTAGACAGCTATATTGTGCTGGTACAATGCTTGGGATCCTACAAAAAGTGTTATATTGTGCAACTAGTTCACTTCCCAATTTAGAAACAATGTAGCCTACGGACTCCTTCAGCTTATAGTCTAAACAGCCAATAAAGCATCATACAAAAAGAGCACAAAGCACACTAGCGAAACCATCATAGCATTGTGCTGGTAACGTGTTGGCATATTGACCTTCATGGCTTGTGAGATAGCTATAACACTCTTAGTTCTGGAACGGCTGATAATTTCTAGCATGCATGTGGCTACTTCGGGCCGCTACGGTACATAAACTGTACAAGGGACTCACACCAGAAACTACTCTTGTTTGTACAGAAAAAACACGAATGAAGTCAATACAGCGCGCACGCTAGGCAATTCATTTATAGTCAATGAACAAAAAGTGCTGTGCTAATGCACCCGCATACCAAGTATTTTTTGGGGTGCACCTTGACGTGGAGACGACTTAGGCCCGCAGGCCATTAGCTTGCATCTTCTTTACTACTAGGACAATTATAATATTACTGGTACGCCATACTCTCTACTGGTCCGTAATACGCTGTGCTGGTACGTAACAGTTTGTGCCGGTAAGCCATAGTTTGTGCTGGTACCCAATGCTTCGTGCTGGTAGCAATACTTTGCGCTGCTAGGCAATATTTTATTTTGTGCTGGTACTCCATAATTTGTGCTGGTACGCAAAACTTTGCGCTGGTATGCTATACATTGTGCCGGTACTCCATACATTCTGCTGGTATAAAATACCTTGGGCTGGTACACAATATTTTGTGCTGGTACTCACTACTTTGCGCCAGTGCACTATATTTTGCGCTGGTACGCAATACTTCGCACTGGTACGCCACGCTTTGTGCTGGTACGCAATACTTTGTGCTGGTACATAATATTTTGTGCTGGCACGCAATCCCTGGTGCTGGTACACGATATTTTGCGGTTTTACACAATTCATCGTGCTAGTCAGCAATACCTTGTTTTGTATTTGTACGGAATGTTTTGTACTTGTGCAATGCTGGAAGTACAGACGGGAGCAGCCCAATGCTGCAAGTTCGTCTCATTCTCAAAACCTAGCAGCAGTGAGCACAGTTCAAAGCCCACACAATAAATTCAAAAACAAGATAAGTGCTAGTGAACCAATGCCGCCCTAGTGGTATCGGGCTGGTGATACCTTAAATACTTGCTGCAGGCGTATAAGCCTACTACCATGCTTTCATTTCAACCACCACAATGCCGTTTTGAGTGCTGGTAAACACCACATATAAGGATATACTTTGAGTGCTGCTCTGAAAATTGTCGCAAATATGGGCTAGTTCCATTTAGTAGCCGTTACAAGCAATATTCATGTTCGTAAGAGCTGTCTCGCACTCACGCGGGCCAGCTTTAGTTTATCTGTTTACCACACGCAAACTTGGGGAGTGCTGGTGGGCGGTCATATTATTCCCGTACCGCGCGGACGAAAGTTTAATAAAGCATTGGCAAGTGGCTGCTTGAATTGTAGCTTGTTTGTTTGTTACAAGGGAGCCTCAATTAAATTTACGTGCAATCAACGCAAGTCCGCCAAGGGGGACAGAATTAGTAATTATGTAAGCAGCACTGCAGCCAGCCACTACTCTTATCAGTGCTCTGGGAAAGAAAATGCGGTCCCACCTATATCTTTTCTGTAAAATTACTACACAGAAAATTTGAGTCATGGTTAGTTGATATGCTATTCTGCTACAGGGCGGCTGAAGGACCCATAAAGCGTTTAGAAGTGACTGCTGGGCTTGCAGATGTATTTATGAACAAATCTGCGATTGTATTCACTCAATCACCAAAGATCCTAGAAAAATTACAATTTAAAGACAGCGCTGTAGCAGTGGAACCATACTAGTCATAGTCAATTTTACCTTCTGGCGAAGAAGCAGAAGGTCAATTACGATGATAGTGCCGGCTAACGTCTCACTTTAATGGCGGGAGAAAGCCGAAGTACTAATGCTACAAAAGACCCGGCCATGCAATGCCAATGAGAAAAGCACTTTAAAATTGCTATTTTCAAGTTTTATTGAGATAGCATAAGTAACATTTCGAAGCACGTTCACTGCTACAAAATTTGATGTAGTGACGTATCGGTAAATCCTGGCACCCTGTTTGCAATGCTGTGCTACACGAACAAGTTCCACACGCGCTGTTTGCCCGAAAATGTCAGACGTATTGCAGGCGGTATGTCACCAAATATTGAGAATATTTTCGTATGCAAATGAAGGTTCATTTGAAGGGTGCACCAAAATGCAGTGTCCCTAACGATCTATTGGAAAGTGATGGACATTATGGCGGATTTGTTATGGTTGTTCTAATTTTTTATTTACCTTTATTTTATATTTTATACATTCGAATACTACGCCTATTACTTCGCAGTTAGACTATTGCAGGGGCAGGCTGTAATGAAAATTAGATATCTTTAAGGGCACCTGTAGTACAAGCATACGCAAGTACGTTACAGCAAAAAATAATATAAATACTAAAACGAATTCGTATAATAAATCGGGCGTATAAGTTGCTACGTGTATGTACTTTGACAGTACAGGTAGTTTGGAATCCTTTATACGAAACGGTACCAATATTTTTTCTAGTGTGATTTCGCCATGTTTGGCGCTCCTAAAGGCGGATTGCTCGTCAGCGTATTATCATTCAGAGAAGGCGTACGCTCACTTCGCCAACCCTTGGAGGTGCGAGTGTTTTATACGCCATTAATAATTTGTTATAAAACGTTATTTTTTAATCTACAACATCGACAAGTTTTTTGCGTGGTGCTGAAATCTGCGCTACTTTACTGCCCCTGCAATACCAATTAACATGAATACTGACTTCTAATGATGATCACGTTAATATTCGGAGAATAAAAAAGTACCATTGTGTGCTTAGGCTTTTAAAACGCAGGCAAACAGATTGGCATTCGAGCAACATTGGTTGTTCCTGCTCTGAGATGTCACAGGTTTAGCTTTGTGACGCATTCGATGGCTGCGGGGACCCTATATTTATATGATTTATGCTGTCTCGGTGTCCTCAGAGCATGCAGACAATTTTATCCTGATATGAGGCTAATAATTGCGAAACAGTGCACGTAAGTTGTTATTATAAATTTTGAGCGATGCTATCTTCAAGAATTGTGATGGGCTTTGAAAAGACAAGGAGTACGTTTATTATAATCGAATATTTTGATGTCATTAGTGCCGGTTATTGTTCTTAAACCCTCGGTGTTATTACTTCTATAGACTAACAACATAAGCGGTGATTTTTCTTACGTATACCCGTGTTATTTGCCCGGCAGTAACAAGAATAAAGCTATGTAGTGCCGAAACAAATGTCTAGATGAAAGTGCCACAAGTGTGTTTTCACGCCTTAATGCCTCCATTGTCCTGTTTCAATAGTTTCTCTTCTTCAATTCTTTCCTCAGCTCTTTAATTTGGTGTATTGCTGAGTTTAGGGCAATATGAGCTCACGGACCAAAGGCTGTTTTCACTATTTTAAAGAGGTGAAGAAGAAAGAAACCCTGCGTCCTCGTTTTTCTACTTGACCTTACGTGGCCTTGACCGTCTAGGGTCGGTATCTTCTGGAAGGCGGCCCTGCAAATGAAGAGAATACGAGCAAGAAATCACATTTTCTCAGAAAAAAAAAGATGCAGTTGAGGAGAGAAGCAGAAAACGCGGCAGTTCGAGGATTCTCTCGAAGTTGATGACCCGTGCAGGATGTCGTCGCTTTTTGCAGTCGGGGCTTTCTCAGACTGCACTTTCGCAGACGGCACGGCAGCGAAGCGTGCGAAGTGGAAACAGGGTCCCGTTCCAGTATCCGTGTTGCTTCATACACCGCTGCGAGTGAAACAAGAACAGACATACGCAATCAGAAGAGCTGGATAGAAATACCCTTATCCGTGCCTAGAATAGTTTCTCACACTGCGTTTTTGTGTGTACGTGTGTGTGAGTCATGGGGGTGCTAGAGTTTGCCGACGGACGAAGTCGAAGCTAGCTGAGCGTGAGGCCTCGAGTCCGTGGCATCTTCGGCACTTTCAACCGCAATTTTCTGCACGCGTCGCCTGCGCTGAACTTGAAGAAGTCGGCGCTATAACTGTGCCCTGTGGCGCGCCTCGTGCCAAATGAAGCACAAGAAATGCTAAGGAGCTTTCTACTAGATCCTGGGCTCAGTTTCGTTTTTTTTTCTTCGCAGAAGACGTTACAACACCGAAAGAATTGAAGACAGGTCATTTTTAAAATACCATGCTCTGTAGTGGTTTGGTTCGCTCTAGTTAAGGCCCCAGTCTGAACGTGTTCGGATCAGCGGGCGAAGTGGGAAAGAATTCGACTTTCAGAGCACGCGGCGAAGTCAGCAGTGAACTGTTATACGGTGTCGAAACTACCGTAAAGTGTGCGCAGTACTATGCTTCCTGAGAGGGTTTAAAGTAACACTAAACCTACATGCGGTGTTTCTCTCACACCAGCGTCTTTTCCACGGCCGTTCTAGATAACCGGTACAAGCAATATTAACAATTGAGGTATAGGAAATGATTGTAAGAATATTGGTTAGGTTGAGCATCCAGAGAAACCTTGGTTTTCACAATGCCAAGACTTAAAGAGTCCTCAGGGCGTCTTTACTGCGCCATTTTTGTGCCTCGCAATTCGGGCTTCTGTTCGCGCTAAAAGGAAAGTGCACAAAGGATCAGCGATTATCCAGAGTTTCCATCAATAAATTGCTGTCAAAAATCTTCCCAATGCATATTTTGCGGGGTTTTTTTTTCTTCCCGCCACGCGCAACAACAGGTTCAGTGAGCGAGGTTTTGTGTTGATTTCTTTTTTACTTGTGATAGCGGCACCCACGCTCACTTGCATTGCATATGACCTGGCCATTTGAATAGCGTGCAACTTTGGTGCGTTCGAGTTTTCCCGTCCTTTCATGACTCACAACATTCTTTCTTGGTCGGCGCGACACAATACCACCACGCCTGAGCTATTTGCAAATAAAGGGAGAATTCTATATTCCCCGTTTCCTTCGTTACAAGTAGTCATAACTGACGAACCAGCCAAATGAATGAAGCAGTGCAACTGCAAAAAAAAAGCTGTGCAGGAAGAACTAAACTTAGCAATATATATTCCGAAACTGAGTCTGTGAATGCATAAAAGCCGTAGACGTTCCATTCATCCGGGTAACGATGCAGCTTCGGCACAGGATATCATTTGGCTAGATTGTATACCGCCGGCACCGTACTGATCCCTCAAAGCTTCGTTAAGCGCAGCCAACCATACTTTCTAGAGCATCAGCGATACTTACTGGTGACAGCTAGTTTTAGTGCTGCATGCAAAAATCAGAATCATTGTATTCAAACCGCGGCCAAATCCTATCCTCCGTCTCTAACCCCCCTCACAACACGTGCTATTTCACGTGCAGTCATGGACAAATGAACGATCACGAACATGTGAAGCAGAACACACAAACAGCGTCATTTCGTTGCATGCAAGTCAAATGAACGTGTGGCCTAATCACCGCGTAACAAAGTTGGGAATTGTAACTTTCCAAATGTGCCAAGAGCGCTTTGTTATTGGACCTCCGTGAACAGTAGTCTTGAATTTTGCGTGTTCCGGTTCATATTTTCATGTACGCATTCGGAATGTCCATGACTGTATATTGCCGTAGCCAAGCCATTCCTGCATTAGGGTAAAGCGATAGAGAAACCACGTTTTGATTTTTTAAGTGCAAGGGCACTTTAGCCGCTCGCCTTGTTGTAGCTGGGTCGCTAGACCCAAGTAGAACCACAGGGCGTTCCGTCGTAGCCGCTCTCGTCGCGGCGTAACCCAGAGGCTTCGAAAGCCGCGCGATTTATATAGTCATAAGCGCTAGAAACTCGTGAATCCGCTGGCACTTGTCCTACATGTCCCCGTTGTTTTGCGCATAGAAAACTATAGGTACATTCGAAGCAAAATATACGTAATTAACCGGCAGCACCCACGTTCATGTAGTTAGGAACACTCGTTGGGTTGGTTTTTTCGATAGTAAGCGAAAACAAGTGGCAGTGCAATGCCAGAACGTGTGGGAGGAAAAGCAAGCACAAAAAGAACAGGACTCCCGCTGGAGCAGTTTCAGGCAGTGGGCGCGCGAGCACTGCGAAGGCGGGAAATTTGACTTTCATTGGTTGGTAGCAGTGAGCGGATAACGGCGCTACAGCCCATTATGACGAATCACTGCTCTGCACTTCCCACAGTTTTCACATTGAGTGGAACGGCTTTAATTTTTCGTCACTATTTTTGTTCTCAAATCCCGCAATTATTTGAGTTTATGGTAACTTTTCTTTATGCCATACGATCCAGCACGATCGACATTGCTAAAAACTACGAGAGCACTTACAGCACTTTTTATGACTGACTTCCAAAACATCATTGTGCAATTGCCGAACATTTGCGTGTCCTCTTAATATCATCATCCTGTACCTTGGTTTGTCTTTCATCTCGGTTACTACGGCTCAGCTCCCACCCGCCTTTGCACCACCGACCAAAGCGACATCCAGCGGGGTGGTACTTTGCTACTTGGTGGTGCATTTTGTGTAACTAGCATGGGCGTATGATGTCGCGATACGGAGCAGGCTTCTGGTGATGTGCCTATGTCGTGATGCCTGGACTCGAAGGACACCGGCCAAAACGTCTCTCCAGGAGCCCTTCAACAAGAAAGCAACACCGAGACTTAGCGTAGTTGGCCTTATTTTGTCTGCCGTGCTTTAGTTATATTCTGTACCATCGGTTCTCCATATTTCGTGCGCCAGGGGCGCCGGATTTTCCACAAGGGATATTTAAGAAATGTTTCCAAAAAATATTTATTTATTGGTGAATCTGTAATAATGCCTGAACATCTCGTCCCCCTCCATAGCGAACTTGGGGCTAGACCGGTGCGCACAACTCACTCCAGATTTACAAGTCCACAGCACGGCGTTTCCCGCACGTTTGTCGTACGCAGTGACAACCGAGCTTACGCTCTAACCGTCTTAATGGTTGCTATTACTCGCTTTAGCACGAGCATCGGCATTTCCTCTCCGTCATTCTCGGTTCATTCTTTGCGTCTTAATGCGTGTCGCACTAACTGCAAACTATTTCAAAAGCGTACAAGCGGTGACGGGAGTCACGAGACCCGTTTACGGGAGCGTCGACATAGGCAGGTTGCCAGCCGCGCTTCGACCTGACGTCTCCCTAGGAACGCCGACAGCTGTGCGCATTTGCCGCTGGCGAACATAGCCACGCCCTATCATCGTTCTTTGTTTTTTGTGTCGCCCTGTAGACGGATCGCCTCGAAAAACGTTTGCGACGTGCCGTATCACGCAATGAAATCGCGAAAATTCGCCGCGACTTTTGAGTTTTGCAAATTAGCGGGCTTATTCGAACGTCGTTTCAGCTCAAATCGGCATGTCTTGTTATTCCCCCCTGACAATTGCTGGAATGCAGGCAAAGAGAAGGCTGCCCTCGTAGTTCCTTCATGTAGCTGCGGTCAAACGAACGGTGATGGCTACTATGTGGACAGCTGTCGGCGACAACAGCAAGGGCCGAAACCGATCCGTCTGTTTGCACGTGCGTTCACGTGCACATCTCGTAATGTGCACGTGAGCTGGTCGGCCCACGTTCGGGTGTTCTGCGCTCTTATCTCTAAGCATCTATGTGGGCATACATAACTGGGAATGTCAGAACTCATGTTCGTACTTGCGATGTAATGAAGATTGTAAGGCTCAATGGGCTCGAAAAGTATTCGTCAAAGAAGCACGTGCATCTTCATTAAACGGAAAAGGTAGCGCTCAGTCGTGATGAACAGTCATTTTAGCAGCGATGCCGTTTAAGCTGGTGGTTAGGCCGGCGGACGTCCGTATCAAAACATCTCCGAGTGACGAAGTCATCGCGCGCCGGTACAAATTCACCGTAGCTTTGCCACACCGCACCGTTTGGAGGCCGCGCATGTGCAGATGCGGAGCTAAGTCGTGACGTCACCGCGGGGGTATAAAAGCAGCTATGTTGCGCAACCGCGGTGACATAAGAGCCGGGTCTCTGACGAAGAGAGAGATGGGACGACAGAAAAAGAGCGTAACTCCCGAAAAGAGGAAGTGCAGCTCGTAAGCCACCGCGCAGCTACTTGAAAACGAACGCGTAGACTTCGGTCCAATCCCGAATATCTCGCCGGTAAAGCGGAACCAAAACGACAGCGAGTTACAGAATATCCCAACCTCCTAGTGTTCATTGCTCTTTTGTGGGCCTGACGACGGCGATACGCAAAAAACTTGACCGAGCCTCCAAGCATTGCCACGCACAAACTGAGCCGAGCCAGGAATAAGCTGGGTAAGGCCCGGCCGCAAGCTTCGCTGTTAGCCCAGTCTTCGCGTCACTGGTGTGAAGCTGCCTCAACATCTTTTTTTTTTCTTCTGAGCTCCACCTCCCTTCAAAATGACTGCTGCCACCGGCTTCTGAGAACGTCCGCCCACCATCCGGGCTTTCTACCAAAACCAACCTTCACCACGAACTAATATAGAGCGGAATTAGGTATGTGGCTATCTGGCTTAGAGAATGGGAGAGGAGCTCTCGTGGAACTCCCCCTTTTCAAAGTTTACACTGCAGAAATGACAATGGCGCCTAGCCCTTTACCATGATGGTGAGGTAGATGTTGAGGATAACGCCTCAAAATTCCCTGTCGTTCGCACTAGCGGAAACATTTTCTTTGATCCCAGCATGCATCGTAGACAGCGATATAAAAGGAATAGTCCATTTGCTTTCGCATTAATCACGCCCACTCGGCTGATATGAATTACGAGCTTTATGGCTAACTTCGTCGATACGCTCCATGCTACCAAACGCACGTTTAGGTATCAGTAATACCCCCCCCCCCTCCACCGCCATTCCTTAGGAAGCATCGTGCTTGTTGGCTGCCTCCTTGTGGGTGGTTTAATTTCCACAAAGTTTCACCAACCTTCGGTCGCTTAAATCGTATTAAATCCCCCTGACATTAAGGTAGAGGTTCATGCGGTGTTGAGCGATGAATGAGGACTTCCAGCTTTTACTTCCGCGAGTTCTTGCTAAATGCTACTCCAGATGCTCAATAGATGGCAGCACGCGCCGACGTTTTTCTGGTCTTCTGACGCTTCGTGCAGGTCCAAAACCTTTAAGCGCCAAATTCTAAGCCGTGTCCTATTGCCCACCTACTAGCGAGATAATATTGCGACTTCTAAGCTAGTAAGCTGGTTCGTTGAAGCTTTAACTTTTTGATAACCGAGAGACTTACACCACTAGTATTCCTAGCGGAGTTTATTGGGATCGGTGCCTCCACATTTGAAACTCTTGAAGAAGATGGTACAGGCGAAATGCTTGTAATCTCGAAAGGCGCCGCTTCATTTAAATGGAAGCTGATGCTATACAGTCGCGTTCTTTTATTAGGGTGCTTAGTTATTTTTCTCCGCCGTGTAATTGGCGATACAGATCATTTGCTCCTGAAACCGAAGTTATCCCCACGACTTAGCGCAGTTCTTCACGCTTCAGCAAACCAGACGCGGCACAGCTTACTGATTCGCTGCACTGAAGTAGATAACACTCCGGCGATCAGGGTTCTCCGCCCCTCCCCTCCCTCTGGACGTCGTGGCCGTGGTGTTGCAATGCCGCCGACATGTTAGCTTCTCCGCTCATCTGCGAAGTGACCCTGGCATTAGCTGCAACTTCTATGATCGTTGCCAGCCTGATCCGCTCGCTGAACCGCTATGCGGCATCCCCGCTCCTTCCCCCTCCTCTACACCCTGTTCGCTCCATCACCTTCCGCCGGAAATAGGCTCATCCGGCCGGCCGGCCAGCCATCAGGTTCCGCCTCGAAGACACCGATTGGGGCAATTCCACCGGGTCCACCGCTCGCTGCGTCCCATCGCCTACGTAAACTCTGTTTCCCGCATAGTTCCGTACAACGTTGGCGAGACGGTGTTCGGGACGCGTCGCGGCGTTCATTCGTACCCTGATGATTATGTGCTTTGAGCCACGCCGTACCAACTGACCTTTCCCCAAACATCCCTCATATCTAATAAAATATTTCAAAAGCAGTGCTGTCCTGGTTGCCTGCAGATATGAAGGTTAGTATCTGTTACTGCGTCGCATAGAAATCGGACAATTTTGCTCTGCGCACAGCCAGAGAGGGATACTTTGCTCCGCTTTATCGCATTCAGTGCTGCACGAGATTTGGGCGACGGGCAGAGTAGTCACGCAGTGAAATTTCGGTCTGCCCATTTCCCGCAAAAACGTTCTGGACCTAAATACATTTCCATGCACATAGAAGGCCTCTTGTTTGGAGGCCCAAGTTAGGGAATTCAACGTGGTAGGAAGGTTCTCATGCTAGTTGGTGTTGCGTATCTGTGGAACTTTTTTGATGTACGTGAACAAAAATATGAGGAGCTACTTAGTTATGTCGAAGGGTTAAACAACAAAACAATTTCTATTTCCGGTCTATGACGTTGACCATCAGCTATTATGGCGCTCCGTTCACCGTGCCTTCAGGGGAGGAATTAACCGACCATTTCGACGGGAGAGGAGGAGCGCTAGGCGGATGCGACGTCACGTTTGTTCCCAGCGTTCCCGCGCCGTATGTAGACGTATTTGCATGCGAACGAGTTTCCGAGCCGTGTAAGAAACCTCCAACAGCTCGCGATCGCCGACAGACGCGACAAGGGCAGCATAACCAGCGCAATAATACAAGACGGTGAGAACGTGCCGTTAAGAATTCCGTAAACGTCGCTAATATAACTGTCCCGAGCAGAAGCAACTTTCTTCAGTAGCAAGTCTGCGAACAGATTGCAAATCCGCCAAAACGGAGCTACAGTGAACGAGAATACAACATTCTTCAAGTTCACTATAACGGAGCGCTCACCAGAGTCGGCCCATGGTGGACTGTTGGACGCCCACAGGTGACTGCAAAGCCGTAGTGCCAAAAGACGCTGGAGCAGTTGAACGACGATTTGCAGGGCGGCAACCAGCGCCAGTTACGAATTCTTGTGTTGACCGCAAAAGTCGAACGCGACTATTCGAATCACTACGGCGCGCACGGCGTGTAGGCAGCACTCGGAAAAATGTAAACATACAGCGCGGGAACGCTGGGAACAACCGTGACGTCACATCCGCCTACCGCGCCTCCTCAGCCGCCGAAATGGTCGGTTAATTCCTCCACCGAAGCATAGAGTTTCATGCTAATATATACTACAGGGAATTCAGGCGCTGCGATAGGGGGCCGCCGTGGGCGGCGCCATTGCAGCTAGCTTCGTTCCTCGCCTACTCGGCTTAGCTAGCCATATGGCTTTTCTTTTTCTAGAAGCCAGAAAGGTGGCTTTTTTTCTTCTGCATCGTGCATAAAGCTTCTAAACATATACTGACAAATAAACCTTTCTGGAAGTTCAATTATACAAAAACAAAACCAATTTCAACAATCTTTTAGAGTAATATTGTTGCTTTTTTGCAGCCAGAGGGCACTTTTCAGCCCGTTCAGTAGCCATGCCAAGGACAAGAGAACTTGCCTGGCCGGTACATGACGGAACGCTCGCTGAAGCGCAGCTCCCCTAGAAAGGGGCGCCATATTTCCCTCTATTATACGTTAGTATGAAACTCTATGCCCTGAAGGGCAGATGCTCCGTGCTGGTACTGCCACCTAGGTTACTGCGCGACAAATCTCGCACGCACCTTCCTGTTCAAATGGATCTGGCTGGCATGGTCGTATACCCACTGTTCGACGAAGCTTGAAGCATTCTTTCAAAATGTACAGAGGTCAGAACTGTTAACAACAACGTGCGAACGCGTGACTTTCGATACGTGCAGCGCAGCCTGCCGATAGCCACCGGCGTGACATGCGAGATTAGGGGAAGGCGCTGCGGTGGCTTGGCATGTGAGAGCTATTGTAGATGCTTCCGTGTTTTGTGGGGCAAGGTTCGACGCCGAAAGTCCCTCACCGAGACTGCCCCTAGAGCATGTATATTAAAATTTATATTGGGCTCATAATGAGTGCAGTCTTGTTTTCGGCTTTGGTATGGTCCCCGTATAAAAAAAAAGTGGAAAGTGGGTCGCGAACAGCCATTGTAACGTAGGTTGTGCAGGCAAGAAGCAAACACAAGCGTTGACTCAGAAATAGCCTCAAGACGTTTATAATTGGCGCAAAACAATATTTTCATAAAAGCAGTCCTCGGCTGCATCAACTTATGCTTCCTCCTTTCCTGCACATCCTACGTTGGAATAGCCATGCCCGGCCCACATTCAGAGACAGAGAGAGAGAACAACTTTATTGAGTTGCCTGCAGAAGTAAACACTTCCTCCACGAAGGGAGGGAAACTGCTACCCTAACGCAGCCTGTACGTTAATCTCGACTTCCTGCTACCAGAGGTCGAGCGTCCTGGCTACTCCCGGGGACTCGAGAGGGCCGCTGCCCATTTGCAGGGGGATTCAACTTTTTTTTTATATCCGAACCACACCAAAGGGGAAAGTGAGACTGAGCTGGTTATCAGCGTCAGGTAAAGTTTAATATAGGCGTTGGGGGCGGTGGTGGTGAGGGACTTTCGGCGTAGAACCTCTACCCCCAAAACAAGGAAGCACCTGGCAATAGCTTCAGCATGCCTAGCTGTCCCAGCGCCGCCCCCTAAACTCGCTGGTCACGCCGGTGGCTATCAGCAGGCTCCGCTGCGCGTATCGAAGGCCACGCGTTCCCGCGTTGTTGTTCACAGTTTTGACCTCTGTACATGTTCATTTGGCCTGTAATGGTCCAAGACATGATTGGCAACGTTAGCTGCGAGCGAACACCAGGCGTTCTTTATGTCTGCGCTGATAAAGAATCGCATGAAAAGAGCAGAACTGGAGCCAGAAAAATACAGTAGGATTTTCGTTGATTACGATTTCTCGGAGCGCAGTGAATAACATCTCGAAAGCACTGCTTTTTATTACTCGGTTGGTGGAAACAGTTTTTATCTCCTTTAACGTAATCAAGAATATACTGTCAAAATCTCGCCACGTTTATGTCTCTTCTTGGGCAAGTTTCTTATAGTAGCTGGTAGATGGCGCCACGTGAGCGTCACTCCGCATGATCTTCAACGGTAGCAATTGGCCTCCTGTTGGCCGCTTGAGGTTTCTATTAACAACGGCAGCGTTTTACATTACGAAGACTAAGACCTAAATAGCAAAACAGGAAGGTGAGGCCCAATTCTCTAGAGCGACGGGCCGTCGCTTTCCATGCAACGCATGTGTTCTGTGTTTGGGGCCGTCGCTTTGAGGCGCGAGAAAGCGGCAAAACGGCACTGCGGCGCACTGGCAGCAGGGCACAAGTGCCAAGCAAAATGACGGGGGGCCAGCAGGTGTCGCTTTGCGCCCTGCTGTCGGTGCGTCGCAGTGCCGTTTTGCCGCTTTCTCGCGCCTCAAAGCGACGGCCCCAAACACAGAACACATGCGTTTGCATGGTAAGCGACGGCCCGTCGCTTTAGAAAATTGGGCCATTGGTCGCGAACATTTCAATACAAGCATAAACAATATTTGCTAGACACGCTGGACAGTTACGAACACCCACTTGTCCAATTGTTGTTCGAAGTGAGACTTTTTTTTCCGCCGGAGTCTCAGGTTAATAAACCCTGCCTCCGCCATAGCAATCCATCCTCAGTCTTCTACGATCAGACCAACGAAATTTATTGCAGAAGCTCCCAGATGCAAGTTCGTGTGAAACGCGTAAACAAGCTATTATCCGTGAGCCGACTTACAGTCGGCGCCGTTTTAAGTGGGCCTACACACAATGCACTGCTACAATATATTTTAGCGCGATATAAGTAGTCTAATGTGTGAGATGGCCATAGGGACATCGATAAATACTGCGTTAGACCCTACGTATCACACAGCACACTACACATCGCCCCCTAAGTAACCTGTTACTACAACGCGCAACGCTTTGCAACGAAGGCAGTTTCGCAGTGACAATAAGACGCCTGGTATCAAAGATGTTTCCCTAGCGCCTTTTATTGACTACCGTTGTACCTCTGCCGTAACCGACTTTTTTCTTTCGCCTCCGAAAATTGGTGCAGGATATTTCGGACTTTTCGAGAAACCGCCATTTTGTTCCGTACGGCAATGTGGTTGATTGTTTTCGGACTGCTATTTTATTCTGACTTTTTTTTTCCCCTCCAGGTTGAAAAAAAACTCGGTCGTTTGACTGCTTGTAACAGCGCAATGGAACGAGCCCATAAAACTTGAGCTTCACTATATAAAAATGCATTGCCGAGACGCATTTTTATGGTGATATAATTCCTTTGCACAAAAAGAAAAACCATATAGGGCTCCAATGACTACTTTAGAAAACCAAATTGGTTTCTATAGAGCTATATACATCGAGCCCGTTTAAGGTACACCAGCCCTAGTGGCTCAGTAGCTGTGTCTTTGTGCTGCTGAGCTCAAGAATACGGGTTCGGGTCCCTGCCGCTGTGGCTGCCTTTCTGATGGTAAGAAAAAGCGAAAACACGTGTGTGTGGAGATTTCGGGGCATGTTAAGGATGCGGAGTGTGTCAAACTGAATCCGGAGCCCCTCAATATGGCGCGCCCCGCAGCTAAGGTGTAGCTTGGGCGCGTTAAGCCCTGCAACAAATCAAAACCCCTTTAAGGTGGACAGGATGTGCTACCACATACAAATTGCTTGGTGGCAAGACTACTTTTAACCTCCGCATAAGCGGTGCTACTGTATGGCCACATAAAGGGTACAGGACCTCCTATTAATACATTTTTCTTATGCGGTGAGTGTGATATGTTGAGCGTGACAGAAAGAAAGAAAGACTTCCTTTTTGAGTATACATAAAAATGCTGACGCATAAAAATATCATACACCCCTCCGTCTAACGACCACAATGGTTGAACGCAAAGCTTCGTTGTGATGAATTCCTAGGTTGGACAATGCCACATTGCGAGTATGTGCTACTCTGGAGGTATGCACCACTTTTCTAGAACACCCACAACGTTCCTCGGGTGTGCTCTCCGTAGGCTTAACGTTTTGGTTTGGGGTGCACAGAACGGATCGGTCCCTGCTGTTTGGCATTCAGTCAGCACTTTTAGGGTGCGAGCTCCTAAAGCCATGGCTCTGTCCATCCCTTGTGTCTCGTGGTACGTGCCGCCGCATGCTTTCGGAGATGTCGCAAAGTGGGCCGCGTTGCACGCGCCAGAACCGGCTGCAACCGGCAGCGCAAACTCGGCTCCGGGGCGCGAGCTTGTCTGTGTTCGCCCGGAGGCGCGACGCACGGCACTGCGAGGGGACCACGCAAGAGATCACGCCACCAACGCAGGCGGTCGTTCTCGGAGATCGAACAGACGCAAGGACCAATTGCTCGTTTCCTCTCGTCTGTTCGGGCACAAGTTCGCCCCAATAAAAGTCTTTCTTCAAATACGCACTCAGATGTATCCATATGAACCCTACCACGATCCGAGGAACGTGTATAGACTTAGTGTTTGCAAACTTCCATTGCAGCCAGTACAAGAACCTCTCTTTGCTTCATTTCGACAGATCATAAAGCCGTCGTAATGAAGGGACCTCGCAAATCCAGTCATGACAACGTACGAAATGAAAAAACAAACGAAGAAACGAAACAACAAGCGAACAAGAACAGATTTTGTACAATGCTACGCACACAGTCAAAGTCTTTCTTAATGATGTAATGGGCGACTTTCACGGGAGAGTTACGGTTACCAGATCTCCCCCTCTCCCAAAACTTCGCCCACTTATCCATTCATCCGTGGATATGGGGTTTTTTTTTTGGTGGTTGCGAGTAGCGTCTAAATAAACTCGGTATCGGCACTCGTTTCTCTCATTTTATGTGCCGCCAGGATTTTCATTGTTTGGTCAGCACCATTGAATTTGCTTACATGGCGGCGCAGCCATTTTGTTTTGGGCGCCTCTCTCTTCTTCTCTCCTCTCTCTTAACGGCAACACTTGCCAGCCAGAAACAAAATGGCCCCAATAGCTTTCAGGTGCACGAATTGGTGGTACTCTTAAGCGTAGCTTATTTAGGGACGCTAGTTGGGAGGTGTTAACCCAAATATGTGACGTCCGACCTAACGTTATTCCTTACGCTAGCCAACGCCATTCCTTCCTACGTCGGCACTTGGGGCTAACAGCTGTCGATTTACCTTACAACATGACATGGTCCTATATACTGTCACGCTATCGTAAGCCTGCGTCACCTCTTTTCTCTGCTGCACATCAACCTTTAGCGGAGGTGGCGTAAGGAACAGCCGAGCTTCACACCGACAGCTTTTCGGCCACAATCATCATCACCGTCACCGAAAGTGCGCTTTCCTGCTCTGCAGGGCGTATTCGCGTTACAGACGCCTTCAATGGAACACTAAAGCTTTGTTTTAAAATCCACAGCAGTCACCGTGCGAGGTTTCTGGTGGAATGCGATCCCTGGTGACTACAACGTGACAACCCAGGTCACCAAATAAGTTTGCTATTTGCGTCTGCCTTTATATTTTTCTTTCGTGATGGGCATTTTTTCTGGTGATTTATTATTCACCATTTTTTGTTTTGTGGTTCTGTGTTTGCCTTGCCTTGTTTTCGTTGTGTTGTATCGTCGGTTATTTTGCGTGTTTTTTTATTTCTCCAACTCGCTCGTTCCTTCGATTTTTTTCTTTCTTTATCTAAACTCCCATCATGGGAGTCAGTTCTGAATCATTGTCAGAGTGCTGTTATACCGAACATGCCGGCTCTTATTGCGTACCAGTCCCGTAGACTTCCCTTTAAAGGAAGCCTTTACAGCAACTTTGCCTGCGCTACAGTGAAGCAAGAAAAACAAAGAAGTATAACAAGGAGCAACTATTTTAAATGGCGGTTAGGGGATATTTACGGTATTTACAGTGATAATTTGTATTTATTCGTGTCATTTGGCGTCGTAGGAGGCGGAGGCTGCAAGCCGCACCCAACGTTTAATGGCCCAAGTTACTTTTGCGCAATCGCCTGTGCATTTTCGTTTTACCAGCGCACCTTTGCTTGGTTTGTGGAAATTATGTCATCTGAAGACAACGAAATGGGCTTTTTTCCATATGGAAGATGCCTTTCATTTACACGGCCGTCAGTGCCTTACATTCGTTCACTAAAACAGTGCTTTGTTTCCACAAGTGGACTAAATTTACCCAGTTATCTTGGCGAGCGCATACTGTTCCGTTTAAATTGTACGCCTTCCGCACGCACATAATGAGTCTCCGAATCAATCCTAAACTTTAAATTTTAACGCGCTTCGAATTGAACAGCACACCTATTCGCTCTCGAAAATCTATAGCGGCCATCGAAGGGACACGAAAAGTGCAATCGCAAAGCAGCAGCGTCAAATGTGGGGCATTCGGACGCGATTGACTAGACTGACTGACCCCCATTTTTCTTCGACCGGCGACGTGCACTTCTGGCGTTCTTCCGACGCGCCGTAATCACCAGGGCGACGCCTGGAATGCAGGCTGCGTCGTCTCCGTCCCTTTCCCCTTCCCCTCCCTCCGTCTTCCCTCCTCGCCATGAAATATGTAGGGCATAATCGACACGCCGTCGTCGATCGCGTGTCCCCGGGGAGGCGCACTCGGGGTCGTCGCCTGCTGCTCTCCCGCCACTGCTCTCCCCCCACGACCGCATGCGGCTTCCGCTGCGCCGGCTAGTTCCGTGCAGTGTGTGTGTGCGCGCGAGCTATCTCAGGAGAAGAAGCTTGCGGTGGCGACAGCGACTTTAGGTGGGGTGGTTCTAAGTTGTAGCCGCACGAGGTCGCGGGTTCGATTCCCGACCGCGCCGGCCGCTTTTCTGATGGAGGCGAAAAGCAAAAACGCCCGTGTGTACGAGATTTCGGCGCACGTTAAAGATCCCCAGACAAACAGAGAATTAACCCGGAGCCCTCCACTACGGCGCGTGCGTAATCAACCCTACAATCAATCAATCAATCAATCAATCAATCAAATCTAAGTTGTAGCCGTGGTAGCACGCTAATGTTCGACATTGCTGGACGATTGGGAAGGGGTTGTTTGGCTGCAACATCTGGCGTTTGCGGTCTCCGCCAACGCCACTAATTCAGCGCAAAATTATCCGCCGTATCAGCTGAGTTAAAAACAGTTGCTCCCATCGCTTCTCTTTCTTTAAGAGACCCTGCAACACTTTTTTTCAATTTTTTTTTTCAAATCTAAAATGCTTGCAGGATGTAGTAACCCAACACACCCAGTATTTAGATTATGGGGTCGCAGCGTACTTCAGCCAAGAATTACTGCTGTATGCCCGTCAGCTAACTGGGAAACTCGCTCAAAAGATTTTTGTCTCTTTCTCAGTATTGACGTTCTTCGACCGCTCGAATTGCGTCATTAAGGCCAAGTAGCGGCTGCTGGCCGGTTGCCCTTCAGTTGCAGCGATGAACGCTTTTCGGTAGCAACTTTAAAAATGAAGCCACAGAAACAAAACATAAACGGAAGGCGTATTATGGTGCGACGAGCAAATCACGCGGTTACGCTCCGTGCTGGCGATAACTGTAGCTTTCGCAGTGCTCCCAGACCCGAAGGAAAGAGTGAAAGCGTTTATCGAAAGTGTTTCAGGATCACTTTAAATCTTTGAGACGTAGTCCATGTGATAGGACGCACAAGAATGACATACAGCTCACAGGTTCTGGTCAGCTAGAAAGAGTTTAGATATGTAAATACGGCATATTCGGTACCTAGACTGCGTTTTGTATAAAAAGTACCCATTTTAAATTTGGGGTACTGATTAAAACTAGCTTGAGCGATCCCCCACAGGTTAAAGGGTAACGAAGTCTGAGACGCTGAAACTCTAACACTTGCTTTCAAAAGCCTCGTTGGATGCGGACCTAACCAATCCTATCTAAATGGTCGTGATAATAACCACTATGAATAGGTGCGACACGTATCTTGGTAGCGTTGGAACACAACCAAGTTCTTCGTCTGACCCACGCACTTAATATTGACCACCACATGGAAAATGGTAATAGGCTGCATATCCAACTCTGTTTACTCAGATCTAATAAACACCGAATAAAACAATAAATAAATGCATAAGCGGTGTTGGTAGAGAGATGGGTCATTGTTGTGGATCAAATTTCTAAAACAAAAGCCCGCACTTAGGGATTTCACTGATGCCTAATGCAGGATAGACGAGATAAATGACCAAGCATGCTTGATAATGTCAGAAGCAGGAGCTGCAACAGGCGATAACGCTAAAAAAAACAGCGCCAAACTATGCTGAGAAACGAGAGGTCTCATTGCACCAGCAGAAGAAATGAAAACAGTGCAGCAACAGAGATAAGAAAAGTTGGAGACCCCCGCGCCAAATCGCTTTGTGGTGAGGTTCGAAAACAAGGAGCGTCTGATCCCGACAGTGGGGAGTAACGTATTCCACCTTTGCCCGCAACAGGTACCTGACAACCAGTTCTCTAAAACTTGCCATGAACACAACAGCTTCGTTTTATTGATAGATAATAAGTGCGCGCAGCCAGAATCATAAATAACAGGAAATAATTAACAAGCATAACAACAACGGCACTCATTTAAGGTAGCTGACAAGAAAAACGCGTAAAGACTTGCACGTCATACCAAATTTCGTGAACGTTTCTCGGTGATGCCCGGACGCAAACATTTTAACTGGCCGACACATCATAGTGACCGCAAATTAGAGGATATCTCGCTTTTAGAAACGAAATGATGTTGGTAGAATTTGCAGACCACGATTCTTCTTGTGACTACGATGCAATTGAAAATGGCTATGGCGCGAAAACGAACTAGCAAAGCGAACAGCTACATGATGATTTTCCGCCTGTATTAGCAGCCCATCAAAGCGTAGAAGCCTGTGACACGGCGTAACCTTTGATATAGCGTCCCCATTTTCATTGTACGCAGAGTTAGCTGCTTTGGCCTTTTTTTTGTTTGTTTGAGCACGAGATGCCTACTGCTAGACAAACGACCTGTTCAGTGATGCCTTCGTCGTCAGGAGAACCAAAAGAAGCGTTGTTGCCAATGCGTTGCTGGATAATCCATTTTACAGGGAGTGCAACACTTCCGATAAACGCTTTCACACTTTCCTTCGCATCTGGAAGCACTGCGAAAGCTCTAGTTATCGCCAGCACGAAGCGGCACTGCGTGATTTGCTCGTCGCAGCAGATACTCTATCCGTTTCAGCTTTGCTTTTGTGGCTTTCTTTTTAAAGTGGCTGTGAAATTCGTTCACTGATGAAACTGAAGGAGAGCCAGCCAATAGCTGCTGCACCCCCGTAATTACATAATTCCAGCGGTCGGAGAAGGCCAAGACCGGGAAAGAGAGAAAAATCTTTCTGATCACATTTCTAAGTTATCTGATGGACGTGGAGCAGTAATTTTTGGCTGAGGCACTTTGCGACACCCTAAGATATATTCTGTATTTGATAATTGACAACGTTCGCGAACAGTTAAGATTTAGAAAGAAGTTGAAAAGAGTGTGGCAGGGGGCATCTAAGTGTCGGTAGTTTATTTTTTCGTATAGGCCTAATTAGCGCTTCGCGTAGCTCTCTTTTCTGCGTGGAATCGTCCTATTAACTTTCAGTTTCTAATGTTATCCGGAGTCTGTCCAAAATTATGGAAGAAGAGCGGGTGATTTTATATACGCGCCATATTCGTGAAGTACTCTGCAATACCACCGTCCGTATTTGCAGTATAGTAATATACTGGCGTACACAAAGTCTTCTCATTTAACGGAAGTGCAGAGTAATAATGCACCATTCGGGCCCCGCATTTAGCCACGAGGCAGCCTAGATGTTTTACGGTGTTTCTTGCTAAAAGAACAACCAATATTAGTTTCCCATTTAACAGTACCCCAACGGCACGCATTCTATTCATGAAATTTGTTTGTTCTTTCATGTGTTCCATCGGCTGCCGCCAAGCCCGACGTAATAAAGGACGAGGCAAATGGACTGTCATGTCATTCACTAAATATTTCCCGCTCCCCTACACCCTCAGACCTTTCCCTGTCTCTTCCCGCCTTCAGCCTACCTCTAATTAATTACTGACGGTAGTTCTCCCCGGGCGCGTAACTGCGCTTCACTGCACCGTACTGCATTGCCAAAGTGGTTTGCGGGGCGCTGTCGCGGTTCAATAAACCGCTCACATCATAGCCTTCCCGAATCATCACAGGTCAAAGAAGGGAAATAGTTTAGGGCGGGAGGATGAGCTCCACCAGTACAACAAACAAAGGAAAAAAAAACGTACCCGAATAAAAGCGATTGATTTTCCAATCTCGCGGCAGGAAGTGCGCGGGCCGGCCTAGCCTGTATGTGCGAAAGGTGAACGACAGTCGACCGGCAACCGCCGCCATTTTCTTGTTTTCGGTATTGCTATACCTTCTAACGCCGACGAAGAGGGCGATAAGGAAGGGTTCGGCGGGCTATTGGGGAAGGAAGCAGGGAGTGCGGAGAGACAGTGTTCCCTAGCTTCCCTGCTTTTTCTCTTTTTTTCCCCTCTGCCCGCTCGTCGCCACCCACCGGCGCTGTCGTCTGCTCCTCGCCCACTACGGTCGTCTGCAATCGAGGTCACTGCACCCAGAAATCGTCTGCCAGTGCTGGCACGGAAAGAACGCACATTTTTTTGGTGTTTCGCTGTTCGATTTCTTACTCCTTGCTTGCGGCCGTGTTCTGCTGTTTCTGCGCACTCTATCGGGAAGCGGAAAGTACGGGTACTACGTCTTATCGGGTTACGCGCGCGGACTGCCGGTCATTGAAACGTCGCTGTGTATATATTCTTCGCGTATGCGTGTAATAAATAGACGTGTCCAGGCTATAAAAGTTGCCGCGGAATTTCGTGTGTGTCTGTTCTTGTCTGCCATGATCTGAGGTGTTTTGAACGGTAGCGTCCATCATGCCCTCGGAGCAGAATAAAATGAAGAGATGCGCTGCACTTGCAAAAACGTCTATCGAGCATAAATGGGCCCTCACGACACGGCACTGATATTACCGCCATTTTCCACAACGTAATAATTATACTGTTTTGTAATGTCTATTATCACATTTACAACCATTTCCTCCAGTTTATTTGCTGTGCTTAGTGTAAACCTTCCATAAAATCATTCAGCCCCGAAAGGAAACGGCACAAAAAGTGAAAAGAAATCAAAGCCCCCTTTTAAAGAAAAAGGCGGTTTGAACGCGAATCTTTCTCGCATGCAACCTGACTCAAAAAAGTCTAAAATCCCCACTGCTTATACAATGTCGAAATGGGGCAACCGGGTTGACGTCGGCTTTAAAACGCGAGGAAAGAGGCTCGATTCCGGATACGACAAGCCTTTTTTTCCTGGAGGCTCTTCGGGTTTCGTCATACACATCATCATCATCATCATTATCATGATGGCCCCACGTGCAACTCATTGTGTGAAACTTGGCTTTCCTGCAGTGCGCTCTGTTACGCTCTACGGCGCAAGAGACTCACAGACAGCTTCGCTTTAAAATATAGTCTTGTAGAAACAATTCCGCTCTGTCATTCATAAGCGATTTTTTTGTACATCGAATCAGGACGTCGCCTAAAAAAGGAGGTGCAGATTGTGTAGGCGCCGTTTCTTCTCGTCGTACGCCTCTATTACGTATACAGGTGACCCCAGGCGGTGGCATGACGTCGTTTCCTCTCGAGGAGGTCGTGTTCTCTGGGGGGGGATCGCTTACGAGTATCCGTCTCATCCAACACGACGAATGGTCGAAGACTGCGCTTTATAACTGGTTCACCATGCAACCTTTGACGCCAGCGTGGTGGAATTGCAAGCCACTTTGAACTCGACCACTTTTAAATGCGTTACAGTGATTGCTTCACAGCCTGTGGGTGCGGTGGAAGATTTCATATTCCATCTCTACCGTGCACACACAGTGTAATTTGTGCTTTTGTTACTATAGACACATGCCAGATGGAGCTCGACATTAAATTCGTTTTCATTTAAATTCTTGGCTACGCGGCAGCAAGCAGAGGAAACCGATGTGAAAAACGGTGGAGCGTTCAGCCAACAGATTGGATGTGCACAAATGAGATAAAATTTCCGCAAAATAATTGAACTGCGTGGGGTGAAAGTGAACAAAAATAAAGTCGATGAATGAGTTCCGCTAACTCGTAACTGCAACTCATAACTGCATCTTACCGGTACCCACCTACTGGGCAAAAACTTGGGGGCTCACTAAGAGGGTTCCAATTAACGTGATGACTCAGCGAGCAAAGGAAAGCGGTAGATGATAGGTGTAACATTAAGGGACAAGAAGAGATGCAGTGGGTGAGGGAACAAACGCGTGTTAAGGACACATTAGTAGAAATTAAGAAGAAATGTACGCGCGCCGGGCATGTAATGCGAAGGCAAGATAACCGTTGGTCATTAATGGTAACAGAGTGGATCCCTACAGAAGGCAAGCGCGGCAGGGGGAGGCCGAAAGTTAGATGGACAAATGAGATCAAGACGTTTGTGGGGATAAATTGATCGCCGTTAGCACAGGACCGGGAAAATTGAAGATTAATGGGAGAGCCATTTTCCCTGCAGTGGTCGTAGATAGGCTGGTGATTATGATGATGATAAACTCGCGGAGGCGGTGCTTCAAAACAGTACCGCTACAGGAGGGGGGGGGGGGGGAGGAAGGGATGTTAGGTGCCGTAACTGTTCACGAAACTTTTCATCGCAACGTGAATCTGGAGGAGAATGGAGGAGGCCAGTCAGTATGAGCCTGCCACCAAATAAAGAGATAAACAGTACGAATAATTATGTCCTGTTTGCAAGCCACTCACTCCTCTTATACGGCCTCGACGTCGGTTGTCTGCATGACGATCAACCATTTTGCGAACCCCTGAAAAAGGAAAACCAGAATGAGTAAAGCGATCGCAAGGTCACAAAAATTATGCTCTCGAATTTTCTTTTTTTCAGTTGGAATCAATTATTTCTATCAATTTATGGGTATTTCTCTTTTTTGTCCTTGTTTTTATTTCTTTGTCTAACTTTTCACGTTCTCCCTCTACATTCTTATCAGAGTTCAGCCCAACTCGAAATTAAATCTTGCACCAGCCCCCACTCCGAAGGTATTGTGACGCCTTTTCGCCTAGCAGTGAAATCCACAACTGGCCAAGCTCTCTTTGTTTTTTAAAGAAACAGGTACATGACTGGTTCCAAGCCAAAACTTGTGTCTGTGTGTACGCAAGCTCCGACGCATAGTCGTGGTCAGTCGTGAACCGCCCCTTACTAGCCCGCAAAGTGCGTCTGTTCGCTACGGCAGGTGTTGCATTACATGATCCCTCTTCTCGCCAAAGACCGCGGCAGTGGGGTCATGATCATCCACAGCCTGTTTAGCCATTTCTTTTACGAATTTTTTGTGCCCATTCTTTAGCCCCACATTTTCTCACTTCATCCCTCTATCTAGCCCTTTGTGTCATCCTATTTCAGACATTGCGATAGAAAAGCTCGCAGTCTTGTTCTCGCAATGCCTTTGTGCATGAAAGATACCTAGGACACGGAAAAATGAGAACTTAGTTCTACTTCACACAATGGCAGTGTCAAAGAGCTTGAAAATTCAGAAAAGCATCGGCTTACTCTCCCTCTCCTCTCTTTTCCCCTCTCTCTCTCTCGCTCCTCTCTCCTCCTCTCTCTCTCTCTACTCTCCTCTACCACCTCTCTCTCTCTCTCTCTCTCTCTCTCTCTCGTTGTACAGGTTATTTACTTTTTGAGGTTATAGCGGGGAATGAATGGCCACCCCCGCCTTCCGAGACGCGGGATCATATCATTACTTACTCTGAAAGGCAAGAGGAGATTTCATGAGTGCGGATATTTGCACACTCCCTTGACCTCTATCCCTTTTCTGTCAGCTCGGATCTCCACTTATATAACCGGGATTTCGCATACAATAAACTTCGCCAGCAACGTGGTGCTGGAATTGCGTAGTCCCTGTAAAGCGTACATACTAGCACGCCTGGTGGATACGCAAGGAAGCCAGCTTGCGGACACACTACGGACGTGGAGTATCCAGGAAATAATACGTCGGGATCAAAGGGGCTCTACATTAGTAACTTAAGTCTTTTTCAAGAGTTCACTGTGCAGTTAAAGCGGCTCATCTTTCAGTTCCCTACTGGGAGAAAGAGTATGATACTAGTGTTGTTTTTTTTTTTCAGGGTAAATTGGAAACGCCAGCCACATTATACCCTATGACCCCCCCCTCGAATAATTATTTGCGTTGGTTGTGCTGGTGAATGTGGAAATCTATGATACTGATCTACGCTGCTTGAAGTTTCAGTTGAGACTGAAAAAAGGGAAGGTTGAAGAAACGCATGTAAAAAAAATATGGGGAACAAGCGTAATTGAAGGATCTTGCGGCCGAGTTCCAGATTATAAAGAATCAATGATAATTTAGTAATGGACGCACTAGCTTTTTGATTACACGTTCTCTGAAATCTCTGCACATGGGCTTTGCCACAATACTTCAGAGTGACCAATCAGCGCCACTAAGTGCGCCAGTTTAGCGAATGACGAGTCCCGCCATGCAATTATTGCAAAATATAAAACCTGCGCTGGGACATCATCGCAAGCCGTACGTTTCCGCTGTTGTCCCTGAGCAGACTGTGTTTTTTTTCTGTATTCACATGCTTGTCCTCCACATTTGCCAACTTTCTGCATTTGGTGACGCTGATTGGTAGTTCTGCCGCGCTGTGGCGAAGCCCACCTGCGGCGATTTGTTAGAGCGGAGTTGCTTGCTCGTTGTTGACGCCCTCGTGACTTCTGTCTGTGCCGCCATGTGACGGCGCTGCAGAGGAGTTGAAAACTAACTAACCATGGACGCACTTTTTCCCTCTCTTATTCCGAGAGACAATGATGTATCTTGAAATAGGGCCAAAAAAAGTCATTAACGTGTTTTACGCACTCTAGACTTTAAGACGATAAAGCTACTATATAACGTTTGGAACTTTCACCGGCATTTTCTTTTCGTAAAGGCGCCCGCCTACACACCCAGAACCTACCATTGTTTGAATCGCAAGAAAAAACACGGGTGGCCAGCACAGAATAGACAGGCCAGGCGCTACTGTCCTGTCTAGTCTGTGCTGGGCGCCCGTTTTTTTAAGGTGATAGCCTTTCTTGGGCTACTTGAACGGGAAAATTTTGGTCCGTCTGTCTGTACGTCTGTCCGTCTGTCACTCGATTCAGCCAGCCGGCAAAAGGGAAACAAAATCTCCGCAGTGGTCTGATATACTCACAGCCAAATCAAAACGTCTAATTCAGGGGTTAATGCTCCTTGTCAACATTGTTGAACAGGAACAAGAAATTCCGCAAATATTACGCCGAAAAGCAATATATGAGTGATATCTGCATTGTTCTTTTATTTAAAAAAAATTACGGATGTTCGCTTTTGCAATAGCAAATAAAATACTACAACTCAAGAAAACGGTCGCCTGGTGTTGCCCGCGCTCCCTGGCGCAATCCCGATTAATCAAACGGCAACAGTAACGAAAGGTTCCACTTGATGGGTTCCGCGTTCCGCTTGAAACGCTCGTGGAGTGGGGCAACTTGGTTCTATAAACGATGTAGTCGAGTGCCTTGATTCACGCGCGTCTCCGCCGTACGGCAGCGCTGGTATCGAGGCACCCGACTGGGAGCAGTCTAAGGCGGTAAATTTAAATTGACTGAGCAAACTTCTAGCGTGTTATCTTGGGAGGAACGAGGCGGGAGAGGAATAGCATGAGTGGGGAGCGGGAAAGTGAAGGGATGCCTTTACATGGCAGGGGGGCCAGTCAACTATCGTCTTGCGTCGACATTTGCAACGAAAGGAGCAGATACGGGGCCAATTTTTTTTACTTTCACTTCAAATGATGAGAACCAGCCACCAGCTAGCCTAGCAGAAACTTCTTCTGAAACCCAAACTCCTCGGAAGTCTCCGTCTCCCCTGTCACGTGGCTTACATTCACAACCGTACACCTTTGGTTATTGATACACCCTCTCTGATTAGCGGCCCTGCGTTTACTCGTGAGGAGCTTGTACACCATTTGTCTTCCTACTTCACCACAATGACTGCCGAAATGTGATAAAGTCCACGTGAAATTTTCGTATTGCCGTCTGCTCTATTTGTTCGTTCATCGTCTCACTCGGTCTTGACAATGCCGCGTATTTACCCTATCTTTTGTCCGGCCTCGTTCACATTGAAATACACCGCCCGTACGCCCGGTAATATACACATACAGCCGTTACAGCTACCACATTTTTCGTTACAGCTACTACATGGATCGTAACTGATGCCTTTGACGAACAAAGGAACCTTAGCGCGGAAATGACGGAACAAGCGGGAAAATTTGTGCAAGCACTGAGTGCGTGTCTGGTCATTTCCTCGCCAACTTTGTCTATTTGACTTCCGAATTTCCGTCTGCCAATACCTATACTCATCTCACTCTCCCACCTTTTTTTTCTTTTTTTTTTCAAGGACCAAGTTTAAGTTAAACGGACCATGTCATATTTGCAAGCTTTTGGGACGACAATTCATCTACCCTACAGAGGCGTGTCCGCTCTCAAAAATGATCAGGCTGATGGAGGCGAAAAGCAAAAAACGCCCGTGTGTTCGAGATTTCGCGCACGTTAAAGATCCCCTGCAGGTGGTCAAAATTAATCCGGAGCCCTCCACAACGGCGCGCCTCATCGCCAGCGTTGCGTCGGCGCGTTAAACCCTACAACCAATCCAATAAAAACTGAACAGGCGATGACATTTTGAAGACATTTAAAGGGGCCATGAAGACAAAATACAATTTCGTTCAATTTGAAAGAAGTAGCTTCTGACAACACACTCAGCTCCATTCCTACCTCGGAGACATTTATTTAACCGAAAAAACACAAGAAATATCAAACAACTTTCAAAGTTCGCGCCACAGAGACGCGAAATGGGCAGCAGTGACTCAATGTTGGTCAGCACTAAAACAGTCATCAGTGGGGCTCTTCGATTTACAGTCCCGGACTCACCACGGACTCCCCGAGAAGCAGTCCAACATTCGATTTTCCAATGTATCTCTACGGCTTCGGGGAATCCTCGGGCTACCGGCGGACTATCCGCGGTGAGTCCGAGAGTGTAAATCGAAGAGCCCCAGTGTGTCAACTGCACGATAGCATCTAAATGATACAATTAAACGAACCGATGCGCCAATAGAATCGCCAAGTCATGTTAAAAAAGCCAGTGGTTTTGGTCCGCGGCCGCCAATCGCGCAAACAAGATTCTGTACGGCTGTGGTGTCGCAACTGTTTCAGATTTTTAAGTGCGAATGCACTTTATAAGCGACCCTCAAACCTTCCACCGCCGGCGGGCGGCGGCGGCGGCAGTCCTCCTCTCCCTAGCAACGGCGTGGAGCGGAGAGGAGCGTCGGTAGCAACGGCGCGGTGACGTCACTTCACCACGGACCGCGCTCGCTCCGCCTCCTCGCCGTGGCTGCGCGGGTGCGCGCCGCTCCCCGCACCGCTCCTCGCGCCGTGGCGTCATGGTATGACGTCACAGCGCGCCTCCTCTCCCCAGCAGCTGCCGCGCGCCTCTCTCTCCACCGTGACGTCACCACTCTCTCCTCTCCCCCCTCGCTCGGCTGCAGCTGCCGTGCGCGCTGTCCCTCTCCCCTTGCGCTCGCCTCCTCTCTCAGCCACCTGGCTCGGCGCGCTCGGCGCGGCGTACCCCCCTATATATGCAGCGATAAACTGCCAGATCTCCGTGGGTCGGCTCGCGCGCGCTCACGGGCGAATGCCAACGGATTTTAACTTTACTCCCCCTCATAGCATCACCCCGTGCATTCGCACTTAACCATGTTCACCCTCGGGGAAATGCTTAGGAGTTTTTTTTTTCTAATATCTCAATGGTTCGTCGGCAGTTCACGATAACGTTGGTACCATTGTTGTCGGGAGGGGGCAGTTTAGTACTTTATGAACCAGATTTGTATTTTCCTTCTATGCCCGGTTGAGCATTTTTACAGCAATGCCTTGAAAACGCACAGGCAACTTCTAAGTGCTTTGCTGCTGTCATTTTTAAAACTTTTGTATGCGCTGCATCATGTGTGTTTTTTTCGGCTGTAATGCCGCTAAAGCCAGCGGTAAACTTTGTTCGCGCTTTTTTTTTTCTTTTTTGAAAGAACAAAATTGTAACCTTTATAAGAACGTTCATTGCTTCCAGGATCGGGTAGCCGCTTTTCTGATGAAGGCGAAGAGCGAAAACGCCCGTGTGCTCGAGATTTGGGCGCTGGTTAAAGATCCCCAGGTGGTCAAAATTAATCCGGAGCCCTCGACTACGGTGCGCCTCATCGCCTGTGTAGCTTCGGCGCATTGCACCCCACAATCAATCAATCAATCAATCAATCAATCAATCAATCAATCAATCAATCAATCAATCAATCAATCAATCAATCAATTGATCAATCAATCAATCAAATCAAGCTTTCATGAGCGAATAACGCGAAACAATGAAGTGGTGCAAACCGATCAGGCGCCGTGTCCGCGGCATCCTGTACAGCACATGGGCTCCTGGACTGAGGAACCACTCTCGCATTACTTGCGTAATAAAGTTCTCTCTCTCTTCTCGCCGCATCTGTGCTGCTTAAGATGGGCGCCGCTGAAGATAAGAACACACTGTGCAACCGAGGCTAGATCACTATGTGCGTACCCCGAAAAGCATAAATTGCCGTAATGTATTTTGACTCATTAAAGTCATGCACTCCCACACCAAAAACTAAAACAAAAAAAAATACAGAGGCTTTTTAACGCGATAGCATTATTACGCTCATTTTTCGATTTTCCCGTTTCTGCTAGCCGTCCGCTATCAGCCATGCTCACCAAGTGTCCTCAGAAATACGTCATCGCCGCCAACTGGAAGCTACGACTGAGGCAGCCAGTTGCGAGTGCTCGCGTAAATCTCGAATATGACACAGCGGCAACTAGACGAAATTAAGGTCCCGAATGTCGATCAGGTGCCGCGCCTGCGCAGTCAAGTTGTTCTACGCAATTCCAGTGGTAGCATGCTCGGTAGACCCCGTCGCCAGCCGTTCCCGCAAGTGTCACCATTCACACTAAAGCGACGTCTCCACTGAATGTGTAAAAAGTTTAAATTTTCGCTTAATTACGTAGCGACGTCACACCTGTCTTGGGAGGCTCCGCGTTAACTTCGACCACTCGGGGATCTTTACAGGCCACGAAATATCGACGAACGGGCGTTTCTGTTTCCGGCTTCCGTTAGGAAAGTGGCTGCCCCGGCCGGGAGTCGAACCCACGTCATTGAAGGAATCAGCAGAGCAATGCCTTAGCCACTGAACCATCGCGGCGTGTTTTACACTGGAACTGGGGCCGGTACCAACATTGGGTCATCCAGCTAAGACAGAGCGCGAAAGATTATCGCTTGTCTCGGAAAAATCAAACAATGTATAGATCATGAGCTGAAACGAATTGAAATAAAATCCATTGTATAGTCGTCTCTTCAAACCAATTTTAAATTACTATTCTACATTACCACCGCTCTGTCTCCGGCGCAAGCTCAGTTTGGCAAACGACGGATGGCGCCACGCCGCTGAGATGCAAATTACTTAAAATAGCACGAATGTGGTCCAACAGAGCACTCACATAAGAATGCTCGGTATAGACTGAACTAAAGTGGTCGAGCCGTGCTCACAATCGCTGAAATGAATAATATCGTTTCAAGTTACCCGCATTATGATACGACTACCCCCCCCCCCCCCCCCCCCCCCCACACAATCACACACGTAGTAAAGGAAACGTCGAGATTCTAGATTAGACGTTTACCGCACCGACGCTGCACTGGCGATGAAGTGGTACTAGGGGGCTCCAGATTTTTTTTCACCACCTGGGGATCTTTAAAGTGCGCTCAAATCTCGACCTCACTGGCGTTTTTGCTATTCGCCTCTATCAGAAAAGCGCCTCCGTGGCCGGGAATCCAACCCGCATCCTTGGGTTCAGCAGCACAATGGTATAGCCACTGAACCACCGCCACGGGCAGACGTCTCAATTCCACGATAGGCACGTCACTGATCCAGTGACTCCGCATAAAGCCCTCCCCTACTAAATGCATAGATCCAAACCTACGCAACGACAGGCGATATGGAAGGATCAAGTTCATTCGAGGAAAGTTCCGAAGCGATGAAGGCACCGTATACGCCGAATCCCGGATGTACAGAAGTACGACACAGAAAATGTCGTACTTGACTGCTCTGGCTATTTTTGTGACTGTGTCATTTCGCTGTAATCACTCGACCCTTCGTTCGCCTCCTGCGGATCCGCAGCTAAGTAGAAAAGAGGAGAATTACTGGAGGCTTTTTCAAACCGGAATGTTCCAGAACCCCGTGCTATATAGTAACTGGCATCCCAAAGTCGTCAATCCAAGTTGTAAGAAATGTAAGGGTCGAGCGGACCTCGTCCACATGGTGTGGACGTGTCCTTCGTACACGAAACCGCACCGAAACGTAGCATCCTGGGAGGCACTACTCCTCAGCCGAACCTCCGAAGCCCAGCGCAAGGTAATCAGTCTCGCCCTAGAAGCCGCCAAGTCCCAAGGGATACCGGCCGACTGATGTGGGAGGGGGCACGTAACACGCCCTCTTTGACTAATGTGTAATAATGTTTTCACTGACTGACTTTGACTGCGTGACCCTCGTGGATGCAGGAACGAATAAGAGTAAGTATGAGCCATCCTCATGGCAATCCGACTGGCGGAAGCATGGAATAAAAGCGTAAAGATCATTACATACTTGGTATCAGACCTGGCTGCAGGCAGAATACCTAAAGCTTCGGTTAAATAATTCCATCGACAATGAAGAAATTTAAAAGCGTTCTCTGGACACCTGAAAACAAAAACCTGAAAGAGAACGTGACGCCGCCCAAAAACCACACCAATTCCCGTACCATGCTCCTTGCGAGCACGACTACCGCACTCCGCTCGTCGAAAAATGGTGAGAACGCCTCCTTATTTTACGGGTAGGAATACGCTCCTTCCACGTGCCACAAGGGGGTCTCAATGACGAAGAATCGCAAACTCTGTCGAGGATAAACCAACAAAAGCATCTGTATATCTGTGTGGGCGAAGATGTTCGGTCGGAACATCAGAGGCCCGCCGTCTTTCCCTTAACCTAGCCATTTCCGAGGGTATGCTCAGAACAACTCAAACCCGCCGCGGTGGCTCAATGGCTAAGGCGTTGTGCTGCTGAGCAGGAGATCGCGGGTTCGATTCCCGGCTGCGCCGGCCGCTTTTCTGATGGAGGCGAAAAGCAAAAACGCCCCGTGTGTACGAGATCACCAGGTGGTCAAAATTATTCCGGAGCCGTTTACTACGGCGCGCCTCATCGTCTGCGTTGCGTCGGCGCGTTAAACCCTACAATCAATCAATCAAGAACATCTCAAACATTACATATACCCCATCTATGGAGACATGGGAGGTAGGTTTTCACCAGCTTGTTATCTCAAGATCAGCGTCAGCTGATTGATAGGGAAATGGCAGGAGCTGCTGAATCAGCGGCCCTGGGCCCCACCTTTGAGCTCCGTACTATGTTTACTTCATTTTCCTAACCTAAACTGTTTCATCCTCAACAAAGACCTCCCTCTCTCTCTCTCTTCGTCTCCCTCTCTTGGATAAAAAGCAACAACGTTTAATCCGGCCGAGGCCTGACAGGACGAGCACTTTGAAACACTGACACTGTCGACTTCTCGCTCAAACTGGCACCCGCAGCCACACCCTTTCGAGCTCACATCTAATGCCACAGAAGCGCAGATAGCCTTAAGGAATCCCGTGCTACAGGGACTAAAAACCGTTGCTGCTAGTCTCTCTTTTCGCTGACCATGAAGGCTCGTAAACCATAGATTGTAAAAGGGGCAATTCCGTTTCAAAACGCCCCGTGTGCGTCCCAATAACGCTATCCCGTCATGCGCCTAAAGTCCAAACGTACTTGTCACGTGCAAAATTTTTGCAATATTTAAAAAGCCAAACAAGAATTCCACACTAAGTGAAATTTGGCTTGCAACAGAGAACTCGAAAAAGTAATCGGTTTTATTATTAAAACAACGCAAAAGCTTCAGAAGTTACGTAAACAACTTAGCGCCCGTATTTTGAACTCTCGTAACAGCGCACCTTGGCTCATATATTGTACTTTCCACTTACACGTTTACAGTAACTGCATTTCTCCGCGGCTTCAACGATAACCAGGAGCAGTGTGCACTTCTTGGAAAAACTCCAGCTAGCCTGAACAAACGAAGGAACCTGCCCTTTGTTCCTGTTTAGATGATTACAATCTAGAATAGTAGGGGCTGCTCCGGGAAAGAACATTTGCTGGCGTAAGTGCGCGTACCGAATAAAGGAAAACTAGCTGGAAGCCTATTATGTCCCTTATCGCCTCGCTGCAGGTGTAGTTAGGCAACCCTGCTGCGAACGCGTTGTTTCCCAACAACTGGGAATTTTCCCGACAACTTCGCCTTTGCAGAGGAGGCGTTTAAGTGCGGGCCTAAAATCGTTGAATGCTCACCACCGGGTACAGATGTTGGCGCTGCAGCGGAGGCGGTAGGCTCCATCCGAAAAGGGCGGGAAAAGAGTGAGACGGACCCTGCGGTCGTTGTTAAAGTGAAATCAGTACCGTACCATTCTATAGCATGTCTGCTCAATGGTGTCAGACCTGTATTGGAGACAAGCGCAGTTTGGAAAGACTACGGTGGTACAACGCTAACAACACATTATTTAATATGACAAAGTATCAGCCTTCCAGCCTTCCCATCCGTTGTTTAACGCTCGGCTCAAGAGATGGCAGGGCTAAGAGATATTTGAGAATTCGCGACTTGGTTGATGGCTGGTACGGGCATTTGGAATGTAAAGAAATTTATGTAAAACGCGATCTCTGTCCAGTCTCCAGCCCCCTCCGCTGCGTTGTTTGTTAAAGCGCAAGGCAAGTTCGTTTTAACGCAGAAGTGTTTGTCTGGTATGTTGGCGAAAGCGCATCTACTGGCGTCCGCAAAAGCTGTCCGCAACAGAGCACCAGTCGGCAGGTGCTTAATTTTAATCGACGGCGAAGTCTTTGCTAGCGCGTACGTCAAGATTAAAACTGGGAAACGTCAGACGGCACCCAGATAGCACCCATGTGCGTCAAAGGGCACATATACTGACTGCAACGCTTTCCAAAGCACGCGCATCATAAAGAAACTTCCTCGGGAACTTAAGTCTGCTTACGCGGTTCCGAGGCGAAAGCCTACCCATTATCAAAAACTTCTTTACTGTCGTTGTATCTGTCCCTGCCTAAAATGGCAACTGGAATACCGCAGAAACCTAGCAATTCCTGTCGTATGATAAAAAAAAAAACTTTGTTGTGACAGCAGAAGTCCTGTTGTTACGACAAAGCCATCTGTTGTTACGACACACATTTATGTCGTAACGACAAAGTCAATTTTCTCAACGACAAACATTCCTGCAGTCACAGCAGAACTGCCTGTCGCTTCGGAAGCCACCATGCTGTAGTGACATAGCCAGCTGCTAGAATCACGACAGAAGAATACGACAAGACGACAGTATGACCCGCAAAAATACAACAAACTACAGGCATGTTTCTCGTCGTCATTTTCGACTGGGTAACTCGCTTTTGTTACTTCGTATTTTGCGCAAATTACTCCTACAAGCCCTCTCGGATGCCATAATACCAGCGGCAGCTTCCCGACATTCAGAGCTCTCCTCCACATGCACCGGTTACACTCACGTGCCGTCGTGTTCACCCGTGGTGTACAAGTACCAGGGTAATTACTGCTACCTATCCGGCAGGGTGACCAGCTAGCGCAATGGTAACGCGCGGAGACCAGTTGTGCCGACCAGCGCTGAAATATGTTTTTATTTGCTTGTTCTCTTTGTGCAGTTGCAGCTATTTTGCCACCATCCGTATTGACGGACGATGACGGTCAGTTCTCGCGTTTGATGAGGCATACGACATTTTCGCCTTAAATGCATCGACATCGATATAAAATCTACAAAGTGAGCGCGATGCAGCTTTTGCGGAGACACCGTAGCAGCATTGTATACACTACATCTCACCAAGTAGCTACAGCGAGTTTTATGGCGAGCTTCATTCGAGGCTTATGCCGAGGTTCATTATGCCGAGGCTTAGCATCGACGTCACCAGGATACTCGCCGGTGTACATAAACAGATGAACTGTTTTGGCGTACTAATCTCGTAAAAATATTTTAATGGATTCCCCCCAACTGTTATTTTTTTCTGTACCGACATAACTTGCCTGTGTTATCCAAATTCCAACGAATGCCCGAACTGTCACTTATAACATTTTCTTAGTTTTAAGACAAATACCGCACTTTTCCCGTTTTAATGTTTTGAATGATGAAGCTGCTGTCCTACAACCTTATAATTCGGAACCTACCGTATTTGCACGCATCTAATGCGCCCCGATTGCAACGCGCACGAAAGTCATCTCGTAAAAACTTAAAAAGAAAATAAGTTATTCTGAAAAAAATATTCTTAAGAATAAATGTGCAACAGCTGATTAAGGTATGCCCACCGAGGAATGGCTACGCGAAAATTTACTCGCGTGATGCGGACGGATTGTTTTGGATTGGGTTGAATTGGATTTCAGGAGGAGTTTGCGTTTATGTCGACGCCGCTAGGCGCTCTGAAGCCGAGTTTGGTATTGCGCGCGATTGTAATGCGCGGAGAAATTTGGAAGCTACTTTCAGTGATAAAAAATGCGCGTTATAATCATGTAACTACGGTATCTCGTAGACGTAGCGAAAAAGGAAATCTGATAGGCTTCTCTCATTTCCCTGTGACACGGGCTTTAATTATTTTCACATGGTAATTTCTTACAGGTATTGCCTCCGTATGGAGGTGTTACCAAGGCGCGCGACACTTTAGGCAGTCACGCCACCCGTAAAAAAAACGAGAAAAGTGCGTCAGTCCTACCATAGAGAAGTTCTTTATCTGGACAGCACGGGAGACTGACTGCCTTCTTAGTCATCTTACACGTGAGAAACTTCACTCTCTAGCTTCTCTGTTGACTAGCTTTCTAGTTTGGTTTTTGTGACGCGCACAAGTAACGCGTTTCCTCAAAAAAAAAAAAAAAAACAGTTGCGATTCAGTGCTATGTATTTTTCTTCGTTCTAGTTAGCGTTCAGCTTTCTGTTGCGCAATTGCAAACATGATCATTTGTCATTGCGGATCTGGGCCTTTTTTTTTTTCCGCCACGAACGCTATTTTGTTGGTATTTTCGTAAAGCCTGCTTCCACCTTGGGTACCGGAATACGGGATGTGGTAGTTATCTTGCACGTTCGATGCCGGTTACACTAAAAGTAGCTTTAAATAACTTTTGCCGTAGCTAGGGCATTCACCCTTAACGATGTTTTGGCTCCACCTATGAATTGTGCTAAAACAATTAACACAAACTTAAACGGGCGCTACCGCCCAGCATTGCATTCGAGCAAAGCACTCTGTCTTGTCAGGTCAAGTGGAAGTCCGGCTTTTAAAAATGACATGATTAACAGAAGCTCTTGTATGGGTCCAACCATCTTTAGCTGTTCTTAAAAAAAAGTTTAAGATAGCTCCACAGATACCCCTTCAGCTTGCGTTATTCCAGACTTCACAAGTCATAGAAGAAACGTGTATGACACGCTCGTATACGTTTTCGCACTTTAGGCGCTATCCACGTTGCACAGCTGGGGTTACCTTCAGTTACATGTTTGTATTCCCGACACGATAATCTCACAATGTAAGCCGAATCAGCTTTGTACCTTTAGTGTCGCTATTATGCAGACAGCCTAATATCCACACTAAACCAACCTTTCATGTTTGTTTCAAATGCACCCCGCTCTCCACCCGCGCACAGCGGCTCTGGGGAAACCCAGAAATAACCCCTTCTCCTGTAAAGCGGGCATCCTACACAAAGAAATGTGTTCGATACAGAACCGGCTATCGAAAAGATTACATGTCTTTCAAAACAACAAACTCTCTAATAGGGAAGCGTTTTTAATCCGAACCTTCCACCTCCCTCGACCCCCCCACCCTGACACACCCTTTCCATCGCTATGACGTCACCTCCGGAAAACGCTTGTCACCCGCACTACCACAACCTCGGATATTCTATTAGGGGATATTATATTCGGATATTCTATTCTATCGTAATCGTCGTCTCATGTAGTCACGGTGGTAAAACACCACCACACTCGTTTACGCCTCGCGCTGGAGCGCTTCGTAGCGCGTACTAAAAAAACAACGGGACACTCGTTTACGCCTCGCGCAAGAGAGCTTCGTGCTTCCAAGACAAGATTTTTACAGCAAATCTGTGTACCTCTACTCCTTAACGGTTTCATCTTCGTTGGTGATACCGCCAAGGCGCCAAGAAAACACTTATACACTGCATGCTTCGCCCCTCCCCAGGTTTCCTCTTAGTGGAGATGACGCGGGATTTTTTTTTCTCATTATCACACTAAGCAAGGCAAATGCCCCATATTTGCAGAAGGTATAGAGATCAACCTATTCACATGGAACTATACCACTGAATCGAAAGATCGGTGCACTCACCGCTTAGATAACATGCACTTCACTTTAATGCTACCATTTCATGTCAAACACTGCTGCTTGTTTTCCGGGTAACACCTTTCCCAGCGGCTTAGCTGAGCCATTATTCCATAATGCTTGCGCAACAAGCGACCCCACAAAGAGCTGTGCACCAGCGACTGAGTTCCTTCGGCGGAGATAACGGATCGCAAATATTTGGTCGTGTTGCTTCTCGTACATTGGCTTTACGGTTTACGAGAAAGCTTCGATGTATTTTAACTCGTTATTACAAAAATATCTTCCCGGACTCTTCTACTGCCATCAATCAGCCTTAAATTTTGCACAAGCGTACTATTCAAGCACGCGTATGCAGCTTACTACTCCAGTGAAGCGAAGTGAGCGAATCATCGTAAGGCAATATGCGGATCGCGCGTGCACTTTTTTTATTTCCTCGACTTTACTAAGCTTAATACGGCTCATAAGCTAAAACAACTAAAGCATAAATAAACTGATGCATAACTGTGATCCGGCCTTGTTGTAATTGATGGTCGCTATTTGTGAAGATGTAATACAAAACCACGTTCCTCTGAGCATAAATCTTTTCCGGGCTCGTTTCTCGCTCCGCGATCTACCTCTGAAGACCCATCGAGGTTCGCCGAGGCGAGCCGTGAAGCCAATCCGGAGTTATGCGCGTTACGGGAAACGTCATAGGAAATCGACAAGGCTGGTGCCTAAAGGAGGACAGCACTGTTGAGTTCTACTAAATCAGTTCTCGCAAACGCTACCAAAATGATCGGAACAAAACCCAGGAACTCCAGACAATTGCTGCGTTCCAATTCGCGGACTGCTTGGTAGACAGTCTACAAAGCAGTCTAACTAGACGTCTAAAGGAATAAAATTAGAACGGCGCCGCGGTCGCAACGCAACACCACGCAACACCAGCGCAGACGACAGCGTCGGACAGCGTCGTAGCAAACATGTTGAGTTAAGCAAGCCGCAGGTTTCGTAACTAACATTATCGTTGTTATTACAACCGCTAGGTAGTTTAAAAATTAGGCAAAGTCATCTTCATCACTAGTAAATTATACTAAATATTTGAATAAAGGAACAAGTGCTTTTGTTTCAACTTAAAAACGCAAAAAGGTGGCGCTGGCGTCGTTTTTCAGTTTAGACAGCAAGGTAGCCTGCATCGTTGCTGACTTCGATGCTGTCTTCTTGAAGCAGTCTTCGTTGACTGCTTCGTTCGAATTGGAACGGGGCTTAACATGGCGTACTGTCTGCGAAGACGGCAACGAAGCTGTCTAAACGGTAAATTGGAACGCACCCTTTGTCGGCGCAAGTAATCTCGCAATGTTTACAGATCCCTTGAATGTCCCTTTAAATTTCTCATACCAGCCGGCGACGCCAACTATACTCGGTAACAAGTTAAGAACGGCAATACAACTTGTACGGTATCACTCCGCTTAAACGACGGACCCGGACGTCAACAGGCGCGCGCTTTTTGAAATGCCATTGCAATGGATGCGTGATATCGTCTGCCTTTTCCCCCGTAGTTTGTCGTCGCTGCATAAGCTTATAAGCATATTAAGTACAAAAAAATCACGGAAACGGCTCGTGCAATGCTCAAAATATTCGCAGTAACGAACTACTTGCGCCACGCCGAGTTACATCCGACTGCGGTGATGAAACAAACCAACAACTTCCGTTGCCGTTCTTAAATTGTACCCGAATATAGTCACGCTTTCCGCTACCCTTGTAAACAGGTGACGATCGCATTCGCGTGTGGTTGCTCCGGAGAAGTTTTCTGCGTTCACGGGACCGCTGGCTTTTCCTTTCTCCCACCATACAAAGCTTCGCTTTAAAACCTCTCGTTGAAACTGTGTGGAAACTAGCGGATCGTTAGATTCCCTATTGCTCCAGTAATTTTAACACGAAAGTGTTTTATTCTGGGATTCACCAAGATTTTATTTGCGTCATACCCGTCACTGAAGTGACGCCAGTGTAACGAACCAAACGGTCTGTAAAGGGTGCACCCTTGCACACGCGGTCTTCTTGCGGGAAAACATCCTTTAGTACTAAATACTACGTTATTTTAGGGTCGAAGCTCCTAAAGTCATGGGTCTGTGCATCCCTTGTGTCTCGTGGTACGCGACCGCCGCATGCTTTCGGAGATGTCGCAAAGTGGGCCGCGTTGCACGCGCAAGAACCGGCTGCAACCGGCAGCGCAAACTCGGCACCGGGAGCGCGAGCTTGTCTGTGTTCGCCAACGGAGGCGCGAGCGCACGTGCACTGCGAGGGGGAGATCACGCAAGAGATCACGCCACGAACGCAGGCAGTCGTTCTCGGAGTTCGAACGAGACGCAAGGACCTTTGCTCGTTTCCTCTCGTCTTGTTCGGGCACAAGTTCGCCCTAAATAAAAGTTCTTTCTTTACCGTTGTGTCCCATCCTACGTGACAAATTGTGGTGTAGGTGCGGGGTAGTCCTCGATGGCGCGGGGTCTTTCACCAGGTCTGGGCCTGGGAGCATTGACTCCGAAAATAAAAGTTGATTTGTACAATGTACGCACACAGTCTTACGTCTTTCTTAATGATGTAATGGGCGAACTTTCACGGGAGAGTTACGGTTACCGATGATCTCCCCCTCTCGAGCTTCGCCCCACTTATCATCATTCATTCCGTGGATATGGCGTGATTTTTTTTAGGGTTGTTCGTTTTCGGGTTGTATATTTTAACACGACGGTGCATTAAGTCGGGATACACCAAGATTTCACTGACGTCATTTTTGTCACGAAAATGACACCAGTACACCTTTGCCGAAGCGACCCGCCAGCAGGGCGTCCCTCGCTAAGCACACCCAAAAGACAGTCACCGATCCGCAAATCACGATCAGCTGCAGATATCGCTGCACATTTCACTTTCGTGTTTTACCGATTCCTTCGAGAGAGGAATCAAACACATTTTTATTTTTGTAAGGAATGCTTCCCATGGAATTTTTTTCCCGTTTTTGTTCATTTTAGTATATTTGATGTACTCTGCAGCAATGAGGCGCGTAGTGAGGTACGCGCTCCCAATTCCCGAACTCATCGGCGAACGGGCGAATGGCCCCGCTGTGTCCCGGTACATACACGTGAGATCGATGCGCGCGGGAAGGGATCGATTTCGCCCGGAAGTGGGTCGACGGTGAGAGCGGCTTGGCCCCAAACAAAGGCGCGGCCCAGACGGTGCGCCATCGACCAAGTTCACTCTCCTCGTCTCCTTCCACGACGCTTCCTTGCTTCGCTTCCTGCGTTTTATGCCCCAGTTCGCGCAAAACCTCGTTTCGTAATCGCCGTACCGATCCCTTCGAGCATGTCCCTTCCTCTTCTGCCCTGGTAACCATAGCACCTTTCGGGGAGCCTTGGAAGCTTAACCCTCCAAAAACTCTACCAAGGCAACAAATCACAGCGGTCTTCTCTGTACCAAGCTACACGTGCACCCCATTGCCTGGTTCGTTAGTTTTAACGAAGAACAAGACACTAAAATGTCTGATACGGGACAGCTGTGGATGCACTCCCGGGAATGTCACTATGGGCGCTGCCTGCGCATGCGTGCTGGCTGAGGGTGCCTACCAGGCTGCGATGCGTCGCTAATCAAGGGACCTTCAATTACTTCGCGATCCCGTTTGCCGCTTGGTCTAGGGAGACGCGTGTCGATTTTAATCAATACCCGGATTGGAGTCTGGAGAAAATTCACTAGACGGTATTGACAACGGGATCACGACGTGGTGCTTCTGCGATCGAATGCCGCGCCTATCGTTGAAAAACCTTGCAACTTCCCGCTCGGTCTTCAGGGTGGTGATTCGGGATGGAGGAAGAGCTTTATAGGAGAGGCTGCTACTTGTTTATTGTTATCGCCCTGTTTGACGGTAAATACATTGAAACCTATAGTGGGATGTCGATGCTTTGGGAACATCGACAGAGCATCGATTCTTGCGTCAACGCCGCCCGGCGGCGGTATCTTACAGCTGAAATTGTAAACAGACATCGTATTATCGGGTGTTTTGCAGGAGCTACTGCTACTTGGTCAACAAAGACACCATTTTTGACGTTACGGAGGTTCCGCACCACAGAGAATGACGATGCTAAGGAAACTTCGGTGGTGCGTTGATTCCTGCATCGATTCCGCCTCGCTACGGCGACTCGAAGGTGAAATTAGCAGAACACATAGCATTATTCCTGACGCTCTCACAGCGCAGCTCAATAAGTCGAATCCCCCCCCCCATTCCTCGAATCCATGTTGGACAAAAACTGGGCGTGTGGAACAAACACTCGGAGTCTTGGGCTAAAAAAAACATAAATATAGAAGCAAGGTCTAAGGTCGTCCATAGTTTGATTTGTCTTATAATGCCTCTAAAGAAATTGGGCCCATCTCCCCACTAGGGGGGACTCGAGTAAATGCGTCGAGTAGGGGGTGGGTGTATTGCGTTAACGTTAGTGTTTGGGGGGTGGTGGTGGGGTGGTAGTGAATGTGTTAACTATTATTGCTGATTACTATTATTATTTCTTTCATATATTAATTATTACTCTCGTGATTTTTGCAACTCGAGTCCCCCCTCGTGGAGAGATGGGCCCAATTTTTCTTTTTTTTTGTACGCAAGGAGTGAAGACAAGGAATAGGTTGTTGTAAGTCGTTATTTATTTTATTTGTTGCAGTTGTCGTTGTATTGGACGCTGAGAACGACGGCTTTGTGGTCGCTAAAGTGTACTGTTAAGGGGTCTTTAAGCAGTGGTCGTGCGTTGCAGCAACTGGTGAAGACGAGATCGATGCACCTGCTGCCGTGTATCAGCAGCTTCTTGATGTAGTTTGAATGAGTCAAGGATATAAGGCGCGTTCGTAGCCTTTGATTCTGTGTCGCTTTTGTGGCGCAGTGGAAAGAGCACCATGTACCCCACGTTGCGCCCACAGGGTCGTGGGATCGAAACCAGGCGTCGATAACTATTTTTTTTTATAGTGTAGGGGGAGGGGTGCGGACGGACAACAACGCTGCACCGGTTGTTGAGAGCGAGGAGGGTACAGGGGAGAGACGCGCACCTGCGCCTCGCCGCGACGCGCATGCGCAGTGAGCGTGTGGACGCCGCCGCCGACGGTCGAGGGACATCGTGCGACTCAGAAACGCTCCGCGTTTAAAACGTCGTCCCGCCGATTTTTTACAGGTGAAGCCGAATTTACAGATATCGGGGTAGGCTTGGTTCTTGTTAACTGAATTTATCACGTTGTGTGTTGCGCAGTGAAGCAAGACCATCTGCGGAGGGCTTATGGCTACAGCCACACTTTATATTCCCCTCCACCACAAACGCCTCTTTGCCGAGTCGTATATTCTGCTCGCCACGCGCGGCGTCGGTCTCCCGCTGTCATTTTGTGGCGTGAGCTACTCTGGCCGAGGTTGAGCAGCTTCGCGTGGCTCCTGGAGAGCCGTGATGCGCATGCTCGAAGAGCAGTGGCATGTCACGCCGCACAGCTGGCGCGCCGGAGTGGTGAGCCGTGCTGCGCAAGCGCCAAGAACAGCGACGTCTCAGGGCGCACAGCTGGCGTGCCAGAGCCGCCGGCGGCGCGACTGGATTGGATTTGATTGAATTTGATTTGATTACATCAGATTAGATTTAACTGGATTGGATTGGATTGAAAATCATTTTAGCAGCAGTAATCAAGATAATCAGCTAATCCTACACAACCAGGAAAGCTAGGAATAACCAGCTGAACCTTAGCTCACGCTACGTATACCCTGGCATAGCCGAGCTAAACCACTGCTAATTTTTGTATGAGTGCATTTGGTGGAGGGGGGCGTGCTGCTCGCTTTTACAGGCTTCACGCGCTCCCCCTTGACACACCCGTTCTGTTGGGGAAGAACTTAAACGTGGACGTATCACTACCCGTACGACCTCACTTCTCTCCTTCGCGGTCTAGCGGGTTGGGTCGGTGTGTTACACAGACATTAAAATGCGTCCTACGCGGGAGGAGAACGGAAACTGTAGTCCTTCCACGTTTCATTCAGCTAATTGAGCAGAAAGTATTCTTAATCGCGAAATGCAAGCGAACGTGTTTTATTTCGTGCACTCCTTGCACAGCATCCAGCTTCGCTGGTCATCCTTCTTCACAAGGGGGAAGCGCACTGATTTTATATTATACTGAGCGCATTGACGATGCCGTTATTTCGGGGCACACTTTCTTGCCCATTGGCACACCTAGTACCTGACTGGGTGCGCAATAATGGATAGAGTAGCGCCGAAGTATCAGTGCTCAATTGGGAAGCGTTCGTTGCCCTCGAGCCATAAAAATATAATGCGTCTTTAATAAAATGGTCACTCTAGCTTTGCGGTTGCCTTTTTGTACGCGAATGCAATAGCGTAGAGAAGTCTGCGGACAGCCAAGAAAGAACGCCTGCTGTGTGTATGCGTGTGTCTGTCTTTCTGTGCGTGCGTGTGAGTGCGCGTCGGTGTGTGCACGCGTATGCGCGCACGAGTGCGCGTGCGGGCGTGTGCGTGCGTGTGTCCGTAGGTGCGTGCTTCCGTGCGTGCCAGTGTACGTGCTTGCGGGTGTGCGTGCGTGCGTGCGCGTGTGCGTGTCCGCCGGCCTGTCCGTACATGCGTTCGTCCGTGCGTGGGTTTTTTTCGTTCGTGTGTGTGTGTCTGTCTGTACGCGCATGTATGCGTGTGGGTGCGTGCGTATGTGTGGATATGTTTTCGTATGTGCCTGCGTGCGTGCGTGCGTGTCTGTCTCACGTGCGTGCGCTTATGTAAGTGTGTGCTTGTTTTCGTGCGTGTGCGCGTGTCTGCATGTGTGTGGGTGCGTGCGTGTGTCTGTGCATGTGTGCGTCCGCATGTACGGGTGTGTAATGTGACCGTCCATCGGTTTGTGAACGCGTGTGTGTGTCTCTCTGCATACTTGCGTGCGTGTGTGCGTGTGCGTCTTTGCGCGTGTACGCGTATGTGTGTCTGTCTCCCTGCATACCTGAGTGTGGCTGCGCGTGTGCGTGTGTGTTTTTGAGTGCGTGTGTGCGTCCGCATGTGCGGGCGAGGTTGGTGTGGCGTTTAATTGTATGTCCATGTGGCGTGCGTCTGTCTCTGTGCATACCTGCGTGCATGTGTGTGTATGTACGTGTGTGCGCGTGTCTGTCTCCGCATACCTGTGTGCATGTGTGTGTGCGTGTGTGAGTATGTCTGGGTGGGTCTGTCAGCACGTGCGTCCGTGTGTGAGTGTATGCGTCTGCGTGCACGTGTGCGTGTGTGTCCGTGCGTGTGTGCGTCCACATGTGCGGGGCGCGTGTGTGTCTATCTCTATGTGCGTGTGTGCGTACATGTATCTGTGTGCGCGCGTGCGTGCGTGTGTCTGCGTCTGTGCTTTTATGTGCATGCGCGGGCATGTGTGCGTCTATGTGCGTGGGTGTGTGTCCGTCTCCGTCTGAGCGTACCTGCGTGCCTGTGTGTGTGTCTGTCTGTCTTTCTGTGCGTACGTGTGAGTGCATATGTGTGTGTGTGTCTGTCTTTCTGTGCGTGTCTGCGTGCGTGTATGTTTGCTTGTCCGCGTGTGCACTAGCATGTGTGGCCGGGTGTGCTATGTGCGCGTGTGCGTGCGTGCATGCGTGTGTGTGCGTGGTGGTGCGTGCGTGCGTGTGCTGTGCGTGTGTGTGTGGTGTGCGTGCGTGCTGTGCTGCGTGCGTGCGTGCGGTTGTGTGTGTGTGCGGTGTGTGGTGCCTGTGCGTGGTGGCTTGTTGCGTGGGTGTGCATGTGTGTGCGTGTCTGTCCCTGTCTGTGCATACCTGCGTGCATGTGTATGTGACCCAAGTGTAACACTGCAAGGCTGGCTCTAGTAAAACTAGTAAAACAATAATTGATTATTCATTCGTGCATTTTTCTCGCATGTCCTTCGCACACTAAGCCAACCGGGGTTAACGCGTTAACTGCCTAAATGCTCACGCTTTCTCGCTTCTGCACAAAGACAATGCATAAACACAAATGGTGCATGTCGCTCATTTCGTTCCCGCCGGTTTCCGAGTTTCATTGCCATTCGCGCTATATGCAGGCTCGACTCAACAGCGCGTACACATTGTGTCGGGAGTCACGAGACCTTTGAAAACAGAAGCAGCTCCTAAGCCGCGCTTCGACTTGTCTGGTTGGATAGCACCACCAACGTTGCGAAGGCGGTCCTTTTCACTCTGGGAGGCAGCACTCTCCAGTTTCTGTGCCCTCCTGCCGCTCGCTCTGCCGAAAAAGCAACGCGGAAATGAACAGAGCTACGCGAAAATTTGGTCGGCATACCTTATCTATATTGGTTACACAATAAAAACCTGCGCGCGTGGCCGTGCACAAATGCGTGCTAGTCACGAAATGGCTCGGCCACACAACCAGCCGCCTGCATCCACCGCGTCAGCAATGTGTACATGGAAATCTGTTGGCTTTAAAAATATTCTTACAAAGTTCTACTATCCGTCTTTCGCCGTGTTTTACAGTGCGATTCAAATGCGTCTCAAATCATTTGATAACCCGGTCAATGCTTATTTACATTCACCCTTCTCACAGCCGCTGCAAATCCATGGCATCAGTAAAAATCAAACCCTCTCCGTCTAACCAAGACGATCTTTGAAACACGAAGCTTTGTTGCGTGCGAAAATGAAACTGCGAATTTTCAAAGTCAAATCCGCTGCAATCAAAGTCAAAGTGTCGGCGATCGGAGTTAAAATCCCCGGAGAGTCAAAGTAGAAGCGTCAACGATCAAAGTGCAAGCTGCCTGCGAGTCAAAGTTCAAAGTCAGAAGACAGCCAATGAATCCCTCATAAGAAAGATTTGCCCCCCCCACCGTCGACTGTCTCGGAATGGCGCAATTGGACAGGCGTCGCCTGCGTAACGCTAAGGACCCAGGTTCGGTTCCGAGTACGGGAAGCGTTCTTTCTCGTGTAATCATCGTCATCATCATCATCATCACCATTATCATGCGCCGTCTCATTGTGTAAAGTTCGCTTTGGAGCAGGGCGCTTTGGTCACGACACCGCCATCACGGAGACCACGAAAGCTTCGCGCCAACATGGCGGCCTCATCCCGAGTAATCACAGAGGAAACGGCGCTTAGCGAGAAAACGCCGGTCAAAAACGACCACGCGTGCGCAAAGCAGCATTTACAGGCCTCACGGTACGGTTTCCAGACCGAAAGCCAGCACATAGCTGCTCCAAGGCCGTTACAAAACTGCTACTTTTGGAAGGAAGGGGGCGTTGCGAGTCATTGCCTGGTCCCTCTAAACGCGACGGATTTTAATGTGACCTTTGGGAGGAACAACGACGGAGGCTCCATTATTTTTAGCCCCGCCCGAAGCGAGCTTGACGTGTTTTGATTTGGCGTCACGTCGAACGAGGTTTGACGAAAATGGCCCGCATCAGCCTTTACAGGAGCGCTCTTCTTCGTAAAGGCTGTCAGACGGCGTATCTCATATACTTCTTTCGCTTCCAAACGCGGTTGGTAATGTCGGTTCTACGTTCGATACCTGTTTTCAATTTGCCCTGAAGCGTCGTCGGCGTTCAAATCTGTGCGAGGGCAGCGTAGGCGGGCCGACGTAGCGGCTTTTATTACAGAGAAGTGTGGGGGTGGCGAAGAACGCTAGTGTGTGCGCAGCCTGTATCGGAACGTAAAAAAAACGGCGACTGTTTACGGCACTGCTGGCTGGGGGTACTCAGAGCGGTGCTGGGAGGTATTTTGATCTTGCAAACCTTGTTTTTCAAAGCAGGCACATTTTTTTTCAAAGTTTCTATATGTTTAAAATAGCACAAGCGGGGCTAAAAAAAATCCAGCGTAGATTGAAGTCGGGATTATTCATCTCGGAAAGAAGCTTGTTAATACGCAGACGATATTAGCCATGGTACAGTCTCCCACAAGAACATGCGTGGGCCGATAAGCGGGAAACATGAGAAGTATGAGTAGGAGGTACGGTCGGGTATGCTTCCGGGTATAGGACTCCACTTTCTAATTTTTGATCACTCAACGCCGCTCAGTTCTCCCTATTTTCTCACGAAATGTCACGTATGACTGGTTTAAAATAACAGTCTATTTACGTCACAAATGCCACGGCGGCCGTTTTTCTGATTCAGGAGAAAAGCAAAAACAACCATGTGTTCGAGATTTCGACGCCTGTTAAGAATCCCCAAATGGTCATAATAAATACGGAGCCCTCCACTACGGCGCGCCTCATTGTCTGTGTAGCGTCGGCAAGTTAATCGCCAGAATCAATCAATCTACGTCACAAATACTGTGATCTAAGATGTTATTGCGCAAAAGATGCATGCGGCATGACGGCAAAATTTGCGCTTCTGTCGCGTCGCTCTGTTACAGACCGACGGGCAGAGAGCAGAGAACGCTAGACGAGAGAGAGTGCGCGGAGAAGGCTGCTTTCGAGAGTGGAGAGAACTACGTTGCCAAGGGGTCGTTAGTCGATGTTGCACCCCGGCTCTCGGGTTGTGAGTGTCCTGGCGCCACTGCCGCTGCCTGCTGACTCCGCATGCGGCTCAACTGTTGCAATGTGGCGGAGCGGCTGCACCGACACGAGCGCAAGCACTACCCTACATGTGCGGACTGATCGGAACCGAGACACTGGAGCACCTACTCACCCCCCCTTCTCCCCCCCCCCCACCTTAACCCCCCGCGTGGCCGAGAGCAGAGCTTTAACACAGAGCTCTTGTGCGTGCGCTTGTGCGCGGCAGGTGTGTGCGTGTGCGTGCATGTACGCGTGCCTGAAAGCGGGGTTATTACAATGCCTATATTTCCTGGAAGGTACCTCTGGATATCTACAGTGGGTCTACAGCTACCATCATCCTTCATAGGGAGAACAGTAAAATACCTATAAGGAAGGGTGTCAGACAAGGAGACACAATCTCTCCAATGTTATTCACAGCATGCTTACAAGAAGTATTCAGAACGTTGGATTGGGAACAGGTGGGAGTAAGGGTTAATGGAGAATACCTCAGTAACCTCAGATTTGCTGATGACGTTGCCTTGCTAAGTAACTCGGGGGACGAATTGCAAGCATGCTTTCCGCACTGGGCGAACAGAGTAGAACCGTGGGCCTGAAAATTATATGCAGAAAACTAAAGTAATGATCAATAACCTCGGGACAGCACAGCAGTTTGAGATAGGTGGCGAGGCAGTGGAAGTGGTAAGCGAATATATCTACTTAGGCCAAGTTGTGACCCCAGATCCCACCATGAGGCAGAGATAATTAGAAGGATCAGAATGGGGTGGGGTGCATATGACAGACATTCTCAGATAATGAATAGCAGCCTACCATTGTCGCTGAAGAAGAAAGTGTATGACAGCCGCATCTTACCGGTACTCACCTACGGGGCAGAAACTTGGAGGCTTACTAAGAGGGTTCAACTTAAATTGAGAACGACTCAGCGGGCAATGGAGCGGAAATGATAGGTGTAACATTAAGGGACAAGAAGAGAGCGGAGTGGGTCAGAGAGCAAACTGGTGTTAAAGACATATTAGTAGAAATTAAGAAGAAGAAATGGACGTGTGCAGAGGCATGTAATGCGAAGGCAAGATAACCGCTGGTCATTAAGGGTAACTGAGTGGATCCCTAGAGAAGGCAAGCGTTGCAGGGGCGGCAGAAAGTTAGATGGGCAGATGAGATCAAGAAGTTTGCGGGTATATATTGGTCACAGTTGGCACAGGACCGAGGTAATTGGGAGAATAATGGGAGAGGCCTTTGACCTGCAGTGGGGCGTAGATAGGCTGGTGATGATGATGATGATGATGACCTCTGGCATATCTGGCGCGAAATCCTTGCAGATCCGTAAAGCGCATTGCGGAGTAAGATAACATTGGGTAAACATTTTTCGTGCATTCCGAAGCGCTCACCTTGGGGCAAATCTGTTCGTTCTTCTTATTTGCATTAAATCCAATCGATGCAATGGTCATTCTGAATATACATTTTCTTTTAAAATAGACACCAGTACCGATGCTCAGTGTTTTATTATATACAAATACAGGGCCTCCGCATATTACTGAATGCAACCATGGTCAATACTACTGTACTCTACTCTAGTGGTATTTGCGATTCAATGTTGCCCCTAGCATTGAGGAGGCTGCTCAGTTTAAGCTGGGAAACATTGGTAGCCATGATTTGCTTATGAATGTAATATCATTTGGTGTTGTGCTAGTTTCTTCAAAGGATAAAAAAATTACCAACCCTTCCAAAAGAACGTTAAGAGAAGCGTCAACGCTTTCTCACATCACCACTGCGTCAAAAGTGCGCCAAGACCATCGCTGAAAGCGCGTCCAATCGATCGTCAGACATTCAGAGACCCTAATCGCAAACTAAGAACAAACCCGTGCGACCAATGTTGGCGCAATAAGTAAACACATCTACGAACGATCTTCGTGCTTGCTGATAAGTGCTATATGAGGAAAAGGTGTACTATCGTGCTCCTGCTTCATGATCGGTGCGTGGATTGTCCTGTCTAGAACAGTTCCTTTTTTCGCAATTTCGAAGTAACCATTTCGGAACAATGGATGACCCGTTCCACGCATGCGCCGTGTGTCCGGGTATGGAATGAAAGCTTTTCGGTCGACGAACCGGTTCACAGGGAAATGCATTATTTTTTTGACAGGACGCCATCTGTCACACTAAGAAGCTTTTGCTTACGCTAAACCAACAAAAAAATTTCTCCCACCTCCCCTCGCGGGAACCCCTGTGTAGATGCGACGCATAGGGGGTTCCGTTGTTGTTTCCGTTAGGTTCATTCTCCCATCGCGTGAACGTGCCGTGAACCCCCTGCCGCGGCTATGACGCAACGTGGCTCGGCTATGACGCAACACAATCCAACACAATCCACGTTAATCCAATCCAATCCAAATCCAATCCAATCCAAGCCAAGCCAAGCCAAGCCAAGCCACAATCCAATCGAATTCAATCCAATGCCCCTCGCGAGAGAGTGTTCGCTATCGGAGAGGAGAGGGGGTGAGCGGCGGAGAGCGCAGCTCGCGCGGCGAGGAGAATGGGGGAGGGTGTGGACGGACAACAACAACGCCGTATGGAGGGACAAGGCGAGTGAATGAGATGCAGTCGCATCTAAAATACCCAGAAGAAATGGAAAGGGCTGACGCTGTTCCCGCCCGTCTTTCGTGAGTATTTGTTCCCAACATAATGTTGGCATAACTAGCTCGACGAACACGGAACCTGGCAGAGGGCTTTCTGCGTGTCCTCGTGTATACACGATTGTGTATACCCGATTGTATATACAATTATATATCGTATATACAATTATGTACAATTACATATATACAATTTCATATCGCTGCAGGCCATCAGTTTTCTGGGTTTCTTGAAAGCGACTTACGTGTTACACAGCCACTAATTAGTTTTTAACGAAGCCAGTGGAGACCCCAATAGCAATCTTTTTTCATTCCCGTAAAGTTGCTACACTGACTACGAGAATGATAAAAATGCGATCAGTCGCCAGCCATTTGTACCGCACAACTAAATTCTACTTTAGTTCATATATTTCACAAGAAACACGGTGCTTGAACCAATCGACCGCTGCAGCACCAAAGGCCATCGAAAAGGTGATGTGGAATTTGGTTTTACAACCTGGCAGGTGTAGCATATTTTTCTGGATATCCGCCATCGCCACTTCATGACGAGCACAGTCTATGTCGCCGTGACACTGGTACAGGTCTATTGTAGTTCTTGGAAACAGCCTACACACACACACGCACACGCACGTAATGCACGTGCATGCGCGTGCACATAGAGACAGCCGTACCTGCGGGTACACCAACGCGTGCGCACAACGCGTGCGCTCAAGACAATCGAAACATATTTACGCACGCGCGAATGCGCCCCAGAATGTACAAACGCATTCGCGTGCGCGTACCTACCGAACAAATAAAGTCGCTGTCGTACACGCCCACTTGAGCACGCATTAGCACAGGCGCGCATGCCTCCGCTAGCGCGTTCAAAATGAACACCGAAGCGCGAGAACGCGCACCCAGCAGACGCAGCATGCCCGAACGCACGCGCACACACGCAGAACGCGAAGGGACGCGAACGCATGGGACCGGATGCACGCGTGCGCACTGAGCCGCGAACACACGCCGATACCCGTAGACGCGCGCATGCGGAATCTCATGGAGATTGGAAAGCGCAGGGTACTTATCTCACGCGTGCGCACACATACAAACAACCCGCTTGCATGCGCAGTGTTCTTGTATACGCGTTAATTTAACCCGTAAATTGTACGAGTCCCAATGTTTGCTCACGGCTTTGCCGGGCGCTCTTCATAGGAGGAGAGCTTCCCTTCGCTGTACGTGGCGGCTATGTGCGTACGCTTTACGGGCATTTAGGTTACACTGAGACTAACTACCCTGATATTCTGAGTCCTTCCGCCATTCGATCCTCTAGTGGAGGCGATTCTTGGAATTGATTTTCCCATGCATAAGCATTGCGGAATTCTCCCCTCGGCCGAGTTGAGGGAGCAAACGGAGTGAAGGAGGGACTCAGAATGCGGCCCTACGACTCAGATAAGCCGGTTTGTTGGGCTGATTAGTGTGACTAGATGAGATACAGAGTATCATCACTGAGGTACGCAAGTGGGCAGCAGGCGGCCATTTTGTCGTTTATCGGTGTTGCCATTTGCCGCTTCTGCGGCATCACCGCTTGCTCGGAAGACGTCATTTGTAAACACTGCCGAAGGCGCAGCAACACAGCATCTCCGGCCACACTTCTGCAGCTGAATTATCTTTGATTCGCATTCGGAACGACGCCAGTCGGGTGCAGTCGCAGAGCATGGAGGACAAACTGAGACTACCACAGTTGACCGACAGAAAACATAAACAACAAAATGAGGGCGCCAATAAACCGTCGCCGTGTAAACAAGTGTCACGTGATGCGAACTGGTCAATGCTCACGGCGGTGGAACGGAACAATAGGACGACAGAGTGCCGATACTCTGAAGCCTTATCTAGTGGCACTGTAGTGCTAATTAAAAATTAGCAGTGGCTTAGCTCGGCTATGCCAGGATATACGTAGCGTAAACTAAGGTTCAGCTGGTTATTCTTAGGTTTCCTGGTTGTCTAGGACTACCTGATTATCATGCTTACTGCGGCTAAACGATTTAAAATGCAGAGCATTTCAGTAACTCACGACGTCACCCGCGTTGACGTCCGTATTCGTAGTCCGCATCGCTCCCCCTACACTATATAAAAAAATATTACTTCCCGGCGCCAGCTTTCGATCCCACTACTCTGCGGGCGCAACGCAAGGTACATGGTGCTCTACCCCCTGCGCCACAAAGCCGACACAGAATGGAAGGTTACGAACGCGCCTTATATCCTTGACTCATTCAACCGTCGGCCACAGGTGCGCCCTCTCCCCCGCGTCCTCCTCGCCTTCTCTTCGCTCGCAACACCCTCTCTCGCCGCGTTCGGTTCGGGCCAACGCCGTTCGGGCGCACAACAGGTGGGGACGTGCGCAACACCCTCTCTCGCCGCGTTGGGTTCGCGCTGAGCAACAGCCGGTTCGCGCGCAAGAACAGGTGGGGGCACTCGCATCGCGCTCTCTCGCCGCGATCGGTTCGCGCTTAAACCACATATGTCGTTCGCGCGCCGCTCCGGTCGCTAACATCTGTGACGTGATCGTGACGTCAACATGAACGCGTTCGTGTGGTGGCGTGATTTCGGCGCTATAACACTCTCTCGCGAGGGGCATTGGATTGGATTCGATTGGATTGGCTTTGCTTGGCTTGGCTTGGTTTGGATTTGGATTGGATTGAAGTGGATTGTGTTGGTTTGTGTTGCGTCATAGCCGCGCCACGTTGCGTCATAGCCGCTCCACGTTGCGTCATAGCCGCGGCAGGGGGTTCACGGCACGTTTCACGTTTCACCATCGACTTCATCGACAATGTCTACGCTGGAAGACAATTACAACAACAACCAATACTTAATCCATACAACTTGCAGGCGCGCCCCCCGCGGAAATGCTCTGCATTTGATCGTGCCCCTCGCGAGTCGGATGTTTCTTCTTTTTTTAAATTCAATCCAATCCAATCCAATCCAGTTCAGTCCAGTCCAGTCCGGTTTAGCCCAGTCCGGTCACTGCTCCTCGCGCATGCGCAGCACGGCTTTCCAGGAGCCACGCAAAACAGCTGTCAAGCGCCTCCGATGCAGCGTCCGACTTGGCTACTGCGCAACCGATGCGCACATCTGGGCGCGCGCCGGCGACAGTGCGTTTGCGGCTGCTATGACGTCACTCCTCTGGAATGCGCAGACAAGCGGATGTGCAGACCCAATTCTTACACACCCGTGCTCCAATTGAATTGGAATATAATCCAATTCAATCCAATGCAATCCTATCAAAGTCCAAATCCAATTCAATCCAATCCAAATCAATGCTCCTCGCGCTTGCGCCGCAGGGCCCTTCAGGGTCCACGCGAAACTGGTCAACATCGGCTAGTGTACCTTAGGGTACAAAACCTCTAGACACGTTTCACTTTCGTGAACGCGGAATGCGCGCGAGCGCGTCGAGTGTTCTCAAATGTGAACACGGTGCTTTGGGATGGTTGATTCATATTGATTAGAATTCGAAACAGCCCCAACGACAGGACAAGAAAAGGCAACACGCGGTGCCGTGTGTTCCGCTCTCTAAATGCTTTGCGCAGACCTTTCTGCTACTCCAGACACAGAATACCGTGACGTAGCAGTAAAAATTATTCCTTATAAATCCCTGTCCAATGCCCCGTCGTGGGTACGCGCCATTATGTGCGTGTGTGATATATGCTGGGCTTCAGATCAAGCGTGCAGGATTTAGAATACGGGTAGAAATTTCTAGTGCCTGACCACCCTAGTGCTTGCGCTATAATTTATCTATTTATAAATTGATTGCTTCCTATGTACCTGCCGAGTCTTTGCAACGTGCGCTGCATCAGATTACATTCCTGTGATAAAGGATTGTCCAATACCCTATAGCGGGTACGTGCTACTGAGTGGGTGCGTAGCCCTTTGCTATGATAACAGCAGCAACTGTCGGGTATGTGCCGGAGCTTAGGACTAACGTGAAGTCTTACGACGTGAACTTCAACTTCACGTAAAATAAGCACAGTAAGTACTTTTCTTCAATAGGTGTCGGTTGACGGCGTTATACCTTAAAGTGCGCAGTTAGGCCTAGCGCCTCGGGTTAGGCCTAACGTTAGGTAACGTTCAGTTTGAACCTTATGACATGACAAGCACAATCCTATTTCTGGGCGTCAAGATGGTCACTCGGGTTGACGACGTTAGACCTCAAAGCGTGCCGTTATTCTTGACGCTTTATGTTTAGGCCTAACGTCAGCAACCGTTCAAATGAGGTGTTATGACATTCCAATCAGCGTCATACTCGTAGGGCCAGCTGCGGGTACCGGTGGGCTACGTTACACGTCAAAGCGTGCGGTTAGGCTTCACTACGTGCCGTCGCTTTGCCGCATACACCATTTCATCTACCACGCATCAACCTTTTCATAAGCGGGATATGTTTCAGGAAATGATGGATGATCCCGACGAGCAACACCAACTTATCAGACAATGCACTGCCCTGTCCCTCTTGTGCATGCTTTAACCGTTGTGCAAGCGGGTTATAATTCGAAAAATACGGGAGATGCCAGACAATAAAGTCGACTTCCCAGACCGTCCACCTGCGCTCGCAAGGAAAAATATCGCTGGGAGATAGAGTGAATTTTCCGCGAACGTGTCATTTCGGAACATAATTTCTTATCCCTGTTCCAACGGCATTAAGGATAGGACAACATCGTTACATCGTTCCATGGTGTGCCAAAGTGTGCCAAGCACGTTTCACATCGTGTTTGGCACACTTGGCCCGTAAAAAGTTGACTTCCCAATAAGTGCAGAGCGAACAGTTTTGCAAATGTGTGCCGAGGACTCGATTGAGTAGCGTGTTGTAGTTACGAATTTAACAGAGTTATAATTACTGATTCAATGTTCATTTCTCACAAAATATTATTTCTGACAGTATCCTGCGCTTTCGGTTCTTACACAGCGCGTGACCACCGGTAAAAGAATATTAAAAATGATCTGCTGCCGATGCATTTTCATGCGTGAGCACGGATCCCCTGAACCCGTTAGGCCAATTCGCCCAATGCGCCGGCAGCTCCAATGCACCACGCCACGTGACTCCATTATTTTTCACGTGCCTCGATTCTTCCCAGAGGTCCGCGCGCCGGCGCTCGACCGCTGACGGCACTACGGCACTCTCCCCACGGCCTCCGCGATCGGCTGCCGGCGGCGAGTCGTTGCTCGGCGCGCCGCCGGCAGCCGATCGCGGAGGCCATGCTCTCCCTTTCCGCGGCGCCATTGTCCAGAGCTTTTAGCGGCTTCGCCACAAATCGTCACGAGTAACCACCAGAAACCAAGGCGGCCAGTGTCACCCTTTATGCTTACGCACAAACTACGAATGTCGTCTCGGCTTGCTGCACTTATTTTCCCTGAAATTTCGCAACTTTCTCCGGTGACCGGCGTTTGGTGTGCTGTAAAGTTATATTTACCGAAAAGTACGCCAACGTTTATTCTATGGCTGCCTAAAAAATAACAGACGACTCAGTCGAGACCATTTACAGCCTCATTCGAGTAGCGTAATTAGGTTCAATTAGCTTAACAAAAACGAATAACCGCAAAATAAACTGAGAAACGACAAGGAACTTGAAAGGCAGATTTTGTTAACATAAAAGGTTAGGTTAACAATAGATTGGGCTGCAGTTCCGAACTTAAAATGTTGATCGCGCCAGAACAAATCTACAGTGACGGGCAAATGAAACGCGCAAACAAACTTAAGAAAAAGAAACACGCAAAATCAAAATATACTGTTTGTGGAGCTTCAATAATGGTGCGGAGCTGGGTTATCTGGACAGCCACATTTCCCAGCTTCGTTACTGGTATTCGGCCGCCCATCAATTTGACTTGCATCGATAGAAATCACGGTATTTGAGTGTTCTGATTCAAATTTTCGTGATCGTGTTTCAGTTGTCCATGACTGCACAGCATTTGCTGCTATTCAACCCAAAGAAAGCTGTCCGCCTTCAACTGTTGGAAACCCACTGCGCAAAGCAATGCGTTATCAGGAGCTTTAGTGCGCAATGACGTTATGATCACTGAACAATGTAAGCATGACCTTACAAGCTCTAGTTGCTTGCGGTTTTATATATGATCATAAGGCACATCCGATTTTGTAATAAATAAACGCAAAGAATAGTGGAGCCTGATAACGTCCGTTTTAACAAGCCCTAACCTCAGCTTGTCATTAGTGCCAACAGCCGTACCAATTAGCCAATTCAAGAGGAAAGGCAGCAAACAGTCAAATGCCTTGCGGTGAAATCAACAACGCAAACGAAACGTAACCCCAGAGGGTTAGTAAACAGGTTGGCGTCCACTCAGAATGCTTAGGGCTTCTCCTGCTACCGACGGCTTTCATCTGGTCCAGAGACGCTAATCCTCCGACTCGCGTTGGTCAGCCGAAACTGTGCACGCTAATGCTCACGCGGAGTGGGCCTTTGGGCGGTCCTACTCCTCCACCCCCCCCCCCCCCCCCCCTCCACCCCTCTCCTCGCCAATCCGGCGCTATCCCTCCGCGAGCTTCCGTGTACGACACGCTTCGGCCATATACTCCTAATCCGAGACCGCGCGGTGCTTCGACTGATTGACTCTGGGCTAATCGAATTTGGGGTCGCCCCGGCACCGCAACGTTGTTATTCCTTCATCTCGACTCAAGCTCCTCGCGATTCCTGCTTGTTTACTCTTCCCGCGAGGGCCCGGCTACGGTTCCGACGGGGCACGGCAAGGCTGGCGACCTCGGCGTTAATGGCGCCCGCCGCGGTGCACCGACCTCCGCCCGGGGCTTTGTCTCTAGAAGCCCCGCGCCGCCGGTGCCGACGGAAGCGGAAACGATCTGTTTAGGGAAGTGACCGAGTCCGGCAGGAGCGAGGCTTACGTTCGGTAGCGCCGACGACGACCGGACGCGGGAGAAGGTTGTCGCGGCCTCGTCGCCCCTGGAAGCCCCGATGAAGTGCCAGAGGGCGGCCGCGCGGTCACACGGGTGGTTCGATCGGCCTCGGAAGCTGCTGGCGGACGAAGAAGGCGATCGCATGCGCGAGGGGGCTCAGAAGACGCGATTGCGATGGTGCTGACCCCAGCTAATTGAGTCGCGAGTGTCGGGCGCAACCATCTGCCGTGTCATCAGTACTATGCGCTCCTTCGCTCATGCTGCTATGGCCGACATCACTGCGTCTTACGTTTATCTGCGGTCCGCCAAAGCTAGTAAACGAAGTCGCTTGTGGTGTTCGAAAAGCTGAACTAAATAATACGGGTTATTTAAGCACTCGTCAGAATACAGTGAATGTGCAGCCATTACTGAAAATTCCCGGACATGCCCTCCCATCATCATCACGTCATCGTCGTGGCTATCATCATAGTCATCATGTTTCCCTTGCATATTTCTCACATGCAATTTGGAATGTCATAATTAATCGGGACGAAAAAAGCCTCCAAACCTCACTCGAGTCCTGGGAGGAAGCCCTGTCCAGCTCGGACCCTGCGCAGCAGCTTGCGCTTCTTAGTAGGGCCAGGGATGGCCATATACCTTCTGGGGTCCTGGAATTTGGATTCCACCCTTGATCTCTACCCTTTTCCCTTACCCTTTTTTACAAAATAAAGCTTACTACTACTAATGATATTCGTTGCATTTAAACGAGATCTCTGGAGAACCAGCATTATTATACCTATGTCCAGGCTTAACGTTACGTAGCCGGAACGCTGTACCGTGCGAGGTACCAAGCGACCTCACACTCATTATACATTGATTGTGAATCCCGGTTGCCAACGTTGTAGACGCAAAGAATAGTCCAGCCTAATGACGTTCGTTCTAACAAACCCTACCTTCGGATTGTCATTAGTGCCAAACAGCCGTAACAATTAGCGAATTCAAGAGGGAAGGCAGAAAATAATTGTCAAATGCCTTGCGGTGAAAAAAAGCGATGTCGGGACACACATACCCACGATGATGATAATGATGATGATCATTATGATGAGGATTAGAGGCCCTCCGTTTGTATCCGGACGTCGGTTCTCACCAACCGACTTGCCTGTGTTATTGAACTTATTTGCCCTACGCTTAACTAACCTAATGCGTTTCCCCCCTCCTCACCCCCGGTTTTAAACTCCCATCACTTCCCCCACCTTCCTGCCCTTGCACAACTGTTTACCTCCCCCCTTCTGTTCTAAATTCAAATTCGGTATATTACTCTTCCTACGTCCTAGTCTCTTTGCGTACTTTTCTTCCACCACCACCACTCCAGCCGCCTCTTCGTCACCTCTATGGCCCTGAAGTTGAGGCTCCTCTTCACACCACACCAAATCCCAAGGCTCGTCAACGTCGCTTCCCCATCGCCCCGCCGAGGTCGTATCTCTGTGCAGTCTATGACAATATGCCCTAAGGTTTCCCGATCCCTGCAGTAAAGAGTGAAGTCCCCGAAGTTCGGTGTCGATCAGGAACCCGATCGCCCGGGCTCCGGTTGATTTGGCAGGAGGCTGGCTGGGTGATGGTGTTGAAGTTCTTGGAGATGGCGGTCGAATTGACGAACTCGAGGCGTTGAAGTTGATTAAGTGAAACGGAAGTTTATGTACAGCTATTTACAGTATGAAAACTGGGTACATGAGAAATAAAAAGAAAAACTTCAAACTTCGGCTAGACGCTAGCTCCGAGTGCGCACAAATCACTCGAGCGCCTCAACTTCGTCTAACTCTCCTACTCTCGGAGCGTACACAAACCGCTCGAGAAACCACGGCCGAGACTCTGTCTCGCCGCAAGATCCGTCTAGTTGCCCGGTGCGGCGCTGCATCCCTAAACCTCCGACGCGATCTTAACCTCGACTAGGGGGCTCACAAATCCCAGCCTAGCGTTAACGGTCGAGACTCCTTGTCTCGCCGGGAACTGCCAGCTCAGCGCTCAGACAAGAACGATTTCCAACGGCCAAGTTCGGCCTTTTAAAACCTCGAGATCACCCTCTCTCGGGAACGCCCCTGTAGCGTTCGCACACGCGTATGGGAGTGCCCGAATTCACGTAGACAGCTGTCACTCAGCACGTCACGGAATATTCAATGAGGCGCCGCTATCTTCGGGTCAACGGCACGCTCGCCGGCGAGCAAGTTCGGGCGAAAAGCGGGAAAGACGACGACCGTGCGTCATGCTGACCACGGCGCGACAACATAGAGACACGCCGGTAATCCCACCACCACCACGGGTCCGGCAGGCGTTCCTGGAATCCGGCGCCGCAGTCTGCCCTCTCAATGGGGGATCATCCTTGTGGCATGCGGTGGACCAGACAATCCGTCTCCCGCGCACGCCGTGACCAATTGGCGTCGACTGCAGCGCAGTGTCGGCAGTGCTACGTCGCTAGACAGAGCGGCGGGTTCTCACGCGCAGCTCGGGCGCCCGGCTGCTAATCTCATAAGTGGACCTTACACCTGCCGCAGCATACACAAGTTTCGTCCTCTTGCCTGTAGTTAGCCGTGTATGCCCGTGTTCTCAGACACCCCGCGCGTGCTGCAAAGAGCAATGCACTGCCTCGCGTATTGCCATAGAAAGCTTCCTTTCTGACGTGACGGGGCAGCGCTGTGCGATCACAGGTTTAAGTAGATGCCGCATGATGGCGCTACTTACGTCACGCGGGCACATACCCGCGTTCGCATCACAGTAACCCGACAGGAAATTTAGCGGGAATGTAGTTTGTTTCGGCGTAACTACCACTTCACTAGTTAGCATGTCAAAAGTACTCGCGTAGTTTTCAGAACGTGTCTCTGACACCTGTTTCCAAGTCGGAGGCGACAACGGATTCCCTACGGCAATTTGTCTTTACCTAGCGCCATGTAGGCGCAGTGATGCTGGGGACGAGCGTTGTCTCGCATACCTGAGGACCTATGCTGGATTTCCCGAAAAAGCCTAAATTTATCGAATCCTTAAGGTGAAGCGTTGTATGCCTCACTTGCGCCGTAGATCGTAACAGCAAAACGCACTGCAGGAACGCGAACTTTACACATACGTGTTTACACAACGGGTGCACGATGACGATGACGATTAAACGCGAAGAACCTCAAGAAAAAACGCTCCCCGGGGTCAGCAGAATGCAAGTACGGCCCATAGCCAGTTACAGTCAGATATACTGTCATGGAGTGTAGAAAAAATGAGCACCTAGCACCCCTTCGCGTACCCCCAATACTCAACAGCAGTGGGAGACACTGCTGTCCAGCCCCTGCCTCTCGGGCCAGCTCGTGCTCAGTGGGAGAGTAGCCGATACTATGGCAGCTCATGGATTCCTGTGAAGGGGACGACTCCTACGAGAAAATGCTCGCAATAAACGTTCTGTCTGTCTGTCTCTCTCTCTCTCTCTCTCTCTCTCTCTCTCTCTCTCTATATATATAATATATATATATATATATATATATATATATATATTATATATATATAATATATATATATATATATATATATATATCTGTTTTATCTCGGATCGAACTAGGCCCCTCGCCGTTATGAAATCGACGCTTATCCGATTGCACCATTTTGACGGCCGAAGCAGTTTGGGTTTTGGACTTTTACTCCGGTTGTACAGGATAAAGCTTTCTCTTAAGAAACCTGCCGCGGTGGCTCAGTGCCTAGGGCGTTGTGCTGCTGAGCACGAGGACGCTGGTACCATTCCCAGCCACGGCGGCCGCTTTTCTGGTGCAGGCGGTAAGCTAAAACGCCCGTACGTGTACGAGATTTCGGCACACGTTAAGGATCCCGAGGTGGTCAAAATTAATCCGGAGCCCTGCACCACGGTGCGCCTCATCACCTGCGTTGCGTCGACGCTTTAAAACCTACAATCAATCCGGGCGGCGCTAACCCCCCTGCTCCGTGGAAGCTGAGGGGCAAGCCGACGCGCGCGGCACCTAGGAGACGAAAACTGAACTACGCTAAACTATTATTATTAATTTGTTTTTTGTAAAATAAAGATTGCTTTTTCAATTAGAATTCATTATTTACGTGAAATTTACTTGTGTTTTTGCGGCTTTTCTTTTTATGACTTACGGCATCAGCCGCAAGCACTTGAGTACTACTTCAATGTCCTGCCGACAGACGACAGGCTAGTCAACTTGCCCCGGGTTTGCCCCGGCGCAAGGGGTCGACCGAAGACCGGCTTTCTTAGAGTTCCTGTATATGCTCCCTACGGTAGGGAGCATATACAGGAACTCTAGGCTTTCTATACATGGGGCCTATGGGGAGTTACGCAACTGGTGGATATCCAGTAACTGTGCTTCGAATTTCATCTTCTACTTTACATTCACTAACATTGCGGCGTCGGTCATTGTAATTTCCATTTCTCGGCTAGGCCGGATCTTTGACATACGGCAATAATGCGGATTAAAACTGGTAGGCGTTCGTGAAAGCCACAGGTAATTATGTACTTTGCTTCGATAATTTACTGCGTAGTCCAAACGCTGCGTAAGTCGCGGTGGTTCAATATTATACGTGCATCACATTAAAAAAAACGCTATCAGGTGAAAAGTGAAGGTGACAGCAGAGAGTTCGAGTACGTATACAAACGAAACAAGAAGAGTAAAATGAAACCGTACCCAGCATAAGAAGAGCAATACGCTCTCCTTATCGTTAGACAATCTTCCCTCGTTTGTACGTGACATCTTCATCTATATTACCTCCGCCGATTCCACTTGAGCGAATGCTGGGTGACAGCAAGTTAATGGCGATGTCGACTAGCACCCAAGGGGTAATCCGACACGCGACATTCCGCTTCCGGGTCAGTGCAGGCCTTAATTATATATTGAAGTAAACATGGTCATAGGCTCTTTTCCGTAGCTAAACCGACTTAAAAGGTACTAAACCATCCTTTTTTATAAAAATGATGCTTAGAAGTGCTACACGGGAGCATTTTTGTCAATAAAAAATCCCTCAAATGAAAAAAAAAAAGCAAAGGTAGAACTGCGGAGGGTCCAACAGAATGTAAGCTTTAGAATCTGCGACACTGCCGGTTAGTTCACACACACGAACATCAAGCTCGTTTTAGCAGTTCATCAAGATTGCGAAAGTGTTCAGAGCTAACCACTAAATTGCGCTTGGTGAAACAAGAAGTGCCCGGCCAGCGTATTTCCAAACGCTTCTCCGGATAGGGCACCCACGGGACATATTTGTTCACGCGATGCAGAACGGTAATTAAATGTCGTCAGTGGCTGTGCCCTAAACCTAGAGTGACCGAAAACATACAAAATCACTTTTATTAACACAAACAACAAGTTTATTAGTGTTGAGACAAAAATTAAATTTAGAAAAAAGGTAAGCAATGAGCAAAAAACTAAGGGAGAGACCTACTGGGGCTCGAACCAAAGCCGTCAACATGAGTACATAGTACTCTGCATCTTTGATAATTCGATATTAATGGGAGAGGCATTTGCCCTGCAGTGGGTGTAGATAGGCTGGTGATGATGATGACTACACATCAAGGCCCCACAGCCGAAATGGTGGGCGCCTTTTAGCAGGCGCTTGTCAAAAGAAAATTCCCCGCATTTACCCGAGGGGAAGAATGTGAAAGTGCGAATGCACGAGTTGAATTTGCGCGGTTCGGTAATGTTCGCGAAAGAGAGATCACACACACACACACACAACTACAAAGAAAGAAAGATGCATTTATTCACAGACACCTATTTGTGTTGTCGTTGTACTTGATTGCTAGAGCGGATCTCAGCTTTGAAATTTCGTGTCAGTACTCCTTTAAGCGGGTGCATTAGCCCTTCTCACGCCCGATTCCTGGCCAATCTCCCACGTGGGTATGTGCCATGTCAGCGGCCAGGCAGCGCGCGCCCATCTCCCCCCGTTGCCAAGGAAGACGAGGAGATTCCTGGCCAATCCCCCACGTGGGTATGTGATGCGGACATCGCCGGTGGACGCAGGTTCAGGGTCGCTTAAGAAGTGCATTGCACTTAATAGCGTGCGCAGTGACATCGCGCATGTCACGTGGGTGCTCTGCGCAGCGAAGCGTTTGGAAACACGCTGCACCGCCTGCACTGACTTGGAAACAGAAAGCCGCAATCCAACACTGTTTCCGGATCCAACGGCGCATGCGCTGATGTACCAGTACTGCGTGACTCGTGGAGCACACTGCGGGCTCCTGTTCGGATGTAGGTTGGTGCCATAGATAGTCATAAAACTGTTTCTTGTGCCCTGTTCTGCTTTTCCGTCGCTTTAGCTGGTTACAGACATTACTTCACCAACGTTTCTTTGTTCTTTTTCATTGAAAGTGAACATGACATCAACAGAAGTTGTTGTTGTTGAAACATTTATGTGAGCCAATAAAAAAATAGCAGTGGCTTAGCTCGGCTATGCCAGGATGTACGTAGCGTGAGCTAAGGTTCAGCTGGTTATTCTTAGGTTTCCTGGTTGTCTGAGATTAGCTGATTACCATGCTTACTGCTCTAAAACGATTTAGAATCCAGTGCAATCCAATCCAATTCAATCGCGGCGGCGGTGGCTCCGGCGTGCCAGCTGTGCACCGTGAGACGTCACTGCTCCTCGCGCATGCGCAGCACGGCTCTCCAGGAGCCACGCGAAACTGTTCAACCTCAGCCAGTGTAGCTCACGCTACAAAATACAACATATAAAAATAGTACCCTCTCCTTCGTTCACAAATCCGCGAGCGACCGCTGCTGCTATCGTCTGGGAGATCTGGCGTTCCTGAATCTCGAGCTGAGGGTTGGTCAGCCCGCGCTCCCATTGCTCCAATGTCCGGAAAGGGACGGGATGAAGGTGATGAACACCTGCCTTCTTCCACTTGTACCGACAAAGATAGTAGTGAAATAAAGGTGCGGAAAAAGACGACGACAGCGGGTAGAAAACGAAACTGCTCAACTAAATTTATCGTGCAGCGCAAAGTTACTGGGATTCTCCCACTGGGATCTTTGCCGTGAGGTACACTTATTCATCCAGGAATCAGGTCGCCTTCCGGGCTAGCTACACTGGGGCCCTGCCGGGTTCCCCTTTCAAACCTACGCGTGTTTTGCTCGCTGCTTCGTCTGCACCGTGTTCTCTCTCCGTTGCGCTTGCCTCCTACCTCGCTCGCATAATTTTTAAACATCAAAGCTGTTAAGCAATTTGTTGATTCCGGTGTTTTACAAAACTCCGTGTAACGGTATAAACAATAGATGTGACCGGCAGGATTCCAGCCTGCGTCTGGTAAATCGACGGGCTTACTCAGTCGTCTTACCCACTCGGCTACGATCTACGACCGTGAGTTAGTGTCCGATTGTAAAATGGCTTAGTCACTCGGCTGTGACTGTGGGAAGAGGAATCACGCCTCCTGCTCGGTACAGAACGCGTGATAGGGTACACGGTGCACCTTCGGGCGCCTAGTTTAAGTGTGCCCGTTCCGTTCGTTCGGTCTGCTTCTTCGACTTGCCTTTAAAGACGATAGTCTTTTTGGGCTACTTAAACCCAGAAGTTTTGGCCTGTCTGTAGGTCTGTCTGTCTGTCCGTCTGTCTGTAACTCGATTCAGACACCCGGCCAAAGTAAAATGCTTACTGCGCAATAGTCTTATATACTCACAGCCAAATGTAAACGTGTAAGCCCGGTTTATATGTTGATACTTCTCAACTTTGTTGAACAAAGAACAAGACATTACGGAAATATAAGACAGGAAATTAGTACACAAGGGGTAAGTACTGTGTTCCTTTATTAAAAAAAATCATGGGTGCTTGGTTTTTCGATCAAATGATATTCTACATCTACTGTAGAAAACCACCGCCTCCTGGCGGCATATGAAAAATCACGCGGCAACAACAACGAAAGGTTCCACTAGCTGGGTTCCACGTACTGCTTGGAACGCACGTGGAGCACGGCAACGCGGTTGTATAAACCTTGTAGTCGGCCGCCTCCATTCACGCGCGTCTCCGCCGTACTGCAGCGCTGGCATCGAGTAACCCGGCATGTAGCAGTGGAACGCGGTAAATTCAAATCACCTTGCGCAAACATTTAGTGTGTTTACCTTGGGATGAGCGCGACGGAACAGGAACAGCGTGAGAGGTGAGCGGGAAAGCAAAGGGGGGCATTTCCTTGGCAAATGTCTACAAAGACTAACGTCTTTTGACGACATTTGCAACGAAAGGAGCAGATACGCGGCAATTTTTTCTTCGCCGTTATGGAAACAATTATGTTGTACAAGTCATTGCGGCAGCGAAGAAGACGCAAATGGGCTGCAATCGTGGACTTAAAGCGTCGTGATGGTCCGTGAAGGTTGCATACAGATTCGCTACCTTTAAGTGTTACGCGCTAGTGTGAACTTCATTTTTTTGCTTCTGTTTCTACTCCCATCACTTTTATTCATCAATGCGCCCAATTCTAATGTATTCCTGTATTTAAATATATAAATTCTACATTTTTCCAAAAACCGATATAGTTTATCTGGGCAGGCAGCCTTTTCCTGGTCAATGTCCGTAGGTGGGTAAGAGCTCTCTGACTGGCACCACCACCACCACCACCACAGGACGACGCGCTTCTGTCGTCTTTTTCCGTGCCTTTTTTATACAATGAAAGCAAACCAACTTGGCCAACGTGCCATTGTGCTCGAAGGTAGAAGATTTTGTTTCGACTCCTGATGCTGTCAACGCTGAGTTTTGTCCGCCTAAAAAAAAAAAGACGAAGTCGTTTACCTTCTTGCCACGGATATTTCGAGGCCACAAATCTTTGCTAACCGGGCCAGAGATACAGGCTTCCGGAATTGTGCCCCGTGATATTAAGCCTATAAGGCGCACACTCAGTTACTCAAACGAACCCCACAAAATTGCTCATTACGTCAACAGCCTAGAACAAACGCCTCTCTTACACTTTAGGAGTGCTTGTTGGAGCAACGAATCTGTATAAATCCTTCGGGCCTCCTCCGTTTACTCAGCGGGCACACTCGTATGTTTTCGTGCTCCGAATACATTCAAAAAGCTTGTTGCATAGTCTGGGGAGTGTACGCAAAATACTCTTAACAATGAATTCTTCCTAAGTTACCCGACTCAAATTTTTTGCTGTTGTTTTCTGAAGACGCTCAGAATTAGGCGTTTAGCCCGACCCCTGGTGTATCATGTATTATCTAAAGAGACGCCACAATTTGCAGAAAGGGGAAGAGTGGAGGAAAAGGTTAGTGTGACATATAGTTAACTTAAAGCCACTTGGAACTGCTTTGACCTTAATAATTTCTGCTTAACCCACGGTTGCCCAAATCCTTTTCTTCCTGCCGCGCGAAATCTCGCGGTGCTTAGGTATAGCATGTCTTCGACAGTATGATACCCCTCGTAAATTTGTTGTTGCTGCATTTGCGGACACGTGTATCAGAAAATTTTAAAGAACTCAATTTATCAGCGATTGAAGACGTGCCGCATGGCTTCCAAAGCGATGCATTGCGGCCGAATCACGCTTCCTCTCTGAAAACGCAGTATAACTGCAGTGTTTTTATACAAGCTTTATAGACTATTGTAAAGAGGGTTTAATAATTTTTTATACGTACCGATAGACTGCGAAATGTCCACTCTTAGGCTGCATCCTCAGAATACGCAAGAATTCAAAAAGTGCACAATTTCAGCGGCCATTGTTTGTAACCAAAAAAATTCTAGTCCTCCGAAAACACGCACCCTTAAACAAAAACATTAAGTGAATTATTCCAGTTCATTTTCCTCGCCTAGCGTGAGCTCCAAACTGTGCCCATGTCTGAGATCGGAGCATTCAAAGTGTCCAGACTTCAAGGTTATTCGTAGTGAAATGTGCCTTACGAGCGGTAAATAGAGCTGCTCTAACCATTTCGGTCCCGGTGTATTCGCCGTTCGCGGCAGGCGCTGGTGCGTCGTCACCTATAACGATGTGGAATGAAGTTGCGACGGCGTATACCCGGTGCGTTCAGAACGATCTATGGTTTGTGCAACGCCGCCTGTACTAACATTGCCTGACGCGTCGCGCGCTTTCCAATGGGAAGGGTAGGGACGCTTAGTTCAGGCACTGATCCGCTATGTGGCGCGTGCCGGCGGACATCTCGCCTTACGTCACTGCTCGCGAGTCGCGAACGCTGCACCCACTTCTACGACGCGTGTCTGTTGGCTTGCCTGTTGGGCTTCAAGGGCCGTTTCGCTTACATCTTAGCCGCGACGGGGGCGCTAGTTCTGTGGCGCACTGGGGATCTCGTTCAACGTGTCGCTCGCTTCATACTGCTGCATTTTTCCAAAGATAAAGACGGAGGCGGACTGAAATAGTATAAGAACATACTGATTGTCGGGTAGACATATAGCTAACAGAAAAACGATGTTTTCAGATGGGGCAGCCATTATTTTACTGGTATTTTTCTTTCTGGAGTATTTAGAGAAGAAAAAATAGCCTGCACGTTTTTTGTTCAGGCGCTCACTTCGATTACTTTCCAATAATATCACGTGCTCTGTAAACTTCAGAAAATTATAGGAAACAAAAGGATAAGCAGCTGGGATCCCGCCACGCTGTCCGGGCGCTTCTACAGTACAGTCCAGGTACAGTCCTCAATTTTAGAAGTGCGTACCGATGCGGAGTGCGAACAGCGGAGACAAAACAAGACCGAAATGCGGAGGGGACAGAGTGGGGAAGCCCCACTCAAAAATTTCAGGGCCTGTGATCCGAGCAGGTAAGCGCGCAAAGCCGGCATCAGCCTGCGGCAGCGCAAGGGATTTTGCTTCGTGACAAAGGAAGTTTTATCAGTGACAGACCAAGAGAGACAGGCATGGTGAAAAAACAAGAAGGCGTAGGAGCGCCGCCTCGTGAACGCTAAACAAACTTTCCACTATTTTGCCATAGTTTCCGAGAAGCGGCGCTGGCTGGCGACACGAAAGCACGCTGGAAGGCTAGGAGCGGGGAAGGGTAGGAGAGAGCAACAGGAGAGTGGCTGTTTGGCCATTTTTCGCTCACGCGTTAGGCAATGTTTAAACAGGTGGCGTTCGTTTGTGTTTCTTTGTCGGAACACCACTCCTCCCCCGGCATGTTTACCCTTCCCGGCGCGCGCCCCAATGCTCTCTGTGATTCTGTCGACCTCACAACAATTTCGCAGCGTGAACTACACTGGCCGACGCTGAGCAGTTTCGCGTGGCTCCTAGAGAGCCGTGCTGCGCATGCCCGAGGAGCAGTGACGCCTTACGGCGCACAGCTGGCGCGCCGGAGCCGCCGCCGCGATCTGATTGAATTGGATTGGATTGAATTGGATTCGTTAAAGTGGGTTAGATTAAATTGGATTGGAAATCGTTTTTGCAGTAGTAAGCATGATAATCAGCTCATCCTAGAGAACCAAAAAACCTAAGAATAACCAACTGAACCGTAGCTCACGCTACGTATATCCCGGCGTAGCCGAGCTAAGCCACTGATAAATTTTTGCTACGCTTTTCGGTGCTCACAGTGTTTAGAGTACCGTACTATGGCGCTCTAGATCAGCACTGCAGGCGTGGCTACCGTGCCGTCCTACGACATTCGAATATTTAGGACTAGGCTAGCACCGCCCTATGCGTCTGCCGTTTGGGTGTAAGAATTCTGCCGTAACTTTTTGATACCCAGCACGGTGGTTTAGGACGGGATTTTGCCTCTATTATTCCTTTTTCATTAAATTGAATCATAATTTTCATCTTATAGGTTGGTTTTCGGTGTTTCAAGTGATTGCTCTGTGCTAGGCCCCGTTATGTTAGGTTAGGATACTTTAGGTTGGTTACCTTACTTTTACGTTGTGTAGAACGATGTAATGCCAGGCATGGCGATTTTTTTACGAAACGCCGGTGAACGTCGATATTGGGGCGTACTTATAATACCGTCGGACGGCAGTTTACACACAGCCTTCTGTAGCTCACATCGCGCGTGCTCATCATCATCATCATCAGCCTGCTTGTATCACCGCAGGACGAAGGCCTCCGACAAAGTTTTCCAGCGACATCTGTCGAGCGCAACCAGAGTCGACCCGTTCCTCCAAATTTCCGTAGTTCAAAGCTTGGTTGACCCCTATTGCGTTTACGGTCTATTGGTAGGCGCTCCGTTAAAGGGATTGTACAGCGATTGTCCCTCAAGCGTACTGCGTCACCCACCCGTGCCAAATTTCTGCGGCTAATATGAGCTAGAATGTCTTCCACTTTAGTCTGCTGTCTACTCCACGCAGCTGTTTTCTTATCCCTAATCTTGACCCCTAGCATTCTTCTTTTCATAGCCCGTTGGGCCGATTTAACTTTGCTTTAAAATTGCTTAGTGCGACCCCAAGTTTCTGCCCCATGCGCCATTACTGGAAGAAGCTACGAATACAAATATATAGGACTTTCGACTTACAATGCCATGATTTTCAATTATTAGCTTTGCTTTTCGGGCATCCCATCAATAAAATTCCAGAGATTTTTCGGTTACGTTGTACTTTCTCCAGCATTGCGATTTATAGAAATATGTTTACGTGCTGCAACTTTTGCGAGCGTCAGTAGACGCGCATGTGTTTGCCAGATTTACATTAGAAATCGGAAAATACCGAAAAAAGATGAACAGAACACCGCAGAAATAATCAATGAAACACAAAAAATAGCAGTGGCTTAGCTCGACTATGCCAGGATATACGTTGCGTGAGCTGAGGTTCAGCTGGCTATTCTTAGGTTCCCTGGCTGTCGAGGATTAGCCGATTATCATGCTTACTGCTGCTAAAACGATTTCTAATCCAATGCAATCCAATTCAATCCAATCCATTCCAACCAATCAAATCAAATCAAATCAAATCCAATTCAATCGCGGCGGCGGCGGCGGCGGCTCCGGTACGCCAGCTGTGCGCCGTGAGACGTCACTGCTCCTCGTTCATGCGCAGCACGGCTCTTCAGAAGCCACGCGAAACTGCTCAACCTCGGCCATTGTACGTCACGCTACAAAAATAACCGCACAGAACACAGAATTGTGGTTATAAAGAGTGGTAAGACGAAAAACAAGACTCTATTTTGGTTTTCGGCAAACGAAACCCCGGGGTACAAGCGGCATAAAGTTATTATTAGCCGTATATTCTGCCTCATACAGGAAGCACCAAGGCCAAAAAACACGCCCGTGTTAGGTATATGTAGATGGCTATCCCGCACGTCATTACGGCATCAATAAATGGTTTCTTCGTGTCTCTCTCTCTCTCTCTCTCTCTCTCTCTCTCTCTCTCTCTCTCTCTAACACTCTCTCTGTTGAGCGTTGCACGGGCTCTTGGGGTCGATTGACCGCGAAACCAGAGTGACATGTGTCAGGGATGTAGACCTCTTTGCAACGAAGACGGGAAACCAGTTCTGGTTTACGGTATGCCGATACTTTCCGGATAAGACACAGAGATGCAGTGGCTGGAAGAATGGGAGGAGAGAATGTTACATTGACCGCGATAAAAGAGGACAGCTAATGACGAAGGTCAGATGAATCTACCTTCTCTGAGAAGAACAGCTGAAAAGCAAGCCCACTGTTAGGGTAAGAAGCCCTTTAGCGTCTGGGGCTGCTGGCGTGTAGTGTCATCGTCGTCGTAATCATAGTGTCATGGAGTCACGGTACTAAAACGGGGATACTCGTTTACGCCTCTCGCTAGAACGTAAAGCGTACTAAAAAAACACCGGGGCACTCGTTTACGCCTCGCGCTTGAGAGCTTCGTGCTTCAAAGACAAGGGACTTTTACAGCAAAGCCGTATACCTCTTTCCCCCAACGGTTTCATCTCCATTGGCAAAAGCGCCAAGACTGCACTTATACGCGGCATGCTTCGCCCCTCCGAGAGGTTTGACGTCAGCGGAGATGCCCATGAAATTTTTTTCTTGCCTGACAAATCACGTGATACAGTTCTCAACGTAATTTTATAAGCAGTCTACACGCATCATTAAACGTTAGGGGGGCACCTAAGCATTTCCTTAATATGTTGGAATACTTCACCACAACTTCGCGTTTAGTTGCGAATGGTTATGTGCTTGTGGGTGTGTTGATGTTGCTGCAAATTGGAATTGGTGAGCCCACCATGACCCTCTGGTGGCTGCCGTTATGGTTACTAGTCGGCCCCCTGAATAAATATGGGATAACAGGGGTTGGCATGTTGCTGCACAGCCAGACTGGGCATCAGGTAAGGTAAACTACTTGGTCAATTGTATCTTGGGGAACAACGCGAACTAACAGGGACACAAAAAGAAAGAAGTGGACAGGACTAGCGCTGACTTTCAACTACACCAACTCGCCCAACTCGCCACCCTGCTACAGTTTGGTCAATTGTTGCGTAAGAATGATGGAACCTCACACTAACGCGTAAGACTTGAAGGTAGCGAAGCTGTAGGCAACAGTGGTGGGTTTCCTCTTTTTCACCTCACGGCTTTGTTTAAGCCTCGCTGCTGCACGACGAACCACAGCTGTATTCACATCTGTCTTCCATCGCACACGGCTCTGCGCCGCACGTGGCCTCCTGGCCTTCCTTCGTTGCGTGCGCTTATCGCTGCGGCGGCAGCCTCCTGGCCTTGAGGGGGAGGCCGTTAATGCGATCGAGAGCTGAAATAGGCAACTTCGGTAGTAAACTGTGGACTCAAGCAGCGCAGGACAGGAGTGGTGGAGGGGAATGGGAGATGCCTTCGTCTTGCAGTGAACCTGATGATGATGATGATGATGAGGGGGGAGGAGGAGGGGGAGGGGGAAGAGGAGGTGGAGGAGGAGAAGCAGCAGACACTTTATTAAAGTGAGAGGCCATGAGGCACTGAGGGGGGAATATAGATAATTGGGAAATGGTAAGGTCGCAGCTATAGTTCGAGTCCTGGGGTCCTATTTACAGAAAACGCACACAGTTATGTGAGTGTGCAGCATAAAAATGCACAATTCACAGAGTCTATGGTGTCGCGAGTAGCAGCAGCGTGTATGCATGATCGAACCGCTGTGGGCGGAATAAGGACGTCAAATGCGTTGCGTAATTTGAGATTTTACCGTAATTAGTCATATTTCCCCACCAGATTTCTTTAAACTGAACGATAGACTGATAGAGTTGTGATATATACGGCTTTTCTACAACCGGTAAAGAGAATAAAGAGAATGATAGTTGAGACCAGGCGAAGAAAGGCGGAAGCGGAGAAGAAGACCGTCACCACGAGCCCTAGCGCGATATATGAACATTCTAAATTTAGAACCTTGCACGTGTATCAAGGAGAGCGGTGGTGGTACGTTTTCTGAAAACATAGCATCTACTATCCAGCAAGACTATACCCCAGAACATTGTGCAGCAGAACATTGGGATTTAAACGTAAATAACTTTGGCAGTGGCATCTTGTAATATTGGGAACTGATTCCTGCTTTCCGTTGCACTTATGATTATAGCCTCCGCTGCATGTACCTTGGTATGGACAGTGCTACACGAAATGCCAAATGGCGCCCAACATAGTTGCGTAGACCGTTTCGAAGTCGGGTAGGTAAAGCAAGAGAGAACGTTGTGATCAACATTGCGAATGGAAACGAACATGTAATTTTCTACCTGACCCGGTAGTTCTCCGTCCATCGTTTTGCATATCACGGTTGCATGGACGTGCTAAAAAAAACAGGCTTACGATTCCTGAAGTACAGGGAAGGCAAAGGGTCCCAAACAGTCTGAAAATATACATGAACTCTGCAGAAACCACGCAGGGAACAGGGTTTGTGTTTTGTTTTTCTTCGGAAACAACACAAATGCGCACACTTACGCTTAAGAAAATCGCTTCGGGTACTTTGTCCCTACTCTGCACTCCACCCTCCGACGTTTTAAACGACCCGTTCAGCGTCCTTGCTATTGTAAGGCCGCTTAGAAGTTCCATCGCGTTTGTATTTTTTCTTTAATTTATACTCAAATAAATCCTGATAAGGAGAGAGTGAAAGTTAGCCCTACGTAGACTGATAGATGCATGTATCAAAACAGCTGAATTGTGGAAATGACACGCTATTCAATCCTCATTAACAATATAGGGTGTATTGCTTGTTGCTGCTGAGCCCGAGGACGCGGTTCGATTCCCGGCCGCGGCCACCGCTTTTCTGATGGAAAAGCAAAAGCGCCCGTGTTTACGAGATTTCGGCGCACGTTAAAGATCCCCAGGGGGTCAAAATTAACCGGGAAACCTCCATTACGGCGCGCCTCATCGCCACGTTGCGTCAGCGTGTTAAACCCTACAATCAATGAGTCGCCTGACAATCATCGCTATTCAGGGAAGTTTAGCACCAATTCGTAATTTTAAGGGCAGACCACTTTAGGCGCTCACTTTGTCGTCCTAGCTCGCTCTCTCGACCCAAGTATATAGAGCACCAAGGCGGAGTCCCGGGATAACGCTGTTGTTCACGGCGTACCCCAGAGGCTTCGAAAGCCAAGCGGTTTATATAGTCATAAGTGTTCGAAACTCGTGAAACGCTGGCGCTTGTCATATACATCTTCCCGTTGTTTAGCGCGAAGAAACTATAGGTACATTTGAGGAAAAATATACGTAATTAACCGGAAGCGCCCGCGTTCCCTTAGTTAAGGAAGCCAGTTGAGTTGGCTCTTACGATAGGAAACACAAAATGTGGCAGTGCAACGCCGGCACGTGCGGGGAGAAAAGCACAAAGAGAACAGAATTCCCGCTGGCGCAGTTTCAGGCAGGGGGCGCGCGAGCACTGCGAAGGCGGTAACTTTGAATTGTATGGGGTGGTCGCAGTAAGCGGATAAACGGCTGTACAGTCCATTATGATGAATCCATGCTCTCACTTCCGACAGCTTTCACATTGAGTGGAACCGCTTTCATTTTTTTGTGTGTCGCCTTCTGGAACTAGTCCGCTGAGGCATTCTTTCCAAACAAACGCTCTTCGCGTTACACAGTGGCAGCCTTGCGGGCGATATGGTGATCCTAAATCCTTCATTCTCAGCACGAGAAGGGATTGATCAACTTAGGGGAAAACGGAAAGCACGAACCCCACAGTGGAATACCACGGAAACAGCGGCCGGAAAAACTTGCTCCCAGTTTTCAGCTTAGAGGGAGCCCGAAGACAATGCTCATTCATGCTTGCTATATCAACTGTAGCAAGCGTTTTGACAATTTTCTCATATTTTTTCTGACTCCGTGGGACGCCATTTTCACACATATTCATTATGAAAAATAGCACAAGGAACACAGTGAAAAAAAAGAGGGGACGACGCCCAACGCTGAACTGGCAACTGAAAGTTTACTAGAAAGAAAACACGTATTTATACACAGAAACGTACTATCGCGCAAACAGATAACACGGGGATTGCATGTAATCAGTGCTGTTCCGTGTGGCAAATTTTCCATTTTCCGAGGAATTTTAGGCTGTAATTTTGGCCTAAAACGAAAAAGGGAATCTTGAATATATGCTGTGCGTCTTTGAGTATTCATGTGTAAGTGAGACTCTTCATATATTTTCATCCCACCTTCACCCCCATTTGGTGTAGCAAGTCGGGCGCCCAGCCCGGCTGACCTCACTTGCCCATTAAAGACGTTTCTCTCTCTCTCTGAATAGATTGAATAATTTCAGGAGTCGTGGAGTGAAAGGAAAAATTGTGGCAGCAAACCGGACCTCGCATCATTTATTACTGTGTTTTCTTTTAAAGCGTTCCCGTAGACATTTATTGGGCTTTATGTTCAAATACCATCAGTCATGTTCCCGCAACTTAAGGATAACTTTTGCGCACTCGAAACGGGGACGACAGAAAAAGATGACACGAACACAAGCGAGTTGTTAGTCTGCGCTTGTGTTCGTGTCATCTTTTTCTGTGTCCCCGTTTCGAGTGCGCAAAAGTTATCCTTAAGATGTCAAAAAACCAACTAGCCCGCCTATCCCTGTTATTACATGTTCCCGCAAGCCACAAGCATCCAAGACCACTTCCAATCGAGTTCATAAAAATGGAGGGAACATAGTGGAACGAGTGCTAGAACGAGCTAGTAAAGCGTGAAGCGGCGGCGGCTCAAAGGGTGAAGCCTGCTGAAATCTATTCCTGCACAATATACGAAAAATTGGAGCAGCTTCCAATAGTATTGCAAGGCTGGAAAAACAACAGAGCTGGCGGCACCCCTCCCTTCGTCGGAGACCCGGTTGTTGTGTCATCATCATAACCATCCGCAGCAGCAGCCCACTGTGTCCACTGCAGGACGAAACCCCCTCTCATCGACCTCCAACCGCTCCGAGTCCATTCGTTGCTCTGAAATTTCTTATTTTGTCCCTCCGTCGTGTTATTGGCCTTCTCTCGGTGTCCACTCTGCCACTCCCGTAGACCACCGATTGTCATTTCGCCTAATCACGTGGCCGGCCCAAGTCCATTTCTTCTTCTTTACTTGAATTATGATATCTTCTAGTCTAGTTTGTTCTCTGATCCGTCGAAGCTCATTTCCTGTCTCACAGTGGTACTCCGACCATTATTAGTTCCATGGCCCGTTGAGCCGACAAAAGTTTGCTTTAAAGTTGTTTAGTGAGGCGCGAAGTGTCCACTCCATATGTCATCACCTCACATTTAGTTCAGAACTTGCCGCTGAAAGTTCTCCATGACTGGCAGGCGCGGATCGTTCCGTTCGCAGGCTTGCACATCTCTCCAAAAGAGGGCCGCCTTACCACGCGCTAGAACCCGCGGGAATCTGCCGCGGTGGCTGAGTGGCTAAGCCGTTGTGGTGCTGAGCCCAGGACGCGGGTTGGATTCCCGTTCGCGGCGGCCGGTTTTCTGATGGAGGCCAAAAGAGAAAACGCGCGTGTGTTCGAAATTTCGGCGCACGTTAAAGATCCCCGGGTGGTCAAACTTAATCCGGAGCCGTCCCCTACGGCGCACCTCCTTGCCTGTGAAGTGTCGGTGCGTTAAACCGCACAGACAATCAATCAATTAGAACCCGCGGCAAAGTCCAGAGCCAACGCCCACGTTACGAACTGATAGGAAATGCAGCGTGCGCGGAATGCTATGGTAGCTCAATCGGGTAGACACCGGTAACATAACAAAAGGGTCGAAGGTTCGATTCCGACCACGGGAAGCGTTGTTTTAGATGCGACTGCATCTCATTCACTCGCCTTGTCTCTCCATACGGCGTTGTTGTCCGTCCACACCCCTCCCCCATTCTCCTCTCCGCGCGAGCTGCGCTCTCCACCGCTCACCCCCTCTCCTCTCCGATAGCGAACACTCTCTCGCGAGGGGCATTGGATTGGATTCGATTGGCTTGGCTTGGATTGGATTGGCTTTGGATTGGATTGGATTAAAGTGGATTGTATTGGATTGTGTTGCGTCATAGCCGCGCCACGTTGCGTCATAGCCGCGGCAGGGGGTTCACGGCACTTTTCACGCGATGGGAGAATCAACCTAACGGAAACAACAACGGAACCCCCTATGCGTCGCATCTACACAGGGGTTCCCGCGAGGGGAGGTGGGAGAAATTTTTGCTTTCCAATTGGCTGCACATGTTACTGTTCCCCGTCTACGTTAACCCGTACCCCCCGGTCGTTTGGGGCGGCCCAGTAGTTAGGTTGTCGGTTACACGGCGTAAAGGTCCCGGGTTTGACTGCCGGGACCTCCCTCACGACATTTGTTTTTCCTGATGCTTCGGAGTTTTCTGTTTTTTGTCGGACTAAGCCGCTATGATATTACCACGAATTTCAGGCACAGCGGGGTTAAAAGAAATCCGAACAACGGAGCACACAGCCTCCCACGCAGGCCGCACCGTCCGGCTGCACTGTCAGTAAACTGTGCGCATGCGTAGTTCTTCCAGAGCGTTTGAGAGTGTGCCCCACTGTTAGGGGAAGTGCTTGACAAAAAGCGACGCCGGTAATTCATTTGGAGACGTTTTTCTATGCCCTGTTGCCACTGAGCATCCTGTTATCTTATACATTCGGGAGCCCATAGAGTTTCTTAGTAAGAATACTAGAGAGAAAACTGCACCTGGTAATCCATGTCGTCGTGGGGGTTTATGAGAAGACCCCCCATTGTGGCTTGGGCTTGGCATGATAAGTGGATTCTTAAACGTTTTTTTATGATTTGCTTTCTTCACTATGCATTAACACATCTACGAGCTACGAGGAAGCCGAAATCCTCACTGTTCTGTGGTAGCCGTGCTCGATGAAACAGGCAGGCCGTGCGTGATCGCGCCTGACGTCGGTCATGCCGCATTCGAAGTATGTATGACTGAGCGGGTAATATGCCGCCGCGAAAGTTGTAGCTGGCGAAAAAAAAAACAAAAAACAAAACGTACTTCGACGAAGACACGATACGACAGATACGAGCGTCTCTACCTGTCCTAGGTTGTTTTCATCGGCGACTGTTTAACGCCACGTTTTCTTTTGTCTTCAAATATGAACCAACTCGCTCAGCAACAAGTTTTGTTAAGCTGTAGCTGACGGTCGGTGTACCGGTTCACCACGAAGATGACGTTTTCATAGGCACGCTCAAAAAGCTTGCCAAGCTCTTCACACAACTTATTATCTGAAATAATGGTAAAATTAATAAAATAAGTCTGTAATGAGTTTCCCCCGAAATATTGACATTGTTGTTGTCTACCAGCTTCACCTGCAGAATAGTCGGCACAGCCATTCCTGCGAAAATACACTTCACTTTCTATTGCTTTAACTTTAAAACCGCCTGTTTTGTTTTCCAATTATCTAATAACACACCATTCTTTGCATTTTTTGTGGTACTGTGCTCGAATCTACGGCCACAAAAGTGTTTCAATCCAAGCCAATGAAGAAACTAAGGCGAGCGCATGACGTAATGGCGGTCCATGGCTACACAGACGGCCTTGATGTGAGCCGCATAGACGCTAGCACCAGATTCCTCTCTATTGTATACGGCACGAAACTCCAGGCGGGAGTCAAGCGCGCAGCAGTCTGATTGCAGCTAGCGTGATGCCCTTCAACGATAACCCTGCTCAGTGGCGACGCAGCGTGAAAAGGCGCCTCAAAAATAAACGACTGCGTTGTTTCTTGATCATGCCTTCCCATAAATGTAGGCCCTGCTCTCAAACGCTCTCGAAGAAGTGCGCATGCGTGCGCGCAGTTTACTGACTTTGCAGCCAGATGGTGCAGCATGCGTCGTAGGCTGTGCGCTCCGTTCGCATTTCTTTTAATCCCCCCTGTACGTGCGCCTTTGCCGGCGTACCGCCAACAAGTGTTACCGGCTGCAGAGGTTAGCCCAGAGGTGAGCTAAAATGACCTACATTAACCAATTATATCTTGTTCGTTTTCACAAGCGGGCACGCCTCACATCTTTTGTATGTAAAGTAAGCATACTGTTTGGTAGAAAACGTGAAATTCATAGTCAAACGCTGCGGAGAGGCAGATGTAGTGAAATATAGTTCACGCTGTGAAGCTCTGATTGTCTGAACGACATCTGCGTCGGGAAGGTACGTAACGTAAAAATAGGTGGGGCTGGCTAACGTCCAAAACTGAACAGGAATCCACGTAAAGATCTATCAGCTGCAGAAAGAAACGCAGAGAATTTCGGAGGGAATTCTTGAGACACTTGCAGTTGGGGAAAGAGCTAAAAATAGGGAATTTCGGAACCTACAAATGGGCATTTTTATTCCCAGTACGGAACATCACTGGTGGCAATATTCTGCGCAAAATCAGTTAACCGACCGAAAGAACTGTCTTCTGTATGCCCATCCGGTTATCCATTCTTACTTTTTTCTCATTCATTAACTTATGGTCATACACTCTAGGAGTACGTACATTTGACCGCAGGTGCCGCACCGAAATAAGCCTTGTGGCGCTACAAACCTCACTAAACTAACAACAGTCCCGAAAAGAAAGTACAAAGAAGGAAGACTGAACTTTGTTCGGGTGGACACTGCACTGAATTTGTCTCAGTATTTTGTTCCTTGCATTAAGAGGGCTCCCTTTAGCAGGAGTCCATGACGTTGTACATAACGCAGGGTGCATAGGATGGTGGATGCCATGTACAACGCCTCCAGAGCCTTTGTTAAGACGTGCAATGCAGCTGTTAGCCCAGGAAATCAATAAGAATTGCACTTACGCGTGTCTGGTAAATAAACTTGGCTTTTGTAGCGTGAGCTACACTGGATGAGCTTGAGCAGTTTCGCTCGGCTCCTGGAGAGCCGTGCTGCGCATGCGCTAGGAGCAGTGACGTCTCACGGCGCACAGCTGGCGTGCCGGAGCCGCCGCCGCAGCCGCGACTGGATTGGATTAAATTGGATTGGATTGGACTGGACTGGAAATCGTTCTAGCAGCAGTAAGCATGATAATCAGCTAATCCTAGACAACCAGGAAACCTAGGAATAACCAGCTGAACCTTAGCTCACGCTACGTATATCCTGGCATAGCCGAGCTAAGCCACCGATAATTTTCTTTTACTTGATTTGATGGCATGAAACAAACAAAAAAAACACACAAGATTGCAGATTCGTTATTCCGTCAATCAATCTCGGAAGACAACCCGCGTCAGTACTGCAACTGCTCCCGACGAGGAGCAACCTAGTTTCAAGTGGTGATGGAATTTCTTATTGTCCTAAGAATGGCGCTGGGTGGTATGAAGCAGCCAAAGCCTTTCCGGTCTCACCGGTTACCTACAATATTTGATTCATTCAACCGGACAAGCCAACGCGGAGACTGCGATAAGTGTTGAGCAAAATCAGCCATTTTCTTTTTCTTTTTTCGTGCGGACGATAGCATGCGAATCACTTGCATTAACGTTCATCAGCCTTTGCGTATCCTTTCGTAACGGTCTTGCCCGGCAATAGAGACTTATTTTGCTTTCGAATAAAACCAAACACTACGAAATATTTCACCCTCCGCGAAAGGAGGGGGGCCCTCCACCGCCTGTACCGATGAAAAGGATTCTCAACGTTTCAGTTTGATTCCTTCAACCAACGCCAAAAAAAAAAAATCTATATATAACTGACTAACTTACTGACCTCGTCCCATCGGTGAAAGGGCGTCACACACGATGTTGTTTCGGTAGCTTTTAAAAATCCACACGTGCGCCCGTGGTTGATTAAAAAGATGTTTCACTTTTATCCCTGGATTCTATTTCTTAACAAAATCGATTCGGGATTTTCCATTACGCTGCCTGAGAATCGGCTCCATGCCGTTTCTCCACTGTAACGAGACAAAAGCTCCACTTTCACCGTTGCCCCCAAAGCCCAGTGCGTGCCGCACATGTCGCAAGAAGGATGCAGCCACAGTACAAGCCTGCTTTTTTCGGGACGCAGCGGTCAGCTCCGCCTTTCTTTCCTCTGCAACTCCGAGAATGCCATTGCGCAATCAGCGACACAATTAAACCTTGCCATGAACGGGTGTTCTTTGGAGCCGAACTTCTGAGAACTAGGCCTCAACCCGCGAGCAAAAGGCCAAACTCAGAAGGAGCGATGCATCGCACACAAAGTGAAGCGGTATGGAGCTCTATTCTGGAGATTACTGGGTCCCGCGGCATGTGATAAGTACGGGAAGCTTGAGGGATTTGAAACTGCTCGTTTTAGACGTCCCCTCGAAGCGATTACCACTTTCTGGGAATACTCTCACCACCCGGGCTTGTTTGTTTGTAATCTGAGATTTTACTCGCAGATTTACATTCAACGAGCACGTGGAGTTTGTTCATGCTAAATTAAGCCAGAGTTGAAAGCTTTTCACTGGAACTATCGCCTTCGCTTTCTCTGAAATTTTGCAAAGCCCGGCGAGGTCTGTCAAGGAGGACACACACAACACACACACACACACACACACACACACACACACACACACACACACAAATATAATATATATATATATAATATATATATATATATATATATATATATATATATATATATATATATAATTGTAGTATATATATATAAAGCAAAGGGGAGAATGCGGTAGGTCATAGAACGACATGAAGACTTTTTTGAGTCAGAAAGAAAGTGGTGAAAAAATGCCCGCCGGGTGGGATCCGGACCCGGTGATCCGACACCGGTATTCTGGAGGTCGTTGGTTCGGATCCCACCCAGCGGGCATTTTTTCACCACTTTCTCACTCAAAAAATTGTTCATCTCTACCGTATTACCCCCTTTGCTTTCCGAGGTTTTCTTCACTGCCAACTCTTATTCTGTCTTAATGGACCGAGCCCCTCATTTCCCATTTTTGATTCGCTATTATATATATTATATATATATAAGGGTTTGCAAATGAGGGGCTCGTTAGGAAATACAGAAAGAAATACCGGCAGTCTACAACGCCAAAGAAGGCATAGGGGAATTGTTAGACTATTTTTTACCGTTAGTAACGTTACATTTTTTTATTAATTACCTGAGATAGAAAGAAAGAAAAACGCGCGCCCAGAGTGGGGACCGAACCACGCCTTTCGATCGTGGGCGTGGGATCGAAAGGCGTGGGTTCGGTCCCCACTCTGGGCGCCTGTTTTTCCTTCTTTCTTTCTCACGTAATTAATAAAAAATGTAACGTCACTGACGGTAAAAAATAGTCTAACCATTCCCCTATGCCGTCTTAGGCGTTGTAGACTGCCGCATTTATTTCTGTATATATTATATATATTTATATATATATATTGCAGAAATAAGAGTTGGCAGTCAAGAAAACCTCGGGAAATCAAAGGGGAGGACGTGGTAGGTCATTGAAAGAGATAAGGAATTTCGAAAGAAAGAAAGTGGAGAAAAAAAAATGCCCGCCAGGTGGGATCCGAACCCACCTGGCGGACATGGTTCCTCCACTTTCTTTCTTTCCAAATTCCTTATCTGTTTCATGACCTGCCATATCCTCCCCTTTGCTTTCCGAGGTTTTCTTGACTGCCAACTCTTATTTCTGTCTTATTTTCAACGAGCCCCTCATTTCCCATTCTGATTCGCTATATATATATAATTAATGAATATAGATATTATTATAATATATATATATATTAATATATATAATAATCTGTGTGTGTGTGTGTGTGTGTGGTGCTGTGTGTGGTGTGTGTGTGTTCTAAGATGGGTTTATTTCCGAAAGAAATGCAGCAGGATGCTGAGCGAAGGCAGTCCAAAGCAAGTGGGGCACACGGCTGGCTCTTTCGCGCTCTTCTCGCGGTCCCGCTGATGATGATCCCTGTCCGGTTCACTGGTTCTTCATCTTCCTTGTCGCTATTTTACCATGGCCAATCTCCTTAAAGGTAGGAGATAGTTAATATAGAACTGTTGACAGCTGTTACCAGAACGTACCTAGAACGGATGGCTTGTCTGACGGCTTCGGTGTACTTATATCCCTTCCGCAATACAATATATATATCAGTCTGCAGCAAATTAAAGCCTTCAGGATGTGCGCTGGAAGGACGTGTTCCTTTTCGGGACATATAAGTACTCCGGTGATAAGCAAAAGCTATAGAGTTAAAATCCACTAAGGAAATCAATTAGGCTGATAAATATAATGGCAACGAACATTTTTCACGAACTTCAGTGTGCCTGCAAAGGCATTCATCATTTTTTTTCCGAGCTATGTTGATGATTTCAAGACCCGCACGCAAAACACGGTAGGCTTTTTTATCATAACCTCGATATAAATCATTCATCGTAAGCGAGTAGGTGTTAAAAATTGGATGAACATATTTGCTTAACGAATTTTAGGCACCTGAATCCCTGATAAGATAGTTCGCACCCGACCTACCTTTATGATACCGCTGTTGACACACATGCACACCTGGTACACTCCACCATCTCACCTGCACTTGGTCTACTTTTGTTACTTTTGTTGAATGTCGCCCCTCCCTTTAACGAGCATAGAAATTCTTCCCACGATACCTAGGCACCCCTTCCCCTTAATACAGCATCCTCACACCTCATAATGTAGCTATTTATTCAATAAAACAGCATGGCACGAGGGCTGTGAATTCTATGTCTGCAGTGTATAAAACGCTACCGTTTGAAGACTGAAAACAGAAAACTCAACGAAGTTCATCCTTCTCTCCTTGCATTTTCCCTCTTTCCTAATCCTTATATCCCGCAACTGGGATAGCTTTTCTGATATTAATTTTTCTATCACCCGCCATTTAACATATCGAACTGGTATTTGTTTAGATAGGCAACTTACTCAGCTATCTAAACACTGTTCTATCACATTTTTAATGACACCTTTCCAGTAGAGGCAAGCAGTATGTCGGGAAAACACTTTGTTTTTGCACATTCGTAAATAACCACACAGGCAATTGATATCTACCATTCGTTTTTGGGTGCACATGCTGCCATTTATTTGCGCAAAAACCAATTTTTGGATTTTGTCCTAAAGTGCAGGTAAGAAGGAGAGCGAGATTTTTTATTCTGCATCCATTTGGACGTAAAAATTATTAGAGTTTTCCCGCGTTCGCTTAGCAGTCGCCATCTGTTGATACCTTCGGCAACTAAACCGGCTCCTGCGGGAGCCGGTGTAATATATCATAAATGTGAAAGAGAAGATGTACCGTTAAAAGCTCAAAGGTTAGCGCTCGGCATCTGTTGGGACTTCCTGCAACCGGCACACCTCCCGTTGGGAGCCCATGTTAGGTAGCACTTCCCACGAGGAAGAATACCCCTTACCCAGTCGTCCTCCATCGTGTGTTCCCAGCGCAATCACCTGCCGAATTCAAGTTGTGTTTAAAACCTGGCACTCTTCCTCATATCATATTAAGAGTGGAAGCAAACTAAGCTCCTTCTTCTTCTATTCTATTCACTTTTCCCACCATTTAGCTGTGGGACAACCTGGTGACTAGAAGCGATCTGGATGTCCAGACAATACTTCCTCCATAGCGATGGCTGCCCGCTCATCACATGGCTTTCTGAAATTGGGAACCACTCCCACTTCGCCGGCTCAATAAAACTTTTTTCAATCAGTGACTCACTCGTTCGAGCGAACCATCTTGGTGCAGTTTGTTTAGCGAGAGTTGAAGTAAAACATGAGTGCCAGTCGTTTCACATTACCACGACGCGCCGACAGTTGGCGCCCATGTACTGATAGCAGGCAGGAGCTCCCGAGTCTGTTCCACTTCCCAAAGAACTAGCCTAATATGACGACTAAAAAATTAACGAACTTGTGTTATACCCATTGCTGTTTTTAATATAACGGCCCACCGGGGCACCGCCGGGTACTACCGCTAGTCATTAATAAAAACGAGAAGGAAAAGTCGCCCAAGAGCCGCCCTGTGGGACGCCCGAAAGCGGTGACGAAGCCACAGAACATGCGCCGAACGGTTACGCCCTGTTGCCTGTAGGAAAGGTATGACTTAATCCATGCCACTAACGTTTCATTCTTCCAAATAGCCGTCAATTTACTGAGTGTTTTAAATGCAGAGCATTTCTTTAACTCACAATGTCACCCGTCCGTTGGCGATCGGCCTGCCGCAGCCAGCCAGCACGTGCGCCCCTCCCCCACTCCTCCTCGCTCTCAACAACAGGTGCGGGCGCGCATGCGCGTGCTCCGGCGCTGAAAGAGGCGTTGCAGCAGCAGGTGCTACCTCCTCTCCCTCTACTGCGCGCGCTACGAATATAAAGCGGGTATCGGCGCGGCTTACTCCATTCTACTCCTGCGCTCTGTTCTGCTTAAAGAAAAGAAAGAATAATAATAAAGCTCCAACCGATTGCCCCGCAGAGAAGGTGGGGTGCAAACGATGGCAATAAATAACCACGTTACTTACTTACGTCTCTCGTCTCTCTCTCTCACTCTCTCTCTCTCTTCTCGCAACCCAACTACCCAACCCCTACGACAACAACTACAACTACCACCGCCAACTACCACAACCTTCGCCACGTGACCACCCCCAATTCTCTGCATTTACTCGTGCCCCTCGCGCGGGGGCATGCGACGGAGGCTTTTTTTAACTGCGACACACGTCCAAACGCCTTCTCCAAATGTAAGAATATGATGTCCACTTGCCCCTCTTGGTCCAGTGTTGCAGCGAAGTCGTGAACCATTTCCAGTAGCTGAGTTACAGTGGACCGTCCCCGGCGGAAGCTTATGAAAGCTTATGAAAGCACTGGTAGTGGAGCATCCGATAAACTACGAGCGAAACCGCGGGAATCGAGCGCAGCGCGCCAGCAATATTCAGCGCGCTGTATTGGGGCGCTTACGTTGATAAAGTACGGCTTGTGCTATCTTCCGCATGCAGCACCATCTGAAGTCGATCTGCAATACTCATCTGCTAGTATAAACTAGATATCCCCACTACTACTTTGAAATCCCCTGCCTGGCTGTTGGCGACGCCCGGCGCGGGGCGGTCCGTTTATTCCCGTGTTATGTTCTTTCACTGAATTATGTTTGCTACATGGCTGGAAGGTAGACCAAGTGCAGGGTTCCCTGCATAGAGTTTCGTAGTAAGAATACTAGAGCGGAAACTGCGCCTCGTAAGCCACGTCGTCGTGGGGGTTCATGGGAAGACCCCCCCCTCCTGGCTTGGGCTTGCCATGACAATTGGATTCTTAAGCGGTTTTCGGGATTTGATTTCTCCACTATGCATTAACACGTTTATGAGCTACAAGGAAGCCGAAATCCTCCCTGTTCTGTGGTAGATATGTTCGGTGAAACAGCAGGCAGTGCGTGATCGCACCTGACGTTGCTTATGCTGCAGTCGAAGGACGTATGACTGGTCGGGTAATATGCCGCCGCGAAATCTGTAGCCGACGAAAAGAAGAAACAAAACGTACTTCGACGAAGGCATGATACGAAAGATACGGGCGCTTGTATGCGTCTTCTTGTCGTAGTCCACGACTGTTTAACGCCAAGTTTTCCGTTTTCTTGTTAAACTAGCTGGCGGGCGGTGCACCGGTTAACCACGAAGGCGTCGTTTTTATACGCCCGCTCAAAAAACTTTCCAAACTCTTCAAACAACCTATTGTTTGAAATAATGGCAAAATTATTAAAATCAGAGTCTCTAGTGAGTTTCCCCCCCCCCCCCCCAATGTTAACATTGTTCGTAACTACAGCCTTGGCCTGAGAAATACCAGGCACAACCCTTTTGGCAAAAATACGCTCTACTTCCTTTTTCCTTAGTTTTAAAACAGCCTGTTTTTATTTTACACTTAAATTACATAATTGCACACTATTCTTCGCGTTTTTGTGGCGCTTTGTTTGAATTTGCGGTCACTAAAACGTTTCAATGCAAGCCAATGATGGAATTGAGTCGAGCGCAATGCATAATTGCTGTCCATGATGACATGACACCCGCCGCGGTTTCTCAGTGTCTAAGGCGTTGCGCTGCTCAGCACGAGGTCGCGGGGTTCGATTCCCGGCCGCGGCGGCCGCTTTTCTGATGGAGGCGAAACGCAAAAACGCCCGTGTGTACGAGATTTTGGCGCACGATAAAGATCCCCAGGTGGTCAAAATTATTCCGGAGCCCTCGACTACGGCGCGCCTCATCGCCTGCGTTGCGTCGGCGCGTTAAACCCTACAATCAATCAATCAATGTCCATGATGACACAGGCGGCCTTGATGTAATCCGCATAGACGCTAGCGCCAAGTTACTCTCTACTGTATATTTTAAGAAACTGTATGGTTCACTGTAGCGAACGGAACGCGCCCTGCTTCCGAACATCAAATATGGTTTTTGTTTATGGCTTGGTTGAGTGTGCACGGCGGGCGCTTATCAGCGATCCTCCCGTGTCAACAGCGTGTTTGAGCACTGGCGAGTGCGTTTTAGGCGTTGAATTTGTCTCGTTTGTCATCGACTGTGCTTCACGGTGTATGAAGAAGGCTCCCGTGGGAAAATCGTGTCGCCTGGCCCTCTCTTACCGGCTTGGACAAGAGTGAACTCCAGTTCAAACCGAACACCCCCGCGACTGGCGCACCATTGGCTGACAGTGGCCTGGGGACTTTATTTTTGTTTTGTGCTAAGTTCTTGTCTCTGCTAGCGGGCATTAAATGATGGCTTCGGGGCTACGGCACTTCGCCCACACAAAGTGCACGCGACGCCCATGGCGGCCGCTGCTGCGGCGTGGTTAATTTTTATGGTCGTTGTAGCAGCCATATCTGTACCCCTATAGGTTTGTTACATGAAGGAGGAATTTCGAGCTCATTTTTATCTCTCAAAAAGTGCTGTGCATTGGTTGTGCTGTTATCTGGCGACAGAACCCCGTTTGCGACGACTTAGAGGCGGCTTTCGCTCCATGGCCGTCGAGAAGCAAGCGTGTGCGCTGCGGGTCTACGCGACGGGCAGCTTCTACAGAAGCGTTGGTGGCGACCCGGTGTGTGCGCATTATGATCGCTGCAGACGTGCTGCCATGACCTCGCCTTTCTTTTAAATGGTTTGGCGGACGTGGCTTCCGCAGGTTCCAACCGCGCGTCTATCCGTCTGCAGCCGAAGCGTGCGCTTCAGCTATCGTCTGCTCGCAGAACAGTTTCGAACGAGACGTTGCTTGACCGTGCGTTTTGTTTATCATCAGCGATGTAGACAGACTGCTTCGAGGGGTTGCGTGACGGGCCTTTTTTGTAAAAAGGTTACTGGCAGGACGCCTTACACATATCACACATACTGTCGACGCACCGATAGCCGGTTGAGGTGGTTTATTCACAGGGGTGAAGTCGATAGGAACGCAGGTACGAGCGTTGAGATACCCCAGTTCGTTTCCCGCGCATGCTGTTGTTGTTGTTGTTGTTCCTTCACAAAATGGCGCATACCCAATCAGGGGATAGTCAGACATCAGTCGCTAATTCGAATGAGATTGCTGCCTAGGTGGATGATTCGAGGAAAGTTATAAAATTTTTGAAGCTTTTTTTCTTCTTGTTTTTGAGGAATCGAGATTGGAAATTAGTCAATACTGAAACAAAATAAATAAAGAAAGAAAGAAAGAAAGAAAAAAAGAAAGAAGAAGAAGAAGAAGGAGGAGGAGGAGGAGGAGGAGGAGGAGGAGGAGGAGGAGGAGGAGGAGGAGGAGGAAGAGGATGAGGAGGAGAGTAATAATAATATTACAAAAAAAAGCGACAATGGATACGTTTGGAGGGCTCTGGTGAGGTTCCAGAATAAGATACGAATTAGGTTGTGAATCTTTTGGAATTTTCTATGAAGCGCAGAAGAGCAGAACAAACGTCCCGGCGGCCATATCCAGTTTCTGAAGCCCCAAATGATAAAAGAGCGGCACTGATAATGACAACCCCAGGCGATGAAGCGGCACCTCAAGGAGCTGACGTCTGAGGCTTGAAAATCGTCGACAGGACAAAAGGAAATGGTCGACAGACTCTTCTTCATTACAGTAACTGCACATGGCAGACTGCGCCAGACGAGACCTGTGGAGGTATCTATTCAACTGGGGCACACGACATCGAAGGCTCGTTACTATCACCTCCAGGTTGCGTGAGGGGCACCAATTCGGTTTCCAGGAGAATTTTAGATGACAAAAATCTCGCAACGACAATAGGACTGGTTCGTGCTGCCTTTGCAGTTTCAACAATCTACGGAACCTTGCGGCGGCTAATAGAGGCGTAGTCTCAATGACATCGACAACAGGCCCGGAGAGTGCTACCCTTGCCAGAGAATCTGCGGTTTCATTAAAGGTGATTCCCGCATGCCCAGGGACCCAAAGAAGGTCAATTTCATTAATATGAGGTGGCAGAAGGGATCGAAACGTCGGTAGAAGAGGTGAGTCTTTCGGAGAAGAAAGGGCTAAGCCTAGGGATAGGGAATCTGTAATTATGAGTGGAGACGATACCGATATGTCAAGCTTTCGTAGTGCCAACACGATTGCCAAGAATTCCGCATAGAATATTTGGGTAAAATCCACCAGACGAACCGAAAAGTACCAATTTAGGGAAGGCGAAACTATACCTATTCCGGATTTTTCATCTCGTTGAGAAGCATCTGTATAAATGATAGTATCTTGCTGAACTGAGGCCAAATGATCTTCTAGGATACCATTGAGCAGTCTGGCAGGTAGCATTTTAGCATTTTGGGGAAAGATATTCCGGAAGTTGACCGTTATCGTATGACCCCTATCAAGAGATGGAAGTATGTTATTGAGCGCAACCCCTAATGGAGACGCCAAGCTTTGTGCCAGAGTAACTTGCGGTCGATAGCACCTGGGGGTTATTTGGCGCATATCCGTGCGTCTGGAATGGGCATAACCGTACCTTCCTTTTCCACGTGGTTGATGCTGCTACGGCACATGCCCAGATGGCTGGATGGCCTGTTGCATCTATTCTTTATCATCGCTACAATACAATCAGCGACGCGTGTCTATTCTTAGAGGCGATCTTTAGACATTTCAACGGGTTTTGTTCAGCGTCACCGTCGTATGGCAGGAAGCAGAACATGGAAAGCGAGTAAAGGGTAGAGCTAACAATTAGAGTAACCGCGTTACGCCAGAGGGAGGGTAAGCGGGAGTGGGGAGTGCGCGTAAGAAGAGAGGGTAATGAGGAGATTGAACTCTCTGAAAAATAAAAAAGAAAATGACTGTGGCGAGCTTGGTCGAACAAGAGCGGTGAAAAGCAAAATGAAATAAAGTAAACAAATCTGAAAAGTTGTTGTTCCTTCCTGCATAACACACGGCCACTTGGGGGATCGGTACGCAATTGGGAGCTTTGAGGAACCAATGTGCCCGGTTCGCAAAATTCAAAACACTGTGAATTTGGAAAGTAACAGTTGTAGAAAAGTGCGTGCAGTGTGAAGCCTGAACGTGATATCACGGGAATATGACAGGTGCTCACAACCCTCGCAGAACCCCTATTCTACGGCTTTTCTACGGCCTTTGTGACGTAAGGCCGTGCTCAGAGTGTTGCCGCAACTGTCTTAATAACTTTAAAGAATGACGCCATTTAAATTCTCGGCCAACCGAAATACATGCGTGACACGCCGTTTTTTTTTTTTTTTTGACGTCCATAGCTTACGATATGGCTTTTGCGTCGGTAGTCTAGAAAAGAAACTGCCACAAACACGTAATAGCAGAAAAGAAGCCGTTTGAAGTAACTCGTGCCAAAAACAAAAAAACAAAAGCGAGGAAGAAGACCCAAGTACAATGTATCAGAAAAGAAGTTGTCAATACGTATCGCCACGATTTCGCCCTAAAAGCACGTAAGCAGACTGGAGTGGTCCTATGACATTTTGTGTGAAAAAGCGGAGAGTTTCGATAACGTAATACGAGCAGCAACTGTTTTGAATGTAGCGCGCTTCCATCACCCGAAGTTTTTTTCTTTGCCAGTCGGCCATCACCCCCCCCCCCCCGTATTTTTTGTAAGCCATGGGATACAGAGCACAAAATGACACTCGACCACTCTGCCCCCCCCCCCTTCCCCTTCATATAAAAAATGTGCCCGCCCCTCACCCCAATACAAATTTCCACCAACGATAGTTCTGGGTTGTTTAATTGCGTCGCACATACGCAGGTTGCGTGCGTGCCCTAAGTAGAGATCAAGGGTATATAATGCTTGCTCGGTTTGTGTGCTTCAGTTCTAAGAGACGAAATAACGCATAGTGATGCTGTAATCAAGACATTTGAATTTTATTCCAGGATAAACCTAAAACAACTTACCACACTGTACAAAATCAGCGCGTATGCAAATAGAAGAAAGAGAGAGAAAGCTCTTTATTAGAGGAAAGCAGAGAGGTCTGCCGGCATGTTGACGCCGACATGCTACTCTGCGGGGTACGGGAGGAGGGAAAAAAAGTTGCAATAGGAAGAAAGGTGGAAGAGAGAGAAGATAGGAGAAAATAAAAGAAGTGAAAAAAAAAAAAAGGAGGAAGCGTGTGCGTTGGGGTCCGTCAGTGCGACACGTGAAAAGTCTATGGGCGGTTGTACAGTGCAAGAATGGTCTGGTCCTATATCAGCTCAGCGACGCCGATGTCATTGAGATATTCAAATAATGCGGTTAGCACTTTACGCTGAGAGGAGGGAGATGGCCATGGTCCCAGAAGTGCTTTTAAAGTCAAGGAACTGTGGTTGAGGCACTCGATCTTCTGTGCGAGGTTGTTTCTTGCTTGATAGTATGTAGGACACTCCAGTAAAATGTGCTCGACGGTTTCTGGTGAACCGCAGTTGTCACAATAGGGGTTCGAGGTTAGGCCAAGGCGATAGCGGTAGGTATGTGTTAGCGCCACGTTGAGACGTAAGCGATGGAGCAAAGTCTCTAGCCGACGTGGAAGTCGCTCCGGTAACCTCAGTGCCAAAGTTGGGTCGACATGATGCAGGAATGGGTGCTGGTTTTCCGGGAGAGACCAGAAGGTGCTTCTTTCCCTGAAAACAAGCTCCTTTGCTAGCCTAGAGGCATCGTGCTTCGTGAAGAAAATGTTCCTCACGTTCCGCAGTTGCAATCCTCTCTTGGCAGCCTCATCTGCTTTTTCATTGCCTATGATGCCGCAGTGGGCAGGGATCCACTGCAGTATCACGCGGTGTCCGGCGACACAAACTAGATGATTTAGGTAAGAGACATCGCGGGATATATGTTCATGAATGCTGAAGCAGCTGGCACGTCGAAGAGTTTGCAGTGCTGCCTTCGAATCCGTAAAGATTACCCACTGTGCTGGCTGCTGGCGGAGAATGTAGCGAAGTGCTTGTTTGATGGCATGAAGCTCAGCAGATGTAGATGATGTTGGGCGCTCAAGACGGTATGAGAGCGCTTGCCGGTGGATGTAATGAAGAGCCCACAAGAACTGCAGTCAGGCGTAGATGATCCATCAGTAAAAATGTGGGTCATACGAGAGTATGCAAATAAGTACAAAATGTTTACGGCACTACACGCACTATGATTTTCTTTACACGCAGAAAAATTGACTTTGCCGTGCCACATAGCATTATGAGCAATGAAAGCCTCAACAGCAGCATTGCTTTGAAACAAGTGAAAAGAACTAGGCACTACATCTTGACGCAGAAAACTGGACCGCAGAAATGCCGATTCACGAAAGTGCAGCGAGCACACCACTCTGAACCGCCGCTGTCACGGCGTCTTATCAAGTAGACATGCATAAGATTCACGCCTGCAATTTCCTTGTTGCATTGTTTAGGCAGGTGTCGCAACAGATAAGTAAAAACAAAAAAAATGTGTTAATGCAAAAGAAAGCGACGACAGCAATTAAAAACACATAGCAGGAAAAATCTGGCAGCAGCGCAGCACGGAGCAGCACAGCACAGTACTGCGATGAAAATATTGCTTGCTCATACAAGCGCGGGAAGCAACGATCACTACAAGCGTTGTAATGCAATAGAGAAGGCACAGAGATAGCAAGTTAAAGCAAATCGTTTGAATCCGAGTGGCGCACAATATTTGCGCTGTTTCAATACGCTGAGAAGTGCTCTGAGCCATCCTGAGGTGAAATCAAGAGATAACTGTGAAATAACAAAGCTTTAGACCCATTTTTTTTCTAAGCACCACCCCGTCCCCTTACACAACCCCCCGTGCACGCATTAACAGTGCTATAGTTTCGCGTTACCTGCGGGAATGAGAGGAAAATGGTGCAGTGAAACGCCAAGCGTACGGGAATTTCTCTTTCATCCTTGTACTATCTTGATCACAGTTGGGGTGAACACTTGAACGCGTGTCATTCCGTGCGCGCCGCGAGCCGTCTGTCGGCGTTACAGGTAACTTCTCGCGCATGCGCAGTTCGTTTGCAACGAGGGTATAAGTTCATCGCGCGCATTACGTCACCAAGACGTCCGCTTGTCGTCTGCTCTCCACTCTGCGTGAGCCAAGCATCCCGCTGCATTTTAAAACTATTGTTAGCCCGTTGCTTTCCTTTTCTTTCTGCTAGTTCCCGCTAGATTGGGAAGTTTTAAGAGCCGATCCCGGAATTGTGTCGGCTCTTTACGAGTCGCTTCCTTCCCATATTTCTGCGGTTATTGCGGCCGGCGGAGAAATGATACGCTACGAATCAGTGCGGCCTTTGCTAAAAAATAACACTTTTCTTGGAAGAAACAGATCCAGGAAAAGATCGGTTGTTTTCTCCTTGCTTGCAGCCAATGAAATTGTTCATCTTTTACCAGCAACACTCACTCCGTGTACTGTTTATTACGATGAAACTAGCGAGTTGTTCAGCGCGGCCGGCTAGAAATAGTTTCACAACGCAACGGATTGCTCGGGTCACGCAACCAAAAAGCGGAGAGCAGACGACATTCGGCATAGCAGACGACAAGCTGGCGTCTTGGTGACGTAATGCGCGCGATGAACACATAGCTTCGTTGCAAACATCGAGTTCCATACTAATATACACTAGAGGGAAATCTGGCGCCACTGTTTAGGGGAGCCCCGCTTCAGCGAGCGTTTTGTCATGTACCGGGCAGGCACGTTCCACTTGTTCTTGGCATGGCTCATGAACAGGCTGGAAAGTTGGCTCTGGCTGCAAAAAAGCAACGATATTACTGTAGAAGGTTCATCGAATTTGTTTTGTTATTATAAAATTGAACCTTCAAAACGAATAATTTGTCAGTGATTATGTAGAAGCTTTATGCACGATGAACAGAACAAAATATTACCCTTTTTGTGATTTTGGCTTCGAGATAAAAAAGAAGCCATATGGATAGCTAAGCCAAGTAGGCGGTGAACGTCGCAAGCGGCAATGGCGCCGCCCACGGCAGCCCGCGACTGCAGCGACAGATTTCCCTCTAGTATATGTTAGTATGGAACTCTATGGTTGCAAACGAACTGCGCATCGCGTTCGAAGTACCCGGAACGCCGGCAGGCGGCTGCCGCGCACGGAATGGCACGCGCTCCCGTGTTCATCCCAACTGTGATCAAAGCCAGTACAGCCCATCGTTTCCGTAGGTACCGAGAAAAGCGCTTCGCTCCAACGCTGGCAGCATCGTCCCGTAGGACACCGTGCCAGCCGGGCATGGTACTAAACGTGTTCACCCACGATAAAAGGCACCTCGCAACTCCACGCACAGCAAAAATTAGGTGCACACCAAATTAACAAGAAAAAACGAATTCAAATTCGCACCACCAAAGCACGTGAGGGGCGTTTCCTAGTAGACGAACGTTACGCGCGTCTTTCTGAACACTACAAGGACTGCATCACATAGCAATGACGTGCCATTCTTCAGAGGGCGCTGCAAAAAAGGTTTTTGAGAATGAACATTTTCATAAAGTCTTTGCACACTGTGTTTAATAAATGTGATTCAGAAATAAATATCGTTCGTAAAGAATAAATAGTTTTATTGTTACATAACACTTGAATTTTTGTTATTAGTGTTTGTTCCCTCCTCACCTATTCACGCTTCAATCGCCACTCCCACCCCCCGTCTACATATTGATGTCGCTGGCAATAGGTTCTCAACCGTTTTTCTCCGAAGATTTGCTACCATTTAAATTTACATTGGTCTGGGAGTGACACCAGAAACTGCTTCTTATGCCGAAAAATTTCAAACAAAAAGCTCAATGAACGCCTGGAATAAACTAATGACGTGTACTTTGTAGTGAAATACAGATTAAAAAAGGAAAAGTACCAATAAATAAAGTGGTTGGATTGCTTAACACCAGTAGCCACTGGGGCCGCAGTGGAGCGAGCCAACGCACTGAAAGTTGCGCCACGCCTTAGTTGCGCATCCTTGGAGCCGGCGGCCCTGGACCGGTAATCACATTTTTAAGTGTTCTAAACCCTGCCCAGAAATATTAAGAGCTTACTATTATCACCAACAGCTACACCTTTTCTGAGTTTCGCTCAAACTCGGGGCCTTCTGGAATATCACCCCTGCTGTGACGGAGTATCCACCTCTCATCCCCCCCGTCCGTCCGTCCGTCGTGCGTCGTCCGGTCTGTCTGTCTGTCTGTCCTGTCTGGTCTGTTCCTGTCTGGTTGCGTGAGCGCACCGTTTATTACTTGCACGTTTTTATACCCCGTGCTTGACCGCCTTTTGTCTTGTACCAAAAGCCTCACAAATAGGCCGCCAAATCTGAGCCCCATCTCCTAGCAACCGACCGAATCCTTCACGGTATCGTCGCGAGCTGCTGCAGCCCCATGTTTAGCCGTCAATGCAGTGCGCGTTCCAGTTCGCTCCAACCGAAGCGGCAGCACAAAAACGACCACTTACGTGACACACTGCCAGCCGTACTCTACCCGCACATCTTTTTTCCTCGCCCAGGCGACGTTGACTGAGCGTCGTCTGGTGCGTTTCAATCGATCGCCGGCCGTTTGATTGACAGGCGCTATATAGAAGCGTCGCTTATACGTCCAGGCCGGCGCTGGAGCCTTTCAGCGCTCTATTGTACGGTTTTTCGTTGCCATCGTGTGCCCGGCCTCTCTGATAGCCTGATTCAAGGCTTTCGCGAGTTTTGGATTTTTGTTGTTGTTGGTACTTTATCATAGTAGAGACCGATACAAACGAGAAAGACGTAGAAAATAAAAATAAGTTTACTGACGTTCAGGCAGAGGACTCCCTTTCTTCAGTCCTCTCCCTGAAACGTCAGTAAACTTATTTTTACTTTTCTACGTCTTTCTCGTTTGGTCTCTCTCTCTACTAACCTTATTTTTTTCGCGCTCTGTGTGAGTTTTTATCTTTTCAGTGTGTATATATATATATATATATATATATATAGTATATATATATATTATATATATATATATATATATATATATTATATATATATATATATATATATATATATAGTGACGACATGTCGCGCCAGCGGAAAGGGGCCGTCCGTTTCGTGTTTCCTAGTTCCCCGGTGGACTTGTCCGGAGCGCCGTTATCGCCAACTATTTGCTCTAGCTGTGCCTTTGTCGTGCGGCGTTATTCACGACGCGGCTGTCGACCCGCCTGCGTGTCTGCGGAGCTTGGAAACGCGCCCATCGGGTTTATTTGCGTGGCGTCGCCCTCCTTCCGACACCCAAGCTTCAAATTCCCAGCAGGCGATGCGAATTTCCAAAAATACCGACGTGAAGGTGGCGTGCAGCTCCCAGCACAGGCCCGGCAGTTTCTAACTCGAAACACGATAAAAAAAAGGCAGAAAACGGTCGTTTAATCTCCCCTCCCTTGAAAGCATCTGGACACCCGGCAACGTTGGTCGTGATGTAGCGTTTTCCTAATTGTTTTAAACTATGTTCTTGGCCAACGGGATAAATTGAAAACGATTAATATGCTTTCGTACGTCAACGCCACTGGAACTACGGCTTGTTAGTTGCGAAGGTGCGTATCTATTTACTTTACTTACCTTATTCAAATTTTATTGCACCGCTACGCGCTAGTAGAGTACTTCATCGCTGCCAGTATTTTGTACTCTTTTGACTACTGTGCGAAATAATTTCTCTTCTGCCAGATATTGCTTACGCGGTGCACATTCCTAGACCTATAATGCGAAATTAGCAGCATCGCTATTCTTGAAATAATGAGCCTTTGTGATATGGGCGCGCAATACCAGAATGATGGATGAATGGAATGAATTGCTTGATTGATTGATTGATTGATTGATTGATTGATTGTTGAATTGATTGATGACTGATTGATGATGATTGATGATGATTGATTGATTGATTGATTGATTGATTGATTGATTGATTGATTGATTGATTGATTGATTGATTGATTGATTGATTGTAGGGTATAACGCGCCGACGCAACGCAGGCCTGATGGAGCGCTGCCGTAATGGAGGGCTCCGGATTAATTTTGACCAGCTGGGGATTTTAACGTGCGCTGAAATCTCGTACACACCAGCGTTTTTGCTTTTCGCCTCCATCCGAAAAGCGGCCGCCCACGGCCGGGAATCGAACCCCCGTCCTCGTGCTCAGCAGCGCAACGTCTTAGCCACTGAGCCACCGCGGTGGGTGAATGAATGAATGAATGAATGAATGAATGAATGAAGGAGGGAGGAATGCGAAGGAAGGCTGATTTGCTTTAGACTTTATCGTGCCCAAACATAAACGCTGTTGTGACCATGATTTTGGGGGATGTTAAAATTTCTAGGTGGTCAAAATTAATCCGGAGCGCTCCACAACAACATGCTTCGATACTTCGTGCAGCTTCGGCGCGGGAAATTCCCAGATTTTTATTTTGCTTTTTGGTGCCGCGTGGTATCAGCATTTTTTCATATGTATTCAACTTGACTAGCAATATTGAATTTACCGCGGCTGCATTGCAGAGTAACTCTTCACATTTCTAAAAAATCTGCCGAAATGTCAAACGAATAAATTGGCTTTTGTCTGGTGGCTCTCCAGCCCTTTGCCAATGAAGTTGCATCTGTCTATCTGTCTTGATAGGACTTCAAACTCTATGCCGGCGTAGTAAGTCTAATGGCGATGTCAGTGGCTATACCCGTTGTCATGCCTTCGTCCGAACTGGGCGAAGACAATCACATCGGCACAAGGACCCCCACTATAAAAGTCCAAACACAAACTTACGTAGCAAGGCACGAATACGTATTTCCCGCGAAACAAGCATTGGCATGGTAAAGTGCCTTTGCTCCGAGAACGCTTCACCGCAACCCACACTGCAGGGAGACTGTTCTTTGCTGTCCAACGTTCCCTCTTCCCTTTCAGAGCAATTTCGAAACAGATTTAGAGGGCTAGTTTGTGATTCGCAGTGAGGGGGTGGTTTGAGAATTTTTAAAGTGATGATGATGATAAATGACGACGATTACGATGATGACCGTGAGAACATTCAATCACCATGATGATAACATTAATGAATTACGTGTCCAGGGGCACCCGATAGTCTTAATGACGCCTGAAGAATTAATAATAAACATTAATACTTTATCTCCATTACGATTTCAATGGTGGACAGTACGAAGCCGACAATATTCATGGATATGCGTGCGAAAAGTCAGCAGTGCGTGTAACCACTGTTTTTTGTTTTTTTGCTGCCACACAAACTGGGATGCAAGCATTATACATTTGAACCTCGATTTAGCGAGGACACCGGGACTCGCAAATTTTTTTCATTAAATCGTAAATATCGTAAATCAAGAGAACGACAAATTTTGTTCGAGAGCAGGGACTAATTTATTGCCTCGTGAAAATCTTGTAATTTGTGCCTGCGCGCCCATTGTGAGCGGCGTGAGCACACACTTCTCGTAGCTGGCCAGTGAAGTCAAGGCGTCCTCGATGCCCTAGTGTGCACCTAGCAAAACGCCTCAGAAGGTCGACGGCGTCCATCACCTGCCTTGGTGTGGGCACGGGAGCTTCGACAGTGTGCGGATCATTCGCATCTTCGGACTCCTTTTGTGTGCCGCGGAAACAAGCTTCACTGCCTTCTCGTCGTCGAGAACTTCCGTTGTGTCAGTGTGCGTGTCTGCGTCGGCGTTAACGAAGTCGTCAAAGTTCTGATCTGCCGCCACCTCGTCACGGCCGACGAAGCTCTTCCCAACATCTGGGCGATGTCTCTTCCTGCTCGTGTTGCGGGCTTGGGGAGCCCGCAACACGAGCCAACAGCACACTTCCAGCTCGTGTGCTTGCACTGCGCTGGCAGCCTACTGCGAGACATTCCATACGCCATAAATTTGGAAAAAAAACTCTTTCTATGCGTGTTATTTCACGGAATGCTTCGTTAAATCGAGTTCGGCAGCGAAGGTTGTTTCGTTATTTCGAGTTCGTGAAAGCATTAAGACTAGAAACAACTACGGGGGAATCCGAAATCGTTCGTTAAATCGGGAAATTCATAAAATCGGGTTTCGTAAAATCGAGTTTCAACTGTATGAACTACATTTGAATTCAAGACTGCAGGTATACAAAAACAATCAAGGAGAATAACCAAACGGCTCATATCTAAAACTTCCATTGCGTGACACCTGTCAACTTGAAGTCCTCCCGATCAATTTCTTGTAATCACTGGATCTGATTTGATGCTTAGAACTAACACAATTGGCAGACCTGTTGGTTCAGGCACTAGTTGAACCGTCGGGGAATATTAGTAGCAGATATGTATTTGATTGCAATACATGCACCTGTTCAATATACGACTAGTATATATGTTGGATTGAATGCAAGCTACAACCTCCAGAGAGGCCAGTAGCCGCAGCATATTGACAGGCAGCACGAATCGGAATGACCAGCGTACAGCACATACTCAGGATTAGTTTTTGAAAGGTCCAAGCCGCGTAAAGGTTAATGCCTCGCGCAGGGTGTCGGAACAATACGGAAACCGGAACCGAAATGTTATTTACTGTTTCATTAAGGATGTGAACCAAAAAAAAAATGCATTTCCCAGGAAAATGTGAAAGTGCAATACGAGTTGAATTTGCGCGGTTCGGTAATGTTCGCGAAAGAGAATTCACCATCACACAACTACAAAGAAAGAAAGAGCATTTATTCACAGACACTATTGTGTTGTCGTTGTACTGATTGCTAGAGCGGATTCAGCTATTAAATTCGTGTCAGTATCCTTTAAGCGGGTGCATTAGCCCTTCTCACGCCCGATTCCTGCGGCAATCCCACGTGGGTATAGCCATGTCAGCGGCCAGGCAGTGCGCGCCCATCTACCCCGTTGCCAAGGAAGGAGGCGCGCAGCGTGTTCCATGCGGACTACGGCGGCCGAGATTGGCTCGCTAAGAAGGCATTCGCCTTAAGAAAAAATACTCGTTTTCGTTTTCGGTTACAGTGTAAATAAAGTTCGTATTTCAGCATTCATTCTAACTTTTATGTCGGAATTCTAATTCCCATGCAAGAAAGTGGGAGATTGCAGCCGGATTGATGGCCTATATAAAATTGTCTTTCGTTTCGCTGGTGCCATATTTCCTTCAGCAGCATTACTGCAGGCTTCCCTACCCTCTATGTCTGTTACCATGTTGATGGACCATCTAGAACCCTGTACGTGCGTTTAGATGGCCAGTGCTGTGCTTAGGTGTCCGCGTGATCGGCGCCCGCAGTTGGCTGCGAAGCAGGCATTGCGCCTGTTCTAATTATTGTTTAATTCCATTCTTCGGTTATTTATTTATTTATTTATTTATTTATTTATTTATTTATTTATTTATTTATTTATTTACTGATATGATCAAGATCACACAAAAAAAAACTGCAGTTGATTCCTTTGTCACACGAATCAGTAAAACACGAAAGTGAAATGTGCAGCAAAATCTGCAGGTGAGCATGATTTCCATGCAGGCGGCTGTTTTGTGTGTGCTGGCGAGCGACGTCCTGCTGGCAGGTCGCTTGGGCAAAGGTGCGCTGGCGTCATTTCCGTGACGGATGTGACGCCAGAGAAATATTGCAGTATCCCGGCATGAAAACACTTTCGTGTTAAAATATAAAACCCAAAAACGAACTACCGCAAGTATAACGTACTGTGTAGTCCTAAAGAATGCTTCCCCTAAAGAAGACCCTGTGTGCAGGGGTGCATCCTTTACAGGCGTTTGCTTCGTTGTAGTGGCGTCACTTCCGTGACGGATGTGACGTAGTGAAATCTTCGTGCATCCGGCAATAAAGCACTTTCGTGTTAAAATTCAGAAAGGCGACTTATAAATATCGAAGCAAAAGAATGCAATGTTTGGCGTTATTACAGCGGCATACATCGTAGCGAAAACAGAAGGTTACAACGTAAAACTCAATGAAAGCTGCTTTTAATCATGCTGCGCTTGTACGCAAGTGCTACCACAGCCTAGCGGAAACTCTTTTCTCAATTTTTCTCGCCAGCTATCGAGAACCTTGAGTACCCATTAGTAACTATTAATTTTTTTCGTCCTGGAGGTGAACCGGAACGGAACTTTTAGTTATGAAACGAAATAGAAACCTTAACGGAAAACATTTCGTTCCGACATCCCGGTCCCGCTATCTAAGCGGCTCAGCGTGTAAGCAACGATTATTGTTTGTGTTCGATACCCAATTGGTGCACTTGGGTATCGATACTTACTTGGTTCGATACCCAGGTCGAGCGAGGGCCGGGTGAACACAAACTGTGCCCCCGGCCGTCTTCCTTGTGGGTGCAGGCCTAGCCCAAGGCGTTACCCACGTAGCTTAGCTAGTTTGTACTGCGGAAAACCGTTCTTTTCTGGCGTTCGTACGCGATAAGGACAGGTCATACATTTTCTGTCTCCAGGTAGCAAAGACGGATGCACAAGTGTGCCTTAATCGGTATCTTTTGGATCATTTGGGAGGGCGGTCCGCACACCGCCGAAATTCCAACAGTTCATTGTTGAGTGCAAAGTTTTTTTATTCAAATTCTCTAAAGCCCCTTGCAGGCATTACATAGGGGGGGTTACAAAACAGCTCAAAGATCTCAACACAGTTGCTCAAAATAAATAGCAAGCGTAATTTTGAACATCAAGTAGGCGTTAGACAACACTAACAAAAGGAATACAAGAATGAAAAATCACCCAATACAAAGCACATAGTGAATCTTGTTAAAAGCACAACACTACTTTCCTAAACAAGCATGTTTAAACTGCCTTTCAAATGGTTCACAAACGAGTCGTGATCTTTAATACATGCAAGTTGTTGCGGCAGCGTATTCCAATGATAAATGGCAAGAAATAGCGGTGACTGTCGAAGAAGATTTGTGCGTGCAAACATGGGGCGGACTTTGAACGGGTGATCGAGTCGAGGAAAAATGAGATTCGCGGGAGTGATGGCACTTCTTTAAGAATTGTCCCAAGTCTGTGCGGCCCGACAACTTCCAATTGTCAGTTGAAGGTCTTCGTTCAAATGCGCGTAATCGACAGTCGTCTCATGCACGGAGGGTGAAGAGCCAACGGAGCAAGAACCTCTATTCAACGGTGGAGAAATCCTGCAGTGGTACAGGCTCGGCAGGAGGGAGCGGCCGCCGCCGCACCCGAGGCTCACCCGAGCCGAAGCCGTCCTGTATAGACAATTGCAGACCGACTCGGTACTGACTCCGGTGTTGGCGCGATACATGTGCCCCGAGGTATACGTGGACGCAAAGTGTAGTGAGTGCGCGTGTGCGAACGCGACGGTGGCCCACTTGCTGTGGGGTTGTGCGGAACACAGTGCGCGGGGGTATGACGAGAGTCTGCCCCAGGAAGCCACGGACTCGATGAACTCTCACGAGTACGAAACACAGCGAAGGACAATCCAGCGCCTCGAGGCGGCTCTCGGCCGGCAGAAGCGCAGGGAGGCGCAGGCGAGGGGAACGGGGGGTGACCCCCGGAGACCTCTGTGGCGCCGCCCGCGCGGAAGCCCGGGCCGACGCATATTCGCGAGGACGACAGTATAGTCGGGGTGGGGGTGCCCTGCGTCGCACTTGAACCCACCTCCGCAGGATATTTATTTCTCAATAAAGTCATTTTGTCTCTCTCTCTCTCTCGACAGTCAATGCGCCATACGATAGACAATTTGTTCAGAAGCCTTGTGAAAACCTTTTAAATCGCCGTGCAGCACAGGTTTAGCTCTCGCATGGTTAATCGCTGTGATCCCCTTCCTTTTTGCCACCTGCACGTAAATCGATGGCGGATAAGAAGAAAAGTGCACTTCGACAGAAAACAGTACGCTCACAATGGTGACGCTCATGCCGCATGGCGGAAGTACGCAGGTGTGGACATACTTTTGCTTGCAGCCAGGCATAGGTAGTATCATGCGGCGACATATTCCGTTTTGTCTATGTCCCGTTATTTACGGTGAGGTTGTGTGGAAAATCTACCAAAGCATTTGACTGGCTACGAAAAGTAGCGAGGTGTGCTCCTTCGGATCCTTGTCTCGCGGTCGGCGAGTGCCGCCCTCGTCTCTTGGAAAGCCAATCTGTAGTACTCTGACTTTAGCCGGAGTGGTAGGTCCAACGTTGTTCCCGTGAGCATCTTCCACATCCAGAGAGGGGAACACCATGTAATGCGGGTATTCATGCTAATACGGCGTCATTAAATGTTTTACGGCGTGATTAAATGTCAAACGACTGCCGGAATCAGGCTGTGCCGCGAGATAATGGACACAAGTAGAGCCCTGCGTTCCGTCGTACGACGTCCAGCAGAGGTTTCGGAAACCAAGCGTTTTAAATAGTCAACCCTTACAAACTCGCGAAACTCTGGCGCTTATCTTACACCTCCCCTTAAGCCCCCCCCCCCCTTAATCCCCTTAACTCCCTCCGCCCCCCCCCCCCCCAAAAAAAAAAAATGGCAGGTACATTTGACGCGTAATATATGTAACTAACCGGCAGCAGCCGCGTTCGTTTAGTTCGGAACGCTCGTTGGGTTGGTTTTTGCGATAGTAAAGGGAAAAAAATTTGCCTCGTACCTGCTCCTTCCGTTGCAAATGTCGACAAAAGACGATAGCCTTTGCCGACATTTTTGCCAAGTAAATGCCTTCCTTCGCTTTTCCGCTCACCTCTCATGCTGCTCCTATCTCGTCGCGCTCCTCTCAAGGTAAACTCGCTAAAATTTTGCTCAAGTCGATTTAAATTTACCGCGTTCCACTCCTCCAGGCCGGGTGCATCAATGCCAGCGCTTGCGAACGGAGGAGACGCGCGAATTCAGGCGCCATACTTAAATGCGGGTACCGCAGTACCGCGTTTCCCTAGTCCTCGTGCGTTCGAAGCAGAACGTGAAGGCCTATCTAGTGGAACCTTTCGTAACTGTTGCCGCTTCATTTCTTAAAATGCCGCCAGAAGCTATAGTGGCGAGGGCGATTGCTGGCGACGCCGAAGGGATTTTTTTTTTCTGTAGTGGATGTAGTATTTCATTTCGCAAAAATCAAGCATCTATGATTTTTTATTAAAGAACACTGCAAATATCATTTGTGTATTATTTTGCTGTCTCTTTACTTACGTAATGTCTTGTTCTTGTTCAACAATGTTGACAAGTATGAACATTACACCGGACTTAGACGGGCAGAATTAGCTGTGACTATATAAGACTATTGCGCAGGCCTTGTTTTACTTTGACCGGGTGGCTGAATCGGGTCACAGACAGACAGACCACGGAGGAAGAAGTATTTGAGGAGGGGAATCTGCCGGGCTAGGACAGCGCGGGCGGGCGGCGGGTTGATGTCACTGTATGGCGAGGAGGAAATGCAGCTTGCGGAGCAGAACAACAGAAGGCGCGTCAATCGCGTTCCCATAGTTTGCATGTTCTTCTACGGACGCGACGCACAAAAATCGTAATATGATGAAGTATATCGTGAAAATTGCCAGATTTGTTTTTGTAAAATAAAAAAAAAATAGAAGTGTTTTTTTATTTTAGCAGCAACTATTAAATACTTCCCTGTTACAAGCCGTACCGCGCTTGAAACGAAGCACTAGAAGGAATCCCGGGGCAGATGACGTCTGCCGACACCGCCTTCCCGCCACGAGTGGTTCCCTCTCGCCGCTCCCGCGGGCGGGTTCTGAGATTTGTGCGCACCTTTAATGTTGCACAGGTAGGGTGGGAAAGTTAAGACAGTATGAATATGAATGAATGGCATAGAGGATAAAAACCATCAATCCCAAGAACTAATCATAACTAGATTCTCAACCACATGTTTCTTTTTCTAGGTTTCGCCTTCTAGAAAAATCAAAGCCCCTTCGTCTTACGATAACGATGTTTGATACGAGATTTCGTCCATCGACTCCAATGAAAGTTCAGTCACGCGAGTGATTCGTCGTCTGCGGCGTGCCCACGACGACAGCCGGATATGCACTGGCTGGCCTTGAACCGGCGCGCCTTTTCCCTTTGACGCCTCGCGACAGAGGGCGCGTCGGTGCCGTGCCCGGCGCCATGACTTTATCTCGCCGCCGGAGCATGCCCTGTTGCTCCTCCTGAATAATTCTTGCTCCGTGAGACAGACAGACATACAGACAGACCAAAATTTCTGGGTTTAAGGCCTATGCTACAAGGTAACTTTCAATTGACAATTGAGCAGTCTGCCACAACTGCGCCATATATATGTACAATGGAGAACTCGATAGACAATCCGTTCAAAGCCTACCGAAGGCCTTTGAAACGTCCGTGTAGCACAAGTATGAGTAGCCAAAGAAAGACTATCGTCTTTAAAAAAGTGGCAGTGCAACACCGGCACGTGCGGGAGGAAACGCAAGCACAAAAAGAACAGAACTCCCGCTGGCGCTGTTTCAGGCAGGGGGCGCGCGAGCACTACGAGGGCGGGAAATTTTCACTGCTTTGGGTGCTAGCAATGAGCGGATAACGGCGCTACAGCTACTTATGGCGAAGCACTTTCCTGCACTCCCTTCAGCTTTCACGTTGAGTGGTACGGCTTTAATTTTTTCCTTCTTTCAGGCTTTATAACCTAAATATTGCTTTATCGACCGGAGTAACAATAAAAAGTGGTTAGTAGAGTTTGCTTTAGGGCTACTTTATAGCGGTAATCCATGACTTCGTGTTGCGAAAGAAAACGAACAAGGACAGATGGAGGCGACGGTCACATGCGCTTGTGCCCGTCGCCTCCCTCTGTGCTTGTCTCTTTCTTTTTTTTTTTTTGCGCTACACGATGTCATGAATGAAAAGTGTTTATTTGAGACAGTCTATGTAAAGCAAACAAACCCAGAAGCTTGAGAGATTCACTTCAATGTTCCTTTAATGTAACGCATTCCACGTTTGGGGGTGGTATCCATCCCCGCTCCGGCACTCGAAGTGAAATGTGTGCAATCATTTTTACCCATAGATGGAACAAAGCCCTTGCACTTGAGAAGCCAGATAAGCGATATTCCCTGTCATTCGTTGCCCCACAAGCCTCAGTGACACCCTCAGAGTACTGGACATTTTAACGTTACTTCATTATCTAAGCAGATGTCGGAATGCCAGCTTCGAGACAGTTGTGAGACAGTCGCGAAATATTCATTTACAGCCAACGGCTGGTCAACTTAGGCAATTTCTCGTGGGGGTTGTTCGAGGAATATATCTATGCTTTAATAACGTCTTTTAGACAATATAACTGTTTTAATACTTCTGCTCGCTTACTTGCGGGTATTTAATTGGAGAGTTTTATTTTTTTTTATTCCTGCTACCGTTAGCTGCAACTTAGGCAATTTCTCGTGGGGGTTGTTCGAGGAATATATCTATGCTTTAATAACGTCTTTTAGACAATATAACTGTTTTAATACTTCTGCTCGCTTACTTGCGGGTATTTAATTGGAGAGTTTTATTTTTTTTTAATTTCTGCTACCGTTAGCCGCAGCTGAAACCTGATGCGAATCAACCACACCAAAATGACAAAAAAGCAGAACACGTGTTGAAACATGCGAGCATTCAATCGCCAGTGCGCTGTCACGGGGTGTGTAGGTGAGTGGGGCGCCACGTTATACCTATTGTACTTCCCGTCCTTCGCGAGCCTTTGGTCGACAGTTACAAAAGGTCTAAAGCACCCTAGTCTTCGGTCCCGAACAAATTACCTATAGGAAGTGCGTTTCGCGCGAGTTTCCCCACAGATTTCTTTTTTGTTGTTGTTGTTCCTACAATGCGTTTGAATGCTTGGTTTCGAGCGTTGAATAGTCCCGACCACAGCATAGCAGCTGTCAGCTACAGAACAGCCCTCTCTGCGATCTGGTAAAGCTCCCCCTCGAAGCGACGCCGAACGGCTTCCACACGTCGAAAGGACTTTTTAGCCAGGCCTACATCGGCAGCATTGGTTGCGCTGAAGGGCTGCTCCCATGGACGCCTCCGCTGAAAGCCCGCATAAACGAACCTGTTTCACGCGGTATTGTTCTAAATAGACTCACGTCTGAACTCCCATTGAACACCTGCCAACGGCAGGCGCCCTCGGGGGGAGCCCGTCGGCATTTCGAGCTCACACACGTCCACAACAAATCCCACCGGGGCCAATCGAAAGCGGCTTATCGCGTGGACGAAGCGGTTGCTCGTCCTAACGTACGTAGGTTTGTGGATAAGCATTCACCGAGGCGTCTTTTCACATTGCGCGTTGTAGTGTACTACAAAAGCTTCGAATTTACCGCCCAGCGCTAAGCCTAATAACCTTTTGTTCACTCGCAAACGCGCGCAGACGACCGGGGCCCATTGCTCGGGCGCTAGCAGACGACGACGCGCTTTGTTCTCGCTGCGCAGACGACGTCGCGCGTTTCTGGTGAAGAAGACAAAATTTCGGGCAACAACGTTATTCCGCGAGAAACCGCGAGATATCCCGTCTGCCTCCACCATACGCCTGGGAACGACGAGCGTCGTGTGGAGACAAATCACCGCTCGTTCCATTAATGTTCCTTCCCGTGCGACATATTTCCACGTCCGCGCTAGAGGAGCGAACAACGTTGTTGAAGCGATACGGCTGCCTCGTGGGGGCCACGTCTGATGAGACCAATTAACGCGGCGGGAATAGCCGTTCCCTAATGGCCAGCGGCGAATAGCCCGGCCCAGAACTTCGCGAAGCTGTTAGCGCGCGGAACCGTTAAGAATGGGCCGCTGCTCGTAACGCGTTGGACAGGGCGCGGGGATTTTCTACCAGTTTGCGGTGAGCCGTAAGTGCGCTATGAGAGGAGGTGCTGCCCCCAGTTATTTTACAGGTGACGCACGTGTTGGCGAGAGAGCAGCTCAGGGTTTTTTTTATCGCTTTTTTTTCGTGCCATTTAGAAAAAAATGCATTTTTATTTGTAACGGCTGTTTGCGGCGTCAGAGTCCTACAGTAATACAGTTTCTATAGGACAGAACGGGTGCACTATCTGAACGCCGGTCTGAAAGTACAAGAAGTGCATTACACATTGGCGGTAACAAAATAATGACACTTGAACTTATTGCGCGCGTTCCTCTTTCTAAGACGAGCGCATGCGCATGTTCCGCCTTGTCGCTAGAACGTGCGCATTTGATGGTACCTGGCGTTTGTGTAGTTAGATACAAAATATCTTCGCCGTCTGTTTTGAACGAACACTACTTTTGACAACAAGTTTTGCATTTGTCCTTTTGAGAAAGAAGCAATAAAATGGCTCGTGTGTAAAGCGGCCATCAGTCATTGATGAGTGCCGTACGTTTTCGGGGGGGGGGGGGGGGGTGGTGCCCTGCTAGCCAATGTGTGTATTGCTGCCCTCGTTAGCCCGAAGTAGAATGCTTCGTCCGCAGATTACTGACCCTCGTATTTGTGTTTCGCGCTTTACTACTCAGCAGCCAAAACTGATAATGGCAGCGTCTCCACTCAGTGGATGATGGCGCGGGTGTTGACTCCTAATGTTATCCAAGTTGCGCCCCGAGTGACACCCGATTTGTGCCCCGACCTTCATTCGGTTTGAGCCGTGAGTTGGACCTTGATTATTCCGTAAAGGAAACTGCAACTCACGGCTCAAATCAAATTTCGCTTGATGGTGGTATCCGCACCGATGGACGCGGAAGGACATTGGTAGGTCCTACTGTACTCCGCATCGTTACAGGCGAGGGAGTGAGCCGTTTGACTCTCGGATATTGACTCACGGTCGTAGCCCGGTTCGTTTTGGTTTCCCTTTGGCTTGGTTTCATTGCTTTTTCTGTTTTTTTATTGGGGATTTTTCTAGCACTCTCATGTTAATTTAATTATTGCCGACGGTGCAGTTATTACTATAAAATATGGCAGGCTTTAGCAGAGCGCTTCGTTTCGCCACACTAAATGTGCGAGGCCTTGGTGACAGGCGCAAACAGTACAAGCTGAAAAGGAATATGCTGCAAAAAGAAATAGATATCTTTGCTGTTCAAGAAACAAAGATAGAAAGTGATAACTGCACCGCCAGTATACGATAAAGCCCTTTCAAAACCTGTTTAGTGTCTGTGTCAGCCACGCGGTTGGCAAATCGGGAGGGTGTTGTCTGTTCATTAGGAATAATATTGGTATTGAAATGCCAAGAATTTTTTAATGTGAAACGGGCACGTTAGTTTTTTGCGATTTTGGATATGATGGTGTTGAATTCCGTGCCCTTTGTATCTACGCCTCAAACGTTGTGCAAGAAAGAGCGGCCTTTTTTGAAAGTTTCGCTCAATACTTAAGAGCGGACGGACAAATTATTTTACCAGCGGATTTCAATTGTGCACTTGCGAGGGAAGGGACTGAAACAGAACACGGCGGGGAGCGTATTAGAGTGCGCAAATTCTTTGTGAATTACTTGAAGAGTGTGAACTGTCCTATGTTGCACACTGAGCAGGAAATGAAAATGTGCTGAGGTTTACGCATTTTCAGGGAGCGAGCCACGCGCGATTAGATAGGGGTTACGTTTCTTGCAATCTAGCTTCCGTATGCCAAAAATATTGCCTAGACGACGTTTCTTTCAGTCATCACTGTTTTGTTTCTTTTTCCATGGGAGAAAAAAGGGAAGGGTATAATAAATTTACATGGGAGTTGTGGAAGTTAAACCTAAAGCTGTTGGATGATGAGACTTTCGTGGAGTTTGTAAAAGAAGCTTTTTGTAAACACACAAACGCAGAAGGTATAAGTTGTGGAGAAAAGTGGGAATTGTTCAGGCAGGACTGTAAGCTTAACACCATAGAGAGGGGGACTGCACTCAGAAAGAAAGAGAAGGAAACCGAAAGTAGCCTGAAGCGTAATTTGAGGGAGATGCTCAGGCTTCAATGCGAAACACCTGGCGCCTTCCGGGATGACATAAGGACAGTAAAAAACAAGCTAGAAGCAATAGATAAACAAAAATATAGGGGGGCGGCCGTGCGAGCGCGAGCTGAACACTATATGGCGGGCGAAGCGCCCACGAAACGAGCATTAAGTGATGAGGCACGATACGCTAAAGCCAACACGATTAAAGGGGTCCTGAAATACCTTCCGCCGATGCATGGATGTACAGGTCCGCGCAGAAGTAAACGGAGCACGGGAGCGGTGGCCGAACTGCATCGCTGCGCCGCGTATGGGCGCCGACGGGAACCATGGAGCGCCGGTCAAAGAGTGCGTTCGCACTGCCCCCGCCGCCCTATCTGATATGTTTAATCGCCGCTCTGCTGGCGGCTAGCGTGTCATGCTCGGCGAGACGGTCTTCAAAAGGCAGCGCTGGGCTATACAGGGGCGCTGGTTGCATTGTCGCTTGCAAGCATCAGCGGCGACTGAATCCGCTGCTCACGATCTGGACGAAGCTGCGCGCGCCCGGAAACGTTCGTTGTTGCGCGCTGTAAAGGGCTGCATAACATTGTAGGCCGCTGCGGTTTGGCACAGCATGTCATTCCGATGTAAGGTATTGTAAGCGGGCAACGAAATTGCCCTGGACAATATAGAGAGCACAGTCACAGGCATTTTAGTTCGGAAAAAAATCTCGCTTCCGACATTGTTCTCAAGAAAGGGGAAAACAATCACTGCCTGCTATTACAGCGGGCCTCATAGGGTTCATATTTTGTCGTCGCATTAAAACCGACGTTGTTATTTTTAAGGAGCACCATATATCAGTTCAGAAAGTGTTGTCACATTTAAATTAAACTCCGCATTGAATTGAAAGATGGCTTTACCGCATGACCTCAATGTCTTGCAAAAAAGCGCCGTCAGGGCCCTAAATGACCGAAGACGAGTTTAGCCGTTATGACGGATGACGACCATACTCGTCATCGGTTATTTCGGTACAAAATCTTATGACGGCTATCCTCTTCAACGGGACGAAAGGATTAATGCGAGAACAAAATATGCGCCCTATGAGGCCTGCTGTAATAGCAGGCAGTGATTGTACCTATCCTTTACGGCGTTCTCTATCACAGAATCTCCACCACATGGACATCTTTTTCCCCTTTCTTCAGAACAGACCTGGAATGAGGGGCAGCAATAACTTGGGACAAACTCAAAATAAAAAAAAAAACGATGTCGGAGGCGAGATTTTTTTTCCGAACAACGAAAATGCCTGGGAATGTGCTCTCTATATTGTCCTGGGCAATTTTGTTGCCGGCTTACAATAAATTACATCGCAATGACATGCTGTGCCAAACCGAAGCGGCCTACAATTTTATGCCGCCCTTTAGAGCGCGCAACAACGAACGTTTCTGGGCGCGCGCAGCTTCGTCCAGCTCGTGAGCAGCGGACGCAGTCGCCGGTGATGCTTCCGAGCGGCAGTGCAACCAGCGCCCCTGTATAGCCCAGCGCTGCCTTCTGAAGACCGTCTCACCGAGCATGACACGCCAGCAGAGCGGCGATTAAACATATCAGATAGGGCGGCGGGGGCAAGTGCGAACACACTCTTTGACCGGCGTTCCATGGTTCCCGTCGGCGCCCATACGCGGCGCAGCGATGCAGTTCGGCCACCGCTCCCGTGCTCCGTTTACTTCTGCGCGGACCTGTACATGTAACCAAATAAAGCAATGCATTAGCAATTTCCTCCCGCAAGAATTTTGTTAAAGCGTTAAGTATTAGTTGAGAAATCGAAATCAAAAACCGTGCATTATCGTCGCGCCGCGTTTCCTCCTCCTTTCAACTTATGGCGAATTCCATTGGGAGAACAGGAGCAAGTGCAGCGAGCAGCCAGAGCAGCACACAGGAGCACGGGAGTAACGGGGACGTGTGCTTTCGTTCCGCGAATGAAACATTCGCGCTGCTCCGGGAGCAGTGAAAAGAGGGGGAGGGCGTGATGTCAAGAGCACGGAGCAAGATATAAAGGTCAAGAGTCATGTGACCAAACTTTTCCCGCTCTCGCTTCCCGGAGCATTTCGCGCGCTCGTGTTGTCTGCACGCTGTTTATCGCCAGTTTGGCCAGATACGTGCCGTGCCGGTGGTTTTGTGTCTGCCTTCCGCATGGCGACGAATGAAGAAGCCGAGCAGATGTTCATGTCCACGATAGGGTTAGCTGCGAAAGATAACGAAAATTAGCCGCGAATGATAACAGCATCCGCCGTCTTTTCCAGATACGAGTCTACCTTCGGTCGCTGCTCCGGCGGGGTGAACAGGTGCTCGAACACAAACTCATGCAATGTCAAATCGTCGTCGTCGTCGTCGCTGCTGCTGCTGCTGTCCGATGATGAGTTTGCGCTTGAATCTGTGGTGCTTTCCTCATCAAAAAGTAGCAGCAATTCCTTGTCCAGACAGCCACGCTTAGCTGCTGCCGCACGCACTGAGCGACTAACGCAGCTGCTGGATTCCGCCATTTTTCCTCCGCCACCCGGGGATAAAACCAGAAATGACGTAAAAGAGGTCATGTGACTTCCTCGGCGTTCCCTGTTACTCTGCCGCTGGCGACGGAGCACCGAGAACTGCTGTCGGCTGCTCTCGGCACCAAAAAAGTGCTCCTCCTCGACCAATGAAACACAACGCCCCTGCTCCTGCCCGACCACTGGAAGACGCCAGAACTCGCCAGAGCACTTTGGGTGCAGTTAGAAGTGCTCCTGTTCGCCCAATGGAAAGCGCTATTACTCTCCGCTATTGACGGCGCGGGAGCCTTCCCTCCCATGATGCTGCGCTCCGCAGCGGGGACGTACTTCCGCTGTTGCGCTGCTCATACTGCCGTCTGCTACGGGCAAGCTTTGTTGACACCATGGATCCCGCACTCTGCTCAAGGCTGGAAAAGCGAACGAAAAATCTGGCGGCCTGGCCTTGCCCTTTCGCGGTGTGCGTTGCGGCAGTTGCTATCGGCGGCGAACTCGCAGCCGCACGGGGAGGATCGTGCGCTCGTTCTCTTTGATGCACCGCGCACTGTTTATCCAAAAAGCGCCGTATCAGATGTGGCCCCGCTGGTGCCGGGTATTATTTTGCGGCGGTGGTAATTCCTGCCGGCGGCATGTGAAAAAGACATTTTAAACCGATACAGAACCCATGAACAAAACGCTTCAATCATGTGACCAGTTCAACTTGGGGCGACGCGTGGTGGAGAGCGGCAACGTTGGCAAAACATGCTCCGCCGCAGCTCTGAGCTTTCTAGCGTTGGAGCGAGCGCCATTTCTTTGACAATCTTAAACATCGGTTGCCTTGGCCACAAGGCACAAACCGCTCTAGAAGTCAGTTACGGTTCCGTAAATCCCGGTTCAGCTTGGGGCCCCACCTCACGACATGTGGGCACTGCAGGCGTACCACTTACTCGCATTGGGAAGTGCGAGATGCGTTTGGCATTACAGGAGGCGATGGTGTGTGTGTTGAGGACGCCTTTGTTTCGCGATGAAATGCGACGCTGTGCTTCTGGGGTTGGATAGTGCTTCCCATGGTCTGGATTATCTTTCTCGAGCGACGTACGACTCAACCTCGCATGGGGTATGTGCAGTGTGCGTAGCTAAAAGCCATCTCGGCTTGTGCGCCAGAGTTAAGTGACTTGGTGTTCGTCCCCGCCATGGAGGAAAGAAAAGGGCCCCGCAAACCGCGCGCGAGGTGAGTGCCGAATTTACTACGGGCAGGAGGAGGCAACCCATCGTCTGTCAATTGCTGTTCAGACTTGCAACGCATGTTGTGACGTTGTGTTCATTCGAAACGAATCTCTGGATTGTTTTGAAGTTGAATAAAAAGGTGTGCGTCCAATTCGTGCATTCGGTTCAGGCCGTTCTCTACGATTGCACGAAGGAAGTGCCACGAGGCTTCAACGCTTTCTTTATGGAACGTACTCAGGTGAGAGAATATCCATTTCGTTTTATTGCCGTGTTGCATTCGATACAAGCGCGGTTAAGCGTTTGTTTACACTTGTTTCGTTTGTCGTAAAATGTCCAAGCACTCCGGCACTACGCTGGCAGATCAGCCGGCGAGCAGACGGCTCATCTCTTTGCCGGAAGTGCGTGAAAAAGTCGCCCAATAGCAGGATGTGTGGCTCATGAAGAACATCTGGGAATTGATGACGTAGACATGTGAAGATGGCGGTGTCCAAAAACACGAAGGGAAGGGTGAGAAAAAAGCGACAAACTTTGCAACAAAAGTGTGAGCTTTCCGCTGCGCGTAAAAGAGTAATACTTGGCACAGATGACGTTGATGACCCAATCTAACGATTGCGCTAGTTCGTTTAGTGTGCTCAAAACGCCTTTCAGGGCCCCTTTAATGAAATACTGGTAGGCGAAGAGCTTACCCGAGATAAAAAGGTCATAGAAGATGCTTTTGTACAACAATACACTACACTCTTCAGTCTTGCCGTTCCTAACATCGAAGGCTTCAAACAAGACTTCCTTCACTTCATTCCACGTCTGGATAACAATACTAAAATAAATTAGAAGAACCCATAACGTTAGGCGAAGTAGAGAGAGCCATAGGCAATTTAAAGGGAGGCAAGTCTTCTGGCCCAGACGGCTTGGGTGCCGTTTTTTACAACAGGTTTTCAAACATATTAGCACCATTTTTGTATAGAGTGTTATGTGAAGCGTTCGAGGCGGGCGCTGTGCCGCTTTCTTTTTCGCGAACGCATACTGTTTTGATCCCAAAGTCAGACTACAGGGCAAAACTTCACTCTGAAACTGGCTACGGGCCAATCATTTTAGCCAATACAGACTATAGTGATGAAGATTATAGCTAATAGATTACAGCGAATAGTAACCACACTAGTAGGGCCGCATCAGACATGCGGTATACGAGGTAGAAGCATACTAAACAATGTTCATGTCGCACGCAGAGTTTTACAGTGTTGTGATGTATTCTGTAGACGAGTAGCAATGCTTCAAATTGAATATGAGAAGGCCTTCGATAAAGTGTGTCACAAAATCTTGTTCTGCATTCCGGACTATGTTAATGTTGGCGATGTTGTGAAGGAGAGTGTACGTATGGCGTATCGTGAATGTTTCAGAAAATTGATTCTAAACAAGCATGTATCCAAAAGTATTCCCGTTTCATCTTCTGTGAGACTGGGATGCCCTGCCTCTCCCTTGTTGTTTTGCATTTTTTTAACCTTTTTGTTTGCGCATAATCAATGATGATGGTTTGCGCGGGTTTTGTCTCCAATCGAGTGAGGTCAGGCTATTAACATATGCGGATGACGTGGCTGTATTTTCTGAGGACAAGGATGGCATCAGCAAAGCAATAATGATAACAAAAGTATTTTGTCGCGTTGCAAAGAGTTCTGTTAATTGGGCAAAGTATGTGGGTTTTTTTTCATGGGGAGTGGGTTGCAGCACCATCAGTTTTTGAAAATGTGTCATGGTCACGCACACCAATGCGTTATCTCGGAGTTCCCCTGGACAGCTATCAGGATAGCCGCGATTACTGGGAATCCGAAACGGTGAGGCTGCGCGAAAAGACAACCAAAGACAACCAAGCTTTGCCTGTTTTCACACGTGCCACAGTTTGCAACCTTTTTATGGTAGCAAAGCTGCGGTACGTGATGCAAGTCATTCATTGTTCGAGAGTTCAAGTTCAGAAAATACATCGTGTGTTTGACGTGTTCATTTGGTCTTCAGTTTGGGAGCGTTCAAGCAGAACCCATCCTTTCCGGCGAGTTAAGGAGGGCGGGCTTGGTTTGTGTCACGTGTATAGTCGCCAGATTGTTAATTGGTTTCTGTTCTTACGGGATACGCTTAACCCTTTTTTGTCAACATTTTTACAAAGTGAGCTGGCAAAAGCGTTGCCAACATATATTGTCTCATCCGCAGACGAAACCTGTAGCAGCCCTAAAGGCTATATGAAGAAGGTTGTAGACGCTTTCAGGTTTCTAGCAGTACGGTTTTCACTGGAGTACTTAGCAGCTGTGTCAAGAAAAGCACTTACTAAAGACTTAAAAGATGTGTTGTTACCTGTGCCACTTTACCGATCAGTGTATAGACCTGTTCCTGGCCAGGACGTGTTATCTCGTGTTGAAAAGATGGTCATCCCAGCAGCCATGAAAACATTTTTCTTTAAACTACACACCGGTACACTTCCCGTTAAGTCGTGCATGCAGGAGAAAGGCTTAATTGTCGCTGGTCCTACAACGTGCACTTTGTGCAACAAGCCAGAAACTGTTGAGCATGTCTTCGCGGAGTGCTGGGACGCCATTTTTTCTGGGATGTGTTGCAAAGGACCTTAAAGATAGACCTGCCCGTTTCACCCCAAGGCATACGATTTCTTTGCGCAGCTAATGACAACAGTGTGCCGTATGACCTAATAATGGCTCTAGGATTGCATGCCATTTGGAGGTCGAGGATGGCGGTGCGCCACAGAATGTCTCAAGTGACGTCAAATTCATTGTACGCAAAGCAGTGAGCACCCGATCACGTCGTTGGAGCTCATAGCATGACGTTAGACCTAATGTACGTAAGAGGACTCGCCAAAATATCGCTGCAGGTCTGTTTTCCGCTTTCTGAGTATTTGTACACTGAGTTTTCGGTCGCACACATATGAGATAAAGACTCCCGACTAGCCAGAGGCTGACAGGCTCGCTGTAAAAACGCATAAGGTGCAATTGCGTCGTTCAGTCGATCTTTATAACCTTATTATAAACAACCTCAGTTAGCATAATCACTTATTCGTCTGTATTTATTTATTTATTTATTTATTTATTTATTTATTTATTTATTTATTAATTTTCAAAGCAATGCGTTACAAAAAGGAGGCGCGGAAACAATTTACAAATAGTTGAGCCAAATGCAGCAATATTAGAAAGGGTACGCGTGTATGGTAGTCTTGACGTTCGCCATGTCGGTGAATGAACCAGTGGAAGCGGAAAGGTGGTGCCATCGCTAAGTTGTTTGGGACACGAAGGAGCGGGAGGGAGAGGAACCCGCCCCCAGCGAGACCACTGCGCCCTCGATCGGTGGGTCTGGGAATCGATGGAGGCCGGCGGCGGGTCTGGGTCCTACCCCGGCGTGATGCGGTGCATACAGAAGACGGACGAAAAGGCTCTGCCTATGACAGCTCTAATGTGAAACATATTTTTCTTCGTTTGCGAGCTTAACCCGAATCTCCACAATAGACGCCCAAATGTGGCGCCGCTGCGCTGCGGTACATATCCGGAAATAAAAACCACTGCTCTATTAGCTAGAAAGTGAAGAGCTAGAAAGCAAAGTTACGTCGGCTCAACAAACCATGGAACGAATAATGTTAGGAGTAACACTCAGGAACAGGAAAGGAGCTGTCTGTAGCAGAGAACCAACTATAGATAAAGGTGTAATAGTTCAAATGAAGAAAAAAAATGGTCTTGGGGTGTCATGTAGGGAGTCGAAGCGACAACTGGCGGACAATTATGGTAACAGTGGATACGACGAGATGGGTCTAGAAGAAAGGGAAGGGCAATAATACGATGGAGGGATGAAATACGGAACTTGGGGGGTGAACTGTGGACTCGAGAAGCGCAGGACATACCGTATTTACCCGATTCTAACGCGCACCTTTTTTCCGCAAGAATAGGACGAAAAATAGCATGCGCGTTAGAATCGGATACGAAACCGAAACTGCCGAAACAGCTGAAATTTCGTTCTACCCATCGCCATCGCCATCTCAAGATGGGGCCAAAGCTTTTAGCAACAATTTTTCGGATGTAGGCGCGTAGGCTTTTCTTTCGGCGTTCACACAAATCGTCAAATTATTCCACTTGCGTGCTTGATAACAGCAATGGAAGCAGCGGCAACGAAGGTGCGCCGCTTCCGCGGCTTACGAGCGGCTCCCACGCGTTCACAACGAGCGGTTGGCTGAAGTGTATGCCTCTGGAGAAGCTCGCGGGATGGGCATGCGAAGCGTGGGCCACAATCCCATCGAACATGTTTGAACGTTCGTTCAGAAGTGTAGCATCGCGAACGCGCTTGACGGCACCGAGGAGGAGATGCTGCGGTCAGCGGAAGGCGACGAGGAGCTCTCGGAGAGCGACGAGGAGTGAGATGAGTGAGATTACTTCGGGGAATAATTCGCCCGTTTCTCTCGCATTCGTTTTTCTTGCTCGCAAAGTTCCTTGCGCGTTACAAACGGAGGTGCAAGTTTTTTCGGTTTTTTACTTGGAAAATAGGCTGCGCGTTAGAATGGGGGGCGCGTTAGAGTCGGGTAATTACGGTAAGCGGATGGAGGCCAGTGGGAGAGGCTTTCGTCCTGCAGTGGACCTGATGATGATGATGGTGATGATGCTCTATACCAGCACGCTGGCAGCGGTGGAACACGAGTCTTTGTTTTTGTTGGTCCTTTCGTCATAGGACATCCTAACTTGGGACATTGACCACGAATTAGAAGCTTCGTTGGAGTAGTGAGAGAGAGAGAGAGAGAGAAATCTTTGATGTGCGCTGGAGAGGACAGATCTGCGAGCGGCAGTGCTTGCTACGCCAGATGGGGATGATAACAATGCAGGGAAGTGAAAGCGAGAGTTTGGGAAGGCAACAATTAGAGAGAAAACAAAAGGTTACCAAAGGTTCCGGTAGCTGGCACAAGGGCAACGCGAACACGAGAAAATTGAATTGGCTTCAGCAAACCTCCCCCGTGTTTGTCGTGAGAGGAGCGAGACCGGAAATGTTGGCGGGAGAGAGAAGAGAGACATTTACGCGGAAAGGGCGCGACAGAAGAGGACCTTCTTTAGACATTTGCATCGAAGTGAGCAGATCCACGGTCAACTAAATAAAGTAAAGAGAAATAAATTACAGTTATTAAATTAAAAAGTAAATTAAAGGACTACAGTAGCCTCGCTTATGAAGTGGTGTTTTAACTGAAGTGCGCCCAGCGCGCCGTTTGCGTTGAACAATACAGACACACAAGAAAACTGACACCGGCGCTTGAAGTTGGTCTGTACAGGGTGGTGCGACGATAATTTGAACACTTCAAAAATTTTTCCTATGGGAACCGCCGTTCCTTTCGCGCTCAAACTTCACACGAAGGCCGCATTTTGTGGTGTATTTTGTTTGACACCGGGAACAACGACGGTACTTACCTCTTTTATTCTGAAAATAAATAAAAACAATTTTCGCCCATGGGAAAATGGTGGCTTTTTTTGACTTGCTAGCGAGCGCAAGTTTACCTTGGAACGATAGCGCCACCTTGGGTATGCAGAGCGAAACGTACGTGTGGGATTCATGGTAGGAAGGGGGCAAAAGGGGCAGCAGGCGATCAGAAAAGGCACCTAGGAAGGAGCCAAATGAGCTGCAGACAATAACAAAACCCGCTTTCACATTTTCTGGTCGTCTGCTCCAACCGTGAATCCCAAACGTGCGTTTCGCTGTGCATACCCCAGGTGGCGCCGTCTTTCCGAGATCAACTTGAGCTGGCTCGCACGTCCAAATGAGCCGCCATATTCCCATAGGCGAAAATTGTTTTTAGTTATTTTCAGAAAAAACAGGTAAGTACCGTCCTTGTTCGGGGTGTCGAACAAAATAGACCGCAAAATGCGAACCTCACGTGAAGTTTGAGCGCGAACAGAACGGTGGTTCACTTAAGAAAAATGTCCCCGCATTTCCCCGAGGGGAAGAATGTGAAAGTGCGAATGCAGGAGTTGAATTTGCGCGGTTCGGTAATGTTCGCAAAAGAGAGATCACACACACACACACAACTACAAAGAAAGAAAGATGCATTTATTCACAGACACCTATTTGTGTTGTCGTTGTACTTGATTGCTAGAGCGGATCTCAGCTTTGAAATTCCGTGTCAGTACTCCTTTAAGCGGGTGCATTAGCCCTTCTCACGCCCGATTCCTGGCCAATCCCCCACGTGGGTATGTGCCATGCACAGACACCTATTTGTGTTGTCGTTGTACTTGATTGCTAGAGCGGATCTCAGCTTTGAAATTTCGTGTCAGCACTCCTTTAAAGGGACACTGAAGTGATTTGTAAACATTGCGGGATTACTAGCGCAAATTGTAGTTCGGAGTCCGTAGGCATTGTTTCGACCACTCTGGCCGCTGTTTACGCGAATTTATTTAGTAGAAAAATCAATTCGAAAATGCTGTCCTCCTCTCTTTTACGCTCGCCCCATTTTCTGATGGCGTTTCGTGTGACGTCAGCAGGAGATGAGCTGGAAAATGGCTGCGCTACTGCACGGTTTCGCCGACCAGCCGACCTACCGATCGAGTCAGTCGGCCAGCGTTTCGTCCGCCGGCCCGCCGACGGGTCGTCCGCTATTCGCTTCGCTCAATTGAAACTAAGCCACAACACCTTTGTGAATGAAAGAATGTGCCTTTCCTTACTTTGTTAGTTTGTACACTGTGTCAAACTCAGAGTCCGGGTCGCTCCACACAAGCGCTGCACAAGTGCACATGCGACGCTTCGCTGACTTTACGCTAGTAGGAAAATCTAAGGCCAATTGAAGGCGGGAAGAGTCAGCGAAGTCAATATAGGTACTAAGAAAATAAAATCACCTGAAACTTTTACCGTACAGCGCAAAACTAGGGAGCAGGAAGCACTTTTTGCGCTGGGTAAACAAGCACAGCGGTCAGCCAGCACGACCGCACTCTGCGAACGCTTTTCCGTCAAGAAATGCAATTGCTAGACGTGAGATATTGTGGAAAGTTTGGGGGACCTTACTGCAGGAGTGATATACAACAAATAGTCACATAAAGACTTAAAATGCTTAAAATAAATAAAGTGTTAAACTGGTCATACATTATAAACCTATATATCCACAAACCGGCCACGTCCGGCTCGTGTGGCCTAGCGGTCTGAGGCGCTGGGAATTTGTCTTTGAAAGTCGCAAGTTCGAATCCCCGAGAGCTACAGTGGTTTTTTTTTGTAAGTTGATTTTTTTTCTATGCGGCCGATGTTTCTGAACTGAGTTCACCATTTTTGGCCGTAACGTTCACTGCTCCACGAGCGAGATCGCAGAACGCGCGCATACTGACAATGACGCGCTAGCGAGTTCTCGTTGGCGTGCTGTTGCCACAAGCACGACTGCTTGCGGGCAGTGGGCCAGGCGCTGGAATCAGCACACTACCCTTGGCCTGGTGCGAACAGCTTTTTACGAACAGACATGAGTGAGGCAAGCTCCGAATATGCGGGGAAAGCGCAATGGCATTTGAGAGTCTGCGGTGACGCGGAGGGCGTTCATCCACTGCGTAAGCCTCGTCTAGTGATTTCTACGATTACAAGCCGCCCTGGGAGGTTTATCTTAGACATTTGACAGCCGACAACATGGCAGAAGCGCGGTACGGCGATAATTGAGAAATCGAGAATGCCCATCCAACAACGCCATCAGATGTCAAGCATGTTTTACAGAACCGAAACCGAAACCGAAACTTTTGATTGCTAACCTTGGGCATCGTCCAATCACGGTGCCCCCCCCCCCCCTCCTGACGTCAGCGCCTTTAGTTGGTGCGGCCGCCGCAAACCGCGCATAGTAGTTTTTCTTCTTTCGCGCTTTGTAAAATAATTACCGATTTGTCAACCGGATAAACGATGAATAGTGTGTTAATTTGAGCCAGTCTACACAGTGCAAGCAAAAACGGGAGCTTGACAAATTCACTTCAGTGTCCCTTTAAGCGGGTGCATTAGCCCTTCTCACGCCCGATTCCTGGCCAATCCCCCATGTGGGTATGTGCCATGTCAGCGGCCAGGCAGCGCCTGCCCATCTGCCCCCGTTGCCAAGGAAGACGAGGAGATTCCTGGCCAATCCCCCACGTGGGTATGTGCCATGTCGCCCATCTTCCCCCGTTGCCAAGGAAGACGAGGAGCGCGCGCACCCGCAGCTGTTGCTATGTGGACGGACGGCGGTCAACGGAATTCAGGGTCACTTATAAAGTGCATTCGCACTTAAAATTTCTGAACTCTTCCAATTATTGTCGCACCTCTCTGCATGTACAGTAATAAACAAATGAAACGCGAACAAGAAAATATGAACCGAACCGCAACACACAAATAGCGCGATTTCTTCGAATGCAAGTCAAACTGACTCGTGGGTTCATTACAACGGCACAGTTGGGAAACGAGGCGTTGCAAATATACCAATGGCGTACCGTTATTGCGCCTCCACGAACCGTAGTTTTCAATTTTGCGTGTTCAGCTTCATATTTTCGTGTGTCTGCGGATTTCATTTGTCCGTAGCTGTACGTCGCCTTCACCCGCAACTTTGTGGCGCGATAGTATCTTTTTACACAGTCCGTCGCAGTGAGTTTAAATTGACTTTGGGAAAGCGGCGGAAAAGAACGGCACCAAGGAGACTACGCCAAGAAACCTTGTGGAGTTTGTCAAGGTATCCTTCTTGTATCAAACCCCAAGAAACGGAAATGACAAATGCAAGCAAGTAACGAAGGGCGTGAGCAAGAGGAAGGCTCGATCCTAGTTTGCTGTGTGAAAAGAGAAAAGGGTGCATAAAGAGAGAGCAGAAAAATTGGCCGCGCATATCAACGCCTTCTGACCGCACTGGATGAACAGAGTAGAACCGTGGGCCTGAAAATTAATATTCAGAAAACTAAGGTAATCCTCAACAACATCGGGACAGCAGAGCGTTTTGAGATAGGTGGCGAGGCAGTCAGTGGAAGTGGTAAGCGAATATATCTACTTTGCCCAAGTTGTGACCCCGGATCCCAACCATGACGCAGAGGTAATCAGAAGGATAGAAATGTGCTAGACTGCATTGGGCAGGCATTCTGACATAATTAATGGCAGCCTACCATTGTCCCTGAAGAAGAAAGTGTATGACAGCTGCATCTGACCAGTACTCACCTACGGGGCATAGACGTGGAGGCTCACTAAGAGGGTTCAACTTGAATTGAGGGCATCTCAGAGAGCAATGGAACGGAAGATGACAGGTGTAACTTTAAGGGACAAGAGGAGAGCGGAGTGGGTCAGGCAACAAACGCGTGTCAAGGGCATATTAGTAGAAATAAAGAAGAAGTGGACGTGGGTAGGGCATATTACGTTAAGTCAAAATAACAGTTGGTCAGTGAGGGAACAGAGTGGATCCCTATAGAGAAGGCAAGCGTTGCAGCGAGCGGCAGAAAGTCAGATGGGCGTATGATAAACTAGCCGGCAAACTATTTCACAGCTGTCTTCCAGAAATTTGTGGAGACCACCAGTTTCGTTGTTTACACCAAAGATTTGACTAATAATAAACTATACAACGAACGGTTATAACACTTCTCTCTCCATTATGATGTGGTCTTAACGGGCAAATGTACGAAATTGTGTGACAATTGTAACCTAATTATCCGTGTTACCTTGTCTTGAAATGGCGGTTTCTGAAACCAAATTATAGTCATTTTCCAGGTGCGCGCCCCTAAGCGTAGAAGCATAATTATGTTGAAGCGAAGAAAAACCAGAAGCATTTTGCGAAATTAAATAATTACAAGGATTACGGGAAACTCTGCGGATTCATAACGCAGTTGCAGCGGTCAATAGAGCGAAGCTGAGTCTGCAATACATGACACCGAAGACACGAAAAATCCAGAGGTTGCTTTACAACCTTTGCATTAGAAGCTTCAATGAATGATTGTTGTAAAAGCTCTTAATGCAATATGAGAAACCCTAAGGCAAGAAGTATTAGCAGTGGCTTAGCTCGGCTATGCCAGGATATACGTAGCGTGAGCTAAGGTTCAGCTGGTTATTCTTAGCTTTTCTGGTTGTCTAGAATTAGCTGATTACCATGCGCACTGCTGCTTCGACGGCACACACACAGTATACGAATCATGTGGCACATGTATATTTATCAAGCGGATCCGGCACAGCGTCACCAATCACCCGAGAGCTAAGGTGGTTCAACAGGCGCACCCCTGTGTTGCTGCGACGCACGAGCCATGGGTTCCACACCCGGCCACCCCTCGCATAATTATCAAGTGCACCGGGCCGCCACGTGCGGAACGGAGGTCAGCGAAGACGCTGGGCGCGTGGGGTGTGTGAGAGACGCCGGGAAGCGAGCAACGTTCCGTGCGCCGTGTGACGTCACTGCTCATCGCGCATGCGCAGCACGCCTCTCCAAGAGCCACGCAAAACTGCTACAAAAACGAAAATAAATCCCCTGAACCAGTCTAACGGGTGATTACAATTTCACATTCCGTTTTCCCCTGCAAGCACAACGTTGTGCACCCGACAATGATTTTGTTTTGCATGTTTCTCTGGTTTTAATAAGGATGTACGTGCATGAAAAGCGACAACCGAGTCAATTCCTACTACTCTGTTTCATCGCGATGTGAGCGAGATTACTTGCTGTCAAGGTCCTACGGCCGCCGATATCAATACCGTAAATTCGGGGATTTAAAAGCAAGAACAGGAAAAGGTTAGCACGCCTCTTTCCGTGTCGATTAAGAAGAACAGCGCTTTGTTCCGTAGTCTCGCTTTAACTGGCGAACGCCCGGAGCGTGTACGTCCGCCGCAAGTGGAATTAATCGCGAAAAAGCGAGGGTTCTGAATCTAATTTCATGTCTATTTCCGGTTTCGGGTACCCGATGTCGCAAAACGGAAGAACAAAAGACGTCCTCAGAATTCGCTCTTTCGGTGCGTACGCATTCATTCTTTTATTATTATTATTATTTTTTGTTGCGACACACAAAATCTTGTTCTTTTTCAGCTCCCTCTCAGAAAATGCTATATTAAAGTGTTTCCTTTCAGTGTAGAAAAAAAAGAAGAAAGTGTGTATTACTGATATAACGAAACGGTTTTTTTTTTTTGCCTTACTCTTCAAAAGAGCTGTTCCCGTTGTCAGCAATCTATTAGCGCTTGTGGTGTCAGGCGAGTCCTGTTAGTTTTGTACTCCGCATGGCTCTCTGTTCTGGTTTTCTAAATGGAAATATCGGGCCCCGCATATCACGAATGAGGACAGTGTTGCGTACTGCATGTTTTTGTTGGGAAGTATTATGTGTCCCCTAATCCCGGATGCAATGCTACCTGGCTTGCTTTCTCTATTACCACGAGTGCACTCGCATACGACGTAACAGCGTCTGTTACGACGTATACGAGCGCTGAATCCACGCACGCTGAATACACATACGCCCTGCGCACACACGAACGAACGCACACACGGCACACACGCACGCACACACACACGGCACACATACACACACACACACACACACGGCACACAAACGCACGCTCGCACGCACGCACGCACACCTTGTCTATCTGGACAGCGGAAGAATTTGCCTTGGCCCTCGCCATCACTCAAACCAATCTCCACCCCGAGAGAACGAACGTCATTTATGTGCTATCCAGTCGAATACATTCCCCCACCTTATCCGGCTTCACCTTTTCAACCGCCAGAACTCCCCACTTTGCCGATTTTGCGGAGAACCCGGAACGCTACGCTATATGGTCGGAGGTTGTGCCCAATCCCCACTGATTCCTCCCAACCTGCAACTTTCTACTGTGGAGCTTTGGGAAAGCGCCTTTGCGAGCACCGGCCTGGACGACCAGCTTCGGCTGGCTCAAAGGGCTGTCGATGCTGTCCGCGCTCAAGGCATCCTGGACTGAGGACGCCTCCTTCAAGCTTCAGTACAATCCCGCCAGTTGATTTAAATAAACGTTTATTCTCTCTCTCCCCCCGCAACGATTGTAATTACGCGGAGCTGACAAAGCAGCGTACCCGTAAGCTTTCTAGTGGGTAACATGGCCTCTCTACCACGTGGAAGCTCCCTCGCTCAATCACGTCGCCCGGCCGGAGATCGCATTGTGTGGACCCTGGGACATTCCTCCACCACTAACGAGCAATCCCTTTGCCCATACACAAGCCTGCGAACTCCCCTCCCAAGCCTATAAGGAAACGCCCAGTCTCGTTCCCCTGCTCACATTTAAAGACATGAGCCAACATTACCGCACTTCAAGCAACATTTTCCCCCTACTCCCCCGTAGATTACTTAAAGCGAAGAAGCAATACTCCGGAGGCTGCAGGCAAACACCTTTCGTCACCTAACTTGGCTACATCGGATGTGCGACATGTAAATTTTGCCATAACACCTGTAACCTCAGTCATACCATATATCACCTGGAGTGCGCACATACCCCATTCCTTTTGTCTTCCTGAACTGTGGGTGAACTAATGCCCTTGCAAAATCCCGGTGTCCAGGGCTAGTGACAGCCCGGTCGTCCCATGGTCTCATGGAATGAGGGACCACACCCACATCCCCAGGCTGACAATAAAGCTTTGCAACAACAGCAGCAGCAGCAGTGGCAACAACAGAAACAGCAGCAGCAGCAGCAACAACAACAACAACAACAACGACGATGACGACGACGACGACGACAGCAGCTGCAACAACAACGAAAACAACAACAAAAACAACAGCAGCTGCAGCAGCCGCAGCAGCAACAACAACAACAACGAGACGACGACGACGACAACGACGACAACGACAACAGCAGCAGCAACAACAACAATGAAAACAACAACAAAACCAAAACAACAGCAGCAACGATGACGACGACGACAACAACACCAAGAGCAGCAGCATCAGCAGCAGCCACCACAACAACAACATGGATGAACCGTTCAAATATACTATGATATATTTACGAACCACAGAGATTCTTGTTTTAGTTTTCAAATCGTTTTGTAACCATTCAGAAATACAATAGAAATAAATTTTGTACTCGCAAGGCTTATTTAGAACTAACGATATTTAACTGCGTCTGTAATTGCGTCAGTGGTAGATGACTGCGCTATCGCTCCGCAAATTCTCCTAAACGAAATTGTTGCAACGCCCTTGCTGCCAAACACTTCCTTTGTAATCATTTATTCGTTTTATTTTCCATCAATTTGCAAAAAAAAAAAAAACACCAGCCCTCGTACCCTCATTCGTGAACATTTGTCTTGTGACGTCCTGACCCCGTCGTAAGCACATTTGTATTTTCCTTTCTGGAAAGCTTAGGTGGCCCGAGAGAAAGAAATCGCATTACGCCTTTTCTTGCAGTTTTATTTGGTGTTCTCTCATCGAAGAGTTCAAAACGACGTGTTCCTCAAGCCGACTTGGCCTGATGCTTCTGTTGTTTTTGTGTCCCATTTTAACAGGCTTTTGAGTACATTTGCATGAACCGCGCCACGCAGTTCGTACGCCTTCCGCGCGCACGCTTCCAGGTGTGGGTGTGCAGTGGAATACAAACACGATTTTCGAGGAAAACTTGGCCTCGGCCCCGAGGACCCATGGAGTACGGACTCGACTTTGATCATTAAATTGGTCTGCGTGGCTGGATATTGAGCGCCCGAATTCTGGAAACAAGAACCGTCGCTTTTTATACCGCATTATTTGCATTTCTCAAAACACAGCTGGAGGGGCAGGTTGGAAAGCGCGCTTTGATCTCAGATCTCAAAGGGACAATCTAGTATTTTGTAAAAAAAAGGATAAGAAAGGGGCGGGGGGGAGATAAGAGTCGGATTGTTGCGGTCCGGTTCTGTGCGCGGAATTAGGAAGTGATGACGTTCAGCGGTTCGCTAATGATTGCTGAAATAACATCATTATTCGGAGAGCGGGCGCTGCTCCTTAAAATAGGCGTATGAATCCGTGGAATAGGGGTTTGAGAAATAAGATCGACATGTGTGTGATGAAAGGAGAGGGAGCGGGCGTTCTGGCGAAATATTGTTTTAATTTCACAACATACCCTCCGTAATGGCAGTGAAAGGACCTGTACTTATTCTAGGACTACAGAATGGAAAGCCCACATCAGACACTCGCGTCATTGAACACCCTGAATGACCTAAACGACAGTCTTTAAAGCGAAGCTTTACATGACCAGAGAAATGAAAATATGGTGGTCCCGTGTACGCCGAAAACTACTCCCGCGCAATTCCACGCGCATGCGCGAAGACGACAGGTTCGAGAGCAGTGATGAGTGAGAAGAGAGAAGGCACGCATAACGATCCACAAGATATATCGCGGAAGATTTTCGCATTAGTAAGGAAGGAACTACGCGCGTCAGCCAGCAATCTGTTCAGTTAGGCGATGTCGAATTCGCGTTTTCGGAAGAAAATTGATTGCGTTTCTTTTTGTTTTTTCTCAGTTTTTACTAGACGTGCCTCGTGATTATTTTCTCTTATCTGCTATCAATGTTTCATTCATGCAAGTGTAGAGGTGTTTCCAAAAGGTTTCGTGTCATCAATGTTTTGGGTGATAACGCATATTCTTGGTCTGCGTAAATGTTTGTTTTTCAAAATAAAACTCAGTTGCTAGCAGCGCTTCGTCTTTGTTTATTGCTTTGTCTTTGTTTTTGAGTAGTGCTGGCCCGATCATGACCGCATACCAACAAGCCCAAATCGCAGTTTGATTGATTGATTGTAGGGTTTAACGCGCCGACGCAACCCACGCGATGAGGCGCGCCGTAGTGGAGAGCTCCGGATTAATTTTGACCACCTGGGGGATCTTTAACGTGCGCCGAAATCTCGTACACACGGGCATTTTTGCTTTTCGCCTCCATCAGAAAAGCGACCGCCGCGGCCAGGAATCGAACCAACGACCTCGTGCTCAGCAGCGCAACGCCTTAGCCACTGAGCCACCGCGGTGGGTCAAATCGCAGTTCTAAGAGAGAGATTGGATGGTTTTGAAGATGCCGTGGTTACGTTCCCGATTCTAACACTACTGGTAAATGGGGACGGCGCATCGGAAGGAGCGGAAGGTAGTCTGCGCAACAGAGCCGGCGAGCACGGGGCCACGGCGTAACATAGAGGTGCAGCTTGCTGGGCCAGTTGGTACATATGGAAGGAACGGAAACCAGCGAAAAAGGACGCAAAGCTCGAGGAGAGACGAGACAACACAACGCTGGACTAGCAACTGAAATTTCATAGAAGAAACCGACACACTCTGTGAACGACCAAGTCAACGGAAGCGCAAACACGTAGGCGTGAAACGAATGAGAATGCTATTGTTACTAACTACCTCTACTTTCGTATCAACACCGCTCAAGTTTGAAGGAAGCCGATTTCTTTATTGCTGAGGGTGATAGACGGTGCGCTAATGCGATTTCCTTCCTGCTGTTGTCTTATGAAGAACGCCTCCAGTATTTCCCTCCCATTCTTAGTCCTGCCTTTTCTAAGGATCGTTACACTATCGAATAATGTATCGAATAATGGGTTCGCACTTGCACTGTCGACACTGAAAGGCAAGGTGTCCAGCTCCTTCAGAACTAACTAACGCGCTATGCTCCTTCAGCCGCTCATTGACACATCGGCCGGTTTGGCCGATGTATCAATGAGCGGGTGTCAATGAGCGGTCAATGTATTAGATTTCAGTTGCTAGTCCAACGTTGTGTTGTCTCGTCTCTGCTCGTGTTTTGCGTCCTTTTTCGCTGGTTTCCGTTCCTTCGATGTGACATAGAGTCTCTTAGTAAGTATACTAGAGAGGAAACTGTTCCTGGCAGTCCATGCCTACTTTTACCGTACAGCGTAAAACTAGTGTGCGGGAAGCACTTTCTTGCGCTGGGGGGACAGCAAGCGGTCAGCAGCACGACTACGATCTGCGAACGCTTTTCCGTCTAAGAAATGCATTGCTAGACGTGAGATATTGTGGAAACTTGGGGGACGCTATACTGCACGAGAGCAGTACAACAAATAGTCACCTAAGCTACTTGAAATGCAAAAACTAAATAAAAGGGTAAACTGGTTATACATTATATACCCTATATTTCCAAGGTCGGCAGCGCTCACCCGTGGCCGTGTTTTGCGTCCTTTTTCACTGGTTTCCGTTCCTTCGATGTGACATAGAGTCTCTTAGTAAGTATACTAGAGAGGAAACTGTTCCTGGCAATCCATGTCGTCGTGAGGGGTTATGGGAAGACCCCTGCTTCTGGCTTGGGCTTAGCGAGACAATAGGGTCCTTAAGCGGTTTACCGAATTGGCTTTCTTCACTATGCACTAACACGTCTTCGAGGGACTATAGTAGCCGTGAGCCGTGGCAACTGCGCGTACGGTAAAAGAGCAGGCAGTGCGTGATCTCACCTAACGTTGGTCATTCGGGAGTCGAAGGAGCGTATGGCTGAGCGGGTAATATGCCGCCGCGGAAGTCGGTTGGTTGGTACAAAAAAAAATGTCTCGTACCCACTCAGGGGGATTGGCCAGGAAATGGGCGCTAACTGAGAGAAGAGGAAAAACTGGAATTTGTAGCTAACGAAAATAAAAAGAAACTGAACGTCCTTCGATGGAGACAAGATACGACAGATACGGCGCCTGTATTCGTCCTATCTTGTCTTCGTCCAGGAGTGTTAACGTCACCTTTACTTTTTTCTTCAAGTATGAACCAACTCGCTCAACAACAAGTGTTGTTAAACTGTAGCTGGCGGTCGGCTTCACCGGTTCACCACGAAGGCGGCGTCTTCATAGGCACGCTCAAAAACATTTTCAAGCTTTTGCAACAACTTATTATTTGAAATAATGATGAAATTAATAAAATAAGACTGTCTAATGAGTTTCTCCCGCAAAATAATAACATCGTGTTAACTACCCGCTTGGCCTGTAGAATAGTAGGCCCAACCGTTCTTGCAAAAATAGACTTTAGTTCCTTTTTTCTTAGCACTAAAACAACCCTGTTTTATTCTCCACTTATGTAATAACACACGATTTTCAGCATTTTTTCGGCCCTGTGTTCTAATATACGGCCACTAAAACGTTTCAATCCAAGCCAATGACATATCTAAGGCGAGCGCACGATATAATGGCGGCCCATGACGACACAGACGGCCTTGATACGAGCCGCATAGACGGTAACGCCAGATTCCTCTCTAGTGTACATAGTAAGAAACCCTTTTGTAAAAGGAAGACAACGACCAAAAGAAACTGTTAAAAAAATTACGCCCATCTTCCCGCGAGGGAACCCTGATGTGATGCGACGCAACGGGGGGTTCAATTGGTCGTAACGTTGCCTTGAGCGTTTGCGCTGATGCTGGTATTGAACTGTGTCAGCCCACCCGCTAACGGGACCGTCGCTTCCATCACGTCTTCATCGGAAGAATGAAGTTAAGCACGGAGTCGTCAAGCAAAGTCACGCGGAGTCGAACGAGAGCGAGCGCTGACTGAACCGCCGCAGCGCGCTACCCGCTTTATATTCACAGTGCCTGAAGGAGAGGAGACAGCGGAGGAGAGTCGCGCCTTGCGCGCGCCGGAGCACTTGTTAACGCAGTGAAGCGCGCCAAACAAGCGCGCCAGCTGTGGTATGGTAATGAGCCGGAGTGAGAGTGTTGCACACAGCTGTGGGAGAGAAGAACGGAGGAGGGCTGCGGACGGACGACGCGACGACGCAGGAGGGACATGCCTCAGAGCAAGAGATGCGTCGCATCTAGAACCTTAAAACAACCACGAACAAGACGTTTCGGCTTCGCTATGGAAGCCTTGTTCACAGTGGGGTCAAGGAAAGCTCATGGTCGCTTATATTCTTTTCAGCACGTGTTGTAAGCAGCGCGTGTACGACAGGGAAACGGGGACCCTCATTCCGATTAAGCGTGTGCCTTGGCCCGTGTACCTTCAGAGAGTCGAGATAAAGCCGCGATATGAGTTCCTTTCTTGGCAAGATGATTCTTGAATTACCCCAATCAATCCCACTGGCCCCTTGCATCCACGCACTCGGCAAGAACATTCGACGCTACTCGCTTCTTTTTCACATCGTTCTGATGCTGCCGCAATCTCTGTTTAGACTTTCCCGATTCACCGATGCATGCGTAGTCGCAATCTGCGCAGGAAATCTTGTAGACCACGCCAGAAAACGATTCTCTGGGCAGTCTGTCCTTACACGCAGGCACGTGTGCCACCTCAACGTCATAACTTCGCAGTACGCGGGACAAGGCTCTCTTGCACAAGGGAAGTAGGGAAGGACACACGCTTTTAGGTGTCAGGTACCTTAGGACCATACAATGGCCGTCCGCGTCGGTGCGCATAACATTTACAATCGCAAAAAATCACACAGGCATCGACAGGATTCGAGCCGGTCTGGTAGACCAGCCAGAGTTAGTGTCAGTCGTCTTACCCGTTGGGCTACGACCGTGAGTTAGTACCCGATAGTCAACCCTATTACTCCCTCGCCTATAACGGTGCGGAGTACCTCAGGACCTCCCAATGTCCGTCCGCGTCCATCCGTGCGCACACCACCATCAAGCGAAAATCAAGCGAACTTCGATTTCAGCCGTGAGTTGCAGTTTCATTTAGGGAATAATCAAGGTGCAACTCACGGCTCCAATCGAGTGATGGTCGGGGCGCAACTTTGATGTCATTTCGAGTCCCCGCACTTCACACCCTCGCCATCATCCACGGAATGGAGATGCTGCCATTTTTCTTGGTTGGGGATCAGCCGGTCCGACAGGGTTTGACTGGCGGTGTTCCACTCCATTCAAGAACGCCGTGGGATAGTCGCTTGCCGAAAGATCGTTTCGCACCTCTTCGAGGTCGGTGAAACGCTCTTCTGCGTTTGTACAAATTCGTTTCGCACGGTTGAACAGGGAGGCAGCAAGATACCTTTTTTCGGGCGTCAGGATGAACGGACCGAAAGTTTGGGTATCTGCCAGTGTACGTGTCGTTTGCGTACAGGTTAAACGAAAGCGCTCCATCGCTTCTGCTGCACGCCAAAAATGGGAGTCTATTGTCGACGACCTCCGTCTCTACTATCAATTGGATGACCTTTTGTTTGACTGTTCCGATGCGCAGTGAAGGTTTCGCTTACACCCTACGTCCCTGGTCTAAGCAAAACATTGTCCCGCGTACTGCGAAGTTATGACGTTGAGGTGGTACACGTGCCTGCGTGTAAGCTGAGGCACGCATTCGTGGGCGCTAAGGACAGGCTGCCCAGGGAATCGTTTCCTGGCGTGGGCTACAAGATTTCCTGCGCAGATTGTGTTGTGACCACGCATACATCGGTGACTGGGGAAACTTTAACCAGAGATTGCGGCAGCATCAGAACGATGTGAAAAAGAAGCGAGTAGCGTCGAATGCTCTTGCCGAGTGCGTGGATCCAAGGGGCCTTGGGATTGAGTGGGATAATTCAAGAATCATCGGACGTGAAAAGAACGTCACATCGCGGCCTTATCTCGACTATCTGGAGATACAGAGGACACGCCACACGCTTAATCGAAACGAAGGGTACCCTTCCCCCCGTCTTACACGCGCTGCTTACGTCACGTGCTGAAGAGGACATAAGCGACTATGAACGTTCCCTCACCCCATGTTGAACAAGGCTTCCGTAGCGAAGCCGAAGCGTCTTGTTCGTGGTTGTTTTCAAGCTTTTTAAAATTTTTAACAGTTTCTTTCGGTCGTGTCTCCCTTTTAGTCAACACGTCTCCCGACCGGATGGGTTTCCGTCAAACCCTCGACTTCAGTAAGAGCCCCTATGCTGCCTGAAGCACAATGGGCGTAGCAGGCTTCCTCATGTCGCATTCCCCGTCACAATTCCCTCGCGCCCTTTTCCACTTGTCTCCAAATCCCAGTGTCCGAAATCCACGAACTTCCTCCCCCGTCAATTTGCACCTCCCCCCTACGCAAAAGCCCTCTTGTTGCTGTTGAGAGGCAAGCGACGGTTCTTTTAAAGACGATAGTCTTTCCTGGGCTACTTAAACCCGGAATTTTTGGTCTGTCTGTATGTCTGTCCGTCTGTCTGTCTGTGTCTCGATTCAGCCACCCGGCCAAAGTAAAACAATGCTTGAGCAATAGTCTTATATAGTGACAGCTAAATCTACCCGTCTAAGTCAGGTGTAATGTTCATACCTGTCAACGTTGTTGAAGAAGAACAAGACATTACGCAAGTATAGGACAACAAATTAATACACAAGTGGTGTTTGCACTGTTCCTTCAAAAAAATCATACATGCTTGACTTTGGCGAAAAATAAATACTTCATCAACTCCAGAAAAAAAAAATTCCCCCGCATTTCCCCGAGGGGGAGAATGTGAAAGTGCGAATGCACGGTTGTCGGCCCGCTTGCGGCGCTTGCGCTCGGCCCCCGCAGCCCACCGCCTCGCCGCCTTCTCTTCCATCTCTTCCATCGGGTTTGTAGTATCACGTGTACACCACGCAGTTATCAAGCCGCTATAACGCCGCTGAGTCGCCAACGCACGCCGCTGACGACGTAGTTTGAATGCGTTAAAGATATAAGGCGCGTCACTAACACTGATATCAGCGTCGCGTCCGTGGCTTGGTCGGTAGAGCGTCGCGCTGCGGCCGCAAAGTCCTCGGATCGAAACCTGGCGCCGGATGCTGTTTCTTTTTTAAATATAGAGGAGCACTGCGGACGCCGCCGCCGCCGCCGCCCCCGGCGGTGGATGGTTTGGGGTCGCTTATAAAGTGCATTCGCACTTAAAAATCACTTCGCCATCACCTGCTGTCACCCGCGCCACAATAGCTTCTTGCTGCATTTTAAGGAATCAACCGGCAACAGTTACGAAAGGTTCCACTAGATAGGTTCCACGTTCTGCTCGCAACGCACGTGGAGTAGGGAAACGCGGTTCTATAAACGTTGAAGTAGGGCGCCTTGATTCACGCGCGTCTTCGCCGTACGGCAGCGTTGGCATCGAGACACCCGGTTAAAAGCAGTGGAACGCGGGAAATTTAAAATGATTTAAGCAAACCTTTGGCGTCTTTACTTCGGGAGGAGCGCGACGCAAGATGAACAACATGAGAGGTGAGCGGGAAAGCGAAGTAAGGCATTTACTTGGCAAAACTCGATAAAGACTATCATCTTTTGACGACATTTGCAACGAAAGAACGAGATACGCGGTCAATATTTTGTTTCGTTTTGTTTTATTTCTTTGCCCACCTTTTTTATGGCGCTCATACAATACGTGTGCTAATGTAACCCCCCTGTATAATACCCTCCCGGTGGCCTTTGGGGACATTGTAAATAAATAAATAAATAAATGAATGAATGAATGAATGAATGAATGAATGAATGAATAAATAAATAAATAAATAAATAAATAAATAAATAAATAAATAAATAAATAAATAAATGAATGAATGAATGAATGAATGAATGAATGAATGAATGAATGAATTAAACTTTATTGACACAAGGATGGCGACTCGGCCTATGTGGGGGCGGGTGGGGAGGGTGGTGTCAGTTCCGGAAAACTTTACATTCTCAGATGAACGCCAGTAGCGAGAGCGAAGTCCCACAAGGAGGCAAACACCTGCTTGGCTGTGGCTGCGGGTGGGTAGAGCCAGTTCGTCAAACACGTAACGCTGCTGTGTTTGCAAGACGTGCGCTCCGCGTGCAGACCCGGACACGTCCAAAGGAGATGTTCAATGGTCGGTGTTGCTCCTAAAGAGCACGTGACGCACGTGGGTGGTGTCATGGCCGGCGGAGGTGAATTGCTTGCGGTAGCGCCGGGGAGAACGGGTGGCCGCTCTTTTTTTGGTATGTAAGAACGCCACTTGAAAAGGATGTCCTCTGTAATAAATAAATAAATAGTGACAGAATGGCGTTGGCTACGGCCGTGAAGTGGTGCATGTACAGCTTGTAACCGCTTGCCAAAATAGAACTGAAGTTGCTGACACAGTCGTACTCGGTGTAAAGAAGCTATTAGTTTTGGCAAAAACTGCGGTACAAATCGTCAGCCTCGCCGATTATGAAAGGGGCAATGCGACGTCCGCCGCGGTGGTACCAGTGAATATCTCAAGGCGGCCCGGTAGCGTGATCCGAACGCTCTGAAACCGGTGCGCTGCAAGATGTCGTGGTGTCGACAAGAACAAAAAAAGGCGAAACATACATTCCACCTACATAGGCAATGTAACGTAGAAACATTACAAAATAGAACCCCCACAAGCAATACACAGACAAAGTTATTAAAGTTTTCTTGTATCCAATTCTTGCCTGAAAAGCGTTTCATATATATTTCTTTTGTTCCTACGCTTTAATTTCCCTGGTGTCCCTCGGGTCACCTTCTCCCTCCATCCTGTTGTTCATTCTGCTTCCATCATTTCTGAACAATGACTTTTTGCGAAGCAGTGTACCATGGAACACCTAAACTACCTGGAGGATATCATCCACCAAGCCATTGCATTCCCTAAATTCTTCAGGATCACAAAGCGGAGTGGAGAAAAAAGTTGTTTGAAGAAACGGCTGCTTCTATCTTTCCTGGCAACCCTTTAATTACAATTTGACTCCAGGACGCGGATTTCGTTTTCGGCCGGAAGGAAGGCTGGATTAAGGTTACCCCGCAATCTCTTTCGCCCTCCCCCTTCCACTTGAAGGAGAAAACCTTGTTCTTCCTCCTCCGCTGATGGCCGTCTTTACAAGTCTCGGGTTCCACTTCAGCAGCAAAGTGCGCCCTGAGGCCAATAACAACGCGGTCTTCCAGGTCTTACAACGGGAAAGATCGAAAGAAGAACTGAACAAAGCTCTATTGATTCGCTTGTTTAGAAATTCGCGTTCAATAAGACAGTCCCTCCAGTGTGATCCGATATCTTTGAAAGCCCTCGAAAACCACCGCTTCAAAAGGAAGCACGGGCATTTGTGAGCCGAAGAAAAGAGGGGCAACTGTTTTGAGGCCTTGAGAACATCTTCTAATCGAATTTAATGCTGGGGGCGTGCACGTTAAGGAAGCAAACAGAAAAAAAGACAAGACTGCCTCAGGCGAGAGCCGATTGTGCGTGGGATTCCAGCGCCGAATGTATTGTGCCCGCGTGTGCTCGCCTTTTTGTCCTTCGGGTCTGGAGTGTGCTCGCTTCTTGTCCTTCGAGGAGCCCGCTGGCAATAGAAATTTGCTTTCGTGTTTTCTTTCTTTTTGTGACTGGCCTTAACAGTGCTTCCTTCCGTGTTTTGTTCCCCGTAGGATTCTCGAACGACACCGTTAATGTAAATCAATTATTCTTTACGTCTTAGCGCAAGGTCTACGGACTCTTCACTGCGAAGTTTTTCTTGCGTAGGAAAATTAGCCAACGGAATACCTGGACCGTTAACAGTGGATCTCTGACATTACCATGCTCTCGGACTAAATGGCAACCGGAGGAATATCACGTGACTCTAGCTAGCTCACCAAAACATTCTAGTGCGTCGTTTTTCGGAGGTTGGTTTATGGTTTGTTTGTTCGAATAGGAACGTGGCGGAGATTTTCCTTAGGCTTTTAACACGGAAAGTGTTTGTATTCCGGAATGCACAGATTTCACAGACGTCATATCCGTCACGGAAATGACTCTAGTACAACGAAGCAAGCGCCTGTAAAGGGTGCGGCCCCTTCACGCAGGGTCTTGTGCAGGGAAGCCACCTTTAGTACTAAAGACTATTAGGGTTATTCGTTTTCCGGTTGTATATTTAACACGAAAGCGTTTTATGCTGGGGTATACACGAAAATTCCACTGACGTCATATTCGTCACGGAAATTACGCTGTACACCTTTGCCAAAGCGACCCGCCAGCATGACGACGCTCGCCAAGCGCATCCACAAGACAGTCGCCGACCCGCATATCATGCTCAGCTGCATATTTCGCTGCACATTTAAATTTCGTGTTTCACCGATTCCCATGACAGAGGAATCAATATATCTTTCGTTAGGTCCTTAGGCTGCGTGTGGCAGTTTCCACCGAGCGCAATTACACGACGAATATTTGGCATTCCCGTTTGGAGCTGAATCTTCTTCGTTGTTTCATCAAGCATAAAACAACTAGCGGTTATCTTTTTAGATGCTCCAGCCGAATAAACTAGATCCCTATTTCTGAACGCTCACGTCTCCTCTACTGAACTAGTTTTTGTGGCCTGAACTTTGCAGTTAAGTTAAACTTTGGTTTTCTACAATACACAGGATTGCCTCATTTTTGTTATACAAGGTAAAATGTATCAAAAGACATCTGCAATCTTAGTGCGTTAAAAGGACTTCATTTAGCTATCGCGAAGGGTTCCTAAACTTCTCATTTTAGGGATATTCATAATGTCGCAAACGCAAACCCTGATTGCTCCAACAGGGTTTTTCCGCCTATACTATCATAAGGCTGAAACTGTCATGTTTAGCAGGGGAAAAAACTTGTTTGGGGCGCTCATGCCCTAACGATATTTTAAATTTCTGACTAGGAAGAAACAACTCGCATATGGCTACAAAACGAACGACCGACATCGTAGCTCGTCAAAACCCTCCCATCATTCACGTTTGATGCCGAAAATAAGTGTAGTTGTTTACTTTTCGTCTGTATTGCGACAAGTTGTAACATCCCTCTCTTCTTTTTATTGCTGTTTTCAGAATCTCGGTAAAGCCGTCTCCCCGTGAACTACACAAGATCGTTTCTGGCTCTTCCCGTTTGGGTACAGCGGGATACACACGCTACTCCTGGGCCAGGTACAGTGACTGACATTTCGTTAAATCTTGATGGAGGAAAACCCAACCTCTTATGGCAAACTAATTGGCCGAATGAGATCGTTAAATTAGTGAGGTCAATATTCTCGAAGGTATTGGTTTGTTCGGTGAACGCAATATTACGTGTAATTAACATATCCATGTAAGGTTGTGGCCGTTGCTATACCAGGAGGGCCAACCGTGCCCTGGTGAAGGAGTGCGTTACCGCCAATGGTCGTTGAGATCAGGCCGCACCCCAAGCCTCCGTGTGCAATTCCATCAACAACCGGATTTTTTTTTTCCGATGGGAATTCTTCGGCGCCGGGATTCGAACTACGGTTCTTCTGCATACGAGGCGGGTGCTTTACCTCTACGCCATGGCTGCGCTGCTGCACCGCGACATTCGGAAGGCGTTTTCAGATAATGAATGGCAGCCTACCATTCTTCCTGAAGAAGAAGGGTGTATGACAGCTTCATCTTACCGGTACTCACCTACGGGGCAGAAACATGGAGGCTCACTAAGAGGGTTCAGCTTAAATTGAGGACGACTCCGCAAGCAATTTAACGGAAGGTGATGGATGTAACATTAAGGGGCAAGAAGGGACCGCAGTAGATCAGGAAACAAACGCGTGTTAAGGACATATTAGTAGACATTAAGATGAAGCAATGGGCATCGGCAGGGCATGTAATGCGAAGGCAAGATAGCCGTTGGTCATTAAGGGTGACAGAGTGGATTCCTAGATAAGACAAGCGTGGCAGGGAGCGGCGGAGAGTTAGGCGGGCAGATGCGATCGAGGAGTCTGCGGGGATTTATTGGTCGCAGTTAGCACAGGACCGGAATGATTGGAGATCTATGGGAGAGGGTCTTTGCCCTGCAGTGGGCGTAGATAGCCGATGAATATGATGATGATGATGACGACAACGACTACGACGACGACGATGATGATTACGACTACGACGACGACGATGATGATGATGATGACGGTGATGATGATGAGTGAATTAAGATAATCTAACGCGCGGCAACAGGTGGTTTCACAGATACTGGAAATAACAGCGTTCTGGTTTAAAACAAAGCCAGCAAAAGCAGGCGTCAGTCTACGCGTAATAGTAATGTCGGCATTTACAGAAATGAGGGTAGTCAGAGAAGTACACCAAGGAAGGGAAAGGGGAAAATGTGGTGGGTTATTTATTCTTATTGAAACAGATATAGTATTTTTAAAGATTGAATGATTACAAGAATGCGGAGAAAAACATGCCCGCCGGGTGTGATCCGAACCCACGACCTTCAGAATACCACTCTGATGCCATAACCACAACGCTACAGACAGGGCTGTGCTACCCTCCACTTTCTGGGGTATTTATGTTGAGGTAACTGTTTCCTGCGCTTGGGGGTGGTAGCCAGCGCCATTCTGAATACTTGGGTGAAGAGGAAATTCTTTTTCAGACTCGGAAACAAGCAGATTCGCCTGCACTATCCAAGCGGATTTCAATTCAAATAACCCAGAACTTAGCCACGATCATGAATAAAAAGCAGGTAACTGACGCCGTAATTACGCGATCTAATCAACCCATTGAACCGCACCGAAATTCTTCGTAAAGAAACTCCAAACAATAATCCAGTAGCAAACCTCGTTTTGACCCATTCTACCTCCGCTCCGAAAGTTGCATCCATACTAGAAAGCATCACAATATGATTTTCCAAAGTGAACTCCTAAAAGAATATCTCCCAAGCTGTCACGCGTTGTTTATATGCGGAGCAAATATCTGTACCTCTTTCTCACTAGATCCAGCGTCAGCCGAGCGCGAACTACTGGATGACATTCCCAATAACAAACCATGGTGTAAAGTAAGCCAGCAAATAACCACCACACAGCGCGCCGCCAGCGAATCTTTAAACTTAAATGTTAATGTAAAAGAGAAATTTAACTGCCACTTCGCCCACGTTGTATACCTGCTTGAATGCACTCGCTTTGGCGAACAATACATCGACCGTACTGAAATGCCATTCCGTTGGCGGTTTAAATTCCCCGCTCTCACGCAAAAATCTTCTCCCCTTTTCCTCCATCAAGGCATGTGACCACTGCTGTTAGTTCGTTTGAACCGCTGAAGGCCACAATTCTTGATTCTTGGTTAAAAATCCATCACGATCGAGAGGTCCGAGAGTCCCATTTTATCTGTAAGCTTGAGTCGGCGGCCTTTTTGATCAATTGAAGTCATTGAAAACTTACGTGTCTTTCTACCGGTTGAAATTTCAGCCCCACCCCCCTTCTCATTCTTCTCCCCCACTCTCTCTCTTATTCATGCACCGGAATTCTGATCTGCCAGGATGGTGTTATGCCCGTTACTTCACTCCCTCGATAATCATCTCCCATCATTTGGCGGTACCCGAAACTGCCTTTCGATACTCCCTCTCTGGACGATTTATGTGCGCTTCCCTTGCTCCCCCACCCCGGCCAAAGTATAGAGCTCTATCATGTTGCAATCACGTGATTCCGAATCTTTTGAAGCAGATCCGTGCAGCCAGATGTGCGCCATGTTCGTGCATTGACGTGTCCTTCTTTTGGCTACTTTCTTGATCCCTATTGCCACCGGACGCTTACACTAGCACTTATCCGTCGCGGTGGCTCAGTAGCTATGACGTTGTGGTGCTGAGCCCAAGCACACGGGTTCGATTCCCGTATGCCACGGCCACTTTTCTGGTGGAGCGAAAAGCGAAAACGCCCGTGTGTTCGAGATTTCGGCGCACATTGAAGATCTCCGGGTGCCTAAATTAATCCGGAGCCCTCCACTACAGCAGGATGGAAAGTTTGGGTGAGTCGGTAGGTCGACATGATGTAAAAACAGCGCGGTAGGACGAAATACACGAGGAAAGGAACCCAGATAGGACGAGCGCTGACTATCAACTGAAAATGTTACTTGACCGAAAAGACATATATACATAAAAAACATTGAAACGACGCATGCGCTAACATCTGTGCCATACCAACACTGATAGCGATAAAAAAGGGGAGAAACTAGTTTGCTCCTTCATAATGTCCACCACAAGCAAGATAAGCACCTAAGACAAGCAAGAATAAGACAAGCAAGACAGTTGCTCCCTTTGTTATCGCTATCAGTGTTGGTATGGCACAGATTTAGCGCATGCGTCGTTTCAATGTTTTTTATGTATATATGTCTTTCCGGTCAGAATAAAATTTTTCAGTTGATAGTTAGCGCTCATCCTGTCTGGTTCCTTTCCTCGTGTATTTCGTCCTACCGCGCTGTTTTACATCATGTCTCTCCACTACGGCGCGCCTTATCGTAAAGGAGTTAACAGTGCACAAAGACGACGACACACAAGGAAGAGATGACAGGACAAGCGCTGAACCAAGCACATTTAATAACAAGGCCTCAAAAATACTACTTAAACGCTTATATCATTTGTTCGTTTGTTTTCTCTCCTCGTAGAATCATAGTGTGATGTTTGCAACTTTTTAGCATACAGTGAGTTGTCCATTGTGCAGCGGTTTTTCTTTGATAAATAAAGAGCACTTATTTATCAACAAAACCGCGGCACTATGGAAAACTCACTGTATGCTAAAAAGTTTAGAGAGAGAGAGAAAACAATCTTTAATGAAAACTGGCTATTTCAGCCCAGCTAAGATGCCTGGCTTGCTACGCTAGATGAATGCGATGACGATGATGATTATAATGATGAAGAGGAATACATATGATTTTAACTAATTACAAAGTCTGATCAAGACTTGTGTTTTAGGTATGCCAAAAAGGCTTTCGTTGCACGAGCGGCACGTTTGGAAAAGTTCCAAGGACCTAATACGCCCCTCAGTTCTAGTTTTGCGGACAGCGGCCGGCCCAGGGACACTGCGAGAGACACTCTTTGTGTAGTAAAGCGCACACAGTCACATATTAGGTGTTGGAGGTCTTCACGCACATCACACTGCGGGCACAGAGGCGAGGAGGGCAGGTTGATTTTGTAGCAGTAGTATCGCGTGCAGGCGACGTTCAACCGCATGCGGCGCAGTACGGCTTCATCATGCTTGGATAGTCCCGGTGGCATCTTAAAATTACAATGCGGGTCGATAGAGTAGAGGGACGCGTAATGGCGGGATGCGTCTGCCCAAAGAGATCGCTGCATGCTCCATGCCACACTGGATGCAAGGGCTGAAGTATCTTTGTGAGAAAATGGCACCGGTATTTTTGATCCGCGTTGGTCATGCGCTGTGGATGCTGCAACGTCCGCCTTCACATTTCCAGTTATCCTACAATGGGCAGGGAGCCACTGAAGTGCTATTTGATGATGCGCTTGCAGAGCTTGAAGATGTAAAGGCTTGTACATCAAGCACAATCTGATCTTTGGGGAAAGACGCCAGACATTGCAGTGCAGCCCGAGAGTCCGTGAAGATGGCCCACGCGCGTGCCGGCTGCTCGATGATGTGAGCCAAGGCCATCCGCAGAGCTGCAAGTTCGGCAGCCGTAGATGATGTTTTGTGGCTGAGCATGGCACTGAGGGTGGTGGCGGGACGAAGGTATCCCACACTGCGACAGTGGATGATGTGGATGACACCGATCCATCAGTGTGCAGATGTGTATGACCTCCGTATGTGTGTACATATATTCAATGAGCAAAAAACCGTAGAGCAGCAGGTGGAATATGCTCTTGCGTGTAATTTCCGGGCACCGTGGTCACTATTTTCATGGGCGGGAACATCCAGGGCGGGTGGAGATGAAGTGATGGCGGCTGGTAATGCTGCGGCAGGAAGTCGCACACTTCAGGGACCGAACTTGGCGCTAAAGGGTGGTCACATTGCCTGGCCACAATACGCAGTCGCACGCGGAGAAGCTCCTGCATGCTGAGAGCCAAGGGTGACAGACGTCGGCATTCCGTCAATGTTCCAACAGTACAGGTAGTTTTCGGAACACCAATTCAAATCCTCAAGATTTGTGCTTGCATGGACTCTAGAGCCTTGATAGTTCCTTTAGAAAGGGGACCCAAAATGGCGATGCTGTAGCGTATGAGGCCAACGCAGAGCGCTTCGTAGAGCCGAAGGAGAGAGTTAACGGAGCAACCGCCAGAGTTTCTGGAGAGCATACTGAATATACGGGCGATTCAGGTAAGCTTCTCCTTGAGATGGCGGATATAAGGTGACCAGGTGAGTGACCTGTCGAATGTCACCCCCAGAAACCTATAGCTGGGAAGGTATGGGATGTCAGTGCCGCCAACAGTGAGCCGGTAGTGCGTGAGGTCCCTCTTCGTAAAAGCCAACGCAGCATATTTGCTTGCCGAAATTTCCATTCCTCGTGCTGCCAAGAACGATGCGATGGAGTTGATTGCTCGCTGAAGTCTCGACCGTAGCACACGTCTGTTACGGCCACAGCTCCATATGCAGGATGTCGTCCGCGTACAAGGAGATTTCTACCGACTGCGGTAAGCATTTTTCCAGGCCATAATGGAGATGTTGAACAGCGTGGGGCTTACCACCCCGCCCTGGGGGAACCACCTCGAGTCATTCTTTACAGGGCTGAGTCGCCGCTGTGTGTCGACATGTATACATACCTATCGGAGAGATAGTCTGATAGCCATGCATACATGCGGCCTCCTATTCCTGAAGACTTCATCGCCGAGCGAATAGCATCATGCGCTACGCAGTCATAGGCTGATTTAATGTCCAGGAACACGGCAATGATGATGTTCCGCCGATACTTAGCTTGTTTTATGGTGGTTGCAAGGGCAATGGCATTATCGATGCCGCTACGGCCCTTGTGGAAGCCAGACATCCTTGGCGGGTATACATTTCTGACTGTCAAATCCCAGTCCAAGCGATACAGCACCATCTTCTCCATCAGTTTGCCGACACAGCTCAGGAGGGCTACGGAACGGTAAGACTCTATGGCCGTTGGAATTTTCCCTGGCTTTAGAACTGGCGCAATGCGGGCGTGTTTCCATTTCGGCTCTAGTCGGCCGGTCTCCCATGAGCGGTTAAAAACGTTTAGAAGGCATCCTTTCCCCTTTTTGCCTAAATGCGAAAGGGTTGTATAGCTGACGTCGTCCGGACCTGGGCACGTGGATTTTTTGATGGAGCCCAGTGCAGCCAGCAGTTCTGCCATATAGAATGGAACGTCCATGGCACACGACATCGCTGGGGAATCCTCGCTCTGGGGCGAAGATGATGGTGGTACAAGTGTCGGCGCCGTGGTGATTTTCTTACAGAAGGCGTTAGCGACGTGTAGGTCAGTCGTGTTCGTGCTGAGTGCAATTGAGCTAAAGGGGTGCAGTTGACTTGGTGGGGCCCGCAGGCTTCGAACCAGGCGCCATATTCTGGAAAGCGGCTTCCTCGGGTCCAACTTCGAGCAGAAGGACTCCCATTCGCGCTTGGCAAGCTTGGCCATATGCCTCTGGACCGCCCTCTGCAGCAGTCGCCTGAAGCATGGAACCTCAGGCACAGCGTCGACGGGGAACTCGCCTATTGGCTCATTCGAGCGCACTGCTATAAAGTTGCACAGACACAGCACTGTATTCGTGCGTGCGAGGCAAACGAACAAAGGTAAGTTGAATGTTAAGTAAGTAATACTATTTAAGTAATATTATTAAGATAAGTAATATTTTCGTGGCCTTGTTATTGTATGTGGCTTGGTTCAGCGCTTGTCCTGTCATCCCTTCCTTGTGTGCGTCGTCTTTCGTCAGCGCTGTTAAGTCCTTTACGTGAGGCGCGCACGTAGTAGTGTATAACGTAGTATACTATATTAATATATATATATATATATATATTATATATATATATATATTATATATATATATATATATATATATATAATATATATTATATATATAGTTTTTCCCCTTTCTTTTTGTCTTTCAAAATTAATCATCTGTTTCAATGACCTACCGCATTCTCCCCTTTGCTTTCCGAGGCATCCTTGACTGCCAACCCTTATTTCTGTCTTAAATCAACGTGCACCTCATTTCCCTTTCTTTATCGCTATATATACATACATACGTACATGTATGTATGTATGTATGTATGTATGTATGTATGTATGTATGTAGTATGCATATATGTATGTATGTATGTACATTTTTGTTTGCGATCGACCAAAGCATGGGGCTTGATATATGTTGATTGATTGTGTGGTTTAACGCGCCGACGCAACGCAGGCGATGAGGCGCGCCGTAGTGGAAGGCTCCGGATTAATTTTGACCACCTGGGGATCTTTATCGTGCGCCGAAATCTCGTACAACACGGGCGTTTTGCTTTTCGCCTCCAGCAGAAAAGCGGCCCGCCGCGGCCGGGAATCCAATCCGCGACCTCGGGCTCAGCAGCGCAACGCCTTAGCCACTGAGCCACCGCGGCGGGTTTGATATATGTTCATCGCTACCACGTGAGAAATGAAGCTTTCCCTTCTTTCTGCCCCCGTGCTTGGTCCTTAGCGGACTGCAATATGTACTAAATAAAAAAGACAATGGTTTCCTTGACATACTTTTTTCCTCGACATTTGTTTTCTCCTTTCTTATATATTGAAAAAAACCTACCCTCTTACGTAAAGGGAAACCTCTTTCTGCGAATTCCTGAGTATATGTCACTGGGGTACACTAAGCCGGTGTGGAAAGTCTTGAGAATATGATCGCGGCTAGGCAGGCTCACGCAGGCATCGGACCTTTTCTCGTAAGAATCGATCTCAAAGGCCAACACCGCCACTCCCTTCAGCGCATGGGATTCCAGGTTGGTAGGCAGTGCGCACACGTGCGTGTCGGACTTCATGCCGAAGCTGCTTTGGTATCCTTGATGGTCCTTAAACTCCGCTTGCACTAGGACGTTGAAGCCTCGCTGACTCTCAAAATATTGATCCTGCGAGAAGAAGAAACAAAGTTCATAAAAACAGGAGGTTGGGAAACGGGAGATAAGGGGGAAAGATGTGGTGGATCCTCTTCCACAGGAACAGGTAAAACACGAAAGTGACATGTGCCTTTACAGGAGCAGTTGAGTCTTTATTGCACATCGATATGAACTCGCGCATCGCTATTTATATTTCGTCGGTATGGCACCGTTGTCGCATCAACGTTAGACACTGGATGCACGCTCCGGAGCACTGCGTAAATCCGACTGATGCCAACAGGCGCTCAAATCGTGCGTGCGAACGAAACCAAACGGGTTGTCAGCGAATCGTTTGCTCCAGTCACGGTTCGCTGCAGCGAAAGGAACAGCGGAACGTGCCACGACTGCGAAATTCTCAAGTCAGCGTCGATCTTACTCCGTGGTCGTTGCCTTACAGGCTTCTCCGCAGGTTACGCTGCGCGTCCCCTCTACACGTTGCCGCTTGCATCGAGGTGCCAGCTGCCGACGCTCATTAGCGTCATGATGCACTACTTCACTTCGCCTCTTCTAGACGGCAGCACCATCTGAAGGGAAGGATATTAAGGCGCGTTCTTGTCCAGTTCACGCGTCTGTTCATAGCGCAGTCGCGAGCGTGTGTTTTTACGTCCCGTTGCGGCGAAACAGTTCGTGGTTCAAATCTCGGCGCAGCCGAGTCAATCGAAGTTTTTTGTGGCGATGTCATTTCCGTGACGGATATTACGTCGGCCAGATCTTGGTCGACGCCGACATTCAAAAATTTTCTCGTGTTAAAAATTCTAACGAAACGAACCGAATAAATTTTGTTTTAGAGTAAGCAACGTTAGATAATTCTGCTGCCCGTGCTGCAGTGATAACACGGTCCTCGTTAAAAGGATTAGAGCAGAAGTTTTCTGGCTCAGCTTATTTCGTGAAAAGGCGGAATTTCCTTGCGCGCGATTTTTTTTATCTCCGATACGAGTGATTTTGAATCGCTGAGGCAATTGCAAATTGTTATGCGTGTGAAATATTTAGATTGTTCAGTTGACGGGTGAGGAAGTTTGCAGCTAAAATTTAGAAAGCTGAATAAACATTTAGCATTTAAAAAATTCAAAATTTGGGGTTTCACGTACCGTCGCTGCATCTCTGCTCTAAGGCGTGTCCTAGTGCAGGTGAACCGATTAAATTACGCCTCCGAAAATTCCGACCCCGGCGTGTTTTTTTGTTTTACAGCGAAACTGTTAGCCTTTAGTTGGTCGGAAAATTTCGATTTTCGGGTGTTAAACATACAAAAAACCATGCGGTACCCAGCAGTTCTCGCCTAAGACTCCGAGGGCATGCGTCAGACTAATCGGCATACAGCATATAGCTCAGTATTCGTTTAAACAACCACAAACCAAGCATCGAAACCGCATTACGGCGCCTGTGAGCAACTCCTCCCCCCTCCCCCACACCATGGGGTTCTGGTAAAGGTTATGTTTGCAAATTATGTTTGAAGGCTAAGCAGGACTAGTGTCCCTAGAGCAGTTCTTGCCCAGGACGCCGAGCACACGCGCCAGGCTAGCCAGGATCCAGCATTTGCTGCCAGAGAAACTGAGCGTAAGCGACAAGCCCGCTTACACGACGATAAACATTTCATACCCTCCCCCATCAGCCTTTGTAGTGGTTTCTAAGAGCTTCGCTTGACACCCACTTTCGCAGAGCGGGATGGCGGCCATGTTTTTTCGCCAAGAGCTCCATAAGGAAAACGGCTGCTGCAGCCGGTATCAAAAACCCACGTCCTTGCGCCGAGCAACACAGGAGTAACTACTCTGACGTCACCATAAAAATATAAGCGGCCTTTACAACTTTTTTCCATGGAACACAACAAATTCGGAACATTGTAATTATTGATGAAAATGTTTCTGAAGCCGGAACATAGTGCAAAAATGAAAATCATGGACAAGTAACCACCATTTCTTCTAGCGGTCAGGAGAAATTGTTTAGTAATGGTTCGGCTTTTACTTTCAGTGGTATCTGCTGCTACACCGAGCATGCGGTTCATCTTTCCCCGCGATGTAGAGTGGCACGACTAAACTTTCTTTATCTAATGCACCAGAAGTACTTTAATCTTAGTTCAGAGCTGTACGTAAATCCGCGGTCCTCGCGAATAGAAAGAACTAGTCGTCACGGTCAATTTATGCCGATAATGGCACGTATAAATGCTTTCAAATAGTCTTTTCTTCCTAAAACAATAAAACAATAGAAGACCTTTTGCCACAAGAAATTGTAAATGCAGGAACCCTAAATCAATTCGAAAAATCTGTGTTAAACCATTTTGCAATCGAAACTTAGGAGTTTTAAAGTCACCTTCAGCCCTCTGCTCTCCAGAACGGACGGAATTCACTGTACTTTCCTTCTTATTGTACGTGCGAGCCTCGAGTTGTTTTAAAACCCATCTGTAAATCTTGAAAATTAGGTAAGGTCTCTGCTTATGAATACTGTAAATGTACACTTAAACGTGTGACTATCGATGAGTACCTCGAAGTGTTTTTTTTTTCGTAGTCTTGCACGTTGAAAGCACGGTCTCCGCGTAACGGGCGGCACTATATTGGACATTATTATGAGTATTGTTGATCAGTGTTTCGCGCATGAAGAACTGCGTGTTTCAAAATGTCGATGTGTGCTTTTTTGGTTCAATGTATGTGTTGTCGAAGTGCCTGTTTTTGAAGTGTCACTTATTTTGTCAGCTGTATATCCCAGCGTTGTTTATTTTTTCCACCCTGCATCGGCCCGCACGGGCAAACAGTATGAATAAAGATAAATAAAAATAAATAAATAAATTTTATTTAAAAAAAACGTTCAAGCAGCAACTTTTCTTCCGCCTCACAAAACGTGGTGTGCGCGGCTGTAGTGCGATTCCTGGCAGGAGGGGTTCTGTTAGATATCGTGAGAGAACAGAAATGCGACTTTTTTATAGCGGTTTCATTAACATCGCTTCCGTTTGCCTACTTATGAAATGGTAAAAGAACTTCTGTGTTATGACTGCCAGTTCACTTCTTGCAGAAATTTGAAACTGCGCTGCGGCTCTGAAATCATGGAATCAGTATTGATGCTTCGTATAATTTTGACTGATGAATATTCCACCATCACCATGATACTCCTAGTGTGTTCCAGTGGCGAATATCGATTGTTGGGAACGTTTCTCGGTTGTGTTTTAAATAGCACGTGGAGACGTGCTTTTAAAGAAGACAGTCTTTCTTAGCTTCTTAAACCCAGAAATTTCGGTCTGTCTGTCTGTCTGTCTGTCTGTGACTCGATTCAGCCACCCGTCCAAAGTGAAGCGATATGTTGCCCAATAGTCTTATATACTCACAGCCTCATCTAAACATTTAAGTCCGGTTTATATGCTCAGACTTGTAAACATTGCTGATCAAGAACAAGACATTACGCAAATATAAGGCAGAAAATCATTAAATAAGTGATATTCACAGTGTTCCTTTATAAAAAAATTTGTGAATGCTTGATTTTTGCGAAATGAAATGCTACCTCCACTGCAGAAAAAAAAATCGTTCCGTCGCCTGCTGTCGCCCGCGCCACTATAGCTTCTGGCGGTATTTTAAGAAATCAAGCGGCAACAGGTACGAAAGGTTCCACTGGATGGGTTCCACGTTCGGCTTGAAATGCACGTGGACCAGGGCAACGTGGTTCTATAAACAATGAAGTAGGGCAGTTCGATTCACACGCGTCTCCTCCGTACGGCAGCGTTGGCATCGAGGCACTCGGCCTGGAGCAGTGGAACGCGGTGAATTTAAATTGACTTGAGCAAACGTTTAGCGTGTTTATCTTGGGAGGAGCGCCACGGAAGCGGAACAGCACGACAGGTGAGCAGGAAAGCGAAGGGAGGCATGTACTTGGCAAATGTCGACACAGACTATTGTCTGCCGAAGATATTTGCAACGAAAGGAGTCGATACGCGACCAATTTTTTCCTCCGTTCGTGTTAACCGCCGCTCTCTTCGATGTCGCTCTGAACAATTACCTCGTGTGTTCTTAATTAACACTACGCAGCTATTCTCAGTTAAGCACTTGCATTATGCCTAAATTAGGCCCGACGATTCCTTTACGCGGAACAATCTTTACACGTATATAACCGTGGTGGAAGTTTTACTACTTTAGAACTGACTTTCCAATAAATACTTCGTGCTCAACCTTTAACGGGCCATTGAATGGAGTGATAGACAGACACCAAAACTTCAGGGTTTAGGTAGCTCTCGAGAGGGGTTTAAAACATAGAAACGAGCGTAGAAGGCCAGTTGCGAGGACGAGAGTTGAGGATGGAGGCCCTGGGGGGAAATAAGCCAACGGGATTTCCGGGAATTTTTAATGCAGAAGGAACAGAACAGAGGATTCGCTTTTCATTGCGTCATTCGTAACGCACCCTTTAGTGATTGAACATTTTTCTTGCGAAGTAAATTGAGCGCGGTTCCTGCAAAGGGGGTTCGAGCCACTGGGTACTCGTCAATCACGCCAGGTTTTCCGGTTTTTGCCGCTTGGTTGGGAGCTTCCATGGTTGGAGTTGATATTCTCGCGCTCTTGACGCTTGACTTACCGCCTCGCGAGCAGAAACGACCGGTTGGCACAGGCCCAAAGTAATTTTTCATCCCCTCGCTTTGCTCATTAAATGGTTGAATTGAATTGAAATGAATATCCTTTTTTATCGACCACCCGCTTTTGACCATTAGTGCCATTATTTTAAAGTAAACTCAGCGTTTCGATAATGTTTCTGCCAAATTTTCTGTCAGTCACATTTTACAACCGTGGTATTGGCGAGAATTGCTAAGGGACATTCGAAATATACAGCAGCGAAAACGCTAGCCCGCTTAATTTTACAGGAAAAAACGCGGGAGGCAATTTGTGCAGCTCCATCGATCGACCGATCGATGATTCGATTGATTGATATTATTGATTGATTGATTGATGATTGATTGATTGATTGATTGATTGATTGATTTATTGATTGATGATTGATGATTGATGATGATTGATTGATTGATTGATGTCCCCTTTGTAGCGGGGTGATGACGTGTCGTCTCACCAAAGAATGTTGTATAAGTATGTTGTACTGATGATTTAGTTCTATCGCTGCTATTTGCTACGCGTCCGTTACAGGTGGTAGCGGTCCTTGTCTATGACGGTTGGGGCACCGCGCAGGGATGGACCAGAGAAAAGAAATATAGGGATCCAGCTTTCCCGATTGTCAACGGCATTTCCCGTAGGTTCTACTGCTTTTGATCGGCCGAATTGGCACCGCTCAAATGTACGCGATGCCGTTCAGTTCGACGCAGTATTGCGCATCGGCTCGGCTATTGTAGAACGTTGTAATTCAATTGCTATTATCGCAAAAAGAACACGCGTTTTCATAGCAGTAAAGGAACATGAAGCGCTTAACGAAGCCGTGTGCCATCAATCGGTGAGGCAATCGAACGAGAAATGACGCATTTCGAAGGAAAAAAAAAACATTGCGGTAATTCTGAGCGCACGCCAAAAGGAACCCTAATTTAAGTGAGTGTTTCTGTTGCCCGAAACTGTCACCAAGGTCCAACGATAATAAAAGGTCCATGTGACACTCGTCGAAAGCCGGTTCTTGAATACACTCAATATTTTTCCTGGCCATCTGCCCTCGTGCGCTCTGACGCCCAGTCCCCGCGCCCTGGCGACAAGCATTGGGCCCACAGAGCTCCCCTTCAGCGGCTAAAACCTACAAAGCGTTGCCAGAAATAAAACGGTTTTCTCTCTCTCTCCCCCTCTATATTCAGCTATAAAATTCATGATTTATCGTTTTAATGCGTCCCAATGGCCGGCTGATCAGCTCGGATGATTTAGCATCAATTTCAACAATGAAAACGTTTAATAGTAGATCTATATACACGTCCCTCTCTAATAATAGCAAGAAAACCGCGGAATGCGGCGTCGACTGAACTTCGGACACATTCCAACTTTACCCATTAGGCCTCTAGTTTAAAGACAGATGAACGCACAGGTTATGAAGGTAAATATCGGGAGAGCTGAGCCCCTCGTTCACGAGGGCCTCGCTGCGAGGCGCTACAACCCGTTCGGGGACCAGCACTGGCGGACGCTCGCGTGTTGCGAGTGCAATTTAGCACGGCAGTAGACACTGTTGAAGTGGGAGACCGGAGGCATGAACTAGCGCGGGAATGACGCCTTGCCACAACGAAGTGACGGATAAGAGATACTTTTTGGGCATGCAAGTGGGGCGCTTAAAGGGCCCAGGTGCCGTGACGGGCGCGACGTGTTAGATAGTCTTTAGCGCACCCGGTGCGTTACGAGTGGGAGGATCGTACCCTCCCCGCGTGATTCCGGCCGCTGCCGTTCGAAGGCGCCGCAATGCTGGACGGCCTGTAACTTGGTGTTATAGTCCTGTCTTCTTTGCCGCATTGTCTGCGGTGGGAGCGTAGTGGTCTCGCTGGCCTACGGTCGAGTTGACAGTTCCGAGGAATAGCCGCGTGGCTCGCTCCCGTCGCACAGTCTACAATGTCATTTTCATATACCTCCGGGCCACATGTCTGGCTAGCTGGAGTCAGTATTCAATCAGTTGCGCTGTCTATATAGTCCGCCTCCGCTCGGTACGGATGCGGGCGGCATAGTCCTAGTGGGGGAGGGAATGGGGAGGAGGGGAAATGGAGCTAAAACGCTTAGAGATGTACAGGGCATCAAAGTAATGACGCCCTGGGGCAAAATGGTGAAATAAAAAAAAAGATGTACGGGCTGAGTAATTGGACATCAGAAATAAAAATTTCTACCATAATTCCCAGGGAAGTGCTTTGCTGTTTTGAGGCTTGAGCAGGTTGCTTGCGAACTAAGAGCTTTGTGGGGAATTATTCACAAAATGATGGGGTATGCGTGGTCTGCGGAAAAGAAAGAGAAACTATGCGGCACATAGTGTTAGAATGCGAGGGTACCATCCAAATCTACATGACGGAAATATTCGGCTTCCAGAAGCCCTAGGATTTAAGGGTAGCACAGAGGAAGTTAACTTCAAGGCTGTCGAGGCGACGAAAAGAAGATTAGAATGCTGGTGGACGAAATGCAGAGAGGGGAATATTGCCTAGGACAGCTACCGCCTGTAAGAAGAAAAGAAAAAGTATTTTGTGCCTAATACAATTCTTGTGCCGGCCCTAAGCAGCGCTAGTATTAAACCAAGAGCATAAAACATGGGTATATTAGTCCTTTTTGGTAAGATGACACGTCATAACCCCGCTACCAAAGGACAGTAATAGCAATCATCATCATCAACAACAACACCTGTTGGCACATCATCCGCCCATAGCGGCTCCGTGTTAGAATCGCGTCGTGTTTTTTTTTTCAATATTGACCGGATTCCGGGGAGATTTTTAAATAAAAACAATATCAGTATTGTGCAACTAAGACAAAGGTGAGCTATGATGGCTGGAATAGTATTACGGGCGACTGGATTTATTTCCGGACAGAACAAAAAGAACCCTTGGCAAAGCGCCTATTTCTAACGTGCCTGTTCCAAACACGATGGTTAAAATGCCATCGGAGTGTACATGTGCTTCGATTTCCTCTTTACATCTGCGGCTGTTTTCTTGACAAGGCAATCAGAACAACAACGACGGTTTTTAGCTGAACGGTGCAGTTAATGCTTACCCTAAAAACAGAAAGTTGTATATCAAAAAAAGCTTATCTTCCATGGCTGCTGCGGTGGGATCTGTGCTAGATTTAGTCCATGAACAGGATGAACAGGATTCAGTTCACCTTGCCTTCACCCGTTCTATACCCTTGTCGTTATTTCATCCTTCTGACCTGTCTTGCCGTGGCTTCGAATACCTAACAACACCGCAGAAAGACACAGTTCATGTGAACTGGCACTGGTACTTGTAGTATAGTCAAACGAAACGGTGCAACCGCTGCCCTAGCCAGACAGCGCTCGAAGCACACAATGCATGACTTTGCCAACACGCTAGCCACCCACGTACATTAACGCACGACGTAACACCTACATGAACCAATACTAACATTCCCAATGCCCTGGTGGAACACGTGCTGGTCCCCAGAGTATAAAGCGACACGGAACGATATAGCGCATGTTTGTGTAACTGGCCGAAGAGGTCCCTAGGTTTCACGGGCTTCTAGCTGCCATATGAACATGAAGGACCATGGAACACTCCCCTCGTCCCGTTCCCTCCCCAACGTCGGGAAAAATGAAGTTTCTTCATCTCAATACGGTCTCATTCCCTTGCTTGCGGCAACCCTTACCCCTTTCCCGCAGATTACAAACCCAGGAACAAGTAACGTCAAGGGTTGGTTGAGTGGGCTTTGCGTGATACTATTGCGCTATCGCAAATAATGCTCCAGAAACTGAAAGAAGTTCGCAGCTCCCGCGGCTTCTATCGCCAGGCGGCCCACACTTCGGTCGTTTTCAAGCGATCTCGGTCTGTTAAGCGCATCTTCAGATTATACCACCAGCTCGGCTCGTGACGCCATCGGCCACTTTATTCTAATGGCGCCCGGCACAGTGACTTTGTGGGGTTTAACGCGCCGACGCAACGCTGGCGATGAGGCGCGCCGTAGTGGAGGGCTCCGGATTAATTTTGACCACCGGGGATTTTTAGCGTGCGCCGAAATCTCGTACACACCGGCGTTTTTGCTTTTCGCCTTCATCAGAAAAGCGGCCGCCGGGGCCGGGAATCGAACCCGCGACCTCGTGCTCCGCAGCGCAACGCCCTAGCCACTGAGCCACCGCGGCGGGTGGCACAGTCACTTAGGTATTATAACCGGCTGCCCTTTATAATGCGGAGAACTTCAGTTCATCCAACATTTGTATGCCTTATCCTCTCGAACACATTTCTATCTATAAAAGTGGGATCGCAAACATACGCGGAGTCCGTCTCAGGCAAAACCGGGTAGAACAGCGGCAACAAGTTAACGACCCTTATCTTGACTTTTCTACCGTATAACGTTTGCGGTCGCGACAGCGTTCGTAGAGCACTAGTCGAGCGCGTTCGCAGAAACTAATCTTCTTGCCCATTTTTGTGTAAGGGAGAAAACGCTTTGTGCCAACGCAGCCTCTGGAAACCACAAAAAGTTCACATTGTACCTAACCTGCTGTGACATTCAGGTTTGTAGCTGCCATCTTCTTTCACAAATCTGCGTGTCCCCTATTCATTACATTAGTTCGCCCTTCTGAGCTCTTTACTTTTGTTCAATCGAATGCCTTTGAAAGGGCTCGCACACGGTCATTTTCTGGTTTCTTGATATTAGGAGATCCCTAGGGTCAGGTTTTCACTTGACTATGGAAACAAAAAATGAAGATTGAAAGAAAAAGAAAAAAAACTGGGGTTGATTCCTCTGTCATAGGAATCGGTAAAACACGAAAGTAAAATGGCCAGCGAAATCGTAGCTAGCATGATTGGCGGGTCGGCGGCTGTTTTGTGGGTGTGCTTGGCGAGCACGTCCTGCTGGCGGCGCTTCGGGGAAGGTGTACTGGCGTCATTTAGTGACGGATATGACATCAGTGAAATCTTGGGGTATCGCGGCATAAAACACTTTCGGTTAAAATATAGAACCCGAAAACAAACAACCCATGTTTAACGTACTCTTTAGTACAAAAGGTCGCTTCCCCGCAAGAAGACCCTGCGTGCAGGGGTGCACGCTTTACAGGCCGCTTGCTTCGTTGTACTCGGGTCACTTCCGTGACGGATAGGACGTCACAGATCTTTGTCTACCCGGGTATAAAACACTTTCGTGTTAAAAAATGAGGCAGCCGCGAGTTGTTCGGTTTATCTCGAAGAATCGTAGCCGGCAGCGTTTGGGGTGCCTGTCCTGCAAACAGAGAGAGGCAGGTGAAGAGCCCATCTTTCGCTTTTAGATTTTGCGTTTCCTGTTTGTTGGAAGAACGTCTACGAGTGTATCCCTTGCAGAAGCCACAGCAAGCTTTGGACCAAACCGCGGGGACGATCAGACGAACCGAGATAGTGCAGGAAGCCACAGGGCAGAATTTATTATTAACGGGTGTCATGGAGGTTTACAAAGGCCGAGAGAGATACGTCCCCTCTACCGGAAAGGCGTTCTCCCTTTGTCCGCCGTACGCTATATGTCACATTTTCCTGAGACGGTAGGAGCGCTCGATACCTACTAAACACAAAAGCCCTGACATAATTTAATGAAAGGATGAACCACTACGCCGATGCCTACAAGAAGTAAAAGAAACGTCCTCAAAGGCGTGATCATGTGGAGGCCGAAATGACCGCGTCCATTTCCAAGAGGTTAGAGATGATCAGAGAGTGCGCGTAAGACTTAAGGCCTTCTGACCGAGGGGGCCTTTCTCGAACTCCCTGTCACCAGCCGAGCGAGAAAGATAAGGGCAGGTTTCCGAAGTCTTTTAGAAATGTCGAGTTGCTTCGAGAGAAGTTCTACAAATGTAGCAGCCATTCATGTCTGTACGTATCGGTTGTAGCCCACGACCATCGGAACAGTTCTTATGACACTCGGGGAGAAAAAAATACAGGTACAACCGTTATGAGGAGAAAGTAGTAAAGGGCATAAATTACGACACGAAACTTCCGCGTGTACGAGCGAGCAGACCAGGAACCGATAAATAATGTCAAGAGTTGTGCCTTCCCAGAATGTAACACGCAACGTCTACAAATCAAGCGGGAGTGGTTGTACTCCTATTTTTATTAATATGTAGAGGACACAACGCGTGGCCACTGCACCACCGCTTACGTCATTTTGATGCAATAACGTCGGGCTTTGGATCTCTACCATGGCGTCTTCAGGCCATGGTAAAGCGGAATTTCCAATCCCTGACGTGGCTAAGGCGCAATTTTCAAGTTTCTGTGCCTAAGCCACATCTTCAAGCCCCAGTGAGTTTTGTCAGTCGTTTTTGACAGCGAAGCAGTTGGTTGAACAAATCGTTAGTGTATGGTGTCAGCAGTTAAAAAGAGCAAGAAAATGCCGAGCGTTCGTGTGTCCGCGCCTCGCGACGACAGCCTAGCGTCCCCGGCACACGCTTGTCAAGCCAACCATACCCACTTAAGAAGATTGGCCGAGATTGGCCAAAACAAACAAACAAACAAACAAACAAACAAGAAAACTGTGATTGATTCCTCTGTCATAGGAATCAGTAAAACACGAACGTGAAATCTGCAGTAAAATCTGCAGCTGAGTGTGATTTGCGGATCGGCGGCCGTTTTGTGGGTGTTGCTTGGCGAGCAACGTCCTTCCGGTGGGTCGCTTCGGCAAAGGTGTACTGGCGTAATTTCCGTGACGGATATGACGTCAGTGAAATCTTGGGGTATCGCGGCATAAAAAAAAATTCGTGTTAAAATATAAAACCGGGAAACGAACAAACCTAAGTATAACGTACTCTTTAGTGCGAAAGGTTGCTTCCCCGCAAGAAGACCCTATGTGCAGTTGTGCATCCTTTACAGGCCGCTTGCTTCGTATTACTATCGTCACTTGCGCGACGGATATGACGTCAGCGACATCTTCGTGTATCCGAAAATAAAACACTTTTGCGTTAAAAAAATCCAGCGTTCGCAGTAGTCCTGGTAACACTTGCTCTGAACAAAAAAGACACGCCACAGCGTACGCCCTTTCAAGATGATGTCAAATAATGATCGCTTCAAAAAATGATGGAAGCTCCGTCCTATAGCAACAAAGGTTTAGTAAACGTGGTTACGGCGAAGAAGAAGTAAATCCGCTGCAATCGTGGGTCCAAATCTTCGTGATGATCATGAACGTTGCGTTCAGCTTCGGCGTTCAAGTATTACGCGTTAGTGACAGCTTCCTCTATTTTTCTTCCGCGCTTTCCCGGTGCCATTAACGTAGCGTGTAGTTTCTACGCTGTGAAGCCCCACAAAAAAGTGTCTAATTGAAGCAATACAGAGAAATAAATAAGGCTCGCCACGCTGATTCTTAATAGCAACCACGGCAGTGGCTCAGTGGCTAAGGCGTTGCGCTGCTGAGCACGAGGTCTCGGGTTCGATTCCCGGCCGCTGTGGCCGCTTTTCTGACAGAGGCGAAAAGCAAAAGAACTCCCGTGTGTAGGAGATTTCGGCGTGCGCTAAAGATCCCCAGGTGGTCAAAATTAATACGGAACCCTCCCCTACGGCGCGCCTCATCGCATGCGTTGCGTCGGCGCGTTAAACCCCACAATCAATTCTTATTAGCAATGCGTTAAGCGCACTTCTCTACCTGACAACTCAGCATTGACCGTTTAATATTACTATGGCACAACCAGCATGCCTTTACCGATTTACCTGAGGTTTCCGTTGGAAAAATGGCGGCGTCTCCACTCCGTGGATGATGGCGCGGGTGTTGACTCCTAATGACATCCAAGTTGCGCCCCGAGTGACATCCAATTTGCTCCCCGACCGTCATTCGATTTGAGCCGTGAGTTGTATCTTCATTATTCCCTAAATAAAACGGCAATTCATGGCACAAATCTTATTTCGGTTGATTTTCGCTTGATGGTGGTGTGCGCACGGGTGGACGCGGACGGACATTGGGAGGTCCTAAGGTACTCCGCACCATTGCAGGCGAGAGAGTAAGCCATTTGATTCTCGGGTACTAACTCACGGTCGTAGCCCAATCGGTAAGACGACTGACACTAACTCGGTGTGGTCTACCAGACACAGGCTCGAGTCCTGTCAGTGCCTGTTTGATTATTTGCGATTGTAACTGCTATGTGTACGGACGCGGACGTACATTGTGCGGTCCTAAGGTACTCTGCACCTAATAACTGACCTTTCTCGAGTTTATAACAAAGCAGCAAACGTAGCACTAGCCTTGATAATGCCAACATGATTTTAAGTTGCCAGAACGGCGGCAACAAAGAACTGCGTAGTTACCTTCCTACCCTCTTACTCTCGCCTAAATGGAGGCTGCGTAGTAACAAAAGAGTTACCTTTGAAAGGGACGCCATGGAGGCGAAAAACAAAACTGTCGGTGTGTCGAGATTTCGGCGCACGTTAAATATCCCCTGCAGGCGGTTGAAAATTTAAATCGGAGCCCTCCACTACTGCTCGCCTGGTCGCCTGTTTAGCGTTGGCGCGTTAAAAACCATATTCGATCGATCGATCGATCGATCGATCAATCGATCGATCAATCAATCAATCAATCAATCAATCAATCAATCAATCAATCAATCAATCAATCAATCAATCAATCAATCAATCAATCAATCAATCATCATCAATCAATCAATCAATCATCTAATCTATCTATCTATCTATCTATCTATCTATCATCTATCTAATCTATCTATCTATCTATCATATATCTATCATCATTCATCATCAATCATCTATCATCATTCATATCATTCATTCATTAATTAATTCATTAATTCATTCATTCATTCGTTCAATCAATCAATCAATCAATCAAAAGTGACGCCTTGGGTTTCGAGAACCAAGATGACCGAATGAATTTTGGGAAAACCGCACAAAATAAAAAAAAAGATTCAATTCACGTAGTGAATGAGGTCGGGGATCATTTTGCGTATTATAATACAAGCCCTCGTGTTGCATTCATATTATCACGGCGCAGCAATTGATGAATGCCAGTAGGACAGAGGAAAAGTGGGTGTATTTAGGGAAACTTGTGCCTGATGCCTGGTAGTAGTCGCACCAAGAACTCACGCTCACGAAGGGGCACGTCCTCGTCTTCCTCGCGGCTTACGCGGTGATAATCATGCTTGCGATCTCCATGACGATGATGAGGCTGATGGTGACACACCAGAACGGCTCACACTGGTTCCGGACGATGGGCGTGGCCAACAGAGAACGCTGCGTCGCCGCCGTTTGCGGTCTCTCGCTTACCACACACGCAACAATATACAGTAGAATCTGGATAAACGCAAGTCGCTTAAAAGGAATTGCCGCTTAAACGGAACAGTAGCCTGTAAGTAAGTTGGTTTTGTATTCAGATAACGTAAAAAAACTCTCGTTGACCGGAACTCAAATTTCCTCGTCACCGTGTAAACGGAACCAGAAATGGAACTTCTTGTGAAACCCATTGGCATGAGAGCCACCTTTTTACGGTTCGGGATGTTTCTTTTAGTTTGTTTTTCTTCGTCCATGTTTTTTTAGCCTCGTTGGCCTCGCAAGCCTCGTCTCGTTAGTGGTCAGGCGTGTTAGCGCAACGAATGCAACTTAGCAGTTCTTGTTCAATTCATTCGGTCTCTATTCAAGACGCCGAGGTTACAGGGCTCAGCTCCTGCGGCCTGGTGCTTTCAGCTACACTCACCTTCTAGTGCTTAGAGTCCCACGAAATCGTGTTAAGTCAATGTACGTAAATACATTTGCACTTTTACACATCTATCTCAGTAAACAGAACTCCTGTTAAACGGAACTAATTTTTTCGGTCCCTTGAATATCCGTTTATCGAGAGTCTACTGCATTCAGAAAAGCCCATTGGTTCAGTGGGAACACGTGCAGTGATTAAATCATTGAGAGAACAGCGTGCAGGGGATCCGTAAATAGGGTCATCCTTTGCTTCAGCAGCGCAACTTATACGAGAACAAACGAAGAAGACGTCACGAGTTAACATATCTCTGAAAGAGAGATAGCACATATCCTGTCCAGCTGAGTTATAGAGCGTTTCCAATGTTTTTCCGCTGTTCGCGTTGTTATTACTAGTAAATCCTGTTCACATGCGCCACGCACTGCGTATATGTGCAGTCACTGAAAAATGGAACGCCAACTCGAAAATATGAAACTCAACACACAAATAGCGCGATTTCTTTATGTACAAGTGAAATTGCCACGTGGCTTTATTACGAGAACAAAGATTGAAAATATGTCTTTCCAAATAAACCCCTACCGAGCCACTATTTTATCTCCGCTATCCATATTCTTTGATTTTACGTGGTCTGGCTCATATTTCTGTGTTCTCATTTCATTTGGTCGTTCTGTAGTTCGTTTTTTAAAAAAAAAAGATCACTGCAGAGTTGAAGTGTCATCTCCTTTTTTTGTGCTTGTCCATGTTGTGCAGTTGAACCGAGTATATATTCGTGCAAACTCGCCGAACGCACCATAATCATGATCCGTAAATACGCCTCCTTGACGACATATATATACGAAATGCACGGCCGTGATAGCTATTCATAAAAAAGTGGGAAGTCCCCTATGACGGAGGAAGTCAGACGACGAGACAAAATCTCGCCGACATTATTTATGCATGTCTAGAGGGGACATGTACGATTGGCAGATGTAAATATAGAACCATTGATCCGATAGGGATTCGCGCGGGACATCGTCTTCTTAAATGATTAAAAAGAGAAAGCGCAAACGATACCTCAGGAACCTAGTAGTAGAGTAATTCATATATCTGAAAAAACGCGAAAGGCACCTTCTTCAGCGTTATATTGACCCTCCCGTGACAAAGGGTCCATCATGGTTGCAAAGAAGATCCATCATAGAAAAAGTGGATCAATATGAATACATAAATAGTAAAAGTATATAATGAATACATAAATGCATAAATAGGCTCTTGGTGCGCGAGTGCATAAGTGCGTGTGCACGTGCGCGTGCGTGCGTGTGTGTGTGTGTGTGGGTACGTGCGTGCGTGCGTGCGTGTGTGTGTAATATCTGTAAGCGTATAGTTAATACATTCGCAACCTGACTCTTAATGGTTCATATTTATAACACGTGACGAAACTGAAAATCATTGGTTCATACTGCACCATTCACTAAATTCACTTTGATTCTTGCTTTGAAATTCGCAATAAAGCTGAAGAATAGCCTTATAAACATTTTTTTTTTTAAATTGAAAGTCAAATTCAGATATTTTGCATTTTTACGCATAGACAAAATAACAAACTTCAATATTGTTTTTATCCTAAACTACGCATATCGTTGCTTCCTTCATGCAATAATGCTTATTCATACATTAATTTTTGTATATTGGGACGTAATATAAAATACTCACCCCTACTAATGGAGCAAAAATGCCGTGCACCATTATAAGCGGTTCTAAATTTCTCGTAATTGCACTGCAATCATAGGTAATTTATGCCGATTTCGATGGCTGTTAGTTTCTAGCGCGAAAAAGACTGAAGCCTAAACGCCCCGGTTAGGTTATGTAGTAAAGATTTTTCCTGTCGGTTTTGCTTGTTTTTCAGTGGTGCACGTTAATTCTTAGAAACTGAAGGCGATTCCCCCGTGCGAAATGTGAATGAGCAGCGGAATTGCCATGTCATTGTAACTTAGTAACGATGGTCAGAGTAGCTTTCTTGGGTCTATATTATGCTCTTATTGGCATACTGGAAACCGCAGGGACTGTCTTGGATAATGTCAAATCGGTGCGCGTGCGCCGCTGGCTGCTCAGATAGGCCTGATCGTGGAACATGTCAAACCAACGATTTTCCCCACGAAATGGGTAAACCACCTTCTTTCCGGCACCGACGCATACGGATTGAAGTCCCCAAATACCGTCGCAGCATTAGTGTCCGCGCGAGTAGCAAAGGTTTGAAAGCACTGACTACGACCACAGGCTTAGTCCTATCGGAATTATTACATGCAGGCACTTAATAAGTGTTTTGAATGCGGAGGCATTAATGTCCAATCGAAGTCTTGATACACTTTGCTTCCTCCCCGAGTATGGCTCCATCTTCTTGCCGCTTGACACCATTTGCTTCGCGATCCGCTTCCGTCTTACGCTTTGGATTGACTTTCATCTGTACCGTACGCGTTGCGCCACTTCTCGCTGCATTTTGTCAATGCTGAGTTAAAGCCCGCACGATGGATCCTTTCGCACTTCAACTGAGCCTAGGAAATTTTGATGCCAGGAAATAGAACATTGAATGAAAATCTAGCCTAACACGGCCCCGCTGTAAATCTCTGCGCAAAACAGCCGCACCAGAAGATAACGGGACGAGACACCTTAAACATATCCGTAATTGTGCTTTAAACTAATACATAATCTACCAAATCCGCTTTTCCATTCATATGATGCTGTAAATTGCCACAGCGTGGTGTTGAAAGTAACGCTTCTTTGTCGTCATCGCTCTCGCAAAGCCAAGGGTGCTGGCACAGAGAGGGAACAGCGCGAACAACGCGATATGTGAACTGGCGAGGCACGGAAGCGGAAGTCAAGGCCAGTCGGGAGTCCAGATTTGGCCGCTTCCTGTTGGCGCTTCCGTTCTGCTTCCGGTAGAATCGGTAGCGTCAAATGCTAAGCCTGCCTAAATGGACGCCGACGACACACCAGACGACGTGAGGCGTCGTTAGCCGACTATTTCTAACGCATGTTCGGGCCACACAGCCCGGGTTTCAGCGGCAACTTCATTTTAACGTACTCGTTATTTGAAATCCGGTTATCATCGGAAAGGCGAGCTTGTTGCAGTGCTCATTTTATTTCCAGAGTGAGTCGCCACCTCTCACTACATTGTCGACTTCACTTGGACACCGCTGTCTTGATTCAGACTGACAAATCATTTTTGTGCGCACTCACAATACGAACGTTTGCATTAGTAAGGCTCAGTAATTTTGAAGCCAAGCTCAGTGCAACGAAACATTCATTGGGATTCGTTTTGTTTACGTTGTGCTAACAGCGCATAGCCCCGCCCTGTTATCCAAGGTTTCAAGCGGCATTCTCGCTTGCTACTTCTGTGATATGATGCACCCGGCCGCCTTGGCTGATGGTGGAAGGGTGTCACCTTGCCTTCACTAACCTGACTGTTCTTGTTTTAGCGACAATGTTTGCTGCCTAGTTTAGTGGCTCTTGAAAAGAGAGCGTACGGAGATAAATTCATACAGCACAAAAACGCCGCCATTCCATTCGCCGACGCACGACTTCAACGTTGGTGTCTTTGTTTGGGTGATTGCGGAGTACAGTACGCTCCGATAACAACCAGGCGTGGTTTTTGGCTACGTGGCAATATCTTTGTAAAAACTGCACTGACGATTACTATACTCTCTAATGCGAAATTTGTGCGCAAGGCGAACTGCAGTCTTCTCTGTTCCGGCGCATATCTGGTGCGTCTCGGGAAGTGATCACGTGATCAGCGAACGCATGGCGGCGCGCGCTACTGTGCTGTTATCTAGCAGCGCGTCGCAATCGTTCTTGAACCTCCCCCGCAAATATCACGTGGTTCGGATGGGAAACGCACGGAGTAGTAGCGTCTGTCGAAAGTGTGAAAGGGAGGCAGTGAGGGAGAAGGCGCCAGAGCAGCGCCCTCCTACTCACACTTTCGCAAGGGGCTCTGACGAGCGTCTCGTGCGGACTCACCATACTTCCCTCCCCCGGACCGTTTCTCCACATTTCCCTCTGCCGTTTTCCTCCTGCCTTCGCTCCGTTACGACGCTGTCGCCGTTACCAAAACCCAGTAGGCGCTGCCGGAGTGCTGGTGCTATAATAAATACCTTCTCCTAAATTATGAGTTGCATCTACTTGAAAAGCGCGTGTTAGGCCCCGGTTTTGATTGTGCTGTTAGGCAGCGGAGTCTTTGACGTATACGCCGCCTTGCTTGTGCACCGTCGCGTCCGTGTCGTCCACGTTTAGCCAGTCAGGACCCTCGGCAATAAAACATTTATGAAACGGGCACAACTCTGAATTTATCCCTTGTAGACCTCTTGCGTAATATTTCCGGTGCCACTTTTGAGTCGCAAGCTTTCACAGTGACGCTGTCTCACGCTGGTCTGTGGCGGAAACTGCGTGCGTCTATCGGGTCGCGTCGACAAAGAATCGCGTGCGTTCGCTCCAAGGAGCTAGTATAAAATACTCTGAAGCTCTCAGTCTCATGTACGTATCGCGAATTGAAATCACACAACAATGGGCCCCTAACACGGCTCCATCATTACGTCCGCTTTCACTTGTCGTAACTATGACCTGTATAGTGAACTCGGAAAACGTCGTTCGCGCATGTGGTGTTAGATTTGACACCGCTCTAAAGTGTTACCTGCGTGCGACATTGAAAATGGCATTTCTTGCATTGCCATGACCTTGTGCCTGTCAAGTATTCGTTTTTTTTTATTCATAATTGTTGCTGCGTGCTGCTGCCCACTTCAATGTTTGATGAACGCTGTGACACGTTTTATAGAATGTCCATTTTTTTTTCGCCTTCCATCATGCTTTCCTGTTTTCTCTTTTATTTTAGTTTTTTTTGCCCTCGGTGCTGTTGTCGTTTGATGTTGTACAATGCTCTTTGCTGCAAGCTTTTAAAAGATGCCTCTGTTGATTTTTATTTTTGCATATTACGAGATTCATGACTCCGTTTCTGCACTGAACACTTTTTATGTATCTGCTACAACAATGCCCTCTGGGCGAATGTAGTAAGCTAAATAAATAAATAAATAAATAAATAAATAAATAAATAAATAAATAAAAAAAATAAAAACTTGTAAGCGTTGCGGAATCCCCGTCTGCTGCCAGTAAATGCATTGCAGTCTACGATGGGAGTACGGCTAAAGAGAACTGCTGAAAGTGTTCCTTTATCGCAGGTATTGTAAAACGTAGTACACGGGAATTAATTGTAGTTATGTGTGCGTGTCCTTATTTGATCGATATAATAAGCCACCATGCCTAACTCAGCGTATTTATCCACCAATACAGCTTCGCCAGCATTCCATGTTTATAGTATAGAGGGGGGCCACTAAATTATTTAAGGGTGCTGCTATTTCCTAGCCTTTTTCTGTACAATTTCAGGTCATAGGGAGCATACCGTACCAAATATGTAAGCTATAGGCCAACAACTTTTCAAAGTCCAAGGTAGATCACACGGATCGATCGTGTTATCTTTGTTTCGCGCAAAGAATACCTTCGGCAGTTTTAGGGGTAAAGCACACATAACAAAGGATAAGAGTGTTAGCTAACTAGACAGGTGTTGAGTGGGGTTTAGCAAAAACAACATACACACACACTTTGTCTTCGCTAACTGGCTGTGAGAAAAAGAGGCCACAGCGTTTCACATCCGTATCTGCTTCATTCGCTGCAAATGACGTCGAATGAGGATGGCAGTGCGTGCTACGTAACGCCCAATCTCCCCCCATCATACCCATCACGCTTTTTAATCCCACACTTCTGTCGTCCTCCTTCTCTCTGCGCCTCTACTCCTACATTCATTTTACTAAACCCTATACAATACTACCCTCACCGTCGTCAATCAATCAATCAATCAATCAATCAATCAATCAATCAATCAATCAATCAATCAATCAATCAATCAATCAATCAATCAATCAATCAATCAATCAATCAATAATCAACTTTATTCAACATCACAGGTGTTGCAGATGTCCAGGCACAGACAAAAAGCCTCACGGGAGTGAGCTTGACGAGGGCCTGTGGCCCTTCGTTGGTTGTTTGATTTCAGTCAAGCAAACAAGGGTGCTCAGCAGCAGGAGTACGCTTGCGACTGGACAGGATGTCGCGGAAGAAGCCCTTCAAGCTGGACTGGAAAACAAAAATTAAAAACATCACATGAAGAGCCCTTTAACACAGGAACACAAAACACTAGCTCTTATGTGACAAACATTTCCGTTCTACGCGATTTATAGACGCAGGCTGTATTTGGAAACGGAGCCATATGCAGCTTCTGTGTCAAAACTGTGAATCACTTGTAGAAACTCGCGAGACAGAACTGTAAGATGGTGCGGAAGCAATCTTTACAGGAGCTCATCTCCGCACTACGTATGCTTGGCTTGACGCCCTTGGTCCTAGAGGGTCTTTTGTTAAATAAAGGGCTTCTAGTGATAAAATGCCTTCAAGCCTGATATTAAATACAGCATTGGGTCATGAGTACGTAGGAGCGCATCATGGCACACGTTACGGACGGACGTACGGAGGGACAGGCAGACAGACAAAGGACCTCTGGGGGCAGTTGACAAAGAATGCTTGCACATTGCGCGATGTTCTCACAAAACGCTGAACGTAGCACCGTTACTGTTAAAAGAAGGTGACAAAAGAAAAATGTGTACAAGAGAGCGCAAGGAGTTTCCAAGAGCACCCCACCAGCGAAGACCAATCCCTCTTTTACACGTGATGCCCCAAAAGAAACTTTCTGGAAGAAAAGCCTGCGGCTGAGAATTATTAGCAGGCCAACCAGCCTCTCCAAACTTTTTTTTTCCTGAAGGAGAACCCTTATGCGCAAAGCTGACATCCACGCTTTGAGATGGCATACTTTTGGGGGATACCGCGGGCACCTCGACAACACTGACAAATTGGCTTGTCCGGTGCAACTTAGACAAAAACGGGGAGAACGCGCGCTTGTTAATACGCTCAAGTGCCTCGTGTATACTCGACATACTCCGGCAAGTTTCGGTGCAATCCCTACGTCGGGTTATGTTTAGCGGCTGGCAGCGCTCCTCTCTTGGTCGACGGCGGCAATGCTCCACTGCTTAGCAGCTCTTTTCAGACCGGCGGTAAGCTACTGGCACGGAGCAAGAAGAAGAGAGGAGGGGATACGAGGCTTCCTAGCGTGGCCAGGTAATGTCACGAGCGCTCGTACCAGGTTCTAAGCAAGCGGCATCTGCCGCGGTGAAGAAACAGCGCGGCCGCCCCGAGCGGCATCTCACTTATGCTGTATTCGGGTGGTCGTTTTAGAACGCTCTGGAGCGCTCCGTAAGCGACTCCGCGTTCGGGGGGTCGAAATCGAGCGCTCGACGTATGTTCGGTTGGTCGTCTCAGAGGGTCGACTGTTGCTTGGATTGGGGGAACCGGCGCATCGGCGTACTCCGAGTCGGAGTATCAGAGCGACCACCCGAATACAGCATCAGCATCCACGGAATGAATTGCGGCCGCTATCATTTCGCCCGCTAGCCTCTCCTTCGCTGTCGTAGCCACGGCTCCGTGGTCGTAGCTACGAAGCTTTGCAGTCCAATTTGGTTTTCATTGTGACATTATCTGGTCGCTCTCAGGCGCTTGCCGCAATGGGCTGTGGCTACTGGGAACGAGATTATTATCAAAACAGTCATAAAAGAGGCTTGAAAACCAGTATATTACAGCCCAATTTTATTAAAAGCGCGAATTTTCGCAGAGAGGTTTGTGTTTCTAAGTTCAGATTCGAAAACTTCGGTGAACATCAGCTCATATCACAATTATAAAAAAGGCAATATCCAAGTTTGTAATTGCTGCATTCGCGAGGGAATCGTGTGAAAGTTTTTTCGAGTATTTTTAGATCGTGTGGTTGAAAGCCTTGATGGAATTGAATTCGGAAAAGCATGTGGTTGATACTTGAGCTATTACAGAAACCGATTATGATGCTTCAGTGGCACTGGGTTCAACTGCGCTGAAGAATGTAATTTACTTAAAACATTGTGACGAAGTTACCAAACTGCGGGGGATGTCGCACATGTTAACAGCGCCCTTGTAAATCTCCATAAAATGTTTGTCATGTAACGCGGGAAATGTTTAATGGCACCAGACCGTGTCCGGCGCACGTTGTCTTACATTTACCCCCCATTGCAGGAACTCGCTTCTTATAGCACCGTGATAGCATACTAGCGTTTACAGTGAAGCTGTTAATGTCTCGGTTAATGTCCGTCAGCACAATCGTGTACAAAACGGATACTTCTCGTCTCAAAAGCTGATGTTTGTGTTGCTTCTAAGGGCACTCGTGGAGTGTCGTTTTGACCGCTGTTTTTCTCGTCAATACCGGAGGACTTTCAAGGGCTTCTGGAGCGACTTTGTGAGCGGTGTCTTACTCGTTTAAGCCTGCTCACATCTCTCCGGTTGAACCTTTGTACGCGCACGGGTGGGCGGCTAAGATTGGGGGGACGTGCACGCGCAGCCAGGCTTCACGCTCTCAACGATGACATGGCCATTTTGCTGATCGCAGACTCATGCGTGGATGTCTCACAGTCTGATGCGAACTGACGGCTGTCCTCCGAGGACCAGCGGTTTGGGTTGGTGTGTTACACAGGCAGTAAGATGCCTACGATGGGGGGAGGAAAAGGGACAACCTCGTGTTTGTCCGCTAGAAATAAAAGCTCGAGTCTCTCTAAGTTTGTTTCGGGTAATTGGCCAGTGAAGTATGCTCAATCCCGAACAACAAACAAACGTGTTTTTTTTTTTTTGCGCACTCCTTGATCTGCGCCCAGCTTCGCTGTAATCCTTCTTCACACAGTGGAATAAGAGGAGGAAGAATGAACACTTATTTTATAAACAGAAACCTAAACATAAACAGAAGTCTAGGTAGCCGCGCGCTTTCGCTGATCGGAGGACCCGATAGAACAGGTTTCGCTGAGCTTGAAGGAAGAGCACTAAATTTTGAAAAAACAAAATCTGTTACGAATCACATTAGTATTGCATTAAAGAATTGAAATTTCCTATCCAAATCAGATCACCGTAGCACCTGCTCTTCATAATTTGCATTCGCTATGTTTGAAAACCACTGCAAGCGCAGTAAAATATTAACCAGAGACAGGCAGCCCCGAGGACGTGCTGCTCGGGTAGTAGGAAACCGGTGCTAAACGTTGCAACTTATGAACCCTCCTTCGCGGTGTAATGGATTTGAATTGCATTATTGTCCACTGATCTTCATAGGGGGCCAGCTTCGGCGGAACTTTTTGTTGAAGGGCAACCGCGCAACTGAGTTTTCTCCTGAGGTCGTCTTTAAACACTTCACAATTTTCATTTTTACATCTCTCGCCATCACAACATGTATTCTACTTCCGCTGCGTCCATGTAGGCAATGGCCGATAGGTGGCAGCAGAGTTATGGAGCCGGGAAAGCGATTCTCGTATACCTTTTCGTTAAGACCTGGCACTCTCAAAATCGGCCTTTCCCCCGACCTGGAATAGCGGCTTTGGAGGAATGAGCGGGGGGAGGCAGTGATGCTTAAAATTAAATAGTGCGCTTTCTGCAAGCATTCATAACGTCCGTTCGTTGTTCAGAGTTAGTCCACGTCCACATGCAGTACAAACCCCATTTTATGACTATTATTATGTTTAACAACAGTCATTAAAGTTGCGGCACTCTGCCCAAAACTAAAACATTCAGTGTCAGTGCTCTTCCCACAGGCGTTCCTCCATAGACGGCATGGTGGACTTGGCAAGCAAGAAAAATGCTGCGGACGCCTTTTAGCAGCCCTCTTCCTTGACGTTAAGGGCGCCTATGTCAATGTCGTTTATGAGGTCATTCCAGACGCCGTTGAGCAGTTCAGACTTGGTAGGCAAGTTTACCGATGGGTAGATAGCTTCTTGTCCGTAAGATTTTTCTTTGTCATGACGGAGTACGTACGGCCCAGCATAACAGCACCTTATTCAACGAGGTGTTCCTCAAGGTTGGGTGCGAAGCCCAGCGCTTTTCAACCTAGATATCATCAAACTTGTGCCAGCTGTCCCAGAAGGTGTCTGCGTCTCCATTTATGCGGATGGCATTTGCTTCCGGATTTCGGGGGTCAACCTACCACAGCAACAGGCACGACTTCAAAAGGCGGCCAATGTCACGCGATCTAATACAGAAAGACAATGTCTGAGCACCTTGGGGGAGAAGTGCGCGGTTGTTGCATTTACCCGCAGGACCATTTCCCCGCATTTACCCGCAGGCCGATTCCACAGGCATCGCAAATTCCTGTGTCACTATCGACCAGGACATGGAGCGCACATGGGCGTGCCATATAAAACAAACTCACCACCGTTGCCCACATATTCAGATTCCTTGCTAGAGAGTAGTGGGCGACATCAGCAAGATGAATGCCGCAGCCGTACTGTGGACTTGTTTTAAGAGTGTTGCGTTACATCCTGCCAGCAATTTCAAATACTTGCTGCACTATCCTTGGGCTTATACAGAGCATCCAAGCGCAGCTCTGCGTACGTGTCTTAGCTTTCTGCGATGTGCATCAATATTGGGTACCATTTGCATTGCTCAAGAACACCGAGTAGCAACATGTGTCTCCTGAGACACCACGCCTGTACATCAGTCTCCTCATGGGTCTGCCATCTCACGGTCTGGCGCAGCGCCGTGAGAATTGACGACGATATACGTTTTCAGCCATTATGAAGGCGCACAGGGCTTAAATACAGTCGAGGTATGCTCCTGCTGTTACACCGTCCACCCCGTTTTGGTGCCTGGCACAAACTGAGATCCGTATCAGCGTTTCTGGAATGCATTGAAAAAAAAAAGGTTACTTGCAACCACTGGGCCTCCAACAGCTTACGGTGCTATTAGCGCATGAACGTTATAGCGACCGGAAACATATACACAGGAGTGGTTCGGTAATGTCATCCAGATCGGCAGGTGCGGTAGTAGTACCAGAAGATTGAATCACAACTCAATTCCGTCTGCCCACGCCACGATCTCGATAGCTACAGAAGTTTCAGCCATTCGTGAGGATCTCCATCCCGTTATTTGAGCTACTCCTCAAAAGTCGGCAATCTTCTCTCCCTCCAAGGATGCCTTACAAAGCTTACGCGAAGCCCTGCGCTACGGCCCCATCCACCAGCTGGTGATAGAGATTAAAAAGAAATTCCATAAAGCCATCACAGACGGCCATGAAATATTATTTCAGTGGCTTCCAGGTGACTGCGTAATCATCGGCAACGTATTGGCGGTTGAACTTGCCCGTACAGCTCACGAGAGCAAGCTTCCTAGCTAATCAGCTGAATGAAAGTTGGGAGGACTACAGTTTTATTCTAGCGGGCAAACACGTGGCTGTCCGTTTCCCTGCCGCGTAGTAGGGATGTTACTGTCTGGTCTTATCAACCCAACCGCTCGACCACAAAGGACAGCAATTGGGTTGCGTCTGGCCGTACCACGTCCACGTTGAAATATTTCAAAAGCAAACAGTCATGTCATCGGTGAGCACCTGAAGCCCGGCTGCGCAACCCCCCTTTAACACCCCCTCCCCCAACATCGCATACATAAAGGAGCAACCTGTGATGCGCGCGCACTTAGACGTGATAAACACTAGCCGAAATGTCGCTCTGTAAAGCTTTCTAGCCGAAAGGGCGAAACGTCGGCCAGGAAAGTACTCCACGAGCACTTGAAGAAGTGTGCACAAAACCCAGGGCCCATCCCGCGGCCGTGCCGTAGCTGTTGAGTGCGAAAAATGTCCGTTCTAGAACTATTTGTCCATGCAGACGATATGTGGAACCGCGGCATATACAGCGTCGTTATGAAAATAAAATTGGATGAACGCACATTTATAACTTTCTGCAGTGTTGGCTAACAGAGCCCGTTAGCCAACTATTGAGTCATTTCACGAATGTAGCCTCCGCAGCTGCGGTAACAATATTTGTAGCGTGACAGCGAAGGTTGACAGCGTGTCTCGCGTTATAGCATCTGATACATCAAATCGCGCAATGTTAAGTGCTGGGCTCATTCTCTTTCGAGCAATATACCAACAACATCAATTCATAAATGTGACTTCAGTGAAACCAAATCTTTCCTTAACCGTGTGGAGTAATCAGCAACCGATACGTATAAAGAAAAGTACTTTCACAAGAGCTCAGATAATAAAAAAATTGCCCCCACCTCCCCGAAGGGAATCGTGAGGAAGTGCGAATGCATTTCTTGCGCCGAGAGTACACGGCGTAGTAATTCTGACATCGCCTTGAGAGGCGCCCAGCCAGCGAACGGTCTAAACTGGAGCAGAGCGAGCCAGGAGACTAGCGAGAGAGCGCGCGCGAGCCGACCCACGGAGGTCTGGCCGTTTATCGCTGCATATATAGGGGGGCACGCCGCGCCGAGCGCACCGACCCAGGTGGCTGAGAGAGGAGGCGAGCGCAAGGGGAGAGGGACGCGCGCAGCGGCGCACGGCAGCTGCAGCCGAGCGAGGGGAGAGGAGGTGCGGGTGCGTGACGTCACGGCGCGGGGAGGGAAAGTGACACGCAGCGGCGCACGGCAGCTGCCGGGGAGAGGGGTGGAGTGTGTGACGTCACGGCGCGGGGAAGGGAGAGGGACGCGCGCGCGCACGCCGTCGCGCCGCGAGGAGTGGTGAGGGGCGTGTCGTCACGTGGTGAGTGACGTCACTGCGCCGTTGCTACCGACGCTCCTCTCCGCTCCACGCCGTTGCTAGGGAGAGGAGGACTGCGGACGCCGCCGCCGCCGCCGCCGCCGCGCCCCGCCGCCGCCGCCGCAGTCCTGGAAGGTTTGGGGTCGCTTATAAAGTGCATTCGCACTTAAAACATGTACAGGGGCCGTCAGAAGTAATTGGAGCATGGGAGCTGTGGCCGAACCGCATAGGAGCGCCGTGTAGCGGCACCGCCGGTAAACGAAAGTAGCGGAACACGCTTGCGTGCTTGCAAACGGCGATAGCCCGTCTATACTTCTCAACCCACTTCTTTTAACCATAGAGTTTCATACTAATATACACTAGAGGGGACACTGGCGCTAGTGTCTATGCGAGCCGTTGATCGTCTGCTTCAACCCCCATGAGGGCGGCCATGCCAGATAGACGTGTGATTTTTGAACTTGGCTTGACTATGCCAACATCTTGACTTGACTCAAAATATCTTTTTTTAAATTGAAAAGCTACAACTAATGTTTATTACAGTATAAATTATTAGTTGCATAAACAACTTGTACTATATGTTAAGTTTTAATTAAGGTTTAGAAGTACTCTTTTATAAGAGGGAAAGTGATTTGTGAACGGCATACGCGGCTGAGTTTAGCGGAGCCGGTGATTCGGTGGCGAAGCGTATTTTTTTTTCGTTTTTTTGCTTGCGAGTCGGCGGTTGTGGTGGCATGGGGATGATCCATGGAGGAAATGCATGCATCGGTGGCATGTGTCTGCTGAAGGGCCGCTGCACAGCGTTAAATTTCGTTCTGGAAGACTACGAGTAGCGGAGCGACGCGTCATATAACCCCAAGTAAGTATACGCGGTTGTTGTTCATTTCCACTCATAACGTGCGGTCGGCATGCTGACAAAATCGTGAAAGGACGCTGAGTAACAGCTGATCGTTTGCTTTGGTGCCTTAAACAAGCCATAACGGCCAACTCGACCACGGAACTCGACCATATCACCTCTGTTCGTCGCTAACACGCAGACGATGTTTTATTGACCGGATGGTTAATCGGGTTCTTTCTTTGTTGTACTATTCGTGTATTCTTGATGTCTTGACGCACTGTAGAGCTGTTTCTGTGAGCAAATGTTAATTTTATATGTTGAGAGCGACAAACGTAGGGAAACAGGGTATCTTATCAGGCCACACAGCGAAAAAATTCTCGTACTTCATTCGTGTTAACCTTCCAGAAGACGGCCTCGTCTTGCTAAGAGCGGCAGGCATGCAGGGCGTCTGGAGCAGGTGGGCTGCATTTTACGGGAGTTCCTAATTTTGTGAAAATTCCCGTGTAGAATGTTTCTATTAGATGATCCAATAACGCGCACTGATATATCTAAGCACCGTGTGTGTACATTACACGCCCACAAGTACCAATCATCACCTGTCTAACCGAGGTCTCACGCCCAGATATAACCAGGTACGCGTGTGAAATTGAAGGCTCTCTATTTTTTCCAGTGCCTCTATACAAGCGTGCCGAAGCGCAGGAACAGTTTGAAATTACGTGCGAAGGTGTCAAACAGCGTAAATGTTGCTGATCAGACGTGCTTGCCTAAATAGCAACTAAATAGTGCCTCTGGGTGTACCATTTCCATAATACACAAGCTGCCTTCATGCATTCGTTGTTCCGTAGCTGTTCCACAATAAGTTCAAAACATTTACTCATTTTGTGTGGTTGTTCAGTCTTGAATAATCCAACTGCTAAAGTCATGTCTTGTTAAAGCACGACCTCTGAAAACATTGTTGGCGTCCTGTGAGTTATTGTATGTGCCTTCTCTTTGGTTTAAGTAATGACTTCAGTGTCAACACGGCAGCGCGCAGCTGATCGTAACTGTGTGTTTTTATGAGAAAGCCAGAGTCATGAATATGTTATGTTGCTGGAACCCTTTTTGTAAATAAGCATGCTGGTGTGCTGGATTTTAAGAGTACATACTTGTGCTCTAAATATCTGTACAAAAGCCTTGCAAAACCTTCAATGATGCCATCCATTTCGATACAGGTCCCAGCTGTGTCAGCAGTGCAAGGAGCAGACCAGCAGGCAACACAAGAAGCTGCACCAGGCATGCAACCAGTTTCCAAGGTCAGGGTCATTGGATGGATCATCAGCAGCGCAAGACAAGGCAGGCATGCCGCCAAGCTGCCAAAAACACAAAAATTCTAGCAAGGGCCACTGTTTGAAAAAGCAAAAGGGCTTGGGGAGAGGTTGATTGCAGCCTACGATATGTAAATAGTAAAAAACAATCCTGTACATTCAGCTGCACAATAAAGAGAAAAACAAGTGGTGAGGAAAGTGCCTTTGTAGTGCATGGATAGATGTTCTTTGAATCTTGCTGTTAGGCACTCAAGATTCAAACTATTTTTCTCGGGTGCAAGAAAATTAGTTGTTCAAAACCATCCATTGTATGCATAAATGTGACTTATAGCAGTGGCTTCATTTGCGATAGCCTTGGCACAGCATGAACCAACTTCATTTAACTACCATGAGCAGGCCATTTGAAGACTTGTGTACGTGCTTATTGAACTGAAAGAATGAAGTGGAAGTATTCTGCGTGGTATTTTAGCCCACTGTGTTCCAAAGTGGTATTCACTTGAGGGACCCCTGCTGAGGAGGACTGTGTGTGGTGCCAATGACTGTGAGAGAGCTGGCACGTCCTCACTGCCCATGTAAACCTCTATTGAAGCCAGGTTCTATTGTGCACCTTTCACAAACTTTTTTGTGACTGCCGCCACCTCCTCCAGCAACATATTCATGAAGGTGTGACGTAGGGGATCAGCTTTCACCACGTGAATGTCAGTTAAAACTTACATTATACGTTGTGGCTGCAGTTTTTTGTTTATGCACCATTGATGTCTGCCCAAACAATGGATTGAAAAATGTTAAGCTGCCCTTTCCCATCTGCCACTGTCAGTATGGCTCAAAAGGTTCTGATCAGTGGGGTAGAAGGCTGCCTCACCTACTTCTGGCTGTTATCAAGTTGCAGATTGTATCCACCCACTGCTGTTCACTGTGGCTGTATATTGTCATGCCGAGTGTATGCTGTTTTAAGACCCTTGTTTTGTTCGTTGATCAGATATTGTTGCCCTGCTTCTACTGTGCTGGCAGATGCTGATCGAAACACTTCTGCTCTAGGGTTTTTTTTTTTTTCTAGCTAAGCTTTTCTAGGGTTTCCTTTCATGCAATCTTTTACCGTAACCTAACGTCGCATTTGTTCACCACTTACAGTAACCATTTTGTTGATTCCTGCATAAAGCAGCCTGCGTACATCAGTATGCTGGTTGCGAAAATGGCAATGCTGGTAGGTAGCTACAAACTAAATCCTGGTACCAATATGTTCACAGTGGCTCTTGGATGGGACAATAAATACATTGATGCGACATGCTTATGCCTTCACTCATTTTCACTGCATAGTTTGCATGTTTGCTGTTTACCAGCCTTCAAAAGTTCAAAACAACTTCATCAAGGTAAGCTTGCACCCTTGCTTTCGATGTATTAAGCAATGCTGTGCTTTTTTTATTAGTGTTACAGAGTATGACTGTGGTGAGGGCTTTTTTATAAATGAGTGAAAACGGAATTCTGCACTTTGCTGTTGGCACAATAAATTCACACAGTACTCGCCTTAGTGCAGTCGCCTAACTTTTTTCTCTGTGCTCAATATGCCTGTCTCCAGGCGCTGAGCCAGGGTTCCACTAACGCAAACAGTTGCCTACAGCAACACCTGCCACTGGATGGGGAACACTGTGACCAATGTAGAATCACAGCGACTTCATTGAATAGCAAGCATGCATTCGGTGATCGCCTCATATGGCTTCCACCAGTACAGCCGGTAAAGGCTTGTCTATAACACAGCTTTCGTACTCAGCCCTATCCTGCCCGCCGGTGGGGGGATTTCAATAAAACTACTGCGGAATTCTGAAGTCTTAGCCCTTAACTTTTGCCTCCGACATGTTTGGAAGAGTAGGTTTCGGCAGTTTTCGGATGTAGCTGGTTGAATAAGTTGAAATCGCTGTTATAGACAAGCGATTTACCGACTGTACATAGCTATGTAAGCCATAGTTTATGGCCCAAAAGTACTGGTAGGCCCCAGGCAATCATTTGGCCACGTTCTGTTGCAATAGGTAAAGCCATTCTACCGTTGCAGAGGTTACGTTTTCTTCCCCTGTCTGATACTGCACTGCATATACAGAGTATTCATTTAATTACATTGTTTTTACCTTCAGCTTCAAACACCCCATATGCGTCCATGGTTGCGGGCGGTCACAGCGATTGCGCGTGAGCCTTGGTTACACCGGTGAATACACGCAGCTGATTAGCAACGGAAAGGGACTGTGTCGGCTGTGTTGTGCTTGCGGGAACAGCCTAGCAGACGACGGTTGCACTGGCGGAATCGTCCTATGCAAGCGGCCTACCCTCACTTGTTTCGCCGCTTTCTCCCACGATAAGGTGCCGACCCCACCCGCTGGTGGACGCTCCCGCAACATTAAAAAAAAAAATCACCGGCTGTGCACACATACTTACTGCTGATAAAAGATTTTTATTTGTCTTCGCGGCTACGTGATCGTGACGTTATAATCGCAAGCGTAGTCATGAACGTGGCTAGGATGGAACGGGGCCCTGTTTTCCCACTAACCCGGCGCGGAGTGCTTCCCGTATCCATTCATTCCAGCCGTGCAGTATTTGCGCACTGCAGCCGCTGGAATCAAACGCCAACAGCACTTCTGCCCGGAATGACCCACCGACGCTTTCGACGCCGAAACCGAAACTGACGGAGCGGAGAAAAGTACGAAGCCTAGTACATATAACAATCATCAAGCCTCAAGTTAAGCCAAGTTCGAAAATCACGAGTCTACGTCACACCATCAGCTCCATGGGGGTGAACGATTGCAGCGCCAGTGTCCCCTCTAGTTTCATTAGTATGAAACTCTATGTTTTAACCCGGCTTCGAGCATAATATTCACAGCATACTGGTCTCAGCGATAGCGCTGATAGCATACCCACATAAAATATCAGAAAGAAAAATTGTACTTCAGATCTCTGCGATTGCGACGCTTCTCCAGCAGCTCGCGTGCGCTGAAGTGTGGGAGCGACGCTCCCAGGACCGCCTCTCTACCAGCGCCATCGCTCAAACCAGGTATGCTGCGAATGATTTTGAAGCCAACGGTTAAAAGAAGTGGGTTGAAAAGTGTAGATTGCTACACCCATCGGCAGGCACGCATGCGTGTTCTGCTCCTTTTCGTTTGCCGCCGGTGCAGCTAAACGGCGCTCCTATGCGGTTCGGCCACAGCTCCCGTGCTCCAATTACTCTGACGGCACCTGTACGCCCTTCGAACGGGATGTGCAACGCAAGCTGTTTTTTAAGGCACTTTCACACTGCAGATGGGGAAGGTATGAAATGTTCCTCGTTGTCTCGGTGACCTTGTCGCTTGCACTGGGCTTTTCTGGCGGGACTAGCTGGTCCTGACGCTTGCGCTCGGCGTCTTGGGCGAGAACTGCTGAATCCTGCCTAGCCTGACGCATGCGCTAGCCCTCAAATGGCGTCAACCCCCCTCCCCATTCTAGAGCAGCTGAAAACCCCATCTTTACCAGAAAACACGGGGGGAGGGTCCCATGTTCAACGGCGCCTCATCATCCATCAGTTTTGATGCTTGTTTTGTGGTTTTATTTATTTAAACGAACACTGAGCTCTATGCTGCACTCTTTATTAGCCTGGCGCATGCGCTCGGTGTCTTGGGTGAGAACTACTGGGTCCTGCAAAAGTTTTTTTTTTTTACGACATGAAATTTTCCGACCAACGAGAGGATCAAAGCTTCGCTTTAAACGAAAATGAACGGTGAGGTTTTGGTCTCCCCAAGGCTGCTTTCATTCCCAACATCTGTCTCCTGAACTATTTTTGCGTCTCTGCATGTCTCAAATCATTTATCGCGTCTACGGAAGGTATTCCTTCTGCGCTAACAATGCGCCTATTTTTTTGCGAAACCTTTGCACTCTTCACCGGCGGTCAGCCGTAACGCCTGCACGCATGACGACGTTCACTTCTTCTGGGGCCTTGCAGGAGCGTTGGATATAAACTGTATAGAAAGAATTCTTGCCCGACGCAACCAGATAATATTCGACAACCAATGCTGGGTTACTATAGAGCCGTTACCCATTTTATAACTTGCGCCCTCACGTAACCAAACTGAGTTGGCTCTGGTGCATCGATACTAATTCCTAATGGACACTTAGTTCTAATGGAATTAGTTTTGTTGCCAATAACAGCAACAAAGTCAATACGTAGCCAGTATTCCAAGTTTAAGTCGCAAAACATTTCTTTTATTTATCAAACTGGAAAGCCTAAGGAAAAGCATTAAAATGGCACAAAATATTACCCAGGCTTTGCGTTTGGGTGTGTGAGGGTCACAACATAAATGCTGCCCTTGCAGAGGCAGGCAGGCGAATACACCACCGTATTATGACACATGCGGTTAATTTGCAAATATATTATTATAGCTGTGAATCAAGCTTCTCATGATGGGAAACTTCATATTGTCGGAGCACAATGCCTTGATGCTTCAACCGCATGGTGCAATTATTACTCACATCTCTGTAATGGCCTCGTTCATGGCGTTCTGTAACTCCGAAGAACACACACGAATGGTTCCTGCACTTCACAGAACACGCTTTCGCGTTCGCTCGCTTTTGGGACTGGTAAAGCGTAAAACGTGGTGTGTGCCTTCTATTGCTTAAGCTAGGGGTACTTTTATGAACAAATAGAGCTTCACAACAGTACCCGGTGGAATACTGCAGAGAAACACAGGTGAAACAAAGCATGTCACCTTCACCAAAAGAAACGAATAAAATCGCGTCAAGTGGGATAAAAAGATCTCGCAATAGGACTAGTGTTTCAATTACGGCGAGTAGACTGCTTACAACAGTTATAATTCCTACTTCCTCCCACCAAAAGTGAAAGCAGCTAAATAATATCACCACCTCCATTACCGCCAGCATCGTCATCACAAGTACAATATCAATATTCTTCCCAATGTATACCCGGCGTTAAAGGGACACTGAAGTGAATTTGTCAAGCTCCCGTTTTTGCTTGCACTGCGTAAACTGGCTCAAATTAGCACACTTTTCATCGTTTATCCGGTTGACAAATCGGTAATTATTTTACAAAGCGCGAAAGAAGAAAAACTACCATGCGCGGTTTGCGGCGGCCGCACCAACTAAAGCTGTGACGTTAGGAGGAGCGGGCACCGTGATTGGACGATGCCCAAGGTGAGCAACCAAACAAGTTTCGGTTTCGGTTCTGTAAAACACAACCGGTGGCGTTGTTGGATGGGCATTCTCAATAACCCAGTAATCACCGTACCGTGCTTCTGCCATGTTGTCAGCTGTAAAAATGCATAAAGATAAGCCTCTCAGGACGTCTTGGAATCGTAGCATTCACTATCCGAGACCTACGCAGTGCATGAACGCCCTCCGCGTACCCGTAGACGCCCAAATATCATGCGCTTTTCCCCCATATTTGGAGCTTGCCTTCCTCATGCCTGTATCGTAAAAAGCGTGTTCGCACCAGGCCAAGGGTCTGTTCATTCTGGCCTGTGCTTACTGCCTGCAAGAGTCGGTGCTTATGGCAACAGCACGCCAACGAGAACTCGCTAGCGCGCCAGTGCAAGCCTGCGCGCGTTTTGTGAACTAGTTCGTGTAGCCATGAACGTTGCGGCCCAAAAAAAAGGTGAACTCAATATAGAAAACATCGGCGGAAAACGAAAAAGTTAACTTACAAAAAAAAAAAGCACGTACCCGCCGGGATTCGAACTCGCGACTTGCAAAACGATTGCGACGTCATACCAAGCGCTCCAGCCAACTCAGCCACGGGGCGGCCTCGGCTGGCGCTGGTAATATAAGGTATATATTGTATAACCACTTTACACTTTTATTTACTTTCGGCATTTCAAGCAGCTTAGGTGACTATTTGTTGTTTTGCGCTCGTGCAGTAAGCATCCCCCAAGTTTCCACAATATATCACGTCTAGCAATTGCATTTCTTAGACGGAAAAGCGTTCGCAGATGCGTAGTCGTGCTGCTGACCGCTGTGCTTGTTCGCCCAGCGCAAAAAAGTGCTTCCCGCACCCTAGTTTTACGCTGTACGGTAAAAATATCAGTTGATTTTATTTCCTTAGTACCTATATTGACTTCGCTGACTCTTCTCACGCCTTCAAGAGGCCTTATATTTTCCTACTGGCGTACCAGTCAGCGAAGCGTCGCATGCGCGCTTGTGCAGCGCTTGTATGAAGCGACCTTGACTTGGAGCTAGATACAGTGTACAAGCTAACCAAGTAAAGAAGGGCACATTCTTCCATTCACAAACGTGTCCTGGCTTCGTTTCAACTGAGCGAACGAATTGCGACGACCCGTCGGCCGCCGGCTGACGAAACGCTGGGTCGACTGACTTTGTCTGAAAGCCGGGGAGCCGTGCAGTAGCGCAGCCAATTGCGAGCTCGGCTCCTCCCGACGTCACACGAAAACGCCACAGAAAATGGGCGAGCGTAAAGAGAGGAGGACAGCATTTTCGAATTAATTTTTCTACTAAATAAAATCGCGTAAACGCGCCCAGAGTGGTCGAAACATGGCCTGGGGACTCCGGACTACAATTTGCGCTAGTAATCCCGCAATGTTTACATATCACTTCAGTGTCCCTTTAAATGTTTCCGGGGCGCGGTTTCTAAAAATCGATGCCATGCTGTCTGATGGCTTAGCACTTAATTTGCCTTCCTAAGCGAATAATCGCACATCGGCGGATCATGACCCTACGCATAGCAACAGGTTAGCAACCAGGCAGCAGACAAATTGACTTCTATTTTAAAAATCGCGCGAGGGAAACCTTTGACGCCGTGCGTACACCTATTGGTGGGTACTCTGTTTACGAGCTTTTTTTTATTCGTGGGGGTGACAAGCGCATTGTACCTGAATATGTTTAGTTGGTTTTGAGAGTACAGTTGAACCTCGCTATTACGAACACTGATATAGCGAATTATCGGCTATAGCGACCTAATAGAGACTTTGGTTGGTCAAGCTTTATTTCAATGACACTAATTCTTTTACAAAGAAGGTGAAACCAAGAGAGCCGCGTGATATCAGATATAACGGAGAAATATTTGACCAGGAGGCTGAGAAGCTAATTGTTAAAACACCCGTAGTCCTAAACTGCAGAAGTATAAAGGTCCTTTTGATTGTGGAGACTATGAAAATCTTCATCCTGCTCACTGCTGTGAGTATCCACCAGACGAAGGTCACATCCTTCATAAAAAAATAAGGACGCAGTCCGGTTTTGTCAAGGGAACTCTACTCTGTTGTAATTTCACGTGCCCTTATTCCGGTTCATTCAACTTAAAATGCAACAAGGAGAAAGGTAAGAGTTACCTTGTGTATAGTGGGTTCGAAGACTCAAAAAACTGCTTTTTTGTATCTAGTTGTTTTGCGCGAGCCATATTGTCGATTTTTTATAGACGATTACTGCCTCTACTGTTATAAAGACTATCGTTTATAATGAACTAATCTGCGGTTCAGACTCTACTTCGTTATAACGAGGTTCGACTGTATCAGGAGGTGTCTATCAGCTTGTTATATCTCCGTTCGCCGGTTTCTCTTAAAGGATTCCCAAAGTTAGCTGCAAGAATTTGCTAAAAAACACACCACATGCAATAATCAAATGTACCCACCGCGGGAGCGCAGTGGCTAAGGCGTTGCGCTGCTGATCCCAACGACGCGGTTCGATACCACGCGATTGGGCTCAGACGAAGGAGAAAATCGTCTGTAGAGATATCGGCCCACAAAAACAGATCGCCGGTTGATCTGAAGAAATTCGGAGCCCTCCACTACGATGTCAGGTGCCATAACACTTGTCAACAGGGAACAAGGCCACAGAAATGAAACTAATAAAGCAACTGACCTCAAATCCGGGCCAATACCAAGGGCCCTTGAGTCGCAAGCGGCATGTCGCCAGCTCATTCACGACACGCTCAACACAACTAAGGCACATATAATATTGTCCCGTAGTAGTTAGGAAGCATTTGTTGGCCATAGGGCAGCAGGCCTTTCCGTTAAAAAAAATGGAGAAGCTCGCACTAACGCCTAAGACTTGATGGTGGCAAAGCTGCACACACCGTTAGCGACCTTTCGTGACGTGTTTAAGTCCACAATTGCAGCCGATTTGCTTCTTCTTCGCTGCCGCAACGACCTTTACTCCAACATGGTTGCTATAAGTGTGAGTTTCCTTTATATTTTGGAACTGGTAACCTTTGGACATCACCTTGGAGGGACGTACGCGTCTTTATCGCTACGAGCAAGTGTTGCCACAATTACGGCGAATGCTCAAGTTTGGATTGGATTGGAATTGATTTGACTGGATAAAATTGAATTGTATCGGATTGTATTGGATTGGAAGCACCTCAGGACCTCGCTTTGTCCGTGCCTTGGCGTCCGTGAGGACAGTGTTGCGCATGCGCGAGCGGCATGGGATTGAATTGGATTGGATTGAATTTGGATTGGACTAGATTGTCGGTCGATTACGTCCATCACACACCAATACACTTGCGTCCCAGTGTTTCGTGCCCTCGGCATCGTTCATGGCATAGTGATGGTGTGCTTTTTTTGCCCAATCTCTCAAGTGGGTATGTTTGGCTTTACAAACGTCCGCCGGGGACGCTGGGCGGTCGCCGCGAGGGACCACACACGAGCGCTCGGCGTTTTCTTGGTTTATTTTACTGCCTGGTGGTCGCCGCGAGGCACGCGGACACGTGCGCGCGCTCACGTGTGCTCGGTATTTTCTTGTATTTTTAATGGTGGACGCGAAACTAACGATTTTCTGAACAGCTTCGCTGTTGGAAAAGGTAGGCCAGAGAATGTCCCTCCTACCTTATCGCTCAACTGGAGATCAAAATATATCAAAGAATGCTATTGACGAGACTTACCATGGCTATAAGCGCATTGCCATGAGTGCACTCAGGGATCGTGTCCGCTCCTTGGGATCAGCAGCACAATCTTCAAGCATAGCCACGCACAAACTTAAGCGAAGCAAGAATAAGCTAGATGCTAGAGGGCCTTCTGAAAAGCCGCACAAAGTAACTGGTGAATTTGAAGGCCCAGTAGCCTAATGTTAAGTATGGCGTAGCGGCCATGGCGATGCAGATATGCTTTCTACAATCCTCCAGGTGTGTCCGCAAAGACAAAACATCCTGATATTAGCCGATGCTCCAACCTGTTGAAATTTTGGACTCGGTTTGAGCACCACACCGCTTTTAATTTTCAAGATGCATGAAGCAACCCTGTATGAGAAATGTCCCGCGTATAAGCTCACTTGGCTGCAAATGTCGTCTTCTGCCGCCCCTGACACGTAAATAAATGCCTCCGTTCTCTCCCACGCGTACCTCTCCCGCTTTCCCCCTTCCGTCTCGCTCCTCCCACGTTAAACACGGCAGTGGTTTGCTCAGGCCAATTCAATTTTTCCGCGTGTGCACTGCTCGCGCTCCGCCTATTGGAACCTTTTGTTACTCTTGCACGTGTAATGCCGCCATTAGGTGCAAGCTCGGGCGCCAGCTCTTTTGTAGCGTAAGCTACACTGGCCGAGGTTGAGCAGTTTCGCGTAGACCTTGAAGGGCCGTGCTGCGCAAGCGCCAGGAGCATTGGATTGGATTGGATTGGTTTGGCTTGTGATAACTTGGCTTAGCTTGTATTGGATTGGATTGGATTGGATTGGATTGGATTGGATTGGAAATCCAATCCAGTTGGAGTACGGCTGTGTAGAGAATTTGGTCTTTCTATTCGCCGGTCATTGCATTCCAGAGGAGTGACGTCATAGCCGGGGCAGACGCACTGCCGCCAGCGCGTGCCCAGCTGTGCGCCGCCGTTGCGCATTTGCCTAGTCTGACGCTGCGCCAGAGTCGCTTTATAGCCGTTTCGCGTGGCTATTTGAAGCAGTGACCGGACTGGACTGGACGGGACAGGACTGGACTGGCTAGGATTGGATTGGATTGAAAATCGTTTTAGCAGCAGTGAGCATGATAATCAGCTAATCCTAGACAACCATGAAACCTAAGAATAACCGGCTGAACCTTTACTCACGCTACGTGTATCCTCGCATAGCCGAGCTAAGTCACTGCTAATTTTTTGCATTTTGTTTTCAAAATATCGTTTTCAACGCGGTTGCTTTATTTTTAATATGCGCTCGTGAAAATCGAGCACGCGTCAATTTTTATTTAAAAACACTTCCATTGTCGCTTACACATTGAGCAGTCGCGGTGTCTCAGTGGCTGAGGTGGTGTGCTGCTGAGCCCATGGACGCGGGTTCGACCCCGACCGCAGTGGCTTCTTTTCTGATGTAGGCGAAATTCGAAAACGCCCGTGTGTCGAGGTTTAGGCGCGCGTTAAAGATCCCCGAGTGGTCGTAGTTAATCCGGAGCACTCCATTACGCCGTGAATCATACATTGCCCAGTTGTAGCTTCGGCGCGTTAAACACAAACATCAATCAATCAGTTGTGCAACAGTGTTTTGCCTCAAACCTACCTAACGAATCTTTTTTGCTCAACAATGTTAACAAGTGCGAACTATTGTACCAGATGAAAGTATTTCGGAGATATTTTGCCTTAATAAACTACTTGCTCAAGAACTGCTTTAAATTTTGGCCGGGCGGCTGAATCGGGGCGACAGACAGACAGACAGACAGACAGACAGACAGACAGACAGACAGACAGACAGACAGACAGACAGACAGACAGACAGACAGACAGACAGACAGACAGACTAAAAGTTTGGTTTTAAATAGTACAAGGAATACTGTCGTCTATAAAAGCCCGTCTCACTTGAGGCGCACGCTGGGCTCCAGGAGCCCAGAGTGCGAGCTTTTGCTCCGGCATAATTTTCTGCTTGCGCACGTCTTCTTCAGTCCGTCGCTTCTTCCCCGGGGTTTTAACCCTGTTCGCTTCCTCTCCGAGCCCAACGTGTTCCGCCGCGCAGGCAGCAAGGCCAACCTCATTCTCACTGCTACTGTATTAGCGGCTGAAGAACGTCACAATAAAAACAAGATCGGGCCTCGCAGTGGAGAGAAACTGGCGAGCAAACGTAATAACCTAGTTCCAAGGAAGTCACGCTCCGTTGGCCACGTTCACTCTGCGCTGAGGAACCAACTTTCCATTTCCAGAACCACGACTTGCTTCTAGACTCTCTCTCTCTCTCTCTCTCTCTCTCTCTCTCTCTTACACACGCACACTCGCTGTCCGGACGTGCGAGTGCGAATTTGGTCGCTCTGCGCTATCAAATATTCGCTGCTGAGTCGGGTAGAATTCTGTTTGCCGCCGCGACGGTACAATTCTCCACTTGGAGTGCTTTCTATTTGCACCGCCCTTCTTCTGATGTCTCGCTTTTCTTGGAGAAAAGAAAGGAAGGAAAATAGAAGAGAGGGAAGGAAAAAAAGCACGCCCCGTGTTTGCCTGCACCTTCGCTTCGCCCTGTTGACTTCAAGATATGGAACTTTGGCAACGCAACTGCTCTCACGGATTACGCCGATTTTTTTTTTTTTTTTTTTCGTGGCGTTACTTCTTTCATGTCCATTTTGCTTTAAGCTGCAGTGTCGAGGACGAAGTGGGTGTTGGAGCGCTTTGTGTTCTATCGCTGCCGGCGGCTAAGAACAGCTCGACATGTACTGAACCGAGATGAAAATAATCTTAACCTGGAGTCGGGGCGAAATAATGTCGAACGCAGACTGCGCGCTGACATTTGTACCTTGGTGAAGGAGCAACGCGAGGGAAGAGCGGGGCACCGCCGGAAGCGATTGGGCGGGGAAACTGCGCATGGAAGTGGCTCTCCTGGGTGACGTCTGTGGGTTTTCTTCCCCTCCGATTTTTCTATATTGACGGCGAACAGCGTGTAACTCAAAAGAGGAGAACGTTCAGGAGGGAACATTTATATGTTTTGCGTTATCAGCCAGAAATTGTTACAGTGCGTTTGTACTTTTGGAGGATGTCTGGTATTAAGGTCTTGTTACGCAAACACCCTCACAGGGCCATGCTGATTGCGACGAAAGTATGGCCAGGCAGGTACGGTTGAAAACAGGTAAGGTTGAACGTGAGGTTGAGGAGGCTGTGTAACCGTCAACGAGGAACGCGGATATAAATAAAACTGCTGAAGCAGCACTCAATAAATTTGTTGCGGTATACCTACATTCCTTAGCTCCACAGAACATTGATTGATTGATGATTGATTGATTGATTGATTGATTGATTGATTGATTGATTGATTGATTGATTGATTGATGATTGATTGATTGATGATTGATTGATTGATTTGATTGATCGATTCATTGATTGATAAATCGACCGATCGATTGCGCTCACTCTGAATATTGTCCAGCAAATTGGTGTAATGACACCCCTGCATGACAAAATCTGTGTAGTGCAACTAAAACACCGCGTTAACTGGGCCGCGTGTGGTTCAGCTGTACAACGCGTAGAGTGTAATAGGGGTGCAAGCTCATTCATTAAACGAGCTTTCATTCCATTTTAAGGCGTTTCTTTTCAACGCCAGCCGGCACTAAAAGCCAAAAAGTTCCATCCAATTTTCTGCGTGGGCTCGCGTGTTAAACGGCACCAGGAAATACAATAATACCACAGAATAATATAATTAACTTAAATTTCTGCTTTTGAATTTTTATACGTGATATTAGGAAATCTGTTTACAATTGGATTACTTGAGACGGGCATCAATAATGGCTATACCTATTTATAAATATCGAGGCTATGCGTACGAACTGACATATTCGCCCCTAAAAGCCGTCCTCCAGGAGAGATTTGCTTTCCACGTTATGCTATGCACCTAAGAGTCAAGTGTGTAAGGCTAATAGAATATCATTGAATTTCAGGGAAACGTACCGATACATGTACCCTTATGGACAACTCAGGCCCCGTACTTGTAGTATTAATTGGGACATCCTTCGCAAAAAACCAAAAACAAAAGAAACCCTAATGGGATGGATCATACCTTTACGAAACTTGTGCAAATGTCATGCGGATTAAATACAGACACTCTACCATTAAAGAAAATTTGATGGAAATAACACAAGATCATAAATGAGAAGCAGAAAATAAGTACAGGGGAGCATCCAACGGCGAAGGGACTGACGCACACATCGGCTACCGGCCTAGTAGTGCACGCATATAAGAGCCCGCAACCACCTGGCCCTGAGTCGTTGGAATTTACGGAGTGCGGGTGGGACGGTGCTTTCTACAGCTTACCGTGGCCGTCATAGGCCCTGTAATAATGACCGGTGCACTACAACAAAAAAAAAACTTGTACTGGTCAATGCCACAAAAGTAAGGAAAGGGCAGACCTAGCACATATGCTATGGGCTTGCCCGCATGCGGCTACAGCCGCGCGCAGAATCACTCAGGCGGTGCAAGGGGAGACCGTGTTGCTCGGATCCGACCCTGGAGATCAGGTCTGGGCCATCCAGTAGGCCGAGGATGCTGGTAGAGCCCAAGGGCGCTTGGCCGACGCCTAGGATCACCAGCTTCTCCCAATAAAGTTATCTCTCTCTCTCTCTCTCTCTCTCTCTCTCTCTCTCTCTCTGTTGACTCGTAAGTGGAGGGGTGTGTTAGTTAACGAGCAGCGTATACCTTAAAGTTCCGAAAGAACGCCAGCCCAAAGCACAGTAATATCAAGTAAAAAATACGAGATGGCCGAACTTTGGGTATCAGGAGCGAAAAAGTAAAAATACGTGGCCACACGGCCAACCAAAACTGCGGTAATATGGAGAAAAAATACGACATTGGCGAACTTTTAAGTCAAGTGCGGAACGCATCAGCACACTAACACAGGAATCAACAACACATACAAACCAACGCAGACAACATCAACACATGTATAGATGATTCGCGTTTTTTTTTCTCCACTCATTAGAGAGTTATAGCAGATCGGAAAAACGGTTCCGATACGGTGCACGGTAGCCGCTACGGGACCGTAGCGGGAAGGCTCGTTTTTAGAGTTATAGCAGACCGTAACTACCGGCCATGCTACCGTGACTGGGAGCGACTTGTGTTGTACGTCGTTTGGCAATTTTTCGTGAGCCTGTGGCGCTTCCTGTGCTGAAATATTAGTTTTCAGTTCTCAAAAGCGCTAAAGACAGTATTAGAAAAAAAAGAAACATCCAACGCCCGTACGGAGGTTCGAACTGCGACTGCGTGAACATGGAGCGGCATTTTAACTCTACGCAATTTCAATAGATGGCGTCAGTAGGTCAAGCTCAGTACATACGGCTGGCTGTTTCTAGTTTTTCGTTGTATTTGAGAGTCCCTCGCACTGATACCACCTGTTCCACACTCGCCGATTTGTAGACGGGCCCCATGTTGCTGTTAATACTAGTTAAGTAGCCGAATCGCCTTTATTAACCTAAAAGAAGCTATCGGACATGCGTCGTTCGACGACACAAGCCACGGCAGTTGGGCCGGCGCCGGGACCGTGTTTCGCTTGCTGCTTGAGCTGTCACAATCGCGTGAATTTCATTTGTTGCAACCTCATTTTTCTTAAACGATCTCATATTTACAATCCGTTCGACTAGGCGTGAGCCAATCGTACGTATCCTAAACTCTTCCAAAGCGGCCGCCCGCTTCCGAACGACGGACACGGTATGTCTCCGTACCGCGCGGCCAAGTCGCTCCGGTATACGGTAGGGTTCTGCGAATGCGCGGTGGCGTCCAGACGGTAGACGTTACCGTACCGGAACCGTTTTTCCGATCTGCTATAACTCTCTATTGGTGCTATCGCCATCGCTTTTAGGTGGTCGGCTATCGTAGGGGTCTTTAAGCAAATTGAATATTTTACGCCTAAACGGGGTGGGCGATGTTTTGGAGGACAGCGTTCTCTCGGAACTTTAGGGTAGTTGGTTAATTATGGGCTGATGAGTTTTAACACGAAAGTGTTTTATTTCCGGATACACAAAGATTTCAATGCGTCATAACCGCCATGGGACTGACGCCAGTTCAACGAAGCAAGCGGCCTGTAAAGGGTGCACTCCTGCACACTTTGTGTTCCTGCGGGGAAGCACCTTTAGTATAAAGAGTACGTTATACCTCGGGTTGTTCGTTTTCGGGTCTTATGTTTTTACACAACGGTGTTTTTGTCGGGAATCACCAAGATTTCACTGACGTCATATCCGTCGCGGAAACGACGCCACCTTTGCCAAAGCGACCCGCCAGCAGGACGTCGCTCGCGAAGCACACCCACAAGACAGCCGCCGACCCGCAAATCATGCTCGGCTGCAGATTGCACTGCACATTTCACTTCCGTGCTTTACCGATTCATGTGACAGAGGAATCAATCACAGTTTTCTTGTTCCTCGGCTTGCCCCGCAGCCTTCTTATGAGGCAAGAGTAAGCCGGCTGTAGCGCATCAAACAGATTTCTGGTGTGGGAACATCTGAGCGCGCGCTGTCTTAACAACTGAACAGACCGTTTCAGTTGCATGTATTACAGTGAAAGCTCGGTATAACGAACTTCAGGGGACCGCGGAAAATTGCTCGTTATTCTGAAAGGTCAGTGTAGTGAAAATCGCAAAATTTAGTAGCCCAGATAGCCGAATTGGTAAGGCATTCCAGAAAATCGCAAAATATAAGACAACTAATTACGGTAGACCACTTATATCGTTACCGCTTATAGGGCGGATATAACGCGGGTTTCCCTGGCCACCGGTAGGCCTCCCATAGATGGCGCACGTTAAAGATCCCCAGGTGGCCAAAAGTAACCCGGAGCACTCCACTACGGCGCCCCTCACCGTCTGCGTTGCGCAGGCGCGTTAAATCCTACAATCAATCAGAGGTCGACGAACTCACCCATAAGTTCACTCACTCAGGCTCATTTGAACTCAAACGCGTGAGTTTGAGTTTGAGGGAGCGCGAGCCTAGTGTGGCATGGTGAGTTTGAGCTTGAGTGAGTTTGAGCCGAGTGAGCCCGCCTGAGTTTGAGTCCGATTGAGTTTGAGTCCATTTTGAGTTTGAGTACATTTTGAGTACTGAGTACATTTTGCTGCAGATATATAGACGACTGTAACGTCGAATTCCTGCAGGCGCAAGCTCCACCGCCCAAGACGGCCAGAGGGGTCCTTCAAATTGGCGAGCCAACACAGCGCATGGTGGTCTGTCACAACCTTGAATGGTCTTCCATACACGTATGGGCGAAATTTTGAAATCGCCCAAATAGCCAGGCACTCTTTCTCAGAGGCAGAGTAGTTTTTCTCTGAGTCCATTTTGAGTTTTAGTCCATTTTGAGTTCTGAGTACATTTTGAGTTTGAGTCCATTTTGAGTTCTGAGTACATTTTGAGTTTGAGTCCATTTTGAGTTCTGAGTAAATTTAGATTTTTGAGTACATTTTGAGTTTGAGTACATTTGAGTTTTGAGTCCATTTGAGTTTGAGTCATTTGAGTTTGAGTACATTTTGAGTTTGAGTACATTTTGAGTTTGAGTACATTTTGAGTTTGAGTGAGGTACATTTTGAGTTCTGAGTACATTTTGAGTTTTGAGTCCGAGTGAGTTCTGAGTTTTGCGCTCAATGTGAGTTTGAGTTTGAGTGAGCGCAGATGTGCTGCTCAGCATTGAATGTGAGTTTGAGTGAGTGGTGATTCGAAAAAAAAATTGTAAGTTTGAGGGAGCCGCGCCTTTTTTGCCGAGGTATGCAATTAATCAATTAGGCCTGCCATAGAACATAATGCATAATAAGCGTGCCACTTATAATGCGGTGGACCCGCCACAGTGGCTCAGTGGCTAAGGCGTTGCGCTGCTGAGCACGAGGTCGCGGGCTCGATTCCCGGCCGCGGCGGCCGCTTTTCTGATGGAGGCGAGAAGCAAAAATGCACGTGTGTATGAGATTTCGGCGCACGTTAAAGATCCCCAGGTGGTCAAAATTAATCCGCAGCCCTCCACTACGGCGGGCCTTACCTCCTGCGTTGCGTCGGCGCGTTAAACTCTACAATCAAAATCAATCAATCAATAAATAAATCAATCAATAAAATCAATCAATCAATCAATCAATCAATCAATCAATCAATCAATCAATCAATCAATCAATCAATATAATGCGGTGGTCCGGATCCCAGTGCCCTTTTAGGGATGTTTTTTGGTGGGTCCTCTTATCGACCGGTGCAGCTGAGGCATCGTTTTAGGGTCCCCAAATACGAAAGAAAGAAGATGGATTCAGCCATCTGAAGCAGCCTGCGCTTCCTCTTCTCCTCCTACTTAGACAGGTACAAAAAATAAAAGAAATAGGCGCTCTTTCGTTAATGTGTTACGTTTGCACTCACGTGATAACCACTACTGCGCTTGCACCCTCGGGCGCGGTAAGTTGTTGCGATTAGAACCTCATGCAGATCAGCAGCCACCACTATTTGTGTTTCGATCATCCGGAGATAGCAAGCCCAGCGACGCCGGAGGTTACCACTATCTGCAGGTTGTGCTTATAAGGAACCACCTACGCGATAGCAAATACAAGTCGCGGATGAAAAAAAAATAGCCGGCTTGCATTCTTATCACATTGCCTCGCTGGTATAAGCCGTACTTCTACCCAGCCTGCGGCATCCGAAAACGATAGGCGAAAAACAAAGAGTTCCTCTCTGCGTTTCGTTTTTGTCCTCCCACATTGTACCAGGTTTTCTGAACGTATACGCTCGATAACCTCCGCGCATGATTCCGCGCTCTATGGCACCCGTAAAACCTGAAGTGCCGTTAGAGTGTACTAGAAGTTTTTAGTACACTGTAGCGCCGTCGCCTGTAAAGGCCGCCCACCCTTCATTTCAAAATTGTTTTTCTGCTCCTCCTCACCATCCTTTTTTAGATGCGACTGCATCTCATTCACTCGCCTTGTCCCTCCATACGGCGTTGTCGTTGTCCGTCCACACCCCTCCCCCATTCTCCTCGCCGCGCGAGCTGCGCTCTCCGCCGCTCACCCCTTCTCCGATAGGGAACACTCTCTCACGAGGGGAATTGGATTGGATTCGGTTGGATTGGCTTGGCTTCGCTTGGCTTGGATTAGATTGGATTGGATTGGATTAAAGTGGATTGGATTCGATTAAAGTGGATTGTTGGATTGTGTTGCGTTATAGCCTTGCCACGTTGCGTCATAGCCGCGGCAGGGGGTTCACGGCACGTTTCACGCGATGGGAGAATCAACCCAGCGGAAACAACAACGGAACCCCCTATGCGTCGCATCTACACAGGGGTTCCCGCGAGGGGAGGTGGGAGTAATTTTTTTCCTCTCTCATTGGCTCGTGCTTACCACGAAGCAAGGTGCAAGGCCTCCGCTTACTGCCCTTGCCGTGTCGTCTGCTAGCCTACGGCTCTGGTTGCCGCGATTATTTTGCTGAAATCTAAGAATCCCCGGACTGCAAACTATGATTTCGTAGTACTGCGGCGTTGTTAATATATATGGCACGGAATTAAATAAAACGATCGTTATTTTGAAAAGTTTGCTATTCTGAAGTACGTAGTAGTGAAATAATTTTACATTAAAACTATCAGCAGTCAGCGAGGGATTTCTTAGACGTTCGTAAGTCTGAAAAGTTCGCCAATGTGGTGTTCGTTGTACCCGATGCAAAACTTCCGATAAACGCGTTCACCGTCTCCTTCGCGTCTGGAAGCATTCACGAAGATATAGCAACAGCACGGAACGGCACGTTATATGCGCGTCGCAGCATAGCTATCCGCTTTCCGTTCCTGCTTTGCTTTGCGGCTTTTTTTAGGCGCCTATAAAATGCGCTTATTGCTGCAACAGAAAGGAAGCGGCCAATAGCCGCTACATTGCTGCTATGACGTAATTCGAGCGCTCAGAGAACGGCAAGACAAGGGAAAGAGAGATCGAACTTTTGAACAAGTTGTCATGTTATCGACGGACATTGAGCAGTCATTTTTGGCTGAAAAATGTAGTGATGCCGTGTTCTATGAACTGGATGTGTTTATTGACTACGTTCTGCAAGCATTTAAGATTCAATGAAATTTGAGAAAATTGTTGCAGGGTCCTTTTAAACACCCCCCCTCTCTCTCTCTTTCTTTCTTTTCCCCTCTGCCCAGCAGACGAAGTCGGGGCCCGGTGCCGCTCCCTTGCACCCTCCTCTCCCGCCAAGCGTCCACCACGAAGCCCCCCAGGTCTTCGACCCAGCGCAGCGCTTCTTGGAAAAGTGCCTGCTGCTGCTTCCGCCGAGACCCGCCGAACCCCAACGACACCGGGTGAGCTACGCGCCGCTGGCCTGGTCCTTAGCCCCAGCGCGCGTTTGCCCGCTCTCCGCGGTTTTCAGAAGGACGAGTAAACTCAATCCAGTCCAATCCAGTCGCAGCAGCGGCGGCTCCGGCGCGCCAGCTGTGCGCCGTGAGACGGAACTGCTCCACGCGCATGCGGAGCACGGCTCTCCAGGAGCCACGCGAAACTCCTCAACCGCGGCCAATGTAGCTTACACTACAATAACCACCATCACTGCCATATTCCAGGAATTGGAAGCAGTGGCGACATCGTTGCAAGAAAAAATCATTTCTTTGAGGCCACATAGGATTCAACAGCACCGCGAGTGGTTGGACACCACGGCCTGCAGGCGTCGTCAGGTGGACAATGCGCGGCAAATGAAACGCGAACCCGAAAACATGAATCGGAACACGCAAATAGCGCGATGTATTTCCTTGAAGTCAAAATGACGCGCGAGTTAATTGCAACAGCAAAGTTGGGAGTGTGGCTTTCTGAATATACCAATAGCGCGCCATTATTAGACCTCAACGAGCAGTATGTTTTCAATTTCCCAGGTTCTGATTCATATTTTCGTGTTTCCGTTTCATGTGCCGCGTATTGTACATTTGTTGTCCTCGTTATGCACCGCGACGGATCGATGCTCCCGCGATCAGTTATAAAATAATCCCGACTGTACACCGAACGTCGGCGGCGACATCGCAGTTTCCGTCGACAGGTCGGACACTAACTTCAACAACGCCTGCATTCTGCTGTTTCTGCACACCGCGTCGGAAAAAGAAAGCAGGCTTAAAGGGGCACTGACACAAAAATTTTGCATCTTGTTTTTTTTGTTGCGATAAGTAGCTAGTGACCTACTTATAACCTGTAGAAACCTCATTTGCTTCAGCGTGCGACGGTTGTTTAATTAGAGGCATTTTCAATGCGGCCAGTCGCAGTTTCTGTTTAAGCGAGTGCCGCGAAACGATGGATTTTGTGGATTTTGTGTGAACAAAGCTGACCACGTGACCGTCGGAGGGATATCACAGAGCAGAGCCGCCGTAGCACTGGCGAATCCGCATCGACGGCAGTTTCTGCGAATGCCCCCACGTACTGATCTCGTGAGGCGCTTAATTAAAAAGCGACCGTGGATGTGACGCAGGCGCTGCGAGTGCAAATGCTACCGCGGCTAAAGAACGACGCGCGACGCTCGAGACGGTGGGTGGCAAGACGCGCGCTAGGAGCAGCCGGCCGGTCTGCCTACAGGTCCGCCTACAGATGTGTTCGGCTCAGCACTGCGGCGGATATTCGAGTGCCGCTCTCGTAAGCTGTGCAGATGACAATTTTTAACGCAACCCGCCATCGCATCATTAACTCCTTTCTCATGTAAGCCACCATGGTCGGAACTTGGGGACAATTTCGTGCAGCGGTAACAAGCTATCACTCGAGCTACCTGCGCCGGCCTGGGCCACTTCGCGGCCGTGGCCGCCGCCTGCACAGCGACCGTGCGGCTAGCTCAGTGGGCTTTTCGTGCCTCCGGCGCGTCGTTTTCGCATCCAATGGTAATAAACAGTAATGGAAACAGAGTGCCTGGAATCGCTGTAGAACTTTGGTCGCGGCGAGCTTGCCGATGAGCTGACGAAATCACGGCGCCTCCGCCGCCAACGATCGGGTCGTTCGTTCTCGAGAGCAGAAGCTCCGCCCTCCGGCCCTCCGATTGGAGCGGCGAGCCGGGCGAGCCGGCGAAAAACGCCGGCAGTGAGGAAGCGGCAAACACAAACTGGTGACGTGTTTAGATGTTGTTTATTTACACCATATCATCGGGATGTCGATTGCGCGTGGTCCTCTGCTGGCTGCTCGGTTGCGTTTCGCACACTTTAAAATTGATTTTAAATATGTTCTAGGCTGTATTCGCCGCTGATATTTTGCAGATGATGTATATGTGTTCCCACCAATCTATCTCCGAAGTTATTTCGCCTTCAAAATTTTGTGTCAGTGCCCCTTTAACCCTTTGATGCCCAGTGTTACTCAGTAGCAACAACTCAAACAACATTTTTTTTTCTCCCGCACTTTACGGTTTTTTTTCAATATTTACCACCATCTGTTGACAGAAAAAATATCCCGGATCTTCCATAATTAAAGAAGAGACAGCAGCAGGTTCTTTCATTTGCAAAAAAATATTGTTTACGCGTGTCAGCTTGCATCTAGCCTGGGTGGCTCAATGGGCTAGCGACAGGTCAGCAGAATTGTGCAATTGCGTTGTTATTACAAATGATAGCAACACAAGCTTTACGTTATTCTCTTCACTACAACCATAAATCATGCTCATGAAGGTAGCGTTCTTGTTCAAGTGATATATGGGTAGCCAGTACCCTGTGTTGCCCAGTGTCCGTCCTGATGAACGAAAATTTTTTTCTGACTTCATATTTGTGATGTCGGAAGTTCTTTTAGATCATAAAAAAACTTCTCACACACTTAGGCAAAATAATAATGTTTTGGGCATCAAAGGCTTAACCGTGTTGATAAAGGTTCGTCGATGACAAGGTGCCCGAGGCACTCTTCTATCCTTCGCACGAAGTTGCGAGCGCCGATAGCGCACGCATCAACAACAGCGTTCGCCCCGCGCTTCCGTCTTCTTTGGAGCAATCGATCGCCCTGTTCATTTATGTATCGCGTTGTGTGCTGCGAAGCCGTATGGACCAACACCTCTCTGGTATTTTATTACAGCAGGCTAAGTTCATATCGCCCTTATAGGAAACGTCAAGCGTGCATGTGCGCGTTCATCGTTTACCTGACATTGTTTACGTCCTGGAAACCAAACTCGTGTGTATACTTTGCCTGCTCTTCCTTGGGGGATCAGCACAGGACATATTCGCTCGAGCTACCATTTTATTATTCTCATTCTGATTTTAACGAGATTCAGGTCGCACATGGCGTTGCATACAAGCAGATCCGCGTAGCAACACCGACAACGGCTACCGTGCAAGAGCAGTACGTGTGTCGGCGAGTTTGGTTCTCATTTCGCACATGCGCAAACACGCATTGCGCATGCAGCGCCAAAATTAGTTGCAACGCGACTGTACTTCTCTTGTAATACGAAATCCCTCGTCTTCCAACTTTCGAAGGAACCCTGCAACACATTTTTCAGCTTTCTTTTCGGAATCTGAAAGGCTTGCAGGACGTTGTCAAGCGCCACAGCCAGAACTTTAATTACGAGGTCGCAACGTACCTCAGCCAGAAATTACTGCTCTATGCCCTTAAAGGGGCCCTGCAGCACTTACCATCCACTACTTAGAAATGTATGTTGGGGTAATGGGTAAACGCATGTCCCAGCAATCTCCTCCAGCAAGAATTATGAAAATCCGTTCACTACCACCGAAACTACGCGCGATTAGAAATCGCGTATGATTGTCACCTCTCACCCTACCGCGGACAACGCGACGAAAGCTGCGACTCTCTCCCGGAGAAGGGGCCGGCTCGAGGTGTGCTTTTCGGCGGCCTTCGATATATCACGTGCTGGGGAGTTTTCTCCTCTCCACAATGTGGAGGGGTCTGTTTCCGGTGTGCGTGTGCTGTGCGCGGGATCCTGCGTCTGTCAGTTTGTGTGTGCTTATTTGTGTTTGTAGTGGCTGTATGAGTTTTTGTGCCTTCGCTTCATTACCTTTCGCACCTCTCATGTTCATGTTGAGAAGCAAGCCAAGATCGCTGCCAGGCTGACTTCTCCTCATCATTAAACGCATTCCTCCTCCGCCTCCTCCAGGCATGGCTGGCGCTCGCAAGCGCGAGCTCAGGCTGCTATGGCGTTTTTGAAGCCATAATCGTTTGTTGTCGAGTGGTATCGTTGAAAGGGTAGTATTGAGTTCGTCATTCAAATTTCGCGCGCACTCAAAGCACAAAAGAAACGCCAATACTGCGCGTACAGGTTCAGGCATAGAAGAGGTGGATACATAGCGGTAACAACGGCGGATCGTCACAGGAAATGCGAGAAATAGGCCGCAAAGTTGTCCAGCGGCAGCCGATACGGCAGCCATGGCCTCAATGGCGTCGTTTAGGCCATGCCAGGGGCGCATAATGAGGAAAATTCAAGAAACCACGGTTGGTTTTTCCGCGTCTTTCACAGCGATTTGCGCGCTCACCGCTTCACGTACACGTGTAATATTTGGCTAAGGCATTCCTGGCAGTGTAATGTCAACGTCGCACAGTTCTACTAGCACTGCTCAAAGAGTGTTGGAGGGTCCCTTTGAGACAACTTAAAAACTTGCTTGCAAGATTTTTCTCTCTTTCCCCCTCCTGGCATTCTTCAAGCGCTCAAAGTACGTCATTACAGCAATGCAGGAGCTATTGGCCGGCTTTGTTTCAGTTCCAGCAATAAATGCTTTCGACAGCCACTTCAGAAAAAATGCCACAAAAGCAAAGCAGAAACGGAATACGGGTCTGCTGCGACGAGCAAATCACGTAGTGCGGCTTCGTGCTGGCGATAACTATAGCTTTTACAGTGGTTCCTGACGCGAAGGAAAGGGTGCAGAAGTTTATCAAAAGTGTCAGAGAGTCCCGTTCCAAAACGGATCTGTATCAAACATCAGTGCTTTTTGCCTGTATAGGCACGTTGCGCTGATGTTTGCCCCACAACCAGCAGCGCTTTTTGTCGTATCCTGGCGGTTCAGCACGCCATTTCTATTGTGAAAGATGCCATGCTTAGCATAATGGTGATGATTTTGATTGTGGTGTTTACCGCGCCGACGCTACACAGGCGGTGAGGCGCGCCGTTGTGGAGGGCTCCGTGTTAATTTTGACCCACCTATCTCTGTACAACAGAAAGTGCTCCAGGTGGACGCGGTGGTTGATGTTCCTGGTGGGGCATACGAATCCAGTTACCGTTGCCTAGATAAGGACTTCTCGTGGAGGCGAGCTACAGTAATAAGACAATGGCTGTGGTACGGAATACTGGAATGAAAGGATCTCTATTGGTCCTAACCTCTCCAATGGGAGCCACAGGGCATCCCCCAGGCCGTACCTAAACGGTGGATGCATGTTCCTTTGTGTATGCAACTGCTGAACTTTCTTGCTGACGGTGGTTACGCAGTGCTTTGTAGTGCTGCTCTACTGCATGAAGCCGCCTGCTTTTTTTCCCTGTTTGGTTTCTCTTTCTTCTTTTATCTATATGTCAACTCGAGCCTGAAGCTTTCGATCGCTTTGATTCCGTGCGGCAAAATGGCTCAATGAAAAAAAACTCTCTAGGCTCCCAAGCGTCACATAGCACGAAGCGTTCCACAGCACGCGTTTTAAATTGTCCCAAGCGAAAGGTAGCCGTGCACATCAGTGCGGCGCAGATGATGTAATGGAGCGGAAGTGCACAGCCAAGCGAGCGAACAGATAGGAAGCGAAATCCACTATTACCATTAACTCTCCAAAACATCGCAGCGGAAACGAGCCGCCGAAGTTCGAAGACATTCGAAAGCGTAGGGCGGGAGCTAACCGCGGAGCAAACCATGGCGAGTTGTAAACCGACGAAGCCCTTCAAGAACGCAGGGCTGAAGCAAAGCGTCTCAAACGTTCAATGGACATTGATGGACGTAATTTCTGCGATAACGTTTATTCAGTTGAATTCAATTTTGCTGCTTTATCACTGCTCGGGCGCCAATAAATGGGGCAGCGCGGCTCAAGCAAAGGTTTCTTTGGATGTCTCATAAACGCACTACTGTGCCACTCCCAGCAAAGTAGACATTTTGTATGCAAAACCACGCGATAAAAGACAAAGACAGACAGGCACACGACAAGGGCAGAGCAGTCCTTGTTGTGTGTCTCTCTGTCTTTGTCTTTTTTTGCGCTTTTTTGCCCAAATTATGTACCAACAGGCCCAGTTTTCCACGTTACGCATTTGGTGAAAGCGTAAAGTTTGCACAGAAAATATTGGCTCTCTGCCTAACTAAACCTGCGCGCACAGTATTTCAGCTCCGTCTTCTTCAATTTTAAGCGAAATCATTATTAGCGGGAATGATGGCGTCCTTTCATATAACTAATGCATTTCCCCCTAGGCCGGTCGGGCGACCGAAAAGCTCTGATAAGATCTCTGGACGCATGCATCGTGCATGAAACTGGGCTTTCATTGTGTCAAAACGGCTACTTGAAAATCGCGAGAACGGAGCGGTTCTAGATGTAACAATACATGCATCGATCATAAAGAAGGAGTACAATAGTATGCATTTATCTCTTAAAGCACGTATTGGTATACATCTAGCTCGTTCCTAGATGAGTTTACTTAGTGCGCGAAAAATCGTCGCAAGGTTCGTTATTCGTTTGCGATATGCGTGGTTGAAGGTTTGACGATCGATTGATTCATTTTCAGCGAAGCTTGGATGCACTTTTAGCGAAGATTTTGGAGCACGTTTGACGCAGTTGTCATGGTAGAAAGCTTCCGCGCTTCTCTCGAGTTTATTTGAGAAGTAATGGCGCCGCTTTTTCACGGGAAACTCGCGAAGAAAATTTCTTTGCGTTTCTTTCATTTATTTCTCTTGAGTAGACGTTCTGTGCGCTCGAGCGAGCACAGCTTCGGAGCCGAAAGCATTGCGCTTCCCATTCTTAGGTTCCCATCAATGACCTCGGCACTGCCTCCCACAGAGCGCCTCCTTTATTGAGTTGGTGTGCTGGCTACTGGGCGACCTACCGAAAAAATACATGAGCCCTCTCTGGGCAATATCTCCCCAGTGCTTCTTCATAACACACCCCCTTATCTCGAACACTCCACGGCGTTTGTAGAGTGTTTCTAACCCGAGGAACCCTTATCTCTCATTCCTAGCATAGTTACACGGACAGGTGTACAAACATAGAGTGGGTCAGGGGAGTCGAGTGGCCACGGACGTCATTAATTGACGTCATAGTATTATCGCACAGGAGTTTTTGTGTGGTTTGGGGAAGGAGGGGACATACTGTGGAGCCCGCCATGAATGTGCGCTCTTGGTCCAAAGCTTTTCTGATTCACCAGAGAATTTCCCGTTTAGAATATTTAGTCTAGATGCATTGGGATTGCGGTGCGTCTCAGTAAGTTTCGGGCTTTATTTAGCTAACTGCGTTCATATCTGTTTTGTGTTTCACTAGATAGAATATTCAGTTTAGATGCCTTATGACTCCGGGGCACCTTAGTGATTTTATGCCTTACTTCGGCATAGTTTTCGACAGAGGCCTTTCTTGGAGCGCTCATGTTAACGTTCTAAAAAAGAGGCTCTTTGCAGTGGTGCATGCGCCTAAACTCATCGCCGGCAAGACGTGGGGAACACCACTGAAGTCGATGTTACAGCTCTACAGCGCGCTGTTCTTGGGCTGTCTGCGGTACAGTGCCCTTGTCCTTTCTGGAGCGTGCCGCACAACTACTCCGTCACTTCAGGGTATACAAGCTCAGGCCCTGCGAACCTGTCTTGGCCTACCACGATGTACGTCCACAGCAGCAACCATTGCCCTGGCTCGAAATCACCCTTTGGCAATCTTTGTGGACGTTGAAATACTCAGGACACATATCAGGCACCTCGTCCGTCTACCTGATCATCACCTCGCGGGAATACCAGCGGCCCGTCCCCGGGAGTCGTTCGCAAAGGTAGTAGCTGCCCACAACACCAGCATTCCATACAACTACACGCCGGCGATGAGACCACTCGTTCCGCTGTTTTGTGTGATGCAGCCCCGAGTGTGCCTAGAGATCCCAGGAAAGACAAAAAAACGTGATCTTCCAATTCCGGCCTTGCAACAGCTCGCTTTGACGTACATGCACGAGACATACAGTGACCGAACCCATGTATACACTGATGGCTCGGTCACATCGTCGGGTTCTGCCGGAGCTGTTGTTATACCACGACTGTCACTGTGCAGCAAATTCAAGATAGCCAATCTTACAATATCCACGGCTACGGCCATCCGTAGCGCTCTTCACACCATCGAGCAAAGTTCGTGCCGCAGATGGGCTATCTTGTGGGATTCGAAGCCTGCACTTCAGTCACTCCAGTCAGCGCTGTGCCGGGGACCTCACGAACAGCTCCTGACAGAAATAAGAATGGTGTACGACCGTGCTGCCCAGGCGGGTCATTATGTCACCCTACAGTGGCTTCCTAGCCACTGCGGCATTGTCGGCAACGAAAGTGCGGACGCTGCTGCCCGGCTGGCGCATCAAACAGCGACAACTGTACTCATCCCATGGTCTAGGATGGACGCAGCTAGGGCCCTCCGCATTCTTGCCCGGGAAACAGCTATCTCTCAGTGGTCTCCAGAAGATTTCACATGTGCACGCATTGGTGGAATTGACCCGCACCTGCAACATCCCCTTCCACTAGGCCTCCCACGGTCTGACACAACTCTTCTTTTCCGTCTCTGGCTGGGGGTGGCATTCACGAATGCTTACTCGTACTTAATAGGAATGGCAGCAAGGGCGGAGTGCGAAACGTGCGGCACATCGGAGACGATACGCCACATTTTATGCGAGTGCCCACGCTACTCGCCTGCAAGGAAGAAGCTGTCATCAGCACCGAGGAACTTAGACTCTCGGCGGCCATTTTCGGAGAAGAAGATTCTGTGCCACTGGCCTTCTCAGTCATCCACTTGGAAGGCGACTAAGGAACTATTACGTTTTCTACGGGCGACGAACTTGAACACTAGGCTATAGAATGATAGCCTCCAGTGCCAATCACTGTCAGTGCCTCAGTGCTTGGCATACTTGTCTGGTCCAACTTTTCCTCTTTTTTTCCTCTCCCTTTTTTGCCCATTTCCCCTTTCCCACGTGCAGGATAGCAAACTAGGCTCTAGCCAGGTTAACTTTCCTGCCTTTCTTCTACATTCTTCCTTCCTTACTAACTGCGGGTGCATTTGATTCTTGATTTTGATTGTAGGGTTTAACGCGCCGACGCAACGCAGGCGATGAGGCGCGCCGTAGTCGAGGGCTCCGGATTAATTTTGACCACCTGGGGTTCTTTCACGTGCGCCGATATCTCGAACACACGGGCGTTTTTGCTTTTCGCCTCCATCAGAAAAGCGGCCGCCGCGGCCGGGAATCGAACCCGCGACCTGGTGCTTAGCAGCGCAACGCCTTAGCCACTGAGCCACCGCGGCGGGTTGCATTTGATTCTACCAAATGCTCAAGGAGGAACGCAAGCGATGTTCCACCAACTCGTGTTGAAAATGACCGTCCTTAGCTGTGGTCATAACTCGGTCGTTTACGACACATAAGGCATCTGGCTGGCAATTCCAATGTGAAAAAATTAAATACCACATTGAGCAAAAAGCCTCTATCCCATGGTTGTAACAGTTACAGAGAACGTAAACCCACGGTACCATAGCAGACTAAGCAAAGAGAATAATAGTAAAGTGATTGCAGTGAAACGGAAAATAATTCGGTGTATTTTAGTTTGAATAAAAATTGAACCGAGGGCACCTGGAATGTGGGTCGGGCCCGCATCCCCAACACCACTTCGCAATGAGGTATCCTTAGCCTATACTCTGCTATAATGATTTTGATGTTCTACCGCCTAAGCTTATTCCTCTCTAGTCCTTAAACATATAGTATACAACGTAAACGTATAGTGCCTTCAATGGCAGTATCCAACACCAACCCGACCTTTTCGGGGAGAAGGGTACGGTCGACTTCCTTGGAAGCGTTGTATAGTACAGTTGACCCCGATTTACTTCTGACCTCGCCCGTATTAGCTTCACACGCTTCCCAATTGTGAAATCAGCGTAACCGCCCTTTGTTAAAACGAAATTCATGAATGACGGATCTTTCACAGCAAACCTTCCGGCATACAAGGTATTGCTAAATGTAATGCAATCTTTAATGCGAGAGATCTATTTGTTGTTAATTTACACAACACCTGATGTTCACTGCGTTTGACTGTGGTTCGCGCGGACAGTGAACACAGTTCACCTATGACCATATTTGCAAGTATCTCTTATGCCCGTTTATTATTACATGTTAACTGTCTAAACATAATTTTGGTAAGGCCGGAGCATGCATCCATCACAGTTGTGCAATACGTGAGACGGAAGCTGTAAATAGCCAGTTCACGAGGCTTTTTTCGACACTACGGAAGCCTCTTCGTTGAAAAAACTCAAACCCCACACACAAAAAAGAAAAACACCACAAAATAACGGCAAGCAACAGTTCACAGAAGCATGCTGTAATAGGTTTTATGAAAGCAGGAGTGCTTGCCTTCCCACCACATGCCTACTCCGAAAACAGAAAACGCACCATTGCAAGCGAAACAGCAGAATACTCAGCTGAAGCAGGGTCTTGTGCTTATGTGTCCTTTTACTGCGCGTCATCTATCTGTGCCTGTGGCCATTACGGCGATTTTAGAGAAGAAAAATGGGACTTCATGGCACAGGTACGTACCTCGCACGAACGTGAGGTTCCGTTCGTTATCTGTTTGTGTTCGAGCTTTCCAGTGTGCCATCCACCACGACCACCCTTTTTAACACGAAAGTGTTTTATTCCCGAAGACACCAAGATTTCGGTGACGTCATATGCGTCCCGGAAGTGACTCCATTACAACGACGCAAGCGGCCTGTAAAGGGCGCACCCCTGCATACAGGGTCTTCTTGCGGGGAAACAACCTAAAGAGTACGTTATAACTAGGGCTGTTCGTTTTCTGGTTTCATTTTTTTATGTTTTATGCCGGAATGCACCACGATTTCACTGATGTCATATCCGTCACCGAAATGACGAAAGCACACCTTTGCCGATGCGACGCGCCAGCAGGACGTCGCTCGCCAAGCACACCGACAAGTCAGCCACCGACCCGAAAATCATGATCAGCTGCAGATTTCGCTGCCCATTTTACTTTCGTTCCCACCTCGGTAGCTCAATGGCTAAGGCGTTGCACTGCTGAGCACGAGGTCACGGGTTCGATTCCCGGCAGCGGCGGCCGCTTTTCTGATGGAGGCGAAAAGGAAAAATGCCCGTGTGTACGAGATTTCGGCGCACGTTAAAAACCCCCAGGTGGTCAAAAATTAATCCGGACCTCTCCACTACGGCGCGCCTCGTCGCCTGCGTTGGGTCAGCGCGTTAAAGCCTACAATCAAATCAAAATCATTTGACTTTCGTGTTTTACCGATTCCTGTGACAGTGCAATGAGCCACAGTTTTTTTAACTGGCCTCGTGCAACCCTGCTGAGACAGCGAACATAATGCCGATTTGTTAGGCCCCAGACACATGCAAATCCAACCACGCTTGTCCCGGCTCAACTTGGCGTCCCGGGCTTCTGTTGCCAGCCTCTTTTGGCGTGGTTGCCCAACTTATAGCACTATCAGACGACCGCCGAATTCAGAAAATATAGCTTTCTAGACCTGTATCATCCAGACTGTCAACCCGACACCTCACTGAGAGAGAGAGAGAGAGAGAGAGAGAGAGAGAGAGAGAGAGAGAGAGAGAGAGAGAGAGAGAGAGAGAGAGAGAGAGAGAGAGAGAGAGAGAGAGAGAGAGAGATGATGATGAAACATTTATTGCGGTGGTCAGGAGTGAATCCTCAGTTCAGGAAGCCATGTGTCGACCGCGACATCGTATATAGCCCGGGCTACAAGGAGTGCTTGGTCCTCCAGGCGACCGCTAGTCAACAGTATCTACCACTACTCACTGAATGTTCTACACTGCAGAATACTCACTGAGCATCTTGCTAACCACGCTTGCCTGGTCCGACGGTCTCTGCAAAAATAAACGCAAACATTCTACATCTGGCGGCGCAAAACGCCATGCGAGGTGTATTAATCGTACTTATTTCCTTGGGAAAATATGTGGAAATCACGGATTCTCAGCACACCCATTCCGCATACAGAAACAAAGTGTTTGAAAAGATGAACGCTTTCCCGCGTTTCGGTGTGCCGCTGTCCGCAATCAAAACATTACACGCCTTCTCCCTTCCCCACCACTTAGGCATCCCAGATTCAAAACACAAGATGGCGCTGAGAAATGGAAAGCGCCATACATTCACGCTTTAACTGCTGCCGACGCCTGACTATGGTGATGGCGCTTCCAGAGCCCTTGCAACACTGACACACGCAATTCCAGGAAACGAGAGGTCTGCCTCATACGGTTTCATACTAATATATACTAGAGGCAAACCTTGCGCTTCAATTACGGGCCGTCGTGGGCGCCGCCATTGACCCTAGCGGCGTTCCTCGCATACTTGGCTTGGTTAGCCGCATGGCTTTTTGTTTGTCTCGAAGTCAAATTTAACCAAGAAGGGTAGCGTTTTTTTTATTTTTAAGCTTCTAAATATTCACTGCCAAATCTCAAGTTTTTCTTGGGCTTTATTTGTAGAATAACAAAACAAAATTGAATATTTAACAATATTATTGTTGCTTTTTTGCAGTCAGAGGCAACTTTTCAGCCTGTTCATGAGCCATGCCAAGGACAAGTGGAACGTGCCTCCCCGGTACATGACACAACGCTCGTTGAAGCGAGGCTCTGCCTAAATGGTGGCGCCAGATTTCCCTCTAGTATATATTAGTATGAAACTCTATGGTCTGTCCATCGAAAAAGATGGTGAAGCGTCGGGCGCTACCGGTAGAACACTACCAGTACTTCAGTATAAAATGTACGGTGAAAAAGAAAAGAACAAAATACAGGAAGCAATGTAAGAGGCACTTGCACCGGTTACCCTCCCTAAGCCCCGACCTCTCGAGATAACCGACGCCGATAACAGCACGCTTGAGGACGCTTTGGCGTGCTGCCGGGACCCACTTCTTTTGAGTGGCTGGCAGCAGCTTGGACGTTCTTTGCGACTTTGCTGCCTTTGAAAAAGAGAACATGAAAAACATGACATGAAAAAGAGAAAACTTCTCCCTAAAAGTGCAGTTTTTCTTTACATAAACAGCAAGTAAAAGCGGTTCCAAGTGGTTCAGCTCTGATAACGGGCATCCGAATCTGGAGTGATCCTTCTTGCCCGCTTCCCTTGTCTGCGAGGTTTTAGCTCAAAAAGGGCGCCCCCGCAAAGTTCGCTACGGGGAGAAGGCATACGCGCACCGCCGTCAGATTGAAAAGGCTTATATCGGGGCGTCGTTGGCGGTGCAGGGCTTATTTAGCGGATTTCTGTGGCAGCGCCCTCGTTTGTATGGGCGGAGATTATGTCGGGCTTTGCACGGCAGCGACTCCCCTGGTGTAGCAGCGGTTGCCGTCGGCAGGCAGAGTTAACGGCTCGCTTGCCGCCCAGCCCTGGGGCGAAAAGTACCGCCGTGTTTAGGATTAGCGCGCTTGTGATGGAGGCTGGCGGAATTTCTTCGTGGGCCCCCGAGGAACACTGGGGAGCCATATTGGGCGTTTTGCTGGCGTGTTTTCTGTATAACGTCCAAACCTGCGGGTGTAAAACCCCGGCTGCTTACTTCCATAACCCTTTTCTTCCATCTGGTGTCTTTCCTGTAAAGGTATACGCTATGCGACATGTCGTTACTAGAGAGGTACATGGTTCTAGGGGTCCATAGTATATGGAAAACAAGAATGGCTGTGCATCACATCATTAAAGGTGTTGTGCAGCTGCGGGGTGTGTGTCGCACTCGGGTGGAACCACCTGGGTGGTTGCCAGTTCTCGTTGAGTTCGGTTCTCTAAAAAAATTAATATAGACGCGTTGGTTGCAAAATCACTGATGTGTTATTTTGCTGTTTTTAGCACCTAATTTGTATCTAAGCATTCAATGGACAAAAAAGCGCTTCCTCTAGGCCCCCAGCCCCGTCTACTGGTTAGCTTACAACACTTCATCAATTCATTTGAGTGACTGCTGAGTGGAGCCCCTCTTCCGAAATTCTTCCCCCCAAATATGCTCGACCAACTAGCCCAACATTGAACCTTGTTCGGCCTAGCTTTGAGCCGTGGGTGTCGAATCAAAGGGACTGGGTTCGAGCCTCAGCAACTGTAAAATCTTTTTGCAGACCCGTGATTCTTTCATAACTATAAAATGTACTGCTAATAAAAGTATACGCATTCATGTAATAATAGGTGTGGTTTGGTACCTTTTAGGTCGGTTCGGTCGGTTATGAATGACAGCCTACCATTGTCCCTTAAGAAGAAAGTGTATGATAGCTGCATATTACCGGTACTCACTTACGGGGCAGAAAGTTGGAGGCTCACAAAAAGGGTTCAACTTAGGTTGAGGACGACTAAGCGAGCAATGGAAAGAAAATGATGGGTGTAACATTAAGGGACAAGAAGAAGAGGGGAGTAGGTCAGGGAACAAACGCATGTTAAGGACATATTAGTCGAAATTAAGAAGAAGAAATGGGCATGGGCAGGGCATGTATTGCGAAGGCAACGTAACCGTTGGTCATTAAGAGTAGCAGAGTGGATCCCTAGAGAAGGCAAGCGTGGCAGGGGGCAAAAGGAAGTTATATGGGCAGATGAGATCAAGAAGTTTGCGCGGATAAATTGGTCGCAGTTAGCACAGGACCGGAATAATTAGAGATCTATGGAAGAGGCCTTTGCCCTGCAGTGGGCGTAGTCAGGCTGCTGCTGCTGATGATGATGATGATTATGATGACGATGATAGTTTTGGTGATGATGATGCAGTTGAGGAGGTGATCGGTTTAGGTTCAGGCCGCATCGGCTTTGTACCAGAAGTGCCGCCCTTGTACCTCATGCATGCGTTATATCAGCTGATGTTCGTTTTGATGCGCTCGGAAGTCACTTGCCTGATGTGCTTCTATGGCTGCTTCAAATCCTCAACTCTTTCATAACGTTTGAGGCTTCTTGATTATGTGCGCAACTCAAATCACGCTTACCGTTGTACCTTTTGTCACGTACTAGTTACTACTCACTGTTAGAGTACTACAAGTACATTCCATAGGTTCGCACGAGTTGAACGTTGTATGACCAGTTTTTGGCTGCACGCCTCATGATTTATGTTCCCATTAAACATTTTTTAAACTTTCTTTAAAATCTGAAATACTTTAGAACGTGCCCAACGAGCGCGACCATCCACGGTGTAGCCAAGGCAAATATCCCCGCTCTACGTACACCTGACAGCTTCTACACTCACTAAAAAGATTTTTCTCTCGTCCTCAATGTAAGCATTGTTGGCGGGATTGAGTGGCGTCACTCTAGCGATATCACGTCTATTAACTAACTTTCTTTCAGTTGCCGCAGCAAACTCATTCTACAGCTAATTGAAAGAACCTTGGTAAAAACTACGCAGAGACTACGAGGGGTGTCTGCTTCGATAAGCAAGTCCCACAGTGCCGCCCTGGGCTGGCGAGATAGTTTTCGGAGTGCTTCTAGGCGTGAATAGAGAGGACAATAGTTTATCGGCGGTATTGCAGGAGACCTTTAAATCAAAGATAGGGGATAGAATGTCCGGCTGAGTTAGAAACTGAACCTTGTAACCGTCACCCATTTTTAAAAGCGTTCGCGTGGTTAGAGTAAAACGTCTGTTTAAATGCTAAATCCAGCGTGACCAAGAACCGGTATTCAAGAACGCAAACGTGCTATTCTACCGAAAGCGCCGTCAACAAGCACTTACATGGCATTTTTTAAAACCGTTGGCGTCTAACGGAAATAGACGACATATTTACGACACCAGGGGAGCTAACCTCTTTAAACATTGTGAGCTGAGTTGGTGTCTTGCTGCCTGCTAGGAAATATTTGTCCCCATTGGTATTAATCATCATCACCAGTAGCTTGCGGCTACCGCATCATCTTCTGCTGTTACATACTCATCATCACCGGCACAACCTCGTCTTCGGCTAATCATCATCAGCAGGGACGCTGGGTCGCCATCTTGGTTCGTCCCCGCCTGACGCCGGAATAAAGGAGCTGCGAAAGCAACGGCCGTCACCTTCGATCTACGGCCTCACAAGTGGTGGAGTTGCAACTCGATCCCGACCTGTACCTCTCCTTCGACACCCCTGGAGCTCCGTTCCGGTCGCCGCTTGCCCTCAAGACCAATGTCCATGTCGCAAGACACTCCGAGTAGCGCAGCCTCTGCGCCTCTGCAATGCATCGTCACCACTCCCCAGCGCGACCCGCCCGAGTTCACTGGTCTTCGGGGCGAAGACGTGGAGGAGTAGCTGGACAGCTACACACGCGTCAGCGAGTTCAATAGGTTGGATGATCGCAAAAATGTTCAACGTTGGTCGTTGGCTCTCTCTGAAGAAGATTGCCGAGACGTGGTATTTAAACAACAAACATGAATTTACCGAGGCTGGCTTCACCACGGAGGTGCAAAAGATTTTTGGCTCCCCTAAAGCGCGGATGACAACGCGAGGAGGGAGCTGGAGGTCCGCGTGCAGCAAGCTAAGGACATACACCTCATACATCGAGGATGTTATAGCGCTTGTGTCGCCGTCGTCGACAAGATATGCCGGAGTCTGACCGTGTTCCGTCACATTCTCAAAGGGATCGGCGAGTTCGCTTTCAGTGCACTTGTCCTGCAGAACCTTTCCACCGTAGCAGACGTAACATCCTCCTGTCAGCGTATCGACGAACGTCAATCGATCCGCCTCCCACGGGACACGGCGTCTACCACTCATCTTGGGAACGAAGACCTTCGTGCGATGATTCGAGCTATAGTTCGCGAAGAAGTGTACGGCAACACCTCTCATTTTCCGCACGGTGTTCGCCAAGCCGCTACGGCTACTGGCCTTCGCGAGATGGTTAAAGAGGAGCTTGCGGCTATGCCTGTGCTAGTGCCGCTTGTCCATTCAGTTGCCCCATCAACACCGTCCTACTCGGATGTCGCTGGCCGGACACCTCTGCCGTTGTCCCCGATCATGAGCCACCCTTCGTCTGGCTATGTTGCGGCCATGCCCCACGCGCCGAGCTCAAAGCCCTACTTTCCACCAAGTCAGGATGCCTTCTCCAACCGGCCCGTGTGCTACTATTGCGGCATTCGAAGTCACATCTCCCGCTTTTGTCGACGCCGCCAACGGGATGAACGACGTGGCTATGCTGCCTATGAACGCGAGAGCGTACTCCCCAACTACTACGGCTACCGGCGGCGTGCGTACCCGTCGCCTCCACGCCGCTCCCCGTCTCCGCCTCAGACTGACGACGTTCCTCGCAGCTCCCGTGCGCCACGACCCCGCTCGCCTTCACCAGGTCGCCGTTCAGTTTCCCCTCTTCGTCCTGCGTCTTACATCACCGACCACCGCCAGGAAAACTAGTTAATGCAGTTTTGGGAGGGAAAACTGCATCTCCTGCGAAGCTTACAAGTCCTCCAGAGCATCCGTCGAACTTGCTCTCTGTTTTGGTTGAAGGTGTTTGCGTCGATGCCCCTATTGACACTGGTGCGAGCGTTTCAGTGATAAGTGCGGAATTGTGTGCTCGTCTACGCAAGGTACGAACACCCTACACGGGACCTTTTTTACATGGAGCGAATAGCAGCGTGATTAAGCCATCCGGACAATGCACAGTGCGGATTGTTGTTGGTTCTCTTCGGCATCATGTTCAGTGTGCGGTGTTGTCCCCCTGTGCTCATCATCTTATTTTGGGTTGGGATTTTCTCTCATCCGCATCCGCCGTCATTTCATGTGATCACCCTGAAATTCAACTCACGGATACAGAGCAGCTCAGCGGCATTTCTGAAGTACCACAGCTACACGCCACAGCGAGTGCAGATTGTGTTTTAAACCCCGCCGCGAGACGGTGCTTTCCCTCTGCTCAAACCGAATCAGTGACGGAGACGTGCTTATAGTTCCCTCTCCACGTTTCTGCCCAAAGGTGTCGTCATCCCAACATGCCTCGTCCGCTTTGCACATGGATCAGCACAGCTTCTGGCTACAAACACCACTTCAGAATCCATATTGCTCCCCGCGGGTGCTACTATCGCTTCTGTTCTGCCTGACGATACGCTCTCATTAGTTCCCCTGTGCTCCGTCTCTTCCGTTCCGACGCCTGCAAAATCTGAGCCAAATATTTCCACACTTAAGGCTACCATCAGCAAAGACCTCTCAGAAAGCGAAACAAACCAGCTACTTCAACTCCTGGATAAACACAGGGACACATTTGACTGCCTTTCTAGCAAGCTGGGGCAGACATCTGTGACAGCGCATCGGATCGAGACGGATGGGACACATCATCCGCCGTCGCCCATACCGTGTGTCATCGTCCGAACGAAAAAGTCATCGAAGAAAATGTAGCGGACATGCTAGAACGAAACATCATTCGGCCGTCTTCCAGCCCATGGTCTTCCCCCGTGGTTTTAGTCCGCAAGAAGGATGGTTCCGTGCGGTTTTGCGTGGACTATCGAGCCTTGAATAAGATCACCAAGAAGGATGTTTATCCAATGCCGCGTATAGATGACGCGCTCGACTGTCTGCAGGGGGCGGAATTTTTCTCCAGCTTAGACCTGCGATCTGGTTATTGGCAGATACCCATGCACGAGCCTGACAAAGAAAAGACAGCGTTTGCTACTCCAGACGGCTTATACGAGTTTAACGTAATGCCGTTTGGTTTATGCAACGCCCCAGCCACGTTTGAGCGCATGATAGACACAGTCCTTCGTGGCCTTAAATGGAAGACGTGCTTGTGTTACCTGGATGACATTGTTATTTTCTCGTCGAATTTTCCTGAACATCTCCGGCGTCTCGATGAAGTTCTGACTAATCTGGCCAAAGCCGGCCTGACTTTGAACACCAAGAAGTGCCACTTCGCCCGCAGATCCATCAAAGTTCTCGGTCACATTGTCAGCAAAGATGGTATACGGCCCGACCCAGACAAAATTTCCGCTGTGGCTAATTTCCCTCGACCTCAAGAACAAAAATTCCTTCGCAGTTTCCTTGGCTTGGCATCATATTTCCGTCGTTTCGTTCGCAATTTCACCACCCTGGCCTCGCCCCTCAATCAGCTGCTGCATTCCGGTAACCCCTTTGTCTGGAGTGACGACTGCGAGAAGGCTTTTCAAAACCTAAAGCAAGCACTTACTTCCGGGCCTGTACTTCGCCACTTCGATGACACAAAGCCAGTCCTTCTTCATACTGACGCTAGCGGGCATGGAATTGGCGCCGTCTTGCTACAGCGCGATGCTCACTCGCGTGAACGAGTGGTTGCCTACGCAAGCCGCTCTCTGACGTCCGCAGAAAAAAATTACCCCATCACAGAGCAAGAATGTCTGGCTGTTGTGTGGTCTGTTCAAAAGTTCCGTCCATACCTTTACGGCCGACATTTCACAGTCGTTACAGATCACCATGCCCTGTGTTGGCTGTCTTCTTTGAAAAATCTGTCAGGACGACTTGGGCGCTGGATTCTCCGCTTGCAAGAATATGACTTCACGGTGATCTATAAGTCTGGTCGCAAGCATCTCGACGCGGACGCGCTTTCCCGGTGTCCGCTGGTGAAGTCTTCAGACGACGTTGCCCGACATTCTAATGTGCCGCCTTTGCCCATTGCACCCATCGATATTCCTATTAACGATATCCCCGACTTGGTTGCCCTTCAACACGCCGACAGTTATTGTCGGACAATAATCGATCGGCTCACCGGCTCCACACAACCACCGAATAGCCGCCTACGTCGTCAGCTGCACCAGTTCCAGCTTCTGATGGCGCACTGTACCGCATCAACCACCACACCGATGGAGCTAGATGGGTTCCGGTTGTGCCCCGTTCCCTCCGTCCACGCATTTTGGAAGCGTTGCACGATGACCCGACTGCAGGCCACCTCGGATTCCAGAAGACCTACGACCGTGTCCGAGGGCGCTTCTTTTGGCCAGGGCTTTCTACGAGTGTCGCCAAATACGTCGCCTCTTGTGCGCCTTGTCAGCACCGGAAACGCTCCACGTCACCCCCTGCCGGTCTACTCCAGCCCCTTCCGTGTCCAGCAAGCCCGTTTGAAGTGGTCGGTATTGACCTTTACGGTCCCTTGCCTCCGACAGCGGCCGGTCATCGCTGGATAGTTACGGCAGGGGACCACCTGACTCGCTACGCTGAAACCGCTCCACTTCCTCAGCTAGCGCCACCGAGATCGCTCACTTCTTCTTAAACAACATTTTGCTACGCCATGGAGCGCCCCGCGTTTTGCTAAGCGATCGAGGCAAGACATTTCTGTCTCAAATTCTCGCCGACTTGCTTCGAGCTTCCAACACCTGTCACAAGATGACGTCCAGCTATCATCCCCAAACAAACGGCCTCACAGAACGCTTCCATCGAACTCTCTCTGATATGATCTCTATGTATATTCAACCTGACCATCGCAACTGGGACGCCACCTTACCTCCTGTTACCTATGCTTACAATACCGCAATTCAGACCACAACCGGATACTCCCCGTACTACCTTGTATACGGCCGTCACCCTTCGCACACTCTGGATACCTGCTTCTTCGCCGCTCCCGTGTCACCTTCTGCGACGCCTCCTGAACAATTTGTTGCTCGCGTTGAACACTGCCGCCAACTTGCCCGCATGCGCACTGAAGCGAGCCAACAGGATCGAAAGCAACGCTACGACGCTGTGCATCGCTCTCCTCAATTCCGACCCGGTGATGAAGTCTTGGTGTGGACGCCTATTCGTGTTCCGGGCCTATGCGAGAAGTTCTTGCACCGTTTCCTTGGTCCGTACAAGGTTCTCGAGGCGACCTCTTCTGTAAACTTTCGCGTCACACCGGTTTTCCCAAGTTCCGACCGCCGCCATCGTGGCACCGAGATAGTTCACGTTTCCCGGCTCAAGGTTTTTAACCGCCGCGACGAACTCTGAAACGCGGCCAGGCGGCCGCTTCTTTCAACGAGGGGGATAATAGTGTGAGCTGAGTTTGTGTCTTGCTGCCTGCTAGGAGATATTTGTCCCCATTGGTATTAATCATCATCACCAGTAGCTTGCGGCTACCGCATCATCTGCTGTACATACTCATCATCACCGGCACAAACTCGTCTTCGGCTAATCATCATCAGCAGGGACGCTGGGTCGCCATCTTGGTTCGTCCCCACCTGACGCCTCGGAATAAAGGAGCTCGGAAAAGCAACGGTCCCGTCACCTTCTATCTACGGCCTCAAAATACTTTGGCGCGAGCTAGTCGGTTTATATATACTGCAAGCAAGTTAAGTGACGCGATCTGACAAGACGTGATCTGACAAGAGGAACGAGGGCTCCCTCGTACTTTTTACGCTGCTTACTGAAAGTAATTTCAATCCACGAGATTTAAAATTTCTAACTGTGTTTGCTTTACGTCCGATTCGCTGACACTTCGTTCGCATTTGAAGCCTCTAAGTGAATAACCCCCTTTTTTGCTGCCTCCGTGTTTTGCTTTTTAACCCTCCATCCAGTGAAACTAACGCTTTCCGGCCAGCAAGATGGTTCTGCATGCATAATATGCGCAAGAACCATGTATGCGCTCTTATAACGCGCATAATTTGCCTGGCCAGTGGCCCGAAATGCAATGAGAATGCAGTAAGGTCACACAAGCGAGGGCAACGTTCATTCGTCGCCTCACAGCTAATTGGTTCAAGGCATCGGTCCACAGAACGACTGCAGCGGCAGAAAACAATACCGCCCGTGCATGCGCGCAATACCTTTGGCCCGGCAGAATGTGCTACCAATAGGCCCCGCCTGCGACCAGTCTTCTACGAGGGACGCGTCCTGCTTCTAGAAAGTTCTGCAGTGTAAGGTTTAAAGAAAAGGTGAATTCAAATACCATAGCCATCAGTAAAAGAAGGTTAAGAAAAAGATAGGGGGCCCGGGGTTACAGAGGAAATAATAGATGTACAGCGTTAGTCAAACCTTTCGAGGCCATGCCGAAAGTTTCAGGGGCAAAAACAATTCGAATTCAAAGTATAACGTTTAACTGTCTGGAAATTATTTCATGACAGTATTAAAGAAAGGTATTTTTCCAGCTTTCTGGCGAAATACGCTTCAGCCTTGCTTAACAGGCATGCTTGAATTTGGCCAATGCCCTTTTGGCATGGCGTAGAAAATTTTGACAAAGACTGTGCATTCAAATAATAAGCGAAGCTAGTGTAAATGCACGACGAAATATAAGAATTTTTCAAAACAAACAAGGCGAAGTGAGGTGTACACCAACACCCCGTTACGATAGGAGAATCCAGTAAACATCATCATAGTCATCTTCTTAGCGCCTGCATATTACTTTTATCTTTCGCGTGGTTCCCGTAAATGCAGAAATAGTGTAGAAGCAACAAGAACAAACCAACAACGGAACAGAAAAGAGTAATTCAGCCCTTGACCTTGGGCGAGGAGACTTCGTTCCAGTATAAGAAAGTGATGCCATCGATTGCAAGATACTGCACTTTGCGCCGCATGTGAACAAAATAAGATTGGCTCTAGAATCGAAGAAAGTAAGGACGGTGCGGAAAATGTTTATTCGTGAGCTTTCTCCTTTTTTTTTTTGTCCCCGAAGGCTCCACGAGGAAAATATCATTACGGGTTCACACTTCAGGAGGGAAATTTCCTAGACACGGTAAGATGGCCAGGGTAAAAACGATGTGACGTTGACCGAACTGCTCCAAAGTGGGACCGACGCGCGCCACTTTTGCGCTCTGGATGGCTTAAAACATAACATATGGGATACACTACGGGCAATAAACCCAGCAATAAAAAAAGGGAACGTTTCTGCACGGCCTTTTGATCGACAACTCTCTTGACAATACCGCGGACGTTGTACGTGATTGAAAACGTTCGAGTCTCTGTAATTAGATCACGACACTGATGTCAACGGTCGCGCTGAGTTCACGGCGAAAACTTCCTCCCTCCATCCTCGTGTTCCGCACTATCTGTGAGGCCGCGCACGAGTGCGTGTATTTAAATTAAATGAAGGATTGGGGATTAAACTGGATTAAAGGACACATTGGTGTGGATGACATTTTAGTTCAATTGGAGCGAATAAAATACGCATGAGTGGGTGAAATCATGCGCATGAGGGCCACGGATGGGTCATCCGCTTAGTAGTGTTGCTAACAATAGCCCATAAACGCAATACGGGTAGAGCAAGGATTCAATTGGGTATTAATGGGAGGTGGGTATTGGTGATAGGAGGAGATGATAGGTGTGACATTAAGGGACAAGAAGAGGCGGAGTGGGTCAGGGAACAACCCCGTGTTAAGGACATATTAGTAGAAATTTAAAGATGAAATTGGCGTGGACAGGGCATGTAATGCAAAGGCAAGATAACTGCGCTGTGCGTGAGACCGTCGATCACTTGCTGTGTGTCTGCCCTCGATTAGCTGCTGCGCGGAAAACTGCAGTGACCTCCATCTCTCGTGTACGCCATGGAGGCACTCTGTAACTTCGTCATTTTCTTGGGACTGGGCCAATACTGCTGACAGTACCTTAGGTACAAAAGTTCTACTCCAGTACCAACGAGACACTGAACTAGACAAATTTCTCTAGATAGCAGACAGAGCAAGTGTGTCGTGATATCTACTCTTTCGCACTGTGGTGTTCATCTCTTTACTTTGCTTGTGTTGGTGTCACTGGCGTTCATCTATTTATTTTCTTGGGTTGGTGTTACTCTTTTTTTTTTTTCGCGTCGTTCACTTTTCGTTTTGTTTCAGTGGTTACATTAACGATTCTCTTTTCAATTGTATTTTTATGTCCGGACTCTGCTGGCAGATATCTCTTGTTTTTTCTTCCTTTTTTTTCAACGCTTCTTGTTTGTCTTATTCCTGCTGTAACCCTAATGCTAATATTCACCACTCATCAACATAGTCACCCCCCATCTGGTGTAGCGAGCCTTGTCCCAAGCAGGGCTGACCTCACCAGTTTACATTAAAGAGCCTTCTCTCTCTCTCTCTGTTGGTGACTAAAGGCAACAGAGTGGATCCCTGGAGAAGGCAAGGTGGCAGGAGGGGGCAGAAAATCAAGAAGGTTTGCGGGGCAAATTGGTCGCAGTTAGCACAGGACTTCGGTAATTGTAACTATAGGAGGGACTTTGC